>JAKSZT010053764.1:1125143-1304818 GCA_026826555.1 Tolypeutes matacus | reverse complement strand
CTACTACTACTACTACTACTACTACTACTACTACTACTACTACTACTGCTACTACTACTACTAGCAAACCCCTACTGAAGGCTTAAATGACTCCAATTCCTCACTCCAACTTTCTGAGGTAACACTCTTGTCACTCCCACATTATAGTGAGAAAACTGGGAAACAGAGAGGCAAAGTAACTTGCCAAAGATCAAACAGCAAATAATTGTCAGAGACAGAATTCAAACGTACACATTCTGCCTTCAGAGTCTGAGCTCTTAATCACTATGCTACATGCCTCTAAACCTTTGGTATGACACTTGCATGAATGTTTAATTGAACAAATCAGAGAGGATATGAAATTTATGGATGTTGATGGGGATTTTTTCAAAAGACTTAAGAAAATTTTTTTGCACATAAAATAATTTCTCCCTTATCCAAATAAAAGATGTATGGGGAAGTGTGATAATGACATGAGAAAGCATGTCATCTAAAGTGGCACGTAAATGATTACAGACTTAAGGGTGTTTTTGTCATCTTCAATCTGAAGGAGAAAGTTGGAGGTAATATGCAGAAAGGTAAGACTGTGATACTATTTTCAATGCCAACTTTCCCTAGCAACATTTTATTGAATAGTTATGGTGGTTAATAGCAGGTGTGACTGCTTATCTGTATACAATGCCTTATAGGTTATAAAGCACATTACATGAATTTTAAACAAATTTATCCTCCCAGTAGTCATTTGAGAAAGAACAAACAGTTCGTTTAATTAACTGAGCACACTGAGGCACAACAATTAAGTAACGTGTCCATATTAATATCAGTAGTGAATGATGGCACCAAGGCCAGTTCCCAAGCCGTGGCCCCTTAGTCTATGGCTTTGGCATTAGACTATAAGCAGCTCCTAAATAAGTGAATTTAAAGGGACTTTCAATATCTGGAAAATAAAATAGAGTAAGATAAGTAATCATTGGTCTGAAAAGCCTAAGAACTAATTAAACAGAATTATAGAAGTTTTTCATATCTTCAGAGATATTGCCTATCACTGATTTTAGACTTGCCCTTTATGCTATAAGTATATGCTCCCATTTCTGTTCAGAAGAGGACACAATACTCTGATTTAACAAATGGGGGGGGCAGATAGGGAAATTATTTTCAATGTAGAACAGACTAGGGATTAATGTCTTGACCGCACAAGGAACTCTTACAAATAATCATAAAAATGTGGGGCACAATAGGAAAATGGCAAAGGATTTGAAAAAGCAATTAAAAAAATGGGAAACTTCAATGACTAATATATGAGGAGATGGTCCCGCCCATTAGTAATCCTAGAAATGCATTATCCTCATCAGTTTAGAAAAAATTAGAGAAATGCATGATACCAGAGTTGGGGAGGAGATGGGAAAAGGAATCCTCATGCACGACTGGCATGAGTGTGAGCTTAGCACTCATGTTGTTTAGTTGTTCTGGAAAGCAGTGCTTGGTGAAATTGATGTATGTGTACTTTATAACTAATAATCCTGCTCTTGGGTATAAACCTGAGAGAAATCCTCAAACAGGTCCCTAAAGGGAAATGTATAGCTTTGCAGCACATTATTGCTGGGAGTGAGTCCTTCACTAAGGGTTTAGATGAGTAAAATGTGCGGGATACAGTCAATAGTATATTATGACTTGGATAAAAGCAATAAATAGATGAAAAAACAGTAATATGAAGAAATCTTAGTATTGAGTGGAAAAAAGAAATATCTAAAGTATAAATCCACTTATGTAAATTACAAACACATTCACAGATGGGGCTAGAAAATCATCATTGGATGCTAAATTTGGTGGATGAAAGTTGGATGAACAACAGGACATTTACGTAACCCCAAAATATTCCCCCGTAAATTACTTACTAATTACCAGTGAAGAAACCTGGTGGACACCACCTTAACCAAATGATGAACGTTAAATCGCCAATATTGGAACCAAATGATGTTATGTGCACCCCGATATTATACACCAGGAAAGAAACACTTAACTCCACGATAGTTCTGCCTAAACCACATAACCTGAATTAATCACAAGGAAACATCAGACAAAACCAAACTGAGAAACATCCAGTAAATAATTGGTCCATACTCAACAGAAATGTCAATGTTATAAAAGATAAAGAAAGACGAAGAAACTGTTTCAGATTAAAAGAGACTAAAGAAAAATGCAAAATAAGCATTGAGAGTGAACCTGGATTAGGTTCTAGGCAAAAATAAAGATTACGATAAAAGAGAAATATTGGAAAATTGAATTAAATTTGAATATGGACTGTGGGTTATATAATAGTACTGTATCAAGGTTAAATTCCTGATTTTGATATTTGTACTGTGTTTACATAAGCATATGTCCTTGTATTTAGGAAATACGTGCTGAAGTGTTAAGGGATAAATCTCCAATCTACATTCCAATGTTACAGGAAAAATACATGCTATATATGTGTGTGTGTATAAGGGGAGAGAGAGTAATTGGGGCAAAATGTATACAATTCGTGAATCTAGATAAAGGGCATATGCCAGCTCCCCATTCTGTTCTTGAAACTACTCTCTATGTTTGAAATTATGTCAAAAAAAATTTTTTTTTTTTTTACAAATGCATGCAAGCCTTCAAGAAAGTATGGTACACAGACTAAGGTATACATAGAATACATTAGAGAGGGTGCCTTGAGAAGGGGGAAATGGGAATTGAGATAGGCATACAGAAAAAAATAATGAAATAAAACCAGAGTGGGACCTTGCCTCAGCTGATGACGGCCATGGGCTGGGAACTGAAGAGAACCATGACGTCCACTCTGCAGCAACATCAGGAGAAGGAGAGCACAACGGATAGAAGCGCAAGCTCCTTACGTGAAGAGGAGTCTGGATAATCTTCTGAGATACTCATTTGGATTTGGCTTAATGAATCTTTCCCTTTCTCCCATATTTCAGGTAAGTAAATTACTGTGGGGGGGTTTGCAGGGCAGAAAGCAAAAGCTATTTGAAAACAGCTGTACCTCCTGTCTTTTGTAAAAGCCTCAGCCCATTGAGGATATTAAGAAAAGTGCTTTTGAGGGTAGAGAGGAGAGGGAGAGATTTCACTTAGAATAAAAAACTGAAGGTCAGAGAATGAAGAGGTTACCTCAAGGTAACTGAGGGTGGCTGGGCTCTGGTTACGAGGCTCCTAATCCCACCAAATAATCCCATGTCACCATTGGACCAGAAAAGACCATATGCCTGGGTCAATGAGAATCTCATAGTGAGCAGGGCAGACAGATACGTGATGGTCAGAGGGGTCTCCCTGATGATATGGTGCTGTGTAAGACCCTCAGGCCTTTGTACAACCCTTATTAATAACTGAAATAGAATTTCCTACCCCGATCCCTAGATGGGTGCTGAGTTGGGTTTAATTTGATTGCAGAGAATAATAAGAGAATGGACATTTCTGCACTCTTGAGTTTGTCAACTAAAATTCCAACCTGCCTCAAATATATGGTCCTTTTTACAAAATAGCCATTTACTAAGGTAGTTTTCTGACTTGATAAGCTGCATGTAATGCCCTGCATAATTTTATGACAACATCTGCATGATACAATCTTTTCATTCCATCTTTAACAAAGATATAAGAGCCATTTGATCAAATTCTTTAAGAAGAAAGCTTTAGAAAGAAATAAGTTCCAAAGCACTGTTGTTCAGAAATACCTCCTAGTTGTTGTCTTTAACCTACTCCAATATTTTTCAAAGTGGAAGAGTAGGTCATTCAAACAGAGATGGGAAATGTGACCCTAATAGTCTTCAAAAGTCTGAGGGTGGCAAAGGATGAGGAAAGGAGAGGGTGAGACCAATGTCATCATTCTCAAGACAAATGCAAGGAAAGGAGGGGCATATTTTTTCTTCAAAATATATAACAATTTTAGAAATAGCAATTGTCCCCCAACTCCCTCTAAACAAAACAAAAAAGACACATACCTACACCTAATTCTTAGGGTTGAGAAAGTGGAGAAAATGGAAATTAATTATTTAAATAGCCAGAATTGAGGTGAGCATGGAGAAAAGCCATCTTTATTCTAAATGAGTGGCTAGAGAGAGAGGGATGAGGAAAGTGAAGGTAGAAGGCTCTGACAGAAAAGGGAAAGGAGAAGAAGAAAGGGTTGGATGAGTAGTGATAGTTAAAGAATGAGGCAAGTTACTCAGCATGCTGAGGAAAAATGACATGCTAGCATAGGAAGACTTTAAGACTAATCCAGATCATAAAGTGTCAACAAAGTTTCCAAAATCCTCTGTGGGCTCATAGTGGCACAGGTGCTTTCTTTTTTAAAGTGGTAACTTAGATCTTTGTGCACAAGTGTGTGAAGAGCCGAGGGATGAGATATGATCCCAGTGTATAGCAGGTAACTGGAACATCTCTCTTCTGGCAACTTGTCAGCATCCGGAGCTTAGAGCAGACATCACTGCCTGGCCTGGCACACCTGGGCTGGTTTAGAAAAATCGTCTCAAACTTTCATGTGCATATGAATCACCCATGGTCCTGATAAAATGTGCAGATTCTGGTTCAGTATGTCTGAGGTAGGACCTGAGAGTCTGAATTTCCAGTTATTGCCAGGTGATGCCAATACTGCTGCTCTCAGACCATACTTTGAGTAGAAAGGGGTGGAATACACTACCTGGTCACAGATACACAGGTATATTCTAAGATGAACAATACATACATATATGAACTTAGACACATACAGGTGCAAAGAATGTGTTTATTCATTCATACAGACAATTTTTCAAGTGCATTTTTTACAGCACTTTTTTACTATACACATGAACATACATTGTAGAACAACTTTTAGGACTGATCTTTGCACATGGACCTTAAAATCACAAAAGATTTCATGGTTTTCCCAAGGCATTCTGTCATTATCCAGCATTGATCCCTTTGAATGGCCTTACTTTCCTACTCGTAGTTACCAGCTGACATTAGGTGTTATTTACATGCAGGAGATGATCCCTATATCCTAAGGTATGTCTCGTCACTGTCTGAAATTCTTAAAATAGCTGTATAGCTTTCAGGCAAGAACATGGGAAATGAGAAGGTACAGGATCAAACCTGAATTATTTACTTGCTAAACAACTTTAACCTCCTTGAGCTCCAGTTTCTGCATGTGCAACATGACAATAAACCTTCCTCAAAAAAAAAAAAAAAAATACAACAAAAATTTAAAAAAAAATAAAAACAAAAAACAAAAAAAACCTTCCTCATGGGGACAGCCATTCATCAAATACAACAAATATTGTTTGTAGGTCAATGACCTACTGAGGACATGGAAATGAACTTGAATCAATTTTGTGACTCAAGAAAACAGTTATAATATCCAAGTGTAATAGCTCAGGGAGGAGCGACTAACTTTACGTAAGGGTGGGGTGGGGTGAAATCTCAGAGGAGGTGATGGCTGAGCTGGGCTTTGAAGGTTAGAAGGGGTTATCTGGTGGAAAAGGAGAGAACAGAGTCGTGCTGCTCATATACAATAAGTATCCAAATCACTGTGATTGTGAATCCTGACTCAGTATCTGGGGAGTGACATATTATTCTCTATTTCTAGCAAGCTCCAGGTAATGCTGAGGCTGTTGGTCCTTAGACCTACACTTGGAGTAGTGAGGGAGAAGGACATTTTAGATTAAGGGTATACCAGCACAAAGGTGACAGTGGGAAACAGCCTGGTGTGTTTAGAGAACATTAAGCAGCTCAGAAAAGTTGCACCATCAAGTGCAGGTAAGGAAGTGGTGGGAGATGAAGCTGGAAAGTCAACAGGCTTAGATTAAGAAGAATTAAATGAAAAGACATGTCATTTTTCCTGGCACACAGTGGGAACTCAGAAATAGCTCACTTCCTTCAACCACATTGCTTAAAATTCCACCAGTTAGAAAAGAATGGAAGGAATGCTTAATATATGAGATACAACAGGATATGTAAATTCACTTGATGGCTGATTCTACTTAATTCACAGATTCTTCCATATGGAAAACCTGCAAATAGTCATCTCACCTACCTCAGTGAAAGAAGTTAATCTCCCTACCCCACCCCAGCTCACATAGGGCTAAGCTAAAACCACCCAGAACGGAGAACCAAATATTCCATCAGGACAAAATTGTTGTGAGAGTTAAAGAAGATAGCATGAAAATCCCAGCACAGAATACATGCTCAATCAACTTCTCTTCTCAATTTGAGGAAGGGGTGCCTGTCTGTATTGTGACTTCAGACTATAGACCAGTGACTTGTACTCCCACCCCAAAATACTACTCTTAGCTACTTTACATTATTCTTTTTGTTTAAGGCTTTTATCGCCACTAAAAAGAAAATATCCCCAAAAGGTTAATCCTTTTGTTACTTGTCATCTACCCTTCATGATGAATGTATCTCAAAACTATTAAGAAACCCAGATGGGCTATGGAGAGAGGGCCCCACCAATAAGGAGGAAGAAAACTGTATAGCTAGTAAAGAATTTCCTATTTCCTCATATTGTTTCCAAATAAGGGCACCCTTAACAACCTTAGCAAAATATGCTGAGCACCCCAAAGACAACCTTATGATTATGTAGCTGGCTGGCCTTCCATCCGTGCATTAATCATTCATTCTTTCAACAAACAGTTAATTTAGCACTTAGTATGTGCTTTATTTCTTTTATAAAAGAAACAAAAAGACTTAAACATCAAGTTCTGGATGTTGGTACATGAATATATGTTATCTTATTTTTGGTATTTTTGGTATTTTGAAATCTCTCAAAATAAATCTTATATTTTAAAAATCACCTGTATCAGTCAACTAATGCCAGAATAAAGCTGTGTAACAAACAATTCCCAAATGTAGAGGCTTCAAACAATTATAATTTCTCCTCATGTGCCTACAGGTTGGCTGATCTATATTTGGCTTGACTGGGTGACTCTGCTTCAAGCTGTCACTGACTGAACTTGGTTCCTCACTAAGCAGAGCTTGGGTCTGCTCCATGTATTTCATTCTGGGGCCCAGGCTAAAGGGGCAGGAGCTAGCCAGGGTATGCTCTTTACAAGATGGTGGCAATACAACTGCACAGGCACATTCCAAGCCTCTGCTTGCATCATGTCTGCTAATATTCCTTTGGTTCAGAGAGCCACATGATCAAATCCAATGCCACAGCACAGGGAAATATACTCTGTTTACTCACTATGAAGCCAAATGATTTGCATGAACAAGCCAAACCTCAGTGGAGGAGGGGAGAGGGAAGGAATAAATGTGTTCTAAACATATCAATCACATCATCCAAACAAATATAATATGGTATGGAAAGAGCTGCAATAGATTACTGAAAAGATTGCAATGAAAGAATAGGGCAGGGGTGTCTTACTTTAGCTGAGGCATCTGGAAAGACTTCATAGAGGAAGTGATATCTGAGTTAGGTCTTGAAGGATGAGGAAGTTTTGCCAGGTATAAAAGATGGGCAATAGTGTACCAGATAAAGGCAAAAAAATCCAAAAGAGCTTGATTAATATTGGAACTTATAGGTACTTCCTTATGGCTAGAAGTATGTGTATGCATGGTGGGTATGTATGCGTGTGTAGGGGTATGATAATGGGGGGCTGGTGGATATATAAAATGGCAAATGAGCCTAGAAAGGCTAACAGAATTAATTCATAAAGAGCTTAAATAAGAGTTTAAGATTTATCCTGTAGACTATTGGAGCAATTGAAGGCCTATTAGCAGGGTTGTCACTTGATGGACTGATATTTTTGGAAGATTGCAATGGCTGTAGAAGGAAGAATAAATTGAAGGTTGATGTGTCAGGAGAGAAGTAGAGCAGTTAAGATGCTGTTGACCTGGCTTTCTTTGGTGAAATATACCATACATTAAAAAAAAAATTAACACCAATATTTCTCAAATTATTCAAAAAAAATAGAAGAAGGAATATTTCTTAACTCCTTGTATGAAGTCAGCCTTACCCTGATACCAAAGCCAGACAAAGACACCACAAAAAAGAAAACCATAGGGAAGGGGATGTGGCTCGAGCAGTTAGTTGGGCACCCGCCTACCACATGGGAGGTCCTGGGTTTGGTTCCCGGTGCCTCCTAAAGAAAATGAACAAGACAGAGAGCTGATACAAGATGATGCCACGAGATAGCACATGAGGAAACACAGTGAGAGACACAACAAGCAGGGAGTGGAGGTGGCTCCAGTGATTGGGTGCCTCCTTTCCATATGGGAGGTCCCAGGTTCAGTTCCTGGTGCCTCCTAAAAAGAAGACACAGAGAGCACACAATGATCAGACAAAAGAGAGCGGAAACAACAAGGCAGCGGGGAGAAATAAATAAATAATTAAAATAAAATAAAATAAAAAGAAAAGAAAACCACAGACCAATATCCCTTATGAATATAGAAGCAAAATTCCCAACAAAATACTAGCAAATTAAATCCAACAGCATATTAAAAGGCTTATACACCATGATCAAGTGGGATTTATTCCAGGAATGTAAGAATGGATCAACATAAGATAATCAACCAAAGAAGGTACCACATTATTAGAACAAAGGAAAAAAATGATTATTTTAATTGATTCAGAAAAGCATTTGACAAACTCCAGCACCACTTCATGATAAATACACCTAGAAAAGCATGAATAGAAGGGCACTTCCTCAACAAGATAAAGGGCATTTATGAAAAACCCACAGCTAACATCATATTCAATGGTAAAAGACTGGAAGCTATCCCTCTAAGTCTACAAGGGTTCTTAACAAGGGGTCTGTGAGCTTGAATTTAAATTTAAAAAAGACATTATTTTTGTGGGGACATATTGGTGCAGGTGTGATATATTTATTAAATAATACACAGTATAGCATTGAGTTAGTAAGGGGTCCACGGTTTTCACCTAATTGGCAAAGATATCCATGGAACAAAAAGGTTAAGAACCCCTGCTCTAAGATCAAGAACTAGACAAAGATGCCAACTTTCACCACTGCTATTCAACCTCATACTGGGAAGTTCTAATCAGAGGAATTGGGCAAGAAAAAGAAATAAAAACATCCAAACTAGAAAAGAAAAAGTAAATTATCTCTGTGCTCAGATCGCAAAATCTTTTGCATAGAAAATCCCAAAGAATCCCTTAAAACAAAACTAGATTTAATAAGTAAATTCAGCAAGTTTGCAGGGTACAAGATAAACATGAAAAATCTGTTGTGTTTCTATATACCAACAGTGAACAACCTGAAAAGGAAATAAAAGAATTCTATTTACAACTGAATCCGAAAGAATAAAGTACCTAGGAATAAATTTAATTAGGAAGGTGATACACTGTACACTGAAAACTACAAAGTACTGTTGAGATAATTAAAAAAAGACATAATAAATGGAAAGAGATCCTGCTATATGGTTAAGATGGAAGTACTAACCAAAGTGATCCACAGATTCAATGAAGTCCATATCAAAAGTCCAATGGTCTTTTCTGCAGAGATGGAAGAGCCAATCCTCAAATGCATATGAAATTTCAAGGGGCCCCAAATATCCAAAATGACCTTGAAAAAGAAGAACAAACTTAGAGGGCTCACACTTCCTGATTTCAAAACATACTACACAACTACAGTAATCCAAACAGCATGGTACTGCCATAAGGATAGACATATAACCCATTGGAATAGAATCAAGAGTCTAGAAATAAAGCCATACATCTATGGCCAATTGATTTTTGACAAAGGTGCCAAATCCATTCAATAAAGGAAGAATAGTCTCTTCAACAAGTGGTACTGGTACAACTGGATATCCACATGCAAAAGGCTGAAGTTGAATCCCTACCTCACATAACAAACAAAAATTAACTCAGTATAGATCAACACCTTAAATATAAGAGCTAAAGCTATAAAAACCTTAGAAGTAAACATAGGGGGAAAATCTTCATTATCTTGATTTGGCAACGAATTCTTAAATATACTATTAAAAGATTGATTAAAAAAAGAAAAAGAAAAAAAAGAGATAAGTTGGACCTCTACAAAATTAAGAACTTTTGTGCATCAAAGGACATTATCAAGAAAGTGAAAACACACCTAGCCAAGCCAAGCCTAGATAAGCTGACCTGCAGACATGTGAGAAAGTATTATATTTGTTTTAAACTTCTAAATAATATGGGAATTATTCATTTTACAGCTTGCTTCAGAATGGGAGAAAATATTTGCAAATTATATATCTGATTAGAGTCTCATATCCAATATATAAATAGCTCTTACAACTCAACAAAAAGACAAACAACCCAATATGAAAACGGGCAAATAACTAACTAAAAAAATTTAAAAAAATAGGCAAAGGCCTTGAATAGACTTTCCTTTAAAAAGATACACAAGGACTTCCAGGAAGATGGCATTGGAGTAGGTAGGCAGGGCTCAACTTTCTCACAAAAACAATGGAGGAAAGGCAAAAAACTATCTGAGGGAGCTGCAATAGGGATCTGCAGACTAGGAGAGCACTGCACATCATCCTGGAGGGAGAGGGATGGAGAGACAAAGAGGCCAAACAAAAACTGTGAGTTACTCTCCTCTGTGGCTGGGAATGACACATATACCCCACCCTCAAGGCGAATAAGCTTGGCAAATCCCCTGGCTCACTGCAGCCAACTGAAAGGGGAAAGAAGGTCCTCCTCCCTGGGAGGAAGAGGGGTTTGGAGGACAGCAGAGTGTGGTTTTTCTTCAGTGAGTTTGGCCAGCTGAGCCTGCTTTGAACCTTGTCTGTAGTCAGCTCAGCAAGTGGAGGTTAAAAGAGATCTATATGTGGGGGAGGTGAAGGACAAGTAGGTGTGGGACCAGCATCCAGCAAACTCAGAAAGAGAGAGAGAGGTGTAAGGGTGAGGGGAGATAGGATGGGCAGAACAGAGGAAAAAAAGACCCCAGACAACACTGAAGTGTCCCCAGGGAGAGGGAAGGGGAGATCTGATCAGGCAGGCCATCTCACCAACCCACTCTGGGAGCAAGAGGAACTAGGTCGGTGAGGGGGTGAGCAAACAGGCACCTAACAGCCCAGGAGAGAAGGAAGCCAAGAGAGATATCCGACAAACTGTTAGAAGCCCAACATGCTTGAGGGGAAAGAGGGTGGGGAGAGCCAGGTAAACTTTCAGAAGCCTACCTAATCTGTGGAGTGGGTGTAGCTCAGTGTAGGAACACCTGCCTTACAAATACTAGGTCCCTAGTTTGATTCCTGGTACCTCCTAAGAGAAGGGATCCAGACAGTGATCCACTGGGTTGTCAGGCACCCAGCTGGCACCTTATGACAGGGAACTTGCAGGCTGAGATTTTTTTGTTTTAGTTTTTTGATCTGTTATTTTATATTTTTTATTATTTTTATTTTATTTTTTATTCTTTATTTTATTATCTAAAACTAGGTACCTTACCTGTGGAGGACGGACTGCAGGATAATTGACTGATGAGCACTGGCAGCCTGAGAAGGTTCCTAGGGGCCTAAGAGGAAAGCCAGTTTTTCCTAGATTGTTTTTTGTTTCTTCTTGTTCTTTGTTTCCTTTTGTTCTTTCCCTTCTGTTTTCTCCTTAGTTTTTTAATGCTTTTCTTTCTTTCATTTTTCCCTCTTTCATTGCTTTTCTTTCATTCTACCTTCTCATTTATTCATTTTTTTCCTTCTCTTCTCATCTTTCCAGTATTTTATTTTATTCTATTTTTTTTTCTGGTTACTTTTTTTATTTCACCTTTTAAACCTGCACTTCAAGAAATACTAAAGGGAGTTCTGCAGGTTGAAAGAAATAAACAGGAGAGAGAGGGTTGGAGGAGAGCCTAGAAAGTAAGATTATTGGTAAGAATAACCAAAAAGATAAAAAGAGAAATAAAAACAAAATGTCATATATAAACCTAAAGAAAAATGGCTAAACTCTCCAATCAAAAGAGTCAGATTCTCAGAATGGACAAGGAAATATGACCCATCTATAGGCTATCTACAAGAAACTCACCTTAGACCCAGAGATGCAAGGAAGTTGTAAGTGAATGGGTTGGAAAATGATCATATATGCAAACAATAAACAAAAATGGGCAAGAGTAGCTATATTAATATTGGACAAAATAGACTTTAAGTGCAAAACTATTGTAAGAGACAAAGAAGGACTATATAATAATAAAAAGGATAATCTATCATGGGTAAACATTGGAAAAACTAAGCGGAAAAATAGATGCCTCTAACAATTATAGTGGGGGACTTTAATACACCATTATCACCCTTAGACAGAACATCTCAACACGGGATCAACAATGCAAAAGAGACCTGGAATAATACAATAGAGGATCTAGACCTAATAGACACAGACAGAACATTATACACAAATACAGCAGGATATACATTCTTCTCAAGTGCACATGGATCACTCTACAGGGCAGACAACATGAAAGATCACAGAACAACTCTCAACAAATTCAGAAAGATTGGAATTATACAAAGTAATTTCTCTGACCACAATAGAATGAAGCTGGAAATTAATAAGAGGCAGAGAACCAGAATAGACACAAAGATATGGAAGTTAAACAACACACTCTTAGGCAATCAGTGGATCAAGGAAGAAATTGCAAAATACATCAATAATTACCTTTAAATGAATGAAAATGAGAACACAACATATAAAAACCTACAGGATGCAGCAAAAGCAGTGCTGAGAGGGAAATGTATAGCCATAAATGCTTATATTAAAATAAGGAAAGAGCTAAAATTGAAGACCTAACTGCATACCTGGAGGAACTAGAAAAAGAACAACTTGGAGGAACTAGAAAAAGAACAAGAAAAGAATCCCAAAGCAAGCAGAAAGGAAATAACAAAGATTAGAGCAGAACTAAAAAATTAACAAAACCCAATGCTCATTCTTTGAGATTAATAAAATTGACAAACCCCTAGCTAGACTAACAACAACAACAAAATAGAGAAGATGCAAATACATAAAATAAAAAATGAGAGAGAGGGTATCACCACTGATCCCACAGAAATAAAGAGAATCATAAGAGCATACTTTGAAAAATTGTATGCCAACAAGATGGATAATTTAGGTGAAATGGACAAATTTCTAGAAACACACAAGCAGTCTACATTGACAAAAGAAGAAACTGATGAACTCAACAAACCAATCACAAGTAACAAGATTGAATTAGTCATCAAAAACCTCCCAGCTAAGTAGAGCCCAGGTCCAGATGGCTTCAGAGGTGAATTCTACCAATTATTCCAGAAAAAACTAACACCAGTCCTGCTTAAACTCTTCCAAAAAATAGAAATTGAGGGAACATTGCCTAACTCATTCTATGATGCCAACATCATCCTAATACCAAAGCCACAAAAAGATGTCACAAGAAAACTACAGACCAACTCTCTAAAGAATCTGCGTGCTAAAATCCTCAACAAAATATTTGGAAATCGTATTCAATAACACATCAAATGAAGTATACACCATGATCAAGTGGGTTTCATCCCTGGTATGCAAGGATGGTTCAACATAAGAAAATCAATCAGTGTAATACACCACATTAACAGATCGAAAGAAAAAAATCACAGGATCATTTCTATTGGTGAAGAAAAAGCATTTGACAAAATACAGTACCCTTTCTTGATAAAAACATTTCAAAAGATAGGAATAAAAGGAAACTTCCTCAACATGATAAAAGATATATATGAAAAACCCACAGTTAACATCGTATTCAATGGTGAAATACTAAAGGCTTTCCCTTTAAGATCTGGAATAAGACAAGAATGCCCACTGTCACCACTTTTATTTAACATTGTGGAAGTACTTGCTCAAGCACTTAGGCAAGAAAAATAAACAAAGGCATCCAAATTGGAAAGGAAGAAGTAAAAATTTCACTATTTGCAGATGACATGATCCTATACATAGAAAGTCCTGAAAAATCTACAACAAAGCTTCTAGATGTGATAAAGGAGTTCACTAAAGTGGTAGGATATAAGATCAACACACAAAAATCAGTAGCATTTCTGTACACCAATAATGAGCAATTGAGGAGGAAATATACAAAAAATTCCATTTACAATAGCAAATAAAACAATCAAATATCTAGGAATAAACTTAAGTAAAAATGCAAAGGACTTGTATATGGAAAACTATACAACATCATTAAAGGAAATCAAAGAAGACCTAAATAAATGGAAGAATATTCCATGTTTAATGCAATCCCATAAAAATTACAACAGCATTTTTTACTGAATTTGAAAAACTAATTATGAAATTTATTTGGAAGGGCAAGGGGCCCCAAATAGCCAAAAACATATTGAAAAAGAAAAACGAAATTGGAGGAATCACACTGCCTGACCTTAAAGCATACTACAAAGCTACAGTGGTCAATACTGCATGGTATTGGCACAAGGACAGGCACACTGACCGATGTACTGAATTGAGAGTTCTGATATAGATCCTTGTATATAGGGTCAACTGATATTCAACAAGGCCAACAAGCCCACTCAACTGGGACAGAATGGCCTCTTCAACAAATGGTACTGGGTGAACTGGATATCCATATCCAAAAGAATGAAAGAGGATCACCATCTCACACCCTATACAAAAATTAACTCAAGATGGATCAAAGATCTAAATATAAAAGCCAAGACCATAAAGCTCCTAGAAGATAATGTAGGGAAGCATCTACGAGATCTTGTAACAGGAATTGGTTTCATAAACTTTACACCCAAAGCATTAGCAGTGAAAGAAAAAAATAGATAAATGGGACCTCGTCAAAATGAAAACCTTTTGACCTTCAAAGGAGTTTGTCAAGAAAGTGAAAAGACAGCTTACTCAATGGGAGAAAATATTGGGGAACCACCTATCTGATAAAGGCCTAATATCCAGCATATATAAAGAGATCCTCCGTCTAGAAGATAAAAGGCAAATGATCCATTTTAAAAATGGGCGAGAGATTTGAATAGACACTTTTCCAAAGAATAAATATAAATGATAAAAAGCTGATGAAAATATGCTCAGCATCACTAGCTATTAGGAAAATGCAAGTCAAAACTACAATGAGATATCATCTTACACTATTAGACTGGCAGCTATTTAAAAAAACAGAGAACTACAAGTGTTGGAGAGGATATGGAGGAAAGGGAACCCTCATCCACTGCTGGTGGGAATGCAGAATGATGCAGCCATTGTGGAGGACAATTTGGCAGTTTCTCTGTAAGGTAAATGTAGAACTGCTATACGATCCAGCAATCCCATTGCTGGGTATATATCCAGAAAAACTGAATGCAGAGACACAAACATAATGCTCACCAATGTTCATAGCAGCATTATTCACTATTGCCAAAAGTTGGAAGCAACCCAAGTGCCCATCAACAGAGGAGTGGATAAGCAAATTGTGGTATATGCACACAATGGAATATTACTCAACTGTAAGAAGGAATGGAGTATTGACACAAAGGACAACATGGATGAATCTTGAAAACTTTATATTGAGGGAGGTAAGCCAGTCACTAAAGGACAAATATTATATGATTTCATTGATATGACCTAAGCAAATTGAACAGACTCACAGAGCTAGAATCTGGAAGATAGGTTATCAGGAGATAAGCCGATGCTCAATATGGGCAAAACCTATGATAAGGTAGAAGGGGGTTGTTTGGCAGTGGATGGGGGTGATAGTTGTGCAGTGATGTGATTGGGGTCGACAGCCCTAGAATGTGAGGGTGAATAGGGTGTGGAGGGGTTGGGTTGGACTATCCATGGAACTAGAGGAAGTGCTGGAGGAAGGAATGGGTGAACTCTGGGGATTTGTAGATCTGTAGTTAAAACCACAATGTGGGAATGTTCTTTTGACAAATATGGAAGGGGAGGTTTACTGGTGCAATGTATTGGGGGTGGGGGTAGATAGGATAGGGCACGCCTGGGGCATGCTTCTATGGAATATGAAAGTTTTTATCTTGTTAGAGGGTGTTATCTCAGTGGGTGGAGACCCACACAATAAATAAGAAAATATTAAACTCCCATCCTGGGGAGTCCTGTTATGTTTTCAGTTAGAGGGGCAAGAATCTCTCAAGAACATAGGCAGTGCCTAATAAAGGAAAGCAGACCAATATGTCAAGCCCTCAATATTAATGCATGTAATTATGAATCTTATTCTTCAAAAATTAAGACTTAGTGTTTACCATAGGTTCTGAGGGGAGGGAGAGAGAAGAATAGATGGAACAAAGAGCATTTTTAGGGCATTGGAATTGTTTCGCATGATCTTGCAATGATGGATACGGGCCATTATAGATTTTTGTCTAAACCTATAAAAGTGTGCAGTGTAAAATGTAAACCATAATGTAAACCACTGACCATGGTTAGTAACAATGCTTCAAAAATTTTTCATCAATTGTAACAAATGTACCATATTCATATAAGATGTGTTTAATAGTGGGAAATGTGAGGGGGGGAGGGGGTGGGGTATATGGGAATCCCCTATATTTTCTATGTGACTTTTCTGTAACCTAAAGCTTCTTTGAAAATAAAGTGAAAAGATAAGACCATGGGGGAATATAGAGAGAAATTGTCACAGTACATAAATGATAACAGATCTTAATGGTGATAAAAAGACACAATGCAAAAAAAATTTTTTTTGTATTTATTTTATTATTTTTTATTATTTTTACTTATTTATTTATTTACTTTTATTTTTGAGGACATCTTGGATTGCAGATGGGTCACAAGTGTGGCAGGGGAGGATCACTTGTGTGCGAGGTATCAGTGGTGGGGGGATGTGCAGGGAGGGGTGCAAGCTGGAGCATGTCTCTATGGAATATGAATGTGTTCAAGTGGTCATGGGGTGTTGTCTTGGTGGATGGAGCCCAACACAATAACCAAAAAAATATTGGATTCCCATCCTAGGGAGTCCTACTCTAATAGAGTGGCAAGAATCCCTAGAGTACATGTTCAGTGCCTAGAGAAGGAGAACAGACCAATACGCCAATCCCTTGATATTGATGCTTGTGAAACCTTGTTCTTGAGAAATTGAAACTTAGCCTAGCATTATATATTGCCTAAGGGTTATCTCCTGAAAGCCTCCTCGTTGCTCAAATATGGCCTCTCTCTAAGCCAAACTCAGCACATAAATGCACTACCTTCCCCCTGGTGTGGGACATGACTCCCAGGGATGAGACTTCCTGGCACCAAGGGATATTACCAAGCATCAAATCGTGATACATTTGGAAAAAGACCTTGACCAAAAGGGAGAAATAATAAATACAAATGAGTTTTTATGGCTAAGAGATTTCAAAGTGAGTGTGGAGGCCATTCCAGAAACGCTTATGTACATCTCAGAAGTATCTCACTGACTGCCACAGTAAACAGTGTCTCAAGTATGGGGGCTCCCAAGGGCTACGGAGACATCTGGATACTATAGGCAGGGCAGAGAACCCCAGGAATTTGACACTCTGTAATTCTTTGAATATATGATAACCTATCCCCCCAGTATATTGGAGTTGAATTCATTGATAATTTTCCTACACATGGTTTTTCTGCCCCATTTATTTGAACCTATAATTAGCACTATACCTATTAAATATGTGTCCCAGAGACTTAAATCTTCTGGTTGTGCATATGCCAGTTGAGCCCCAAATCTCAGCAGAATTGAAGTCAACACCTACCCTCCAGTTTGTTGGACTCGCACAGGACAACAAACAAAAACAATGACGATGGACAATGCCCATCCCCCAAAACAGAGAGTATCTATAACAGCAAGCAAGAGAGTTCCACCCACCTGCCCTATGGAATCTAAGCCCCCTCTCATTTGGAAGCAGAGTGGACATCACCATCCTCAAATCCTCAAGATTTAGGATTGAATAAACATAAGGGGGGGATGCAACTATGAACTAAAGCAAACTTATTATTATTCTAGTAATGGCAGAACTTGTAATAATGATATAAGCATGGTGGTCACGGGAGGTTCTAAGGGGATGGAGAGGGAAGAATAGGTATAGCATGGGGCATTTTGGGGGCAATGGAATTGTTCTGCATGACATTGCAATGACAGATACACGCTATTATACATTTTGTCAAAACCTATAAAATTGTGCAGTGTGAAGTGTAAACCATAATGTAAACTACAGACCATGTGTATTAGTCAGCCAAAGGGGTGCTGATGCAAGGTACCAGAAATCTGTTGGCTTTTATAAAGGGCATTTATTTGGGGTAAAAGCTTACAGTTACAAGGCCCTAAAGAGTCCAACTCAAAGTATCGTAAAAGGTACTTCCTCACCCAAATTTTGTTGCCACATGTTGAAGCAAGACGGTGGGTGACATCTGCAAGGGTTCAGCCTTCCTCTTCCCTCTTAAGGCTCCATGGATCCAGCTTCTTCCGATCTCAGCTGTAGGCTCGCGTAGAATTTGTCTCTCTTCTGGGGGCTCATTTCTTTCCTGGCTCAGCTGCTCTGTTCTCTTCACAAGGTCAACTGTAAACTAGCAGGCGAATGGCTCATCTCTCTTCCCAGGGCCTCTGCCATGCCTATGGAGCTGTCTCTCTTTTCTTGCATATCTGCTTCCATGTTCTTGATTGAGCATCCATTTATATAGCCCACCAATGGGGCAGGGACTCAACCAGGCACGCCCTAGTGATGTGGTCAAATCAAAGCCCTTATATTAACATAATTTAATCAAGGCATCTCAGCTGAATTTAATACAATCAAAGGGTAACATACCTAGAGGAACAGACCAGTTTACAAACATAATCTATATCTCTTTTTGGAATTCATAAATAATATCAAACTGCCATGGTTAGTAGCAATACTTCAATATGTGTTCATCAGTTATAACAAATGTACCACACAAATGAAAGATGTTGTTAATGGGGAAAGGTGTGGGAGAGGGATGGGGTAGGGTATTTGGAATCCCCTATATTTTTGATGTAACATTTAAGTAATATGAAGTTTCTTCAAAAAATTAAAAAAGGTACACAAATGGCCAAGTACATGAAAAGATGCTCAGCATCATTAGTCATGAGGGAAATGCTACTAAAACTCCCTTCATATCCACGAGGATGGTTATAATAATTTTTTTTAAAAATTGAAATGTGTTGGGCAGGATGTAGAGAAATTGGAACACTTGTATATTGCTGGTGGGCACATAAAATCAGGAGCTGTGGAAAACAGTTTGGACTACCACAGACCCACCAATTTTAAGCACATATCCAAAAGAATTGAAAACATGGACACAAGTAAATACATGTACATGAATGTTCATAGAGCACTATTCATAATAGCTAAAAGGTAGAAAGAACCCAAATGTCCATCAACAGATGACTGGATAGATTGTTGTATATACACACAATGGAATATTATGCAACCATAAAAAGGAGTGAGATACCAATACATGTGTATGAACCTCAGAAAAGTTATGCTAATGAAAAAAGCCAGACACAAAAGGTCACTTATTATATGATTCTATTTATATGAAGTATCGAGATAGGTAAATCCAGAAAGCAGATTGGTGGCTGCCGGGGACTGTGGGGAGGGAAGAATGGCACTTAACTGCTTGATGGGTATGGAGTTATATTTTGTGGTGACGAAAATGTTTTGAAACTAGAAAGAAGTGATGGTTGCACAACATTGTGAATGTGCCAAATGCTACTTTCAGTTTAAAATGGTTAATTTTATATGTGAATTTCACCTCAATAATTAAAAAAAAAAAGATGCTGTTGGCCCTGAACTCAAGGAATGGCAGTGACAAAGGAGGAGAGGAAGTAGACTAGGAGAGAGGTACTGGATAATGGGGAGTGGGGGAGAGGAAGGAGTAAAGGGTGGTGCTGAATCTTCTCATTAGGAAGAGCTGGTGCTCTGTTGCAATAGCTGAGAACCAGGTTTGGGGCATGGGAGACAATGAGGTTAGTCAGGCCATAAAATGGTGAGCAGGTGGAGAGGACTCACAGTCAGTCGGACTTCTGGTCACTGGAATTAATGGACACACTTACTACTATAACTGCCATTTGAATCAGAATATCGACCATGTATACGAAATCGCCACCTTCCCACCTTCTTACTACTATGACAAGATCCTTTCAGTAGATTTAGTTTGCTATTTTCATTGATTGTTGAAGCTTGAGGATGGCATAATATTAAGAATTCATCCAGGGAGAAAGAGCAAATCAATCCCAGCGCCAGAATGTGTCTAGCGCTCAAGCTCTCACCACTCTTGCGTAAGCACCACACTTACCAAGTGCCATTTCACCAACGGCAGCATTTGACGTAAGCCCGGATTCAAGACCAAAAGCTGCATCATTGCCCAGGCTGGTTGGCCTCCTGGGGAAATGTATCTGTTTTCCTACAAGTCTCTCCAATTCCACAACATTAGCTGGAGCAGGTTTTAGGCCAGTAACCTCAGTTTCTTCTGGCCCCTTTTGCTGCTCTGCCTTCATCCAGTCACTGACACCCCCATCCCCAAAAGGAAAGTGAAACCATGACTCCCCAAGTAGAGGAAACCCTTCGACCGCAGAGGCCTGCAGCAAGGATACAATCCCTCTAAATTTTCGTGACTCCTCATAAGGTTCAAGTTTGGAATCCATTAGCAATGTCAATTTCATTGAAAACAAAAACACTCTTGTAAAATTATGCTAAAGGGGAATTCAAGAACTGAGGAGGAGATTTTGAGCTGTGCTGTAGAAATAGCTCTGTATTCACATCTGGAAAGCATTTGGTGAAGGCACAGAAAGGGCCAGATGAGCTGCAGGTACGTATAGGGTTTAAATGTTTTTTCTTCTTGCACCCCTTTCTTGCTACAACTCCTTTGGCTCCTCTCTCGTCCTCCCAGACAGGCTACCTTGGAAACAGGCCCTTGCAAACTTCTCCCTCCTTGCAAAATTCTCTTTTCCTCCTTTGGAGCTGATTTTGAGCCACACGGTCCCAGATGGTCAGTCTGGGAACAGACAGAGGCTTTTTCAGAGACAATATTGATTCCCTCTAGACCCACAATGACCTCTTTCTTCTGCCTCTTCTTACTCCAGTTCACAAGGCTTTTAATCCCCACTGAACACAGCACTTCAATATGGGTCAAAGGATGGGCCACGACTCAAAATCAACTGTTCTGATCCAGGAAGCTTCGGCTGGCACAAGTGGTGTTCCATTCGGCAGGGTCTGGTGCCATTGTGTTTTACAAGGCTCTCACCAGCTGGCCTTGCTATGCTTGGCTAAGAATTAGACAAGGGAGGGAGGATCAGGATTGAATAGGAGGAGAGACAAGGGCTGGCTTTAAAAGGTGACACCCTAAGGACAAGCTTGAAGGGACAGGGAACAGGCTGTGTCCACTACAGGGATGGGTCTGCTTCTGTGAAAGAACCAAAAAAGTAGGAGAGAAATGAGTTGACACAAACATATCTGGCCCCGAATCAAAACCAAGATCTGAAGAACACTGAATCCACTCATTCCTATTCACCCATGTCCCTGTGACCCCAGATCTAAGGAAAACCTCCTAGGAACAAATAAAACATAATATTTTCATTAAAACTTTATTTTTCACAATAAGCATATGCAGCACAAAGATGCCAGTAACTTTACGTGGGGGAAGCAAACTTTTAAAAAGTCATCTGCTTGAAGCTTCACTTATCCAGCAGCAGAGAAATACTAGATGTTCTACATAAATGAATTCTGCAGTTAGCTGCCACACCAACATTTTAAGAATTGAAACAATTGTATATAACAAAATCTTTGCAAAATACATTTTGATAATGCACATTAATCATAATAAATATTATGTATTGATATTATCCCATGTCTTTTTAAGGAGAGTTTATTAAACATAATCTTATAGAGAGACAGTATTAGCAATGGTTGGAATCACTGGCTCTAGCATGAGAAAGAGCTCTGCTACTTCCTAAATATCTAGGAAGAGTCTTCTAAGCCTCATTTTTCTAAGCTGTAAAATGGAGTGATAATATTACCTACAATGTGATAGTGAATCAAAACCTCAACATAAAAACACTTAGCATAATGTTGGCACATCATAAGCTCTTAATAAAAAGTATGAATGCGTTAGTATTGTTATTAGCAATTTTTGATGATTTGGGAGCCATCATAAAAGACGTCAATTATTGCAGTCAGTCCCTTTACATAAGGTTTGTTAATGGACCTTAATATTATAGTGTCCTTATAGGCTCTACTTTACACTATGTGACCTGCCACTGTTCCTGTGCCTCCTCCCTGTTTCTTAGCTTTTGCTTCTCAACATATTATCTTTTAGAGTCCTGCACTTTGATGCTTTTAATCTCATCTCCCTATAAATTAAGAACACTCCCTCTCTCACTAGTTTCCACACAAAGAAAATTAGATAACCATGTCTGTTAAATCATTAGGTTTAAATTTTCACCCAAGTCTAAACCAGCAGACTAAGGTGCCAAGCTTTTGCCTTAGAGAAAAGCACATGGACTTTAAGACAGTTATTTCTTGAAACCTGCTTAGGGGTCTCTTGCAGTAAGGACATTTCCATTCAAGGAGGGAAGAATTGTGCAGTGAAGGAATGGAGAGTACAAAGTCACAGAGACAGGCAAGGGCCTGGCATGTTGAAGAAGGGGTAGAGGTTTGTAGTGGCAGAAAAATAGGTGGCCATGCAAAAGTCTATAGGGTAATGAGACTGGAAAGTTAGGGTTTGGGTCTGCAAAGCGTCATATAACACTAATAGAAATGGCTAAAATTATAAGCATTTTCAACATTTTAGCTGTTGCAATAAGGGTTCTACATGTATTATCTCATTCAATCCTTAACACAATCCTATAAAATTTGTACTATAATTATGCCCATTCCATAGGCGAAGAAACTAAGGCTCAGAAGGATTAAATAAATCCCCTAGGATCTACCCAGTACTGACTATAAATCTTCTGCTCATAGCAATCATCTTATACTCCACCCTGAGAATTAGTGTTTGTGATAATAATTTGTTTTTTTTTTTGTATGAGCAGTGAAAAGGTAATATAATGAGATTTATTTTTAGGAAAATAACTCTGGAGGAGAGAGGAGAGAGGCTTTAAGGCGGGAGACCAGGCAGGACATTTGAAAGAGCATGAGCAGGACTTGAGCTGACGTTTTGGCAGCAGGGATGGAAAGGGGGCAGAGGGATTCGAAACATATTTCCAGGATAGAAGTAACAGGACTTTGGGACAAACTGGATGAAGGAAAATAGAGTAAGTCACCCAGGTTATTAGATTGATGGATGAGTGGATGTTAGGGCCATCATCCATGATGGGACAGCATTTCTTACACTGTCTTCTAGGGAACAGACATTCGAGTTATCACTTAGAAAGGGACCCAACATCAAACATGGTTGGGTTAAATAGGATTGTTTGATCCAGGACTTCTCAACATCTTTAAGTGCTACTGTGCATTGAGAATAGCCAAGAGAACAAACTCCACATGCATTGGGGGGTTGGTGTCCTGTAATATAGACCTGGTGCTGAGGAGGGCGGGCTGGAGGGAAAGTTTAAAGGATTATTTTCTACAGCAGATCCATGAGAGCAGAATTCCTGTTTGCCACAGTGCCTGATAACTGTTGCTGAATAAATATGTTTTAAAAATTCTGGTGCTCTCTCTCTCTCTTGCCTTCTGCACCCTGCTCTTGCCTTGTCCCCCTGCATGGATCAACACACAAGTAAAACCTGGGCTTTTATAATCTATAATGGGAAATTGTAGTCTGTAAATTGGTCCTCTTCATCACTCTTCAGTCCCTTCCTCTCTACCTGGGACCTATGATCTGTTATTTTCTCCCATTTCTCTTCTCCCTACCTTAATAAATTATGGGCCTAATTAAAAAAAAAAAAAAAAATTCTGAAACCGTGGCTATGCATCATGAGTTGGAAATGCAATGTGAGTGAGAACTGAAATATATGTACCTCTGGGTGGAACCAAATAGCTTTATATACAAATGTGGACCACTCAATCCAGATTGGCTGTGTTTGGAACTGTGGGAGTAAAATGTTCATCAACTGACTAAAAAAACTAACTAGAGACAAAATTTGGTTGTTTCATTCTCCTACGGAAGAATCAAAGGATTCTTCAAATGAAACCTTCAATGAAGCAGGCTCAAGGGTTCAGAGTAAATTCAGGTTGGTTGACGCAGTTCTCACTTCCCCTGGAGGAAAAACCACCCGTGCCATTGTTTGTAGTATCATATCAGCTCTTTGTTCATTGGCAGGAATATGTTCCCAGCTGCCCAAGTGTGTGGTTTCTCTTGTCATACGGTAAATGGACTTATGACCTTAAGTAACTCACAAGGGTTTGAATGACAGAGCTGGGAATCCCTTCCTGGAAATCAAAGTGCAATCTGTGGCCCTCTCATTTTTCAGTAGTGTGGGGTAGGTTAACTCTTGCTATCAAAGACCCACTTAGAGTATCTAGTGGCAGCTTTGGCAAAGCCCTTGTTTTCCTTAGTCACGACAATCCCCCAAACCGATATCATCCTCACGATTTCTTTTGTCCCTCTATTCTCATTGAACCCTTAGCATGTGTCAGTGTTCTAAATGCTTTATAGATATGAACCTGCAGCTCCACAAAGTAGAATCATTATCCGTATTTAATAAGTGAGGAAAATGAGGCACAGAAATGTCAAAGCAGTTTGCCCCAAATCACACAGAAGTGTGGCTGAGATTCAGATTCATATCTTTCCATCCACAGGGTAATCCAGAGACCAAGCATATTACTTACAGCAGAGTTTCCCAAACTACCATCAGTGACATACTCTGTGCCACTGGTTGCTGACATAGCCACATACTACCCTTAATATTACTTATTTAATGTATTTTAAAAATCAATATACTTTTAAAACTTTAGCTTTTCCCCAAGGAATAGAATCTGTAAACTCACAGAGTTCATGTAAAATTTTTTTTTCCTAATCCACATGAAAATAAAGTCATTTTGCCCTTGTCCCTTCTAACACTCTTTCTCTAAGCATCCACGGGCATCTATTTTCCCCCGAACAGTTTACATTGTAAAATAGAAAGTTTTTCATTCCAGCACTAAATATATTCAACCATTAAACCCAGTGAGGGCTTACTGAGAACCTGCTATTAGGTGCAGGGCAATATGGGACAGGGATTTCTCACTCCACATCACCTCTTCAATGAAGCTGAGCAGATAACCAGAGTCCTCAGAGATTTCTTCCCACCCCAGGCATAGGTAATTGAGCATTTCACAGTAGGCTGTCCTATTCTCTAATTACATCCTTTCTCCCCAGCAAGATCTCCAGCCCCTCCAGAATGTTACCATTATATCCCCATAACCACTGGTGTAGGAGCTTGAACCTTGGGCTTCAAGCTCCTTCATTAATGACTGAGAAAGCACAATCATTAACGCCCACGGTGAAAGGGATCAGCTCTAAACACAGGAAGGGAAGAAGAAAGACATAGTTATTAAGTCCCCACTGTATGCCAGCCATCCTTGCATTGTTCTTGGGTTCATTTGTAATTAATCTCCATAGCAGCCCTGTGTGGGAGAAAACTGAGGTGAAGAGAAGTCAGTAGCTTGGGAAGGGTCACACAGCTGGTGAGTGGCAGCATTGGGAGCAGAACCTAGATGCCCCTCTCTCCAGGTGAGCTGCTTTTTCCACGATAGCAGCACTCTGCACTCTATTTTTAAGGAAAAAGACACATTAAGAGGATTCCCTCTTCCATCAGGGAAAGACACTGCAATTTCTCATGCTCTCAAAACAGGAATCCTCTGGTGTCAATCGCTAAATTAATAGGCCCTAGCAAACTAGGACATTGGCAAAAGACAATGGAAATAAAGCCTTAGCATTTATTGTGTGGATCAGGGTATTTATCCATCCACGCAATAAGTTCTGCGGGCAATAGTCTTGATCAGGCTCTCACCCTCCACTCTGAGTCACATAAATTCTTGGCCAGAGCATGGCCAATTGGTTTATGTCCCAATAGGCTGGGCACCTGTGGGACCAGCAGCTGCAAGGTTTTTCATCTTGGCTCACTCACAGTGGCTTAATGAGTCATGCCTGGGGGAAGAAATGACCAGGCCCTTGACTTGGTTCAAAGCCTCACTTAACACTCAGACTGAGAGCCGGGAATAGGCAGCTATAACGGAGTGCCAGGAGAGGAGCAGAGCTCTTCCCAGTGTCTCTGAGGGCCTCTGCCTGGGTGAGGATGGGTCACGGGCTGCCAGCTGCTGACCTGCCAGTGGGGCGGCTCCATTCACTGAGGCTCGACAGCTCTCAGCAGCACCCTGAGCCCTTCCTTACATGTGTGCTGGAATGAATTTACCCCACCAAAGTCCTTCAACCGTCTGCAGAGAGAGACGTGCTTACTTTGGAGGTCCCTTCGAATACGTAGAGAGAGAGGCGTGGGATTTGAGGGGACTGTTTCCCAGACAATGGAGATTTAGGGAATTAAAAAGAACTAAAATAACACCCATTTGCTTTAAAAAGTCAAGGATATTGAATTTCAGGAGCGGGAAATGCCACTCATTTTTAAATTTGGGGATGGTGAGGAGATTTAGCCCCTGGGTGAGCTAATTTCTCAGGGCTTTGGTTTTGCTCTCTGTAGAAGAATAATTACTCTTTCCAAGCAGGACTATGTTGGGGAATGCAGACTGAAGATGGGCAGAGGAACTTGCAGCAAATATTGGCTTCCTTCTTTTTCTTCTTCCTTAGCATATCTTTTAGATGTAAAAATTACTTGGTAGATGAACTATATCTCAATAAAAAATCATATTCTTAATCAATTTAACATTAAAACTTTCACTCATGATCTCTTTCTTAGAAATATATTCCTCCTCCAGTCTTATTTTCAGCACACATGCCCCAGAGCTTAAGGGCAGATGGAGGTCATATGTGGGTGCATCTGAATGCCCTGGAGTTCCAGAAGGAAAAAACACAGAAAGAGCTGAACTTTATTCTCCAGAGGATGCTTGTCCTATGCACAATAGGACACAGGCTGTGAGGAGGCCGTGTGAGAATGCCCTGGGAAATTTTTCATCGGGACACTAGGTATTTTGGGTAAACTACCTCTCGGTAGCCAGATATTCTGTGAGCAACTATTAGGTAGCTGACACTCTTCTAAGCATTTAACATCTTTTAACTCTTTGACCTTCTTTAAGGAATTATCATCCTGCTATCATCTCCATTTCACAGATGAGGAAATTGAAGCACAGAGTAGTTAACTAGCTAGTCCAAGACCATCCAGTTGATAAGTGGGAGAGCCCATATGCAAACCTATCTAGAGTAGTCCCAATGTCCAAACCTCAACCACTCACTGATTCCTAATGTTCAAGAGATGGGGCACCATATGCTTAGTCAATGGGGTGAGCAGGTCATGCTTGCTGCCAAGCTAACCTCTTGGAAGCCACATTAAGGAGGCAGTTAGACTGGGTTCTTGGGGTTAGG
Organism: Tolypeutes matacus; assembly: GCA_026826555.1. Classification (NCBI taxonomy): domain Eukaryota; kingdom Metazoa; phylum Chordata; class Mammalia; order Cingulata; family Chlamyphoridae; genus Tolypeutes; species Tolypeutes matacus. The sequence continues at coordinate 1,277,511 of JAKSZT010053764.1, read as the reverse complement.
GGAAGGGAAAGTTGGAAGAGAATCGCAACCATCTAAACTTCTGAGAAGATGGGTACCTAAAGATAGGTATTTCAGAGACACAAAGCTGAAAGGGTAGAATTAGCAAACACACTTGTAGTTGACATTGTGCATGAAGTGCAAGTAGCATGGAGTATTTGGAAGGGTGAGGGTGGGGAAGAAATTTGAGGCTGGGAAGAAAAGGCAGACTCAGATCTCTGAGGGCTTTGTTGGTGCCAACGAGTTTGATTTTATCCTGCAGGCCGGTGCTTTGCCAACTTTTCCCCTCTAAAGTCTTACGAGAGTGATTGCATATCTTCTAAGTCCTGGGGGATGATCAGGAGCCAGCTACTAGAAGTGTGAAATTCCTCTGGAATCTCATATTTCATCTTTAACATCCAGGAAAATTATATGTTCCACTCCATAATATAATCATGTTTGTTAATATAAAAATAATGTTTTACATTTATACCATTGGCGTTCCAGAAAATCCATCATGTTTATCCTGTGTCCTCACATACTCCTTGATTATTAGCTCATTATACCAAGAAGTAACCGTTCCCTGGTTTGAGAATGAAACATGAGGAGCCAATGAAAAGTATTATATTAGAGAGTGACATCATTGAATTTGCATGTTGAAAAGCCCACTGTGATAACAGCATGGCGAATGGAGGGAGGGGGAGCAAGGCAAGGGAGAGGGACCCAGCCAGTCAGGAGACAGTGCCAATATTACAGGCAAAAGATGGGGTAAAAGGAGGCCAAAGCTAGAAAAGTAAACAGTATTCTGAGCTCTTCAGCCAGGCATGTTTCTTGAGAATAAAAATCAGAGGAGCCAGAGGCATTTATTTGGCTCAAAACTGCAAGAGATGTCTAGAATTTGGCATAGAAGAGGACCTTTACTATTTCTTCTTAATAATTTTTGTAATCTGATCATGGTACTAGATTCTCAATAGTCAGACTAGGCATGTGTTTAGGGTACCAGCAAAGCAGGAACTCAGCAAGAAAGAAGTAACTATAATGTTAGTGCACATTTAAGCTTTATATTATTTTTAAAGATGAGTTGATTTGATGATTTGATACTGTTTTCATATGGGAGTGGGGATACCATAATCTTTCAAGGCATGGTGACCCTTAACCTCTAAATCTCATCTTTGGAGGGGAGGAAGCTGAGTTCCACCAGCTGTGAGCTTGAGCAGACCAGAGGAGAGTGTCAGGACCATTCTGCTTGCCCACTCCAGGAGCAGGATGAGGAAACCCACCCATACATGATTACTGATAGAGAAAGGCACAGAGAGAATTTGAGTGGTGAGACATGATGGAGAAGCAGACATAAAACAGCAGCGAGTGGCCTGGCAGTTAAAGTTCTAGGCTGCACAATTCCAGATAGGATCAGCTTTATTTAGAACCCATATGATGACATGTTTGGACTCAAACAACACCATTTTATCTGCCAATAGAAACACTATTTGAATAGACAGTTAATTTGTCTGGTTGCCTTATTCTCCTTCCCAGTGTAAGCCAGATTTGAACAAGAATTTTATCAGCAGAAGGTGTATTAACTTTTTCTGACTCTTTCCATCAGGCTCTCCTAGTTGCTATCTCTTAGTTCATTTTTGGCATCCTCATTTTCTGGCAAAAACAAAACAAAACAAAACAAAACAAAACAAAACAAAACAAAACAAAACTAGTGGCACTGAGATAAGCCATAACAACAATAACTATAGTAATGGTCATAGCATCTCTTGTTTATTTAGCACTTACTTGCCAGAGTCTGTGCTAACTTTTCTACATTCATTTCCTCAGTTGAACTTCACAACAAACCAACAAGATCTGTAATCATCATTATCTCTATTTTAGAAATGAAGACATGGAGACTTAGAGAGGCAGAGCTGGGATTCAAACCTTGGCAGATGAGTTCTGACTGTGTCCCTCTTCACCCAGGAACTATATTGACCGAACTTCTCCCTAAAAGCTTGGGTGTTCCACTCAGGGGGTGACTCAGCCAGAATTGTCCCATGCATATTCTTTTTTAAGCTCACAGCCTCCTGGGAGCAGTACTTCCTGAAGCCTGCCAATGGTTCACTTCCCAGTCACCTCTATACACTGTAAGCTTTGTGAGGCATTTAAATACCAGGACCACATTTGGTCATTCTAGCTACAGCACTTTTCCTGAGGACATGCTATTTTCATTAGGATTAAAATGGCCCTCAGCAATAAATATTAAAAACCTGCCCGGTGAAAAGAGCAGTTTCCTCAGAAGCTTATGGGGATTAGAATTTTTAAGCCAGCCCTGCAACATATGACCACCCCTCTTTGCCATTCTTTTGTGTGTGCTCCTGCATGGGTGTGCTTTCAGCATCAATCAGATTTGGTGATTTGCTCAAATCTTTTCATACTAATTGTCTGCCCATATTGCTGTGTGCTCAGGACAGAATGCTCATGAGGGAAATAGAACCTCACTCCTTCTCCCACCCCTTGGGGGATTCAAATTTCTGTGCTTGATCTTTGTTGGTGGTGAGATGAAAATGCTATCTATACATTGCAGCTTTCCTTCTCTGTGATGGGGGACCTCAGCCATCCCACTTATTATAGAGCCACCCACGGGAGACTCAAACCAGCAGAGGCTGGGAATCAGCTAATTGGGGCTGGGTGTTTCTTTGTGTGTGGCGATCCAGCAGAGACACTTGGGAAAGTCAATTTTGGGTATGGATTTTGGTTCTACTGCTTCATGCCCCTGTGATTGTGATCCCTGGTTTATTCGTGGATAAAATGATTGTAACACTTACTTCTTGGGGTTGCTCGGAGAATTAAAAAGCTATATAAGGTGATTGGCTCAAGGCTTGGAACAGGGGGATGCTGTCTGAATGTCAGTGCCTTCCCAGGCAATTCCCTCCCCTCTCTGGCTGCAAGCCTGAATAGTAGGTGAGGCATTTATTATCCATGTTCATAAACATCCCAAAAGACTTGCGGTTCCTGCACTAAAAACCACATTGACTGTCCCCAGGTAATTGGGTATCCTTGGACCTCCCTGACCTGAATTCTTCCATACAAATATATGAGCTTGGGATTTTAAAAAGCATTTAATTATTATATTCTTGGACAAATGGTACATTTTCTAGAAAAGTACAGAGAATTCTTTCAGTACCCAGAGCTGGGCAGGAATTGCTTGATATATGGGTAGTGGCTCTCAGTAACTAATGATTTACAATAAATACTTCAGCAAAGAAAAGTCTGGGTAAACTCTATATTTCATCCTTCTGGCAATGAGCTACAAAAGGTATGCATCTTAAATCAACTGGTGGTTGCGCACCAGAAGGATGTGGTCTAAATAGATTTGTATGAGGGGGCAATTACTCATCATGGCAAGGATCCCAGCTGTCATCGTGGCTTCTCACTAAGCAGTCAGTGAGTGAGCAGTTATGAAATTACAGAGCTGACCTCCTGTCCACTGCCCCAAACTCCCTAAGCCAGAATCGCAGAGGATGCTCATCAGGGAGACCCAGGAGACACAAAGAGCAAACCGCATCCACAGTGGGAATATGGCATCCAGAAGGGACCCCTTTTCTGTCTCCTTGTTCTGGTCACAGGTGGCAATTTGGGCAGGTGGAAGAAAACCATACTAGAAAGCCATGTGTGGGAGTCTTCCAGTTCAGCATTCTGATGGCCTGAGTGCTAGAGGCAGTGTGGAGAGTTACAGAGACTGTTGTCTTTGGCATTAGACAGTCTAACGTGGCTATCCTAGCTCTGAGGCTCACTACATTTCTCTGAGTTTCTCTAAAATGGGGACAATAACTCCTACTTAAAAAGACTTTTGTAAACTAGTGTGTATGAAAGCGGTCGGCACTTAGGGAATATTATTATTCCTCCTTACTTTAACAGGTGCTACCATTTATGGAGCACTAACTATGTGTTGGGAACCATGCTAAACATGTTACATGGATTTTGCCCACAACAAATCCCCATTTAGTAGAGGGACAGACGGCTCAACTGTCTTGCCCGCATAGCTGGTAGATGGCTAGTCAATACCAGAGCCAGAATTTGGCCTGGGTAGGTTGAATCCAGATAACTGCCCTTTCTGGACTAGGCCTCAATATACAATGTGCAGGGTCTCCATCCTCAAAGAGTTTATCCAGTCTCCTTGGAGACCAAGTTAGAAATACCAGAAGACAACTGACACTGAGTATTGTATGCTAGCAGCCACCAATACTTCCATGGGAGCCCATGGGAAGAGCAAGACCTGCCTCCCAGAGAAATGGACTCTCCTGTCTAGCTCTGCCACCCTTTTGCAGTTGGGTTTCTTAAATAACAGCATTAAAATTTTAAAGCCCTGGTTTTGAACTAAAGGATGGAACCTGGCTTTCACTTAAGTAAAAAGAAAGGAAATACAGATGCCAGAAGACACAGAGTTAAAAGTAAGATGTGGGACTCTTCCTCCTCCATACACAGAGAACCTTTCATGGGAAACACAGAATCACTGTTGAGACAGAGAAGTATTTATAAGAGGGTGTGAGGGAGGAAGGAGGGAGAACACATTTGAATTATCATTTGCGGAGTTCAGAAGGGCCAGCTGACCCCACTAGATGGTAAGGTGAATAGTATCTTGGTATCCAAGAGCAGAGACACCATTTTGAGGCCCTCTCTATCACCAGCCTTTGCTCTAATGGCCACATTCTCACTTGTAAGATAAATAACCAAATGAAGGGCAGTAGTTCCACCTTATAGGTAACAAAGGAGCAAGTTGAAGGTCAGGGTGCTAGGGTCTTGTTTCCAACGGCCAGTCTGCCTTGTCCCTGGTATGCAAGGCCTATGTCCTCTTGGAACCTGACAATTAGTGAGGGTGGGCATGAGGCAGGTACTATGCACCCACCTTCCTAAGAAAGTGAACTATCCACATGTGAAAGGCGTCTCAGCCACCCTTGGATGGGAGTGGTTAAACTTTCACCTCCACTCTACCTCCCCCTCTATCTTTGAGGTCTGCTTTCCTCATCACTAAAGGGATTGCTAGACATTTTTCTACTGGTTAATAAGACTGTTGTTGTATGGATTGGGGCATTATGTAGACATGTCTCTTGGTCACGAGGTCTCTTGCTAAGAGTCACCTCTCCCAAAGAAATGAAGTTTTACAAAGCAGTACCTACTTTGATCTAGCACCAGAGTATTTATTAGAACAGTATCTCCCAAAATGTGTTTCTTGGAACATTGGTCCCATGATACACTCCCAGAAAAATGCACATCAGGGAAAATTCATAATATATCCCCTTATTAGAAAGTTACAATACACATCAGCATATTAAAGATGAGAATACTCTTTATATGGGTTTAACCTAGCATTTTCAAATTTTATTTGCTCATAGAATTCTTTTGCTTTTCAACATCTAGAGGCAGTCTTCAGCTCCAGTTTAGTGGAACAAACTTGGGGTCAATGCAGTCAATGGGGAATCTTGAAGAGGTGCTTCTGTAGCACACTCTCTAGAGCAGAGGCAGGCCTTCTCCTTTTTGCCATGAGACTTGGGCACCAGAGGAGTCATAGTAACACTAATAACACTGTCATCCCAAGCCTCACCCCAACACTGTACCTCCAATGAGCTGACAAGCCAGCTCTGCCCCACTAGCATTTGGAAGACATCTCTGAGCAATACACATTGCTTCCATGTTAGAAAAACAATTTGCATTTTCTTCTACCAAAAGTCTTACTGCAATCTACCAACTTTTTTTTTTTTTCAGTAAAAATGATCAGTTTTATAGGCTTTAGAAAGATAATAATATAACACCAGGAAATTCCACAAATGGTCAGGCATGAAAACAGAAGGCCCTTCACTGTACTTGCCATTAAAACAACCCCTTCTAAGTAGGTACTCTTATTAGGCCCATTTTGCGGATGAGGAAACTAAAAGTAACTTTCCCATGCCCCACTGCTAGTAAGTCACAGAACCAAGACTTGAATTCAGGCAATTAGACTTGAGAGCACCTGCTCTTAACCACAGAAGGCAAAGGTAGGTCATGGGGATTCCAGGTTTTACTCTCAGTGTGACTGCCACAAAGGAGGCCACAGAAGTGCTTGGCCATCCCTCTTCCAGAGCAGCCAAATATTTTTCTATATTATTCTCCCTTCCTGCCTAGTGCCCATGTCTGATGGTTCCAGGAGGGGTAGACAGCAGGGACTGATTGTCTTCTACTTAGCGGGGCCCTTATAGCTGTGGTGCCACACAAATCTACCACCCACTTGTAGAGCTGGCTTCCAGGGTGTGCAACATATGCAGATGCACAAGGCCCTGTACTGGAAGGGCCTCATTCTTGGTTTAATGCACTGCAGTTGCTGTATTGAACAAGATGCTCTTGAATAAGGCTCTCTTTTGAACAACGGGCTCTGCATTTTCATTTTGCACTAGGCTCCACAAATTTTGAAGCTGGTCCTGCCTACCTGTTTGGTTTTGTATAGTATAATTTTTTTGAGTAATTTTTTTTCATTAAAGAAGTTGTGGGTTTACAGAAGAATCATGCATAAAATACAGGATTCCCATGTATCACCCTATTGTTAACATGCTGCATTGGTGTGGAACATTTGTTACAATTGCTGGAAGCACATTTTTAATAATTTTAGTATTAACTGTAGTCCATGGTTTAACTTAGGGTTCACTATGTTGTGCACTTCCATGGCTTTTTTTTTTTTTAATTTTTATTTTAGTAACATATATACAAACTAAAATTTCCCCTTTTTAACCACATTCAAATATATAATGCTGTTAATATATTCACAATGTTGTGCTACCATCACCACCATCTATTACCAAAACATTTCCATTGTCTCAAATAAAAACTCAGAACATTTTAAGCCTTAACTCCCTATTCCACACCCCCATTCTGTCCCCTGGTAATCTATATTCTGGATTCTGACTCTATGAGTTTGCTTATTCTAATTATTACATATCAGTGAGATCATACAATATTTGTCCTTTTGTGTCTGGCTTATTTCAAATCAGCATGGTGTTTTCAAAAGTCACCCACGTTGTCACATTTATCAGGACTTCATTCCTTTCTACAGCTGAATAATGTTCTAATGTGTTTAAAAACCACATTTGTTTATCCATTCATTGGTTGATGGACACTTAGGTTGCTTCCATTATTTGGCAGTTGTGAATAATGCTGCTATGAACATCGATGTGAAAATATCTATTTAAGTCCCTGCTTTCAATTCTTTTGGGTATATACCTAGAAATGGGATTGCCAGGTCATATGGTAATTCTGTGCTTAACCTTCTGAGGAACTGCCAAACTGTCTTCTACAGTGGCTATACCGTTTTACATTCCCACCAACAATGAATGAGTGTTCCTATATCCTCTCCAACACTTGTAATTTTCCATTTTTTAGTAGTAGCCATTCTAGTGGATGTGAAATGGTATCTCATTGTAGTTTTGATTTGCATTTCCCTAATGGCTAATGATGTTGAACATCTTTTCTTGTGCTTTTTGGCCATTTGTATATCTTCTTTGGAGAAATGTCTATTCAAGTATTTTGCCCATTTTTTTTATTGGGTTGTTTTCCTTTTTGTTGTTGAATTGAAGGATTTTTTTGTATATTCTGGAAAATAAATCCTTATTAGATGTGTGGTTTCCAAATATTTTCTACCATTTTGGAGGTTGTTTTAATTTCATGATAAAATCCTTTGAGCTACAAAAGTTTAAATTTTGATGAAGTCTGATTTTGCTTTTTTTGCTTATGCTTTGGGTGTAAAGTCTAAGAAACCACTGCCTAACAGAGTCTTGAGGATGCTTCCATACATTTTCTTCTAGGAGTTTTATATTCTGTCTCTTATATTTAGCTCTTGTTCCATTTTGAGTTGATTTTTGTATATGGTGTGGTGTTTGGTGTACATCTGATGTTTGTTGAATTGGATCTTATGGCAAGTGAAGGCTTCTTGTGGCAAATCTCTATGAGAAGATTCCCCCCTCATAATGTATGGGGAATGGTCACTGCAGATGATAGCCAAATAATTTAACTCATAATACACTCTTATTTTAGAAGTCTACACTCATGCCAACAGGCAGAATGATGTTTCTAAGATACTCTTACTCTAGCAATTAGTCACATATCCAAAGATCAGCCAAAATCCATATGGTGGGCACCATTTTTTCTCAGAGAGAAATGCACCAACTGCTTTGTTTTATAAGGTTTTAGCTAGAAATTATGAACTATCAAAATTTCCTACCTTTGGTGCAGTAATCCCACTTTAGGGGATTTATACTAAAGAAAATACTTTTTTGGAAAAGGGAAAAAAAGGCCAGAGCCCTTACATTGATTGAGGTATTAGCAAGAAGAAGAAAAGAATATTCAGAAATATGTTAATGGCTAAATAATTCATGGAACATCTACTTGTTGGAGTGTATGCCAGGTATTGTTAAATATTATGTGTTAGGGTCCAGAGAGCAAATATTTTAGGCTTTGTAGGCCACATATTTTCTGTCACAACAATTCATCTATGCTATTGTACCATGTCAGCAGCCAAGAGGCAATAAATATAGGAGCAATAAAACTTTATTTATAAAACAAGCAGTGGGCCAGATTTGGATGGTGAGGGTAGTTTACCAACCATTAGTACCACCATTTAAATAATTATTTTGAAGAATGTTTTAATGTGGATGTCTAACGTAAAAGAGCAGGATAAAAAAACTCTATGTCTACAATGATTACAACTATAAATATATATATGAATATGGAAAAACCTGGAAAATAAGCTCACATAAATGTAAGTAGTAGTTGGACTAGATTATGGGTAATTTTTGTTTTCATGCTCTGAGATTCTCTCAGCCTTGATATTTGTTCACATATCTAATGCTGAATAGGTTAAAAAAAAAAAAAAAAAAAAAAGATATAGATACTGGCCTATTATAACTAGTTCACTCTACCAAGTAGCCAGATGATGGTGAGGGAGAATGGACTGTGCCCACGCAATCTCCATTTTGCATAATAGCCTTAAATTGTTAATCCCCTACTTTTGGAGGTTATCTTCTAATTGACTGAAAGTCAGAGGTACTTAAAATCAGCAGGGTGCTTTTGCTGACCAAACTCAGCTGGGCTGTGGCCACTGTGTTGGTAGAACTTTTCCAGGGAAGCGGGGCACGCCACTGACCACGAGACTCTGCAGTGGGGAGAGGGAGAAAAGAAACCAATATTCTTTAAGAAGGAAAAAGAACAGTGCTAACTCTATCTTACCATGAATCCTTCCAGCTAGTAACTGAACATAAGCCATCATGAATTTGTGTTACAAGACCACCTGCCTAAAAGACTCTCTTGTTTTATTTTATTGAACTATGGGGTGGTCTCCATTAGTGGATTTCATCATGTACAGATTTAGTCAAAGCCATTATTATATTTAAATTTGTTGAGTTGGAGTTTTATAAGGGATTTATCCCCACAGGTAATCAACTTGGTTTTGTATATGTGTTCATTTCAAAATATAGTATCTTGTCTCTTTAAATCCTAAAGAATGTGGGATTATAGCAAAACAAAGCAGGCATTGCCTTTATAAGCAGGCCCAACAAAGTGTTGTGAAGACCAGTTTTCTTTTCTTCCTTTGAGATTACGTAATTGAACCTAAATTGCTGTAAAGAGAAGATTTCTAAATGGGGCAAACTTGAAAACAATATCCCCCCCTTTTTTTTGCGGGGTGGGGTGGGGTGGGGGAAGCATTGTTCTTTTTTCTCTCCTTGAAGGATCTGATATTAAACAAGAAGCTTTTCTTTCCGCTGCTCATGTTGTTTGCTTATTACAGTGAAATAATTTCCCAAACTACACCCCTCGTTGCTAATTGCCACAGAGATAGTTTCAACATGTCAAAATTTGAGAATTAAAACTTTACTATAAAATCTATGGAGAGAGGGGTGCCTGGAGTAAAGTCTCTTTAATTTTAATCGACATGCATCTGATAACCACCTCAGGATCAATTGTTAACCACTCTCTTCATCCACAATTGTGCACAAAGTTGGGGCAACCTGAAGAACATCTTTTCTTTTGCACAAATTGCTGGTCCCAAGAAATTATCCCATAGCAAGAACTGGATACAAAGACTTGAGCTGGGTAGATATTTCCTTCTACCATTCACAAGTGTATGTTTTGAATTAGTTAAGTTGGATTTTAAATTTGGGCCTGGGTGGAGGTCAGGCGTGATGCAATGGGACACTGGGGCCATCATGCATGAGAAAAGATTATTTGTGACTCACAGGTCCCAGAAGGCAGGGGGAGTGAAATGAGGGGTCGACAGGAAGCACCACTGTCCTAGGTGGCTCAACCAGCAGGTGTGGAGCACACAAGCAGAGAGAGGAACCTGTGGGCTTGTGCCTTTCTTGTGGTCCGTGGATGAAGGTTAGTAGATTTCCCATGGGAATCCAAGATTGGTTAATTTAAAGTAAACCTGCATGGGAAGGTAAAGGGACTCAGGGTCTGAGGGCAGGGACGGTTAGCTTATCATTTGGGACCAGCTATGGTTTTGGGTGAGGTTTGTGGGTGGTATGGGTGGTGGCTGAAATTTGGGTTTGAACTCTGAGGCGTTTATACCCCAGGACTGGAAAGCTGTTCATTAATTAGACCAAAGTTCAGTGTTAAGGTAAGGGGCTTAGCTGAAGTGAGATAGATGCCGAAGCAGCACACCAAAGTTTTGATAACTAGGATAGTACTAGCAAATTTTGAAATGTACAAGACAATGTTACTAATTTAGATTTGTACCATAGACTGGAAAATCTAGACCAGTGCTTTTTAAACTATGAGAATACTGTACAAAATGATATTAAATTATCCTTATTTATCTTAACTGTATAATCTATCCCCTTCCTTAGAAATATCAAATATGGGGCCAAAATATTATTTCTTAGCTTGAGTCTATTTTATTATTAAATATCTCAGAGTCCTTTCATTGGGATATTATTACAAGGAAAAATATGAAAATGTAATATGTACTTTATTGATAAATACAATATCTAATTTTAGGGCTTGGATTAGGAAAGCATCTACTCAGGATGTAAACGTGGGTGTATGCTAGAGAAGCCCATGAACGATATCATGAGGTTAAATGAACTGTTTGTAAAATATTCTACATTGACTATTAAGTGATTTCCTGGATATGTTTTGCTTATAATTTATGTTACCTTCACCCACATCCATCCACTACCAAAAAGGATGTGAGGTGACTGATTTTCTAGATTTAACCTAATCCCATGCATAATTCAAGATAAATAAACTCTGAACTATGTCTGATTTATTTTACTTTTCAACTAAAGCTGTGTAAATATTTTCTTTAAGCACTAAATATTTCTAAGTCATAGAGGATATATTTAAATTCAGTGACCGATTTGTTGAAAGTAAATGTAATAAAAACTTCAAAGTACACACACATACACAAACGCACAAAAATATTTAGGAAAAGATATGGGAGGATATACTCCAAACTATTAGCAGAAGTTCTCTCTGAGGAGGAGAATGATACTTCAGAGTGTGGGAAAAAGGGATATTTGGGTAGCAGGGGAGATTAGGAAAAAAATGGGCTGTTATTTATATTTTTTACAATAAATATGTGTTTTTGTACTGCTTGTATATTTAAAGAAATAAATGCTATTCAAATTAAAAGATAACACAGATTTTAATTAAAAGAGGCATAGATACTGAATAAAAATAAATCAACCTAAACATCCCTAATACTGTACTTGCATTAATAATGATAATGAACTTCTCTATTTATGGCACAGAAAGATCTTCATATTATTAAGTGAAAAAACAAACAACCCAGGAATGACAAAGCATATTTGAGGTGATCCTAATTTTATAGAAATCAAGCAATCAACCTACCTACCTATCCATATCTATTTATCTATCTATATCAGGAGATAGAAGACGTATGTGCAAGCGTGTGTAAAAAAATCACAACAAAGATAATCTGTGCACTAAAACATTAAAGTAGCTGTCTCGAGGTGGAGGCTGCAGGTGATGGCTCTCCTCTCCTCCTCCTCTTCCTTCTCTGCCTCTTTCTGCTCTATGCCCACTTTGTCTTCATTTTTCTATTTTAAATATGTATTGTTTTCATAGTTTAAAAGTTATAAAAAGAAAAAGTAAATGACAGGTAATGTAGTAATAATCGTAATAGGATTTTGAGAACCTCCTACATGCCAAGCAACTTTACATAGATAATCGCAGTGTGTCCCCATCACTTGCTGGTTGAAGTACACATGAAAAACAGAAACCCTCAAAGCTTAGAATGTTAAGTGGCTTGATCAAGCTCATATACCTAGAAAGAGGAGTTTAATGGCTTCCAAATCTCAGGCTCTTTACTCTACATCACAAAGTAGAGGCAGTAAGACTTTGACCTTTACTTTTAGAATTTAGGAAAGTCAAATAAGAGCATGTAAATCAAAGACTACTTTAAAATCGGCATCATTTAAATAAGAATTATGGGAAGTGTACTTTCAATGTGACTGACCCATAGTCCTAATTTCTTATTTATTCACCTGGGGAATTACAGATCAGAAATTTACCCTCATGTAAGCTCACATATTTCTGACACCACATGCTGCAAGTATGGGTATAATGTGTGCATAAATATATGCATATTTATACACACAGATATATACATACATACATATATGCATACATATCTAAATATGGGAGTAGAAGATTAAAAAATGAACACCTTCACATTAAAATAAGTAACCATTATTAAATAAATTATTGAAAAGTTTTTATTTTTTAAAGTATCGAATAAATTGGAAGCTAAGTATGAATACTTAGATGTGTTTGTATGTGTGTGTGAGAGTAATCCATTAGTTCTTAAATGAAAGTAGTGGGTTGTGCTGAATTTTTTCCCTTCATAATAGGTTAGGGTTGTTTTTTTTTTAATGAAGAATTGAGGGAAGGACTTAACAGTGTTGAAGGCAGCTGTTCCAATTGCTAGTAATCCAAATGGTTTCACAAAAGGCACAGCACCAGGAGAATGAGCTCTGGCTTTCTTGCCCTGGAGTGTTTCCATGAGGCAAAGGCCACCAAAGACAAAGAGATGAGCAATGAGCAACACAGGTTCACACAGAATCAGACTGCAGTACTCAAGAAGTTTCCAAGCACTAGGGTTCAGTACAGTCTCCAACATGAACAATTCTGTTCATTCCCCTTGTCTACTTTTGAAGCGCCTCCCAAACTCCAGCCCAGATTTTTCCCTTGGGTGGAACTAGCCACATGACTGGCTACTCCTAAAAGACATTTACTTAGTTTACATCTGTCTTTTTTCATTATATTATTATTAGCATGAAGAGCCACTGATCTCCCACTGAACAAGCATTGACTTCCATCCCTCCTGCAGGGGTGTTGTTTAGCCTCTTCAGTCCCAGTGGACTCTGCCTCAGTGGGTTGAAATCCAACCAAGACCCAATCTCACCTCACTCTAGCGATTCCAGAATGCAGACAGCCTTCTTTCTTGTCTTGCCTGTTTCTCCCAACATCTCCCCTGAAATCCCTGATTTAATTTATTCTGTATCTACCAGCTAAACCTGATACATTTTCCCTTTTTCAGTGTTAGTACATTTAAGATATATTTTCTGACCAATATCACCCATCACTCTTTCCAACTATTGCTTTTTTATCTTTCATAAATTTCCTGTCTTCTTCTAAAAGGAAACATATCTCTGTATTTCTTTATACTCTTTTTTTCTCTGTATCACCTATCAAATCTCTTTCCACTATATACCACAAAGATGAGGGCAACTTTGAATGATAATAATATCAAACACACAAGCCTTACCATATGCTGGGCATTTTAAAAGCACTTTACATGCATTAACTAATCCTTAAAACAACTCTAGGAGGTAGGTAGGTACATTATTACCAGTTGATAGATGAGGGGTCTGAGGCACAGGCGATTAAGCAACTTGCCCAAGATTTCAGAGCTTCTAAGTGGCAGATGCAGGATTCAAACCAAGTCAGTCTGGGGTCAGAGGCCATGCGCTCAGTGATGACACCACCCTTCCCCTCAATCCCTGTTTCTGAAGCCCATGGGAGTGTGGTCCATGTGCTCACTTTCTCCACACAAAGGAACAGTGATGGAGAAGTTATATTCCTAAAGAAGAGGCCTCTGCTGTTTCTCTCCAACTATTGCTTTCCCTGTTCCTTAGTCCAAGTAGCTGATGAAAAAGAATGTGAAGTGTCTGCTACTAAAAACAAAAAGTCAAACAAACAAACCCATTCCCTTGCTATTACCCTGCCTTAAATGGTAAATGTTCCCTGGAACAGCCATCTATTTGCTAAGGATGATCCCACTACAGATCCAAAAGTGGGTAATTACATTTAGTGAAATGCCTGCTATATGCTAGGAATCATAGTGGGCAATGTTCACCTACATTAACTTATTTGATTCAAGAAGATAATCAAAGGCAGGAAAGACCATGAAGGGTAGAGATCTGGTCAATAGCAGGAATATTACAGAAGAAGGATATTCAAAACCTAAATGAGATAAAATGCTTTTTTCAGCTACTAATGTAAGAGAAAATGAAATGACACTGTAGATGCATTGCCATTTAGATATTGATTCATGATGAAAAGTCAGTCCATTCAGTTAGAAAAAATACAACTGGCTGACTTTTAAATCACTCCCACTATATATTTTCACAATAGATCTGGATGAGGACATGGAGATAAAACACATGATCCAAAGGTTTGAAAATGATCCATTTAACCTGATCTCAAATGGTGCAACAGATATAGTTAATAAGACTGATACACAAAGGATGGGTTTCCCATGCTTGCTTTTAAAGAATATTTCACACAAACCATTCTATATTTCTATGGAAACACAAAAGGAACTCCATAGTGAGGTAAGCAGAAGATAATAGAAAAAAGGGAAAGAATTAGCAGCCTTGGTTACTGTTAACAATTACCTCGTTAGCAATTACTGCTTTTGGAAATTGCACAGTCTTTGTGGCTGTCACTTATTTGTGACCTCTGATTTCATTTGGACTGGAAACCAAAGGGTGTGATTCAGTTTATTTGCACTTGGAAAGCCCTTTCCCGGTCCCCCTTTCCCCCAACCCTGAGATATGTTAAAGTACCTTTTCTCTGATCTTGCCTGGAAAGAGCACTCACTCATCTGTGGGAGAAAAAGCACAATCTGTTTAGCCTTAAGGTACCTACTTTTTCATTTACCCAGCTCTTGGTTCCTGGTGATTTTGTTCGGGATTTGAGAAAAGTTAGCCAAATGCCCGGAGAAGCAGCTGCTCCTCAAAAACAAACTGGAAGGAAAAACAATCACTCCCTCCTGTCCCCCAAATGAGGAAGGCAAATGGCTGAGAGAAGAGTTAAAAAAGCGATGCCTTTAAGGGTTGCCTACCACTTTACTTAGGGATATATTTTCCAATGAGTTAAGGCCCTACAGATATCCTAGATCCAGGAACTTCTGTATATTAAAGGAATATGGTGGTCAGGAATAAGGAAGAGCCAAAAAGAAGATAGAGCTGGTTAGTCTAGCCTTTAATTAGCCACATTTCCAAGGAAACGCTTTCCCATTTTCCCAGTTGGCTCTGTAAATCAATTTAAAGCTGCTTTGCTTAGGCTCCAGGCAGACAGAGTGGAATCACAGCCCTTCAAAGAGGTGTGAGTTTCTCTCATTTATCATCCTAGGGTGCTTGCTTCAAAGCCTAGTTGAAGGACTACTTAAAGGAAAACAAATCTAAACAAAATGGGACTGTGCCGTCTGGATTTGGTTGAAAATCTTGAGAATGTACGGCAGAAAATTCCAAGCACAGTCCTGGAAAGCGATTTGCAAGAGGCTGCACAATGGGCTTTAGAAAAAATAAACAATGAACTCGATGAACTCACATGCATAAACACACACACATACAAGAAATGGGACTGTAATAGAAATGTGAACTTTATTGGAACCCGTATTTGGCACAGGAATTGGTTTTTCTGGCTTTGGCCTTCAGTACATAGGTTACTACTGAATTATTGACAATGCTGCCAAGCTTGACAGCCTTTATACATTCGTTGATTCCCACGTAACCCTGTAAATATTGAAGCTCTCTGTGGCATTAGGAGGGTGATTATGTGATTAGAATTAGTGGGTCTTCTGATAAGCCTTGGAGTTTACAAAACCAGAAAGAGTGTGAAAACACGTGTGTATATGAGGGCATGTGTATGTGTGTAGCACATATATGTATGTGTATGTGTGTATGTGCTTGTGTGCTTGTGTGCATGCACATGTGTGCATGTCCTGTTCTAAAGAAGAGCAGGTCACTGGTTTTAATCAGAAAGGAGGGAGAAGGTTTTAAGGCCAAGGAAGTGATCTGGTCTCAAAGTATGGAGCATCTGAGCCCAAAGATACTTTGGACTAGTGTTTTCAAGTGTTTTTCAGCCTGTGCACATCTGTTGACTCACTGAGAAACACCTGAGGGACAAAGGAAACCCTCGTAATTCAGCCATCTGGTCATCTTGTTCAAGCATCTGTCCTCTGCACCCTCTTCCCTAGACCACCAGATCAGTGGCTTTCAGGACTCTTTGATCTCAGCCTATTGAAGAAATATATTTTACAGTGCAACCCAGGATACTCACATACATTCCATAGGTATTATAGAAATAAATGTTCATGAAATAATACTTAACTGAAGTGTACTTTGCTATTTTCTATTCTAGCCTAGTCTATTTTTTTAAATGCTTGTCATGACTCACTAAATTAATTTTATGTCTCACTAATGAGTTGTGTCCTGCTGTTTGAAAACATTGCACTAGAATGTATTAACCTTAAGGGCAGGAATTCTAATCACCCTGTATCCCTCTCCTAACAACAGTTCACTCAGTAAGTATTTGTTGTATAAATAAGTGTGTGAATGAATGGATGAAGGCATCAAAGCTAATATTTTATATATGATATATAAAAAAGGAATATGGGCCAACCTGGGATAAAAAGTTATTTTACAAATCAATCAGGAAAGATACAATCATAAAATGAAAGGTAACTGTAGTTTTAGATATTTGGGTGTCATCATTACCTGTTAGCCAGAGCCTTTGTAGTAATAATAATAACCATGACAATAGTAATAATAATGGCTTACACTTATCAATCAGCTACCATGTGCCAGTTTCCCTGCGAGGATATGGAGCTAGGAAAATGAATGACACTAGTTCCTGTTCTTGAGACACTTGTGCTATAACACTCTTCTCAGATACCTCCCAATCCAGAAACCAAATCACCTGGAACTCTAAGCACTAGTCTTGGGCTAGTATGGAAAGTGTTGATAAAGTGGAGATGATGTCTATAAAAGAGGTAGAGGCGGAGGTGATAACATCTGTGTGCCAACAGTTTTATAGATAGCTGCTCGCTGAGCAGAGATGCAAGGCAGATAGAAAAAAGGTGCAAGATGCATCGGGCGGCTACTAAAGAAATGCTCAGGACAGCTTTTGTTGTCCCTAAAGAAAGTCACTATACTGTCCTGTGGAAACTTCACCATGAGAGTGAGAAAATATAATATATTGGTTAAGAGCTTGTTCTCTGGTCAGAAGGACCTGTTTTCAAATCTTAACCTGCCATTTACTAATTGTATGACACTGGCATATTGCAAATTCTTTCACTTTCACAGCAATTATGTGGGGATAATATATGATCTGCTTCATGAGGCTTTTTAAGATAAAGGTCACAAATGCAACTACCTACAGGATCTTACAAGTAATCCAAAGAAGTTAAGGGATAAGCAATAGGGAGTGGTGAGGACTAGAGGAAATAGCACCATCTAAAGACATTCAAATTTATATTTTTCAAACCCATTTCCAGCCTACAGGAAATTTACCATTTACAATTAATTGTAATTAACTTTTCAATTAAATAAGAAAATTATCATAAAATTCTTCTCACAGTGCCTAGAAAGAGTAAGCACTCCATAAATTGGAGCCATTATTACCTATTATTTTATTACATTTAAAAAAATTCCTAGTGGCATTGGCAGCTTCTCTTTAAGAGAGAAACTAAACAGCCTCAGAATTACTCCTTTGCATTTCTCAGTTAGCAGCATCATTAAAATTAAATGGGTCTTAGGCCAATCCAGAGATAAAATAGGTAGAAGAACCTGCAGTCAATTGTCTGCAGATGAGAGAACATGAATAATCTCATGTTTAATAAGCCAGAACCATCCCTCAGGTATAGGGAAATTGTGGGGGAGACTCTGGGCACATGCTTTGGGGATCCCTTGACTGTTGCAATGATGAAAGGCAAAGCAGTCTCTTAAGGAAGCAGAGAAGAGATTCCTGCCAGCCGTTATAAAACTCTGCCTGCCTTTCCTGTGCAAGGCAAATCCGTAGAAGCCTTTGGAGTCCTCATTTCCCTCCCTTGCAACTACATGTTGAATTTAACCAGTCTCCCGTTTTGTTGACCAGCAGCCAGCAGCGTAAGAGGAACTCAATACATTTAACCTTCCTTCCTCCCCATTTCCTGAGCATAGTTTTGAACTGTTGAGGCTTATTTCTTGCCTCCTTGATTTCCATCTGTCTACAGATGGGGGCAAGACAGTGCCCAGAGCCTCGTTGGTCCTGCTGGCTCCTCACCCCTCCGCTCCCTTCCCTGATGAACTCCTGTGGGTTCCAAATGACCCAAATGGCTTCCCGCCCTTCCTTTACTCTACTGCCTTTCACAGGAACGTGCCATTCAGCCTGGGCTTCCGCTATGCCCTACAGCGTCTGTCACGCTTACTAGAAAGCTCCCCACAGGGTAATAAAAAGTTTATGTCAGTCTCGGGCCCACCTGCAGCATCTCTCAAGTACACATCCTCCTGTCCGTCCTCTTCCTTTGATTCCAGGCTTTGTAAATCTTTTACCACATGTTGTCAAAAGCCTGGCAGATCCCCAAATCCTCCTCTTTAAACAACCTGGCAGCACTTCTAAGTGAGAAAAAGCCCTAAAATAAAGTACACCGTGTTTAGTCTCTAAGGTCATTTCCTGGCTTTGTCCTGCAGTTTCTGTTTCCTCTAACTAATCACCAAGCGACAGTCCTGGATTTATTGTAGAGGCTACTTGAAAGTTTGGGGGAGCCTCTCAAGCCAGACTACACCCACCCTCCTCCTCTCTTTTTCCCATTCCTCAGCAATTTATCACTTGCTGTGACTTAGCATAAGTACTTGAGGTGCAACTGGAGCAGGAGCCAGATCTTTGTCACTGAGCTATTTGGGAGGCAAAGGTGCCAAACCAGTGTTGTTCCACACAGCTGAGCACCGTGTGTCACTGCCTGGTCAGGGGGCAGCAGCCTTCCACTTCCCCGGCAGTGGGAGCTGTCTGTGAGCCCTTCGTGGCACGCGCATCACTCATCTCCAACTTTCAGTGGGTGCCTATGAAAAATGAGAGCTAACATTTATTAAGAACGTAATATGGGCAAGGCTAATTGCTTTATCTCACTTGCTAGTCACAACAATGATGTGAGGTAAGAACTCTTATTATACCAATTTTATAGACTCCACAGCTCAGCCTCGTAATCCAAGCCCATCTGCCTGTGGAGCCCATGCCCTTAACTCCAGTTTTTGCTGTGCTGTGCTATACCTGACCTAAAAATGCTGATCCTCCATTGTTGAGTGGTTCAAGGAATAATATTCAGGGCTAAATTGGCTGAGCACTTATGATCTGCCAGGCACCGTTCTTGAATATTTACATAGATTATTGCATTTAACCCTCACGACAACCTTAGAAGTAGTTACTCTTAGGAACTCTATTTTGCGAATATGGAAATATGATTGCAGGGCAGAATCCAGTTTTAAACCCAGGCAATGTGAACCTTAACCTAGGTGCTAATATTCTGGTCTATGTGCGTGTGTGTGGTGGGTAAGTGGAGTGAAACGAGAGCGCTTATAGTACAACGTGACCAGCGCTGTGCTAGTTACGCAAAAAAGTGCTCTGGGAGAATAGAAAATACGCCTATGTTAAACTTAAAGCTTTGGGGTTGGTGTCACAGAGAAGATGCTGCTGGAGGTGAACTTTAGAGGAGTAGAAAGTTAACCATATTAAGGTGTTTAATGGGGACTCTCTGGAGAGCACATTCAGACCCAGTGAACAGCATGGACAAAGGCATGCCGTGCCACAGACAGGCTGGGAATGCAGCCCGAGTTCAGTGTGTCTGGAGAGAAGGCGCAAGGCATGAAGTGGCGCTGGAGTGAAGCAGAGGCCATATTTGAACAACCTTTTATATTGTTTTATCACACCTGAAATTCATTCTGAAAGTCATGGGGAGCCCTGCAGCGTTTTCAGGGGAGGAGCCATGTGGTCACATGCATGTTTTGGATACATCGCTACCTAAGGCTTGGACTGAAATGGGGAGGAGGGTCATGTGTGAGGTCGGGGGAGAGGGTAGCAAGGAAGAGGCTGTCACAGTAACTGAGATTTGCAGTGGAAGAAGGACCTTATACAACCACAGAGATGCAGTGTGAGGGCGTAATGGCTCCACTTAACCAGACTCTAAAGACCATACAATCAGTAGGGAGGGGATCAACCAGCTGCACTCGCAGAGCGAGCCAGTCACATGGCCTCTCATCTATTTCCTGTGCTTTTGGGCCCCCGAGCACTGTACAACAGCTTCCTGGACAAATCCCACCCTTTCCAGCCTCCATGGCTTTACTCATGCTGAAAGCTTTGTCCGCCACTAATAGCATCACTTACACAGATCTTAAAATGTACTCAACACTGTTCTAGGCACTTTGTAAATATTAACTCATTTATTCTCATATGGTGGGTATGAGGTGAATATCACCATAATGACAGTTTTACAGATGAAGAAACTATTAGCCCAGTCAGAACCCCCTACCCACTCCCACCTCACACCCTTACCAGTACTGGCTGCTGGAGAAAATCCTTTCTGTGAGGAAAACATTTGTTAGATATCCTCATTTTTCCTTGGCTCCTACAAAGATGTCATGTATGCTATGAGAATGCCATTCTGCCTTCAATAAAATATAAAAGGATCAGGGACATAAATTTTCTTCACAACATGGTAAAGGTATGTATGACGTTTCTGGCAAGTATATAAAAGTCTTATTGTTTATTGAAAAACTAAATTCATTAAATAAAAAAAAAGAACCTAAATAGTAAGCTACTAACAAGTAGATTATAAATTAGTGGGAACTAATGGAGAATGATTGTGAGGGAAGTATGGACTAAAACTTTTTTTAAAATCAAAAGCTCACTAGGAATAATACCATCTGTTACACAGAGCTGTTTGAGGATTCACTGAGATGAGCTGTGCAAAAAGCTGCTACAGGACTGGCCGTAGAGCATAGACTCAGTCAACA
Organism: Tolypeutes matacus; assembly: GCA_026826555.1. NCBI lineage: Eukaryota > Metazoa > Chordata > Mammalia > Cingulata > Chlamyphoridae > Tolypeutes > Tolypeutes matacus. Next base: position 1,256,233 of record JAKSZT010053764.1, on the reverse strand, counting down.
CTGGTTCCATCTCCAGGTTCCCAGAGATGGACCTATTGCCTGCAGAGCAGTCCCCATCCTGACTCTCGGATTTTGGCAATTGTAGCCAGCCACCTCTTCTGCCCTGGGAGTGATGTGCTGGTGCTTAACAACTGGCTCTCCAGGAAGAGAAAAGAAAAGAGAAAAGCCCTACTTTCCATGTGTCAATTTCCGTGGTGCCAATGCTCCCACCATAGCTGATTTCATGCCATCAATGATGTCAGAGAACATGGAACTGGAAAGGGATGCGTGCAACCTGCTGGCTCCTGCACACAGTTGTGCAGGGGACTCTATCTGTCCAGCCTGATGGGCTCCTCCTGTCTTGCTGCTAAGGCCTGGCCTACCCCTTGGATACTCCTATCTTAACCAACCGTGTTGCCTGGTTCTTAGGTCTGAGTTACTTGGACCATTTTAATTGAGTAAAGTTTTGGATGGGAGTTGAAGCTAGGAGATGCTCTTATCTCTTTCAAATGGGGTATTTTTCATCTTAATTCCCTCATTCTTCCCTTTTCAGTGATTTCAAATCTCTTCACTGTTTAATTAACAGAGAAGGATAGCTTTCCTGTATATTTGTCCCAAAGCAATTAAGCCACCAGCAAAACTTTCAGGGAAAGGAAGGATGATCACTCAATTAGAGGTTAAGTAATGAATTATTAATTATTGAATTGAGTTAGTATTCATTAATTAGTTTATAAAACACAATTACATTTTTTATGTTTTAATACAGAACTGTTTCATAATTATCTGCTATGTCAATTATGTAGCCATTAGCATTTTGCCCAAGGGTCAGGTTACCACGGGTTTTTTTGTTCTCTGTAGAAATGTGTTCTTTCACATGACTTGTATCCTGTTTACAGTAAAATGTTAGACAATTCAGTCACTCCATGCTCACTTCTGTAGTTATTGTCTATCCCTGTAGTGTAGACACAGGGATAGACAATACTAGAGCATTTGTAATAGGAGGAATTCTATCAAAGGGAGAGTTTCCTGCTGTTTGGGGGCTTTGTAGCCATAAATGAGGTGGTGATGGGAGCTGGTTCCAGTACACAATGGGAAAGACCCAAAGTAGGTTGGGTGGGGTAAGGGGGGTGGTGGGTCAGGGCAGGGGTGGGGGCAGGAGGATACACCACACACTGTGAAGACAGCTTCTATGTCAAATCTTTCCTATACACTTGGTGTTCTTTGCCTTTTTGGGGTCAAGTAGGCTGTTTTAGTCTGCTAGGCTGCTGAAAGCAACATACCAGAAATGGGTTGGTTTTTGCCATGGGGATTTATTGGCTTATAGTTCCGAGACTGAGAAAAATGTCCAAATCAAGGCATCATGAGGTCATGCTTTCTCCCCAAAGACCAGCTGCCAGCAATTCTGGACTCCTCTGTCACACGGCAAGGCACATGGCGGCGTCTGCCTGGCTCTCCCTCCTCCTGTGGGTTTCCTTGCCTTTATTTAGTTGTTTTTTTGTTGTTGTTTTTTTTTTTGGTGTATTTTTTCTTTTCCTTGCCTTTAGCTTCTTGTTTCCCTGGCTTTCTCTCTCTCTCTCCTCATCTGAACTTCATTCCTTCATTTTCTTATAAAGGACTCCTTCAGTAAGAGGATTAAATCTACCCTGGGCAGTGCCTTACTGAAGTAATCTAATCAAAAGGCCCTTAACTGAAGTAACCTAATCAAAAGTTCCCACCTGTAATAGGGCCACACCCACAGGAATGGATTAGCTTTAAGAACATAATTTTCTGGGGTCCATCCAGCTTCAAACACAGACCTATTTGAGAATCTGATGATATATATCTTCTGAGTAATGTACACGCAACATTTGCACAGAAGTTTGCATTACTATTTCAGAGTTCAGGGATCCCATGAAGCTCATCCAGGAACCCTTATCTAGTGATTCTGAAATTTAGTGTGACTTAGAATTGTCAAACTCTAGATTCCAAGCCCCCTACCCACATATTTGGATTTCCTGGGCTTGGGAATCTGCACTTTAAAGAAGCACTTAAAGGAATTTTGATGTGACTGAATTTTAATGGCTCTCCAGGTTAAAAATCCCTCTTAGGCAGTGTTTTCATAAAGACCTTGAGCAGCATGATAATAGGGAAAAGAATAAGAGCACTAGCCTCAGGTCTGGATCCAAATCCTAGCTCCTCCATTTAATTGCTGAGCATGTTACTTAACCTGGCCTCAGTTTGTTCATCAATAAAATGGGTATAATACCTAACTTGCAAGGCTGCTAAGAGAAATAAATGAGAAAATTACCTGGAAAATTCTGGCCATAAGAAATTTTTGTGCTCTCCAGTTTAATCTTTACTAGACAATTGATAGAAACAATTTGAACAATGTACAGAATTCTCCTTCTATGCAAAACTGAATAGTTGCTGAAGACATGAGTGGTTTTTAGTATCTGTTGGCAACAACTGCTCTCAAGATGTTTATTGACACATCTTGCTCTAGTAAATAATAAACACCCAGGCCAAGAAGGAAGGACACCAGCCAGGATAGTTAGGGAATATCTTAGACTGTAGATATTTTTCTAGGCTGTACTGGAATGGGAGGATGACGTTAACCAAACAGAAAATTACAGAAATGAGGTAGTTTTGCCAACAATTTAAAAAATTTGAAAATACCTCAAAAACACTTTCAGCTCTACACTAGCTGCCCTCCAGGCTTGGTTTATCGATATGACCCATTACTCACAAAATGGTTTTGACCTGTCTGAAAATTTTTCTTTACTGTAGGAATATTCTTCAGGTTGTGTAACAAAAATTGGTATAGCATAGATTTGCTTTACACAAATTCACTTTGTGAACCACATCTCAGATGAACTGAAAGACAACTGCATTGATTTTTGGTGACTTTTTCTTTAAGGTACTGCATTACCTTTGCATTCACCCCATTCCCCAAAACCTCTTACAAATGAACTCAACTACTGGGGGAAATATACTTATTCCTAAGCACTATGATGCTTTACAATTCAAAGTATCAGTAGATACTGTATAAAATAAAACTAGGACAGATCTCACCATTGTCTTATACCCTGTGAAAATTCAATAGAAAAAAAATCTCCATTTTAGGGTAGCTTTTAGTATAAAATTGAATCATGAACATAGATGTTTGAAATTCATACTGCGTTTACACCAGGGGGATATAATAAATTGTGAAATTTCCCAAGTTTTCCCTCAAACACTATTTGACTGGAATGTGGTTGAAATATTCTGTATCATTCATTAGGAAAAAAATACATAGTAGAAAATATTTTCCTATTTATAAAAATTGAGCAAAAAAAAATAGGAAAAAATAATACAGCAGAACACTGACAATCAGGGCTCGAAAACAGCTTTTTATGGGTTGTGTAATTTTAGGGAAATCATTTAAGCTCTAAATATCCATGATGCTTAGATATGCAAATTCTTAACTGGATTCTGGAATGTATTAGGTTTTCAATAAATTTGTTGAATTACATTGTGATAATTAAATAAGATTATGCTTGCAAAGTACTTAGAGTGCTCATCATATAGTAAGTGTTCAATAAATGTTAGGTATGATTATCAGTATTATTTATTTTGAATTGCTAAAAATTAATTAAGATATATAGGTTTGCTAAGAATATACCAGACCCTGGGGGGAAAAGGAGACTTTCAATGAAAAATGAAGCTGCAGAAGAAAACCTCTATCAAGATTTTCAAAGGCATATCCATTCACTTTTGAAAGGTTTAAAGATTGATGGTGCTAGTTTTTTATTTCACATAACTTAATGACAAAACATCTGTCTTTTCTTTTCCTGGAAAGTGGGCTATCAGTAGCAGGAGAGGTACTCTTATCTGAAATGGCTAGGATTGTATTTTATCTCACAAAGGAGTAAAGAGGGAGAAGGAAAAAAGGAAGAGAAAATGATTCTTTGAGGTATTTGGAAAGAGAAGAGAAAAAGAGAAAGTATGTGGGGAGGGCATGAGATTGCCAATGGCAGTGATTCAGGATGAAGGAGCACACACGTGGATCTCTCTGAGGGAAAGTAGTTGTGAAAAGCAAGAAAAATAGATTCAAATACCTCTTAATACCATCTCCCAAGTGGCAAGAGCAATTTGGTTAAGACTTGGGGCAAGGTGAGCTAATAAAAAGGAAAATCTGGTTTCTATACTGTACACAAGTCAAGTGCTTATACCTTGGGCAATGCCTAACTGGGGGTGATTTCACCCACCCACTTGCCCCTACTGGGGACATTTGAGAATGTCTGGAGACATTTTTGATTGTCATGACTTCATGATGCAGGAAAGACTAGGGGAGGGAGGGGCAGTAGGAGAGGAAAGGCATGTCACTGCCTCTAGTGGGTGGAGGGCAGGGATGCTGCTGAGCATCCCAACAAGGCACAGGGCAGGACACCACAAAGACTTACCCAGCCCAAATGCTGACAGCACCAAGGTTAGGGATTCTGGTCAAATGCAATCTCAAATAATTCTTTTTAGACCTATGATGACAATATCTCCACTTTAAAAGGCCAGGTCTGAAAATATCAGAATTGGTGGAGTTCAGAGGAAATGTCATAATTTCCCGCTGTCTGATAATGTAAAGGTCATATCCTCCAGGGTTTCAGCCTTTTGGGCTCATCTAAATTCTGAAACATTGCAGCCAGCTCTGGAGCTAGGTTTCTGGTGCTTCCTGAATTCCAGTTCTGTTGCATACTAGCTGTATAATTGGAAAAGTTCCTTAACTTCTAAGCTTCAATTTCTTCATCTTTTTAATGGAACAATGATAACACAGTGCAGAAGAAGATGTCAAAGTTGACTGAGCTAATCAATATAAAGTGCTTGCCCAAAACACTAGCACAACAGTGCTCCTTAAATTTTAGCTACTGTCCTTTTCATTATTATAATTGTTTACTCTCAGTTGGTCTGGTCTCTGGGCTCAGTATCCCAGTTAGTACCTCAACAACCACTTCGGAAGACCAGAGCACAACATGCAGTGACAGGGGTGGAAGGCCCCAGACTAGAAACCTGACCCTCAGTGTGGTGCTTTTTTTTTGCTGGTGACCCTTTGAAAAGAAATCAGCAGATATTGTGGAAATGCTGAGTGGGGGCACTTTCAAAATGGAGCTTCTACTTCTCCCTCCCTCCCTCCCCCTTCCATGATCTTTCTTCAGCAGAGTCAGTAAAAGCACCAAAGAAAAGACTCCCCCTGCCCCAAGATGAAATCTGGAATAAGATTAAAACCACCAGTCTTCTCATTTGCATTAAAAAAAAATAACAGCTTCACAAATAAGCAAGCAAAAATGGATTGTGAGATTATAAGTCTGATATTATAGTGGCATGGATAATAGAATGAGCAAATCTACATGGAGGCAGAAATAATTTCTGCTGTAAGGAGGCAGGAAATATAAATCAAGTCAGGCATCAGAAAGAAAGAATCCAACTGAATGAAAAAAAAAAGTTATACAAAAAATTTTTAAAGCAGACTCAAAATGTGTTTTTTAAGTAAGAAAAAATGAATGGGTCTTAAATGGAAATGGAAATTCAACATAATATAAAATGTCACAGAAATAATGGACTAAGAGAGAACAGATGTTAAAACTTAAATTAAAAAGGTGTGGGTGAGGGAAAAAAAGAAAGCAAGAGGAAAATATAGAGAGAAGGAGAAAAAGGAGGTAGCATGTTGTGGTGGAAAGACCCCTGAACCAAAATTTGGACCCCTCAGTTCTAGTACTGCTGTGTCTTAGTTTGTGACCTTGACAAAATTCTTGAACTTCCATAGACCTCAAACGACCCAAATGAGAGATGGGCTGGGTGGCTTTTGCTATGTCTAGATAGCACTGGGTTTGTCCTGGTGAATTGCAGGGGTGTAGGGCAGATCAGGAGGAGCTGGATGCTGGAATTGGGCATGCCCACTGGGATGGATCAGTGGGAGGAAGGACTGGGTGAGAGGGTTCAAAGGAAGTACAGTCCTGGGCAGAACAACCTGGAGGGTGCACAAACAATGCCCAGCAGTAGGGGACAGAATGTGTGATAAAAAAGTTGTCCCCATAGGTGACCCAACTATAGTGATAAGAATTTAGGAGCAGGTATGACAATCAGGCAGGTAGGACGTTAGCATTGTGGAATTGGTAGCAAGGCCCTAGTTGCTGGGTTTAGGCTCAGGAATGTCATTCCATTCCCTAGGGTGGCTCACTGGCAGAGCAATTCAGAGTTCAATGCTGAAGACACAGAGGCACAGGACATGGTTGAAGAAAATGGGACCCAGCTGTAAGAAGCAGAGAATGCAGTAGGAGAGAAACGAGGATAAAACTCTCTCTTATATCAGGAGAGGGAGAGAGCTGAAGCTGTAGGAAAGAGCAAGAATCAAGGGTGCCAGGTATAGGGGTTTTGATAAAGTCATCTCAAAAGCTAATATTCATTCATTCATTCACTCATTATGCATTCATTCTAGGGCAGAAATTAAATGTTGGGCTCTGGAGATGTACTGACTTGAGGTCATGTCTCAAGTCCTCCATTTTCTGGCTTTATGTCATTGAGTTATTTAACATTCCTAACCATTGGTAAAATAAGGATGAGCGAATCTCATAAGATGGCGAGGTGTGCAAATACGTGTGTGGCATAGCACCTAGCACAGGGCATGTGTTCCATGGATGCATTTATTGAATAAATGAATGTGTCACCACTCATTCATTTTTTTCTTTTTTCTTTTTATTTATTTTTTTATTCTTTTACCACTCATTCATTTATTCACTATTTAGTCAACACTTACCGTGTTCTGCGAGTCTAAATCAAGAGGGATAGACCATTTTTTTGTTGTTGATGTTGTTATTTTGAAGAAATCTTGGTGCAAAATATAATAAGAAACAGATACATTTGAGAAATTTGGGAGACATTCTGCTCTAAGGAATGGGGAAAGCAACTGGAGAAACTCATGCTAATGCATGCAGTGCAGAAATGGTTCCATCTTTAGGGTGGGAAAGATGGTTGGTTAAAATGGAATAATGAAGCAGAGGCCATGCTGTTGCTCAGACTTCTGAACTTATAGCAAGAGACCAAAGGACCTTGCCAGCTCCATCTCAATGTGCGTCACCCAGTTCTTTTAACCTCCACCAAAAGACCATAGCAAAAATTGCTTAAAGTGCAGGAATCCAAGTTCCATTTGGCTTTGCCTCCCTGAGACTGGCGTTCAGACTTGCTCTTTGTGGCTGCATGAAAAATACATGAAGTTCTGAGGTTCTAAATGGTTCCAGAACTATGTGGGGTTATCCACAGTTTACCACAGCTTCCACTCATCAATGAAGATGCAAGTAAAGTCAAACAACATGGCTATTTACAATAGTTTTTCCTTCTGGCAAGGGAAGGGAAAGGAGAGCACTACTCCAGCGCCTATGCAAGGTTCTTCCCACATGCATTTTCTAGTTTAATCTTCACAACAACCCTGACAATTAAGCCTTTAGTCCACCTTGTAGCAGATGAAGTTTAGAAGTTTAATAATTTTCTGTGGGTCACATAGACTGGAGCACAGGTCTGTCTAACAGCTAAGGTGATGCTTTCATTCTCTCCTACAAAAGGCATCTCTGCTAATTATTGGCCCTGAGTGTTTAGGACATCTACATATTTTCAAAAGAGCAATGCCTAAAAATGAAGCAGGCTGCCCTGTGTGCATGCATATGAGCATGAGGATTGTGCATGCATGTGTGTGCACATGCGTGTGTGTGTGAGAGAGAGAGTGGAATTTCTTCTTTTATGTTCTAAAGCAGCAGGCCCTCCCCTCTCTTTTTCATTCCGGTGTAATCTATGCACATGCAAAATAATTACTTCTTCCTGTAGGAAGTGTCAGTCCTCTAAGCAGAGAAGAAAAGGCTATAGCATATGTTACCGACACATGTTTTCTCTAGTCTTGTCTCTGTTCTGCCTGCTGTGGCAATCAGCTTTTGCAAATACTGTCACTTACCAAATACAAAAAGCATGTGAGTGCCCAGCCAATGGCCTGGGATAAACACAACCAGGCTTTCCGACTTGGAACATCTACCCAGAACAGAGGCTTTGCTTCAAAAGAACAAAACCAGCCTTGAATCATCAAAATCGTTGGTGGGGAGAGAGGAGAGGCAGTTAGGGTAGAGGAAAAACATGGGCCAAACCTAGGAAACAGCTTCAGGGTCTGCCTTGCACATAAGAAGGAAAATTGATAATGTTTGATAGTGGGTCTGCTCAATCCAGCCAAGCCAAAGATGGGTAGGGCTCAAAATCACTGCTACAAACGTTGGTATCTGGCCAAACGGTTAAGTAACTGGTTGGGGGTCTGAGTAGCACATGCACAGAAGAGCTCTGAGTTCTGCCTCTTGGCAGGATGCCCACCCATCAAGTTTTTCCAAAGGGGAGAGTTGGCAATGGGTGCTCCTAATCCAAGAAGCGCTTGACAGGTAGGCCTGCTGCCGAGCGGCCCCATCACTCTCCCCCTCCCTCACCCCCACGTGCCAGACTCTGTACTTCGGCCACTACAGCACTGAGCACTATCAGGAGACAAAGGCGGGGGACGCTGGCACCTGGGGTGGGGAGCTTGTCATCTGTTGGTGCTTCCTGACCTGGTGAGTGTGGCCCTGAAGTGTACACTGTCCCTTGTGGGCACTCTCTGGCAGAAATTGGCTGGGGTCAAGAGGTCGCGGCTCTGGGAATCTCCAACCTGCCCCTAGTCCAGCATCTTCTAGAGTGCAGCCTCTCAGCATATTTAAATAATAAATAGGGAAGAAATGGTGGAAATCTGTAGTGTCTGGTGAAAGGACAGGAAAAGCCTTGTTTAAAGATAGAGTCACCAGAGAAAGCCAAACTAAGATTGGCCCCTGAGGATCACTGGGATGTCTGAGAATGATTCAGGGATTCCATCAGCATAAGGACACTCTGCTCATCTAGAAGAAACAGTGATGAGGACTTTTGGAGCAAAAGAACTAAGAATGTGAAACAATGCTGCCTAACCCTTAGGGGAGTGAGTCCCGGGAGCAGGAGAGCGAGGTGGCAGCCTTCTTTCTAGGCTCTAGGCCCACACTGCTGAGGAACATGTGTGCATGGGCTTCCAACCACCCCTTCCCCCAATTCAGTGTGGGGATATATTCTAAGCCCCAGCAGAGAGACCTTTGGGGGCCTAAAGAGCTGGAATTGCCAGAGGGGAACACACCCTCTCTGCTGTGGCAGGACCAGGATTTATGAGAGCTACAGGAAGGAGTGAGAAACAGGATTCTGAGCTACCACAGACCCCTGGAGAGGGCAAGGCTGAGGAGCTTGGGGCTCAGGGAACACTGGGAGGCAGGCTTGAGCCCAGGGCCATGGAAGCCATTCCCTTTGTTGGGCCCCAGGAGGCCAGGTAGTCTCAGGGGAAGAGCCTGGGTTTGGGTCCTCACCTGTTTCTTGGGCAAAATTGCAGATTCTCTCTCATCTAGTAAATTGGGGATGAAAATCATACAATGATCCAGAAGATCATAAAAGAAAACTGATGTGGAGACTTTCTAAGCTTTAAAGCTCCAAAGAAATGCAAATTATTGTTTTTTGGGTTTTTTTTTTACCACAGAACTAGAATTCTTCTGATCATCCTATTTTATTTATTTATTTGCTTGCTTGTGTGCAAGCCCTAATGCCACCATCTATATATCTATTACTAAACTTCTTAAGCTTCCATAATACCTAGTGAGGCAAAAATTACTCCCACAACTCATGCTTGGTTGTAGTTGTAGTGACTCAGCACATGCTGGGCACACAGCTGGACTTACATAGGCTTCACCCTAGTGCGCTATGATTTATCTGACACATGCCTGCCTGTTTTTGACTTGGGGCTTCTTTGGGGCAGGAACCATCTTCTAGCACAGTGTCTGCTACAGAGTAAGTGCTCAGTATATTTTTGTTGAGTTTAATTGGATGAAACTTCACTTATGTGTGGATTATTCAGTAATGCATTTGACCAACATTTATTGAGAACCTACTAGGCTCTGGACACTGTGCCGGGCCCCGGATGTACAGTGGTTCAAGGGAGCTTAACACCTAGTGGGGAAGACAGACATATACCAAATGATCACACCAATAAATGTATTAATTGCAAAAGAGCATATTTCCTGGTGGGAGATTTCCCTGAGGAAGTAACACTTCATCTGAGATTTGAAGGAACAGTGAGAAATAATATGGTAAAGTTGGAGATAAAAGTGGACCACCATTTACATGCTATTACTAGGTGCCAGACACTACTCTACTTGCTTTACATATATTAACTCATTTAATTTGCATAACAACACTGTGGTGGAACTATTATAATGCCTAATTATATAACTGAGAAAATCAAGATGTGAAAAGTTAAAATACTTGGCCAAGGCCACAGAGTCAGTCAATGATAGAGTTCGAACTTAGTAGGTTGGTTCTAGAGTCTGAGCTTTTAACCACCATTTCATGCTACCCACTTATGTAGAGTACAGCTTGTGCCAAGGGCCTATGCCTTAGCAACCAACAAAGACCAGGTCTCCTCATTCCCAGGCTGGACAGGATCATAGCTGCTACCATATCAAAAGTCTTTACATAGTCTATCATACCAACACTGACGCCTCTCCTTTTCTAAGAAGCAGTGAGGGAGGTGTCCTCCATCTTGTCTCATCTGTAAGGCATCTTTCACGGGGCTAAGTAACAACTTCTTTTTAGGGCCAAGGCACTGAGGAAGAAAGCCCAAATAAAGGAGTGAAGGCAAGGTCCCTATTGTGTGGGGCAGCCAGCAAGTATCTCAAAATCACCAAGGCCAGAAGGCCTGTTGGCATCCGTCTGCATACTGCCTAATCATTTCTGGAAAAAGAGAAGAAAGAAAAAGAAGAGCACAGTCTGAGCCAGCAGGTTTCTCTATTGCATCTGGTGACTGTAAGTCTCAGAGTGAGGAAGCGCTTGGGCGGACAATGCCAAACCTTCTGCCAGAAAGGCAACACCAAGGGCTTTTTCATGAGCACTTACAATTGGTTGTCAACAGAAATGCAAATTAAGCCCATCTTTGTCTTGAAGCCATATGTCCTCTGGGAGAGAAACAACATTTTCCCTGCTGAGAATGCTGTTTAGGGTTGACTTGGTTACAGCTTGAGCTAGTACTGTATGGTAATCAAGGGGGACCATGAAAGGAAAGAGAGCACCACAGAGTTACAAGGGAACCGACAATCTACAGAAAGAGAGGAAAAGAATTTGCAGGCTGACAAGTGGCCTATCACTGACAGTAATAGAAGGGAAAATTAATTTGGGGTGGGAGGCTGACCGCTACTTAGCAGTGGCCCCTAGTATTCTTCCCCACCCCATAAAATCTCATTTGCTATTTGATCTCACTGATTGACTTCCAATTTTTTAAGAAAAGTTTTTTCTTCCTTTAAAACAGCGTTTCTTCACAGTAAATCTCTAAGACCTTTCTCTTTTCCTACCTACTTTCTCATAAAACCCAAGACTCTCTATTTTTTAAAATTCTTTCCAATGTCCACTGGGAGGAGTAGGAAGACCATGTGGGAAGCCCTTCTGTCTTATGGGATCGTGCTCCTCTCACTCATTACAGTTCTCTAGGTCTTAGCGCTAGAATGTGGGAGGGTGCCACCAGGTTCAGCAAGGGCCTATCAGAACCAGAGATCCAGAACAGGATCTGCTTGACCTGGAACTCACATTAAGACCCTAGGGCCCAGGCAATATCATCTAGCACCTGTGAACACAGGCTTTGGAGTCAAGATGCCTGGACTCAAATCCTGGTTCCAGCCCTTTCTAGCTAGACTGACATTTTGCTTCAACTTACTAAGTCTCAGCTCCTAATACACAAAAAGGGGATGGCAATGGGATCTACTTTCTAGGATTCAGTGAGATAGTATTTTAAAAAGCACTTATCAGAATACCTGGCAAAAATTAAACTCAGGTTAAATGTTAGCTGTTATCATTAGTAAGAAAAGGCAATCAAAAGCAGTATCTGGAACCAAGATACTAGCTTAGGTTAAATAGATAATATGGGAGGAGAACATAGTCAGAACCAGCCTCCAGTAATATATAAGCTTATCTGGGTTTGAATCCTTCAGGCGGGGAAAATCATGGATCTGTATACAAGACATCAGATTATTAGTAATACTACCATTTATTGAGCACCTATGATATCCCAGGGACTATGCTATAAGTGCTTTAAATAACTGGTTTAAATGTAATCCCCATAGTACTATGAATTTAGTTGATATAGCCTTGTAGTACGTAGCACAGAACCTGGCGCACTCTAGATGCTCAATAAATATTTGTTGATTTTGAAACATATTGCGGCACACCTCGGTTGTCTCTCTTGAATAAACATAATTTGGTTGACAATTCAAGATAGAAAAAATACTGGCATTTGCCTTTTCACCATCTGAAACACAGTAAAACATACACATGAGATCAAATCTATTACTAGGTTCTTTCTGTACTGCAAAAAAAGCTTTTCTATATTGGTCTAGATCGAAAGAAAACCATACAAGCCAATAATATACCTAAGGGAATATCATTTAAAGAAATTGCTTCATGTTTTACACACAGAGATAGACTGAAAAATATTCTTCTTAACAAATGGATAACAAAATAATTAAAGCAGGCAAGAAAAAATCTGAAACAGGCACTGAGACAAACAAAACAACAGCACAGCTTCAGCTAGGCATGGAAATACCAATTAATAGAGCTGTCCCTAAAAGGAAAAAAATGGAATGCTCTAAAATAATACCTCTTAGCACATTTTTCTTTAAACAAGGATCTCAGTATTTCTACTGTGAAAGGATTTTCTAAGTAGCAAAACCACTGTTTAAAATCTTTCCAGAATAATTTATATCTAGGAGGTTTTTTTATCCTAGTCTTATCTTTAACCATTAGATGGCATGTTTATAAGCATTCATGGGGATGACTTTGGGGATCTCCTTTCCCTTTTAGGGGGCAGGCACAATGCTACTCAAGAAGAGCTGCATTTTGTAGAAGGGATTTCCCTGGGATTATGTAGTAATAAAACAGATATTAAGATGGGCAGCAAGATCCATTTTGTTTCAGAGAATGGGGAAATCGTCCAGGCAGGAAGGGGACTATTTTCTATATCATAATGGTTACTGTCCCAGAACCATCATGCCAATTAACCAATATGTTTGAACTCCTTTGAAAATATCCATGTAACTCACAGTGTCATACCTCACTGAGAAAATACATTAAATCATTCAGTGATTCCAATGAACTATTTTTTTTCCCTTGGAGCATCTAGCTAGCTCATAGTTTAGCAGCTACACACATTCACACACACACATACACACACACAAAATCACCCCTATGGTTTCAGTCATGGTCCAACCAGGATAATAGAAGCCGCCCTAAGTATTTTTTAAAAAGGGATTTTAATTCACGTGGCAGGTTATAAAGATGATGGCTACCTGAAAAGTCACATGGGGACATTGAAGCAACTCACATTAGCATCATCAGGAAGTTGTCACCACCCATAAACTGGAGGGATTAAAGGAGCCTGATTTAATCCTGATTCATACCCACAGTTGCAACTTGGTAAGACAATATCTCTTGATGATGCCTTGATTTGCACACTTCCATTGCCTCAGTACTGTAAGATTTTAATCTAATAAATTCCCATTATAAAATCCAACCCATTTCTGGTATATTGCTCCCAGCAGCTTTTAGAAAACTAAGACACTAAAGCCGAGAGGAAGAAATCACTGGGTGGAAGTTAGAAATACAGTTTATCTGTTCAGGAAGACATCGCACTCTCGAAGATGGCACCAGAGGCAAAGAGAGGAATAATGAACTGTGCTGCTTCTTCCTTTTGACCACAGTCTCTCACAGGTGCTTCCCATTGGTCAAACCTAGCAAGAAACCAGCTGTTTAAGGGGGCACTGGGAAGTACAACTTTTAGGTGTTAGCCATCCTGCAGAACTGACAGAGCAGGGAAAGGGCACAGAATGTATCTAGTATCAACAGGCCAAGAACTGACATACACATACATGTATGCACACAAACACATATAATTTGATTCCAACATCAGAATTGCCACCCTCTGAATTTGATTTAAAAAATTTTTTTAAATATGATTGTCACGTTGGGAAGTGAAAATAAACATAGGAAAATAAACTGTACAAATGCAAAGGAGAATAAGAAAAAATATTTTATGAAAACATTTATAGAAGTTTCCAGACAAGCCATACAAAATGGTCACAAGAATCAATGTAAAACTAATAAGTCCAGCCATGTACAGGAAAATTTCCAAATCCTTTTGACTCTAAGAATCTAGAGCATCTTTCCATCTGGTCAAGATGCAGCTTAGAAAGGAAAAGGGGAGAATAGAGACCTAACACTTACCATGTGTTAGGGTCAGTGTCAGATGCTTTTCAAATATTATCTCACTTTTTTGTTTATAATGATATATCAAACCCATTTCTGAAGTGAGGAAACTCAAGGAAGTGAATACATTGTCCACGACAACATGGCAAGTAAATAGTGGAGTCTGCTCTTACATACTATGGATCTGACTTCTGATTTCCATTCACAATATGCAGTTTGAGATGCAACTGATATAAAGCTGTAACCTATTCAGTTACTTTGTATTCTGTCAGTTTTAATGATGTAGTAATTAGAAGGAGGGAAAGAACAACTTGGACTAAAGAATAATAAAAGAATGTATGACTTTCAAATTAACAGAGGAAAAATGGAATAACAAAAACATCGTACTTTTTCACCATTTGTATTTCTACTTTGGACAGTTGCCTTTTGCCCATATTTCAATCGGATAGTTTGTCTTTTTTATTGTTGAATTGTATGATCTCCTTGTATATCATGGATATTAAACCCTTATCAGATATTTGTGATTGCCAAATATTTTCTCCCATTGAATCAGATGACTTTTCATCTTTTTGACAAAGTCCTTTGAGGTGCAAAAGTGTTGAATTTTGAGGAGGCCCCATTTATCAATTTTTTCTTTTGTTGCTCATGCTTCAGGTGTAAGGTTTAAGAAACTACCACCTACCACAAGATCTTGAAGATGTTTTCCTACATTTTCTTCTAGGGGTTTTATGGTTGTTACTTTTATATTTAGGTCCTTGATCCATTTTGAGTTAATTTTGTATAGGTGTGAGAAAGGGGTCTACTTTCTTTCTTTTGGATGTGGCTATCCAGTTAGCCTAGCACCATTTGTTGAATAGACTATTCTGGCCCACAGTGTGGGCTAAAGAGCCTTGTCAAACATCACTTGACTTAGATGTGAGGGTCGATTTCTGAGTTCTTGATTTGGTTCCATTGGTCAATCTGTCTGTCCTTATGCTAGTACCATGCTGTTTTTACCATTGTAGCTAAGTAATATGCTTTAGAAGTCAGGAAGGAAGAGTCCTCCAACTTAGTTTTTATTTTTTAAGACATTTTTGGCTATTTAGGGCCCATTTCCCTTCCAAATAAATTTGATTATTGGCTTTTTGATTTCTGCAAAAAAGGCTGTTGGGATTTTAATTGGTAATGCTTTGAATCTGTAAATCAGTTTGGGTAGAATTGACATCTTAAGATATTTAGTCTTCCAACTCATAAACACAGAATGTCTTTCCATTTATTTAAGTTTTCTTCTGTTTCTTTTTGCAATGTTTTGTAGTTTTCTGAATATAGATCTTTATGTCCTTGATTAAGTTTATTTCTAAATACTTGATTGTTTTAGTCACTATTATAAATGGATTTTTTTCTGATTTCCTCCTCAGATTGCATATCAGTAGTGTATAGAAACACTACTGATTTTTGTATATTAATCTTGTATCCCGCCACTTTGCTGAACTCGTCTATTAATTCTAGTAGCTTTTTTGTGGATTTTTTAGGATTTTCTAGATAAGGATTATGTCATCACCAAGAGTGAAAATTTTACTTTTTCCTTTCCTGTTTGGGTGCCTTTTATTTCTTTGTCTAGCCTAATTGCTCTAGCTAGAACTTCTAGCACAATATTAAATAATAATGGTGACAGTGGGCATCCTTGTCTTGTTCCTAATCTCAGCAGGAAAGCTTTCACTCTTTCACCGTTGAATACAATGCTATCTGTAGGTTTTTTATATATGCACTTTACCATATTGAGAAAGCTTCCTTGGAGTGTTTTTATTAAGAAAGAGTGCTGTATTTTGTCAAATGCCTTTTCTACATCAATTGAGAGGATCATGTGATTTTTCTTCTTCAATTTATCAATGTGGTTTATTACACTAATTAATTTTCGTGTTGAACCTCCCTTGCATACCTGGGACAAAACCCACTCGATTGTGGTGTATAATTCTTTTAATCTGCTTTTGGATTCTGTTTGCAAATATTTTGCTGAGGATTTTGAAAAAATGTTAAACATCACTAGCCATTAGTGAAATGCAAATCAAAACTACAATGAGATATCATTTCACACCTATTAGCCTGGTCACTATTAAAAAGCCGGAAAACTGTAAATGTTGGAGAGGATATGGATGGCGAGATAGGAATGCTTATTCACTGTTGGTGGGAATGTAGAATGGTACAGCCACTGTGGAGGACTGTTTGGCAGTTCCTAAGGAAGTTGAATATAGACTTGCCATGGGACCCAGGAATACCATTGATAGCTATATACCCAGAAGAACTGAGAGCAGTGACACGAATAGATATCTGCACACTGATGTTCATAGCAGTGTTATTCACAACTGTCAAAAGTTGGATACAACCCAGGTGTCCATTAACTGATGAATGGATAAACAAATTGTGGAGTATACACACGATGGAATATTGTGTAGCAGTAAGAAGAAATGTAGTTGTGAAACATATGACAACATGGATGAACCTGGAGGACATTATGTTGAACAAAGCAAGCCAGACACAAAAGGACAAATACTGTATGATTGTGCTATTATGAGCTAAATATATTATGTGAAACATAAATTTATTATGTGAAATATGAATATGGGTAGAATTGCATATATAAGACCATTTTTCTTTGAAGATGAACAAATGTAGGTTAATGCTATAAAATGTCACTATCAGACAAACAAACAAACAAACAAACAAAAAAACCCCAACTTTATGGTAAGTGAAAGAGACCAGACACAGAGTACTACATATTGTATGATTCCATTTATAAAAATGTAATTATAAATCAATTTATAAAGCTGAAATTAGATTAGTGGTTATGTAGGGTTAGGGAAGGAATGCTACAGGGTGTGGAATTTTTCTTTTTGGAGTAATGAAATTGTTCTAAAATTTTTGAGGTGATGAATGTACAATATTGTGATGAGAGTAAAAGTCAATGATTATACACTTTGGATAGATCATATGGTATGTGACTATATCTCAATAAAACTGCTCAATAAACAAATAAATAATTGTGCAAGAATAGCCAGAAATAGCAGGTATGTACAGGAGGGGAAACAGAGAGATTGAGAGGTAAGGAATTTCTTGTTTGTTTGTCTGTTTTTTTGTTTATTATTATTATTGAAATAATGAAAATGCTCTAATAATGACTAAGCCGTTGAACACACAACTATGTGATTAAACCAAATACCATCGATTGTACACTTTGAATGAATTGTATGCTTTATTAATATGTATCAGTGAAGTAGATTTGTTTAAAAAAATCAAAAGAAGGAAACAAAAGAAATGAAAAGGAATACGGAAAAGAAGAAACATTAGAAAGCATATAGTAGGATGGTAGATTTAAACCCAAATATATCATTAAAATTATTTTAAATGTAAATAGACTAAATGCACCAGCTAAAAGATGCAGATTATCTCCTGGATAAAAGCACAAAACTCAACAATATACTGTTTACAAGAATAGGGATAGTTTAAATGTAAAACATTTTTTAAAAAGTATACCATGCAAACACTAAACAGAATATTTATCACACTATTATTACCAAGCAAAGTATTATTAAAAATAGAGAGCCACTTTATAGTGACAAAAGTTTAATCAGTATTAAAGATTTAGTCAGTTAAACTTTTTGTGTACTTAAACTCTTTAAAATATATAAAGAAAAATGGACAGAAGTAAAAGAAAGAATAGGCATTATTCATACTGGGACATTTTACAAAAAAAATTTGTGCAGGTAAAGATGAACACACTTGTCATAATAGATGTATATAGAGCAGTACTGCAAACAACTTCAACATACGCAGCAAGCACACAATGGAACTTTACTAAAATTTACTGTATACTGAGCCATAAATCAAGGCAAAGACATTTTTCCTCTCAATTACTGTGTTTTTTATATTTAGCATTGTTTTTTTCCTGTTTGCTTGTCTTGGCCTTTGTCTTTCATTTTAGAGACTTTCTTGCATGCATGGTAATCTTTGGCTTTCTGCTAATAGTTAGAAGTAAAACATTAGAGACCTGGTTTTAAGCTCTGAGTGTGGGAAGTAAGAAATGTTAACTGCAGGTTTCACCATTCACTGGGGACCCAAATGCCACTGTCTGTGGTCTTTTCTCTGGAGTGATTCCATTTTCCAGAGAAAAATCTTTTAATCTTCTGTTTTCTCATATGTGAATTTAGGATGACAATTGCTCCTAGCTCACAGGGCTATTATAAGGATTAATGAGATACTTCGTATCAAGTGCTTTAAATAGTTCCTGGCACACTGAAGCATTCAATATATATTAGCTATTATGATTCAGAGTTTTCAAACTATGCTCATGGCTTCAAATATGTTGATGGTACCCAAATGATTACCTCCTAACATGTCCACATATTCCCCAGCCATTTCAAACTTAACATGTCCACTCTTCTCCATCTCAGTAAATAGTATCACTCTGCAGTTGCTCAAACCAGAAACCCTACTCACCCTTCAACTAAAATGGAAGCTATAAGATGGTAAAGGTATTCTCTGTCTTCTCCCCCACCCCTTTGCTTTCTCAGCATGGAACACAAGTTCTGGCATATAATGAGCACATAAATAAATATTCTTGAATGATTCAATCAATAAATTCTTCTCTCTTGCCCTCCCTCTTCCCCACTTCCCCAGTACACACTGGGACCTCTGCATAAACAAAAACTCACCTCCTTTAATATAAAACAAAAACCTCCAAGACAAAATTAATAATAATAACACTGGCTGGAATTATAGATAGTGTGTATCTACACTGGCTGTGTCTGAACAAGTGTATAAAATACAATGAAGCACTGAAATAAGGAATAATTACAACCAACTAAATAAGAAATAATTTGACGCAACTAAAACTAAAACTGTAAAATTTCATTCTTTAAGGGTTGGATTTGTTTCTATCTCCTTGATCTTCCTCTTTCCTTCTTTGTGCTGGTTTGAGTCTTTTATAGGTCTCTGAAATCCTGTTCTTAAAGTAAACCCATTCTTGTGCGTATAAACTCATGGTAGATAGGACCTTTTGAGTAGATTGCTTCTGTTAAGAGCCTTTGACTAGATTGCAGGACCATGGGTGGGTCTTAATCCTCTTACTGGAATCCTTTATAAATAGAGGACTAAAAAGTCACAGACACATACAAAAAAGTGGCAGAGACTGAGAGAGAGGTTCCAGAGGCCAGAGGCTGAAATCAGCCTAGCACAGAGGCATGGAAAGAGGCCCATGAGAAGCTGAAAGAGACAAGGCCCAGAGGAGAGGGGAGAGAAGAGCCATATGCCTGATTGCCCGCAGCTAAGCATGGGAAGAAAGTAAGCCTGGAGGAGAAGAGACCAGCAGAGATGCCTTATGCCCTGCCATGTGCCTGACCATCCACAGCTGAGCTCAGAGAGAAAGCACCTTTAGATGAGGCTGCCATGTGCCTGATTCATACCCACAGTTGCAACTTGGTAAGACAATATCTCTTGATGATGCCTTGATTTGCACACTTCCATTGCCTCAGTACTGTAAGATTTTAATCTAATAAATTCCCATTATAAAATCCAACCCATTTCTGGTATATTGCTCCCAGCAGCTTTTAGAAAACTAAGACACTTTTTATCTGTTTTTTTTTTCCCCCTCTTGTTTCGATTCATCTCCACTTACAGATACAGCCTAACTCTCCCTACCACTTAGATTTTGCTTCATCTTCTTTTATTCCCTCTCCTTTGTAACATTTGCTCATGAGGACCCTACCTATACTCCAATTGCCATGCCCTGACTGCCATTTCCTGGGCATCATAAAATATCCTTGGCTCCTTCAGGGCAGACTGTTGAATTTGGAAACATAGACTCTCATGCATATTTTTGGTTTTCCCTTTCAGACTGAACTGTTAGGCCTTTGGGGTTTCATATTGTTTATTCTCCGAGACTTCCTGAAGCGTCAAAATGGCTTAAAACTATTACTATGCTGTGCATTGGCATATATGACATTCAATTGCCCTAAACTAAGCTGAATTTCAATGAGCTTTGTGTAAATGAATCAGAAACATATGGATTTCATCCTCCCTAACTACCTCCATTTTTTAAAAAAATCAGGAATTCAGCATTTCATTTTCACTAGATATAAAATGTTTGAAGAACTGTCTGAGAGATAGCAAATCAGCCTGGGTGTTTTAGTTTCATAGGCTGCTTAAAGCAGATACCATGGAATGGGTTGCTAAAACAATGGGAATTAGCTTATAAGCTTACAGTTTTGAGGTTAAGAAAATGTCCAAATGAAGGCATCATCAAGGCAATGCTTCCTTCCTGAAGACCAGCTTCTGGGGCTGGCTGCTGGCAATCCTGGACTACTACTCTGTAACACAGCAAGGCACACAGTGGTATCTGCTGGTTCCTCCCTTCTCTTCCAGGTTTTGTTGATTGCAGCCTCTTGCTTTCATGGTTTTCTCCTTCTCTCTGTATTCTTTCCTTTTATAAAGAACTCCAGGAATAGGATTAAGTCCCATCCTGAATAAGGTGGGTCACACCTTCACTGAAGTAGCCTCATCAAAAAATCCTTCTTACAATGGGTTTACGCCCACAGGCATGGATCAGATGTAAGAACATATTTTTCTGGGGTACATAAGAGCTTAAAATAATCACAGTGGGAGAGGCTTTCCCATTCCAGATAGCCATCCTGTCTCTTATATCATCCTAGTTAGTGAATAGCTTGTTAACTTCTGCTCAGTTTCACTGTCCTCCTCTTGCTTTTAGGTTGTCTTTATTTACTCTAAGTCCTTACTTATTTCCTCCCTCTCTCCATCTGTCTTATAAATAGCTACCTGTTGGTCACTGCCCCTCCACCTGTGCTTATACCCCAGAGAGGTGGCAGAGGGATATATAACTAAAGAATTCCAATACACTGTAAAAAGTGGCACAATAAAGGGGCATAGAAAGAGCTTTGAAGAGAGGGCAACTTTTGGTGGGATTATTCATTTTCCCACTTCATGTTTGCTTTCTTTTTCACTCTCTTCACAAAGTTGTTCTCCATTTTACATCATTTTCTGCACTGTTCTTCATTTCCAGTCCTTTTCCCGTAGCTGAATTGTCTACAGCCACATCGGCTGCTTTCCCATTCCCTGTGTGTGAAATAAATCCTTGATCTCCGTTTGGTGTTGTTGATAGACGAGGAGTTTTATACTTTACTCTCCTAAACTCCAATCTACTGACTTAAGTCCCCAGTCTGAGCATTTGTCACTCTTAGGCTGCCTCGATTTCTCCATTGTAATTAAAATCAGATGTAGACCCAAAGGTAAACACAAACTTATGCAAGAACATTGGGAGTGGACACAGGTGGGAGTGAAGAGCAACACTTCCTATGACAACTGGCATTCTAGTTACCCAGCATTATCATCAGTGCCTACTCTTTCCCCCAATAAAAAGGCCAATACACATTTTTATTTTAAAAATATGTCATTAGTCCCTCTAGAACAAGAATACCCTCCACTTGCCGAAAGTCACTATATGTTTTTAATTGGTCAGCTCATATTTCTGACCACTCATGTTTCATTTTCCTCATACCTCAGCTCAAATCCAAACCTTGCCTTCTTAGGTAAAGTCTGGCATTAGCAGACTTTATGGAAATGGACTGAATGGAAAATGAGGGAACTCCTATCATTTCCAGAGAAAGTAACCATTAAGATGCCAGTGGAAGCCATTGTGTCATCACTGAGAATAAACAGCCAGAACCATAACCCTACATATGTTTCACCATTTTGGAAAGAAAAGGGAATCTTTCCCCTACATTACAGAGAGTCCTAGTAGCTGACTCTCTTTCCCTCAAGAATTCATTAGATCCAAGCAGTCTTTATCTTTTCATCAGTTCTTCATTAAAAGGGAAGGGTAAAGAGGGATATGAAAGCAATCTCCAAATATTAGGAGATTAATTAGGTATCAGACGAGGTGTAACTAGTATCATGTCCTTCCAGGAAGCAGAACTTGGAGTGGTGAGTAGATCTATTGTGCTGAAAAAATTCTTGGTCCCAGCTGGTGAGTATCTTGAGGATATTCCCCTCCCCCTGAATTTGGCACCAGTCTTGAAGCCCATCTAGAGTCCCCTCCAAATATTTTAGGACCTTTGACACTACTTAAGTCACCTCTTGGTCTTTGGTATCTATAAATTTCTTGAGGGCAGGTCAGTTTTGTTGAGCCATGAGTCTGCACATAATGTCTACATTCAACAATGTCATCCGCACCTGGAAATATTAATTTGATTGTTCTTGTGTAGTTCCATCTCCCTCTTCGTTCTCATATGTACACTGAGGAGCACTCTCCCTCTTCCCAGTCTATACTAAAGGATCAGTCAACCAAGAGAGAAACTGGAAGGTAGGGGACAAAATGCAAAATTATGACAAAATACCAAAGAGAGGGTAAGGATTATTCAAGAGATGAGGATGAAACCCTTCCACTGAAAATTACCAGAAAGCAGAATGGAAGGAACTCAGGTGAGCTTTAAGTGGGACTCCCATCACCATTTCAACACTTGTAGACAACCAGTCATTCAGCATCTCTGAGAAACTCTACAGGAACTTGGACACTCTACATGGGGATGGAAACACAAAGGGAGAACCTCAGTTCCTACCCAAAGAGGAACAGGTCTGAACAAAAGGACACTTTTTTTGGCAGCTTGGGCGATGGTGGATCCACCACCACTGTAACCTACCACTACTTACTGAGACTTAGAACATACCAGGGATTGTTTTAGGCTCCACAGATTAAAAGGCAGTAAATAAATGAAATGGACAAAGTAAATGAATGAATGCTTGAATTATTCTGGACTTCTTTGGGTGACCCTGGTTTCCTTTCTTTACAGCAGCATTTCCTGAGACAATGAGGCCATTCCTATGAGTGGTAGTCAAAAGCTGAGAGAGACACTGTAAAGCATATGCTTCCTGACCACTTACAGCCTATTTTCCCAAAGAGTACATCTCAAGAATAGGAAATTTTGGAAGAACAAAAGGAGAAGTTTCTCCTCTTTTGAGGTCTCCACTGCATCAGTCTCCCTCCATCAACCAATCAGGGCCAGGCCAAGTCACTGTCCAGTAAGTTCCAATGTGAGCACATTTCATCCAATTTTTTGCTGCTGATTTATTCTTTTCTTTAATTTAACAACCAGTAATTTTCTGCTCAGCCTGTTATTCAACAAAAGGATAAATCCATAAGACTAGTGAGGCCAAACCCAAGTAATATATCCCACTTGATATTGGGCACAGATTTATCAAACAGGACCTAAGTACTCACAGCCTATCTGTGGGTTGTAATGTGGCATCAAGTTGTCTGCATCATGCAGGGACCACAGTTTCTTACTGAGGTATTTTTTACTTTATCAAAAGGGGCAGAATATAGCTCCCCTCATGGCAGCATTGTAGACATCCCACCCATGTGGCCAGATTTGTAGACAGTTGAGGGGACAGAGTACTCTTGTTAACGACGCAGAGGGTAGACTCAGCAAGATACAAGCCTCCAGTTAATAGGGACTAACAGTTAAAATAGACGACGTTATACTTCAGTAACAAGAATTGGCAGCTCCATCTTAACATATACTTCCATGATCACCAAGGAAGGAAAAAGGGAATGTGCAAATCATGTACTGGCTCCTAAAGCTTCTTCCTGGATGTCCCACCCATTCATATTTCATTTTCCAAAGAAAATTGCACAACCATGCCTAATTTCAAAAGGGCCTGGGAGCCTGTAAAATAAGAGAAATAGTTGGTAAGCAACAAAGAGGAAGCAACTCTCCTTAGCAACACTGTAATAAACTCAGTAGTTAAAATGAACTTTGAACATCTGAAGAATGTAAGTAGTGGTAGGAGCCCTCATGTGAAGATGCAACAAATCTGAGCAGAGATAAAACAGCAGAATGAAAGAATATGAATCGGAACCTGAGCACAGAAAAGAACATTCTTTTATCCAGGGCTAAGAATTTGCAATTGTTCTTTAGTGAGGGAAAGCTGGAAGATATATCTGAACCTCACCATGAGTAATTTATTCTTTTTGAATCTATTTATAACCAAGTAAATGATATAGTATAAACCAGAAATATACTTATCCTCCTCATCCATTCATTTATTCTCTCTTTTCAACACATATTTATTGAGACTCTACTCTGTGCAAAACACTGTACTTGATGGTAGGGATTCAATGGTGATAATATAGATAATGGTTCCTGATGTCATGGGGCCAAACATTCAAGTAGTAAAGATAGACATTAAAAAATACAAAGAAATAAATACACTAAGTAATTACTGATTATATAAGTGCTTTCTTTTATGAAGAAAATAAGCAGTTTGCTGTGTAGGAAAATAATAGAAAAGACATATTTAGACATGGTGTATGGCCAGGCCTCTCTTTAGAGGTGATGTTTATGCTGAGATATGAAGAATGAGAAGGTGGCAGCTCTGTAAAGAACTAGAGGGAAGAGTCTACCATCTCTGCTCCCCAAAGCACCCACATACATTGAACAATGGAAAATTTTGGAACAATGGAAGGGAGTCTTGTACGCTACTGCATATCCTAGGGTTGGGTTTGCTGTAGGTCTTGACAGAACAGAGTGGGCTCCTAGAAGGGTGTGAGCTGAGCTACTGCACTGAGATCCCCATATCCCGATGCTTCGCATAGCACAGAATATGTGGCCATGAGTAGACAAGATCAATGAACTTCCAGCACGGTAAGGAAATGAAATTATGTGTTGAATTACTTGAGTAAATAGATACCCCTAATATGCATAAGACAGTCAGCCACGCTGATTAATATTGTCCCCCATAATTGCATTAACTTAATGACAATGCTCCCAAGCATAAAAAGCAAGACAGGAAGTAATCCTCTAAGAAGTTTTTTCTTTAACTACTTCAGATAAAAAATGTAATTTCTTTTCATCTTTACCACATTTTGAAGCATTCTGCTGAAAGAAAATCTAATTCTATCAGTTATGAATATGTCAAGCAAGAAATGAGATATTTGATGCCAGGGATGTTACAGATATGAAGATCCAGATAGGCTCACGTGATCACAAAGCTTCTTTCCTTCCCCTACATATCTCCTCACTGCATCAAGCCCTTTCTCATCCCACAATGACCCAATTAAATATCTACAGATCAAATGTTCTCATGGGATAATAAGTGAGGAGATGGCATTTCTTTTGCAAAATTTCCATTATGTGATACACAAAATTAAAGTGTAGGTGAAAGTGGGAGAGAAAAGTACATGGTTTAAGAGGGCAATTAAGGTATATTTTATTTTAAACATTTTATCAAGCAATCATTAAATTGTGCTTAGCTATTCACAAAGCACTTTTCTAAACATTTTACAAATATTAATGTAATTCATTTTCATAATATCCCTTCAGCAGAGTTAGTATTATTA
The DNA here is from genome assembly GCA_026826555.1 of Tolypeutes matacus. Classification (NCBI taxonomy): domain Eukaryota; kingdom Metazoa; phylum Chordata; class Mammalia; order Cingulata; family Chlamyphoridae; genus Tolypeutes; species Tolypeutes matacus. The sequence goes on along the minus strand of JAKSZT010053764.1, from coordinate 1,230,546 downwards.
TTCATGCATTATAGATCAGAAAACTGAGGCACAGCAAGACTAAGTGACTTGTACATGGTCCTGCACTTTAGGAGTAGAGCTAAGATTTGAACATAGTCATAGCAGCTCCAGAGTCCACGATCTTACCACTCCACTATGTTGTTAGGCTACGGTAGACAATGCAGATGTGTGAAGTACTCAAATGTTTAGAAATTGAGATCTAGTACCCAAATTCAAATAAGAAACAAACTTGTGCTAGAAGACAGCTACCTCATAGGTGTTCACAAAGATCACCTGTAAAATGGGAAAATGGTAGTAATACCTACTGTATAGGAAATTTTGGATTTAAATGAACTAATACAGTTAGCAAAGAGAATGGTGTTTGATAAATGCTTAGCTACTATTTTTAGTAGTATTCATTTCTTCAGGAAACAAATTGAACTTTGTAGATATATGCATTCATGGATGAATGGATGTCTGGATGGATAGTTTAATAAGCAAACAAATAGATAATCATATCTTTCAGATTTAAGGGAGGTAAAAAAGACTCACCTCGCAAAGGGAAGAGTGGCAAAGTCACATTGTTAGAAGAGGATGTAGGACGGAAGATATTGTTGTGGCTGTCTTTGCAAAATACAATCTGCCACTCAAGGTTCTAGTCCCATTTCTATGAATGAACCAACAGATGTTTAAGTTAGTCATTTGAAGTTCTCACAGACTAACCATCCTAGATATAAATCTAGGCCTTTCCTTTTTTTTTTCTCTCTCATTAGTATCCAAAAGTCTTCCTAATTTGGGGAAATTCCTTATTGAATAAGTTTTAGTGGAAATGTGGAAATCAGGTCTTTATCTTCCACTATTGACCCTCCTGGCAGTTAGAAAAAAGACACATGACCTAAGTTCAGCCAACTAGATGTGCCCCCCTCCCTGCTCTTTGAAGCTTATTGAGTGGCATAAAAAGCAGGGATGGGGTTAGTGGACATAGCTCAGTGGTTGAGCACCTGCTTCCCATGTACTAGGTCCTGGGCTCAATCCCTGAGTACCTCTTAAAAAAAAAAAGCAGGGATAGATAGATGTGGTCATGTGTCTGAGTTCACATGAAATGTGAGGGGGAGTATGTGTGCCACCATCATGAACCTGAATGATACATGAACAAAAAGCCATATTTCCCTCCTTTCTCCTTTTTTTTTCAAAATAAAATGGAGGAAGTAAACTTTCCTAGGTCTCATTACATTCTCTGTAAATCACTTTAAATTATTTGGAGAGACCTATCACCCATACCTCTTCTTGGGTGATGGTGGAAGAAATTCTCTCCCTCTAGAGCATTAATTTTATTACAGACACACAATGGAGATTAAATAGATAATTAAATAAATCCCAAGTCATTTTTGTTGATTTAATTGAACTTTAAGTACACACACACACATACACACACATACACATTTACAAATATTGAGCCAGAAGTTTCATATTGTCATGCTAAACGAGAATTTCTAAATTATTTAAACTAATTTTAATGCTACTATTTAAAAGTATAAATTTGAGAGTGTGACACTCTTCACCATTTATAAATTAGTAAATAATTATTTTTAGACCTTAAGACCTACCCTTCTGGTGCAGCTATTTTGTTTTACTGGGATGAACTTGGCATGTCTCACCTATCAATAAACGGGCTTATGTGTTCAGCTCCTTTATTCTAGAGTAGGGGTAGATTTGTCATATTCATCTACTCTTTTCCAACCAGATACCAGTGACTTGTGAGATGGCTGGTCAGAGTTGGGGCAGGGGTAAGCTGTCAGTGGCTAGAAAGTAGAGGGAAAACTCATTTGCTCATATGGAGATAATTGGTGATAATAATGCCTCCGTTTGTCCCACCAGCCCCATAATCTAGACATCTAAAGCCTTTTATAATATTGGATGGAGTACCTGCCCCACAAAATATGTTCATTCTTGATAATAACAGTTCACACATGGGGAAGGCCATTGTTACCATTCAAGGTGGAGTTTTGTTCACTTGAGAGTAGTGGTGATCCATTTCATTTCTTTAGCCCCTGACAGTTTTCAAGCATGTTCTTATAACTCTCAAAACCGTCTGAGGAGAGTATTATTGTCCTCATTTTGCACAGGAGAAAACTGAGGCTCACAAAGATTATTTGACTTTCCCATGGTTAGGTAAGCTGTAAGTATGAGAATCAGGAAATGAAACTTCATTGTCTGACTGCACTAGGGTAGGTTTTCAAAACTATCCCCACGTTACTTTCCATTGGCTTTGCAATTATCCTTCAAACATCATCATCTTGGTAAACAAAAACTTTAAAATAAGATTTAACAAAGGAGCATCAATATTTAACATTGAACTTGCTGGTCACAAACTTCCTGGCTCAGAACTATAGCTTTCTAAATGATGGAAAGAGGGCAGTTAACATGTCAAGATGTTCTTTCTTTCAGCCATAACTTCTCTTCTAGGTTTATAGTTATGTTTGCCTTTGGAGTATAAAGCAGTAAAACTTAATTGAATAGAAACCAGTCTTTGCAAGCTGGACATAATGTGAATAACACAAATAAATATGAACCAGCAACCTTTTAAAATTTCAGTTACAAAAGACCTCAGTGGAAAACATAACCCCTAATTTATAAAATCTTCCCACATGAAGAATATTTTGTGTGACAAATACAGAAATAGGCCTTTAACTATTATTATTGGTATTAAAAATTATACCATCAAAGCTCATTTCTAGAGGCCCAAAGTGTACTACTTCTGATACAAACCCAAGCCCTTCAAAATGACAAGAAAGATTTGGCAGAGACTCATATTTTCTATACCTTGGAGAAAGAATGGTTGGAGAAAGAGAGGAAATGGAGGATTGCCGCACAGGAGATTTTTATGAACTAGCCCGAAAGCCTGGCCATTCCATTGGCCAGACCTCAGTCACATGGCCATGCTTAACTGCAAGGGAGGATGGGAAATATGGGCTGGCTGGTGCCCAAGGCAAAAAGAAACAGATTTAGTGAATAACCAACCAGTCTCTGCTACAATGGCCTTTGGTTCACTCCCTTCCAACATCCACCATTAGGTCTATTATTTTTCACATCTTTTGTCAACAGGCAAGAAATCAGATGAACATTCCTATCACGTCTTCTAAAAGTGGAAAGATATGCTTTTGTATAGTGGCAGGACAACTTAGTAGCCAACCCAGTCTACCAAAATCCCAAGTAAGTGAGCCAATGTTTATTGACTTGTTATTCTGTGCTAGCCCCTGGGATGGGTCCTTTCAAAATTCCTCTCTCCTTCAATCCTTACCACTCCTGTAAGACAGGGGAGAATTACTATCCTCTTTTTACAGATGAATACACTGAGGTTCACAGAGGTCAGTGTATTTTCTATGTTTTTTTCTTAGTCTGACTAAGAGGATCCAGGAGATGACTCACAGGCCCTGAGGTTCCGAGACTTGAAGACTAGACAGAAAGAGTGTAGGTCCCTGAAGCACTGATTGGAAGGACACCTACGACATAAACACAATGACCTGCTAGGTGAGTGAAATTTTCTTGTATTTAGCCACTGAAATTTGGGGATTTACTTGTTAAAAACAACTAGCATTGCTGTAACCAATAGTCATTTCTGAAAGAAAATGTGGCCATGGATTGGGACAGTTCAAACTAGACCTTTGTGAAGGCAAGAGAAAGGACAGTCATCCTTGACTCTGTGTCCCACATACCCTGCTTGGCTTTTCAGTTATGCAGCTTGGCACACTTAGAGCAAGAAGTAAAATCCTGGTTCTTTCCTTTCCTTGAGAAGAATTTGTTTGCAGACAGAAAAATTGATTTTTTTTAAAGAAAACACAATTAATTCTGAATTAATTTGCTTGCAGATTATCTAAGCAATTTGAATTTCATTTAACCCTTTCACTGCTTGTTAAGCTTTTCAGTAGAGGATGGGCTGTGTTGGGTAGAGATTCAGTGCAAATCATTCAATACTGCTGGACAGATTGAAAATTCCTGGCAAAAATAAATAACCAGATTATTCTGTGAATTTTAATAATTGTGGCAAAGACTGGCCGTAGTTTACCAACTTGTTTCCCTTTTTCTAACGGGAATGAAGTTAGACTATTTCCCAGATTCCCTTTCAGTGAGGTGCAGCCATGAACTGCTTTTTGATCAATGGTAGGTAGGTGAACGTGATTTACACCATTTCTGGGCTTGGCCCTTAAAATCTTCCCATTGTGACCCTCCACCCTTTTACCCTATCTGCCAACTTAGTGGAACAGATTACAAAGATTGGGGTGGGGAAGGGGGGAGGCTGTGTGCAGTGTAGAGCCATAAGCTAGAAGAGTCCAGGTACTCTAAGTATGCTTGGAGAAGAGCTGCCCAGGGAGCCTCCCAGTCTTGCAAGACTGTTGCAAGTGTGAGAATCTTTTGTGTTGCTAAGCCATTGACATCTGGGGGGTTGTTTATCACAGGGGTTCGTCTAACCTGACTAATGCACAGTAAGCGCTCAATAAATGTTGAGTGATAATTGATTATCCTAAGGTCAAATCAAGTCTGGTGCTTAGTAGGCACCTCTATTATAACATGCATCATACAGATAGTGGGGCACATGACTGTTTATTTCTCTAAATGCTGAAGCTTCCAGGACAGGACTCATCTTTATCTATCATTACATCAACTGCACCTAGCACATAATCTGACATATAGTAGGTGCTTAATAATGCCCATTAAATAAATATTTTAAGAATGAGAATGAGTCAAACAAAAGCCCTGTGAATCACGTTACTTTGAAAGAAATAGGAATGTGTTTTCCTCTTCCACTTCTAACAATACCTAAAAATGTTTTAAAATGAAAGTAAACTAGCTTCTTATATTAAGCTTTCAAAATAAATTCTTGAATATACTCACATGTAACTGTTAGTTTAATTGCATTTTATTTGCTATCGCTTATTTTCTAGATAAAATAAGACAGGTAAATGGGTTCAGGTAGTGTATCCATATTTACTTATTTGCTTCCACACATGTTTACTTGTTCAGGAGTATGTTATAATCAAAGGATAAAAGAAGATAATTGCTGTAGAAGTGAAAGGCAAATAGGATGCTACAAGCTGAACTGCTTTTACATTTCTGTTTACAAAGCTGATTGAATAAAACCATATGCCCTGATTAGTAGAATAAAACATCTTGACTTGCAAGGGATCTCAAAGATCATCTAGTTTAAATCCTTCATTTTACAGGCAAGAGAACTGAGGGGGAAAGGAGGCTAAATCGCTAGTTTACAACATCAAATCTAATTAGCTATCAAGAAATCATAGACTTAGCAATCAAGAACTCATAACAGACTCACATTTCATTTAGATGTTTCTGTTTTCTAAGCCTTGTCTGTAATACTAAGGCATAATGTTCTATGACTTTTTCCATGTGGCATTGTTTCTGATCTCTCACCTCTGGGTCTTGCAAAGGCTTTTCCCTCCTTATGGAATGCTCATCATATCCTTTTATAGGCTAACACCTATGCATTCCTCAAGTCTTAGTTTAGACAACACCTCCATCAATGTATGTGTTCATTGAAACACGTGTACAAGAATGTTCATGGCAGCTTTATTGCCAATAGCCCCAAACTGGAAACAACCCATATTTCCACGAACAATGGAATGAATTAATAAACAATTATATGTGCAGATAATAGAGTATTATATAGCAAAGAAAAAACTAAATACTGCTATAAATAGCAATGGAAAAAACCCAGCTGAAATGTATCCATCCAACATGAATAAATTTCACAGACATAATGTCGAATGAAAAAATGCTAGAAACAAAAAAAGATATATAGTACAATTTCATTTGTATAATGTTCAACTACTGGCAAAGTTAACCTATGGTGATAGAAGACAGAATATTTATAGCCTTAAATACCTTATCAGTGTTGGGGATTGAATCATGTCCCCCACAAAAGACATGTTCGAGACTTAACCTCAGGTCCTGTGGGTGTGAACCCATGTGTAAATAGAATATTTTGAATATGTTATTCATTTAGGTGAGGCCAAATTGAATGAGTGTGGGCCTTAATCCATTATAACTGCATCCTTATAAGAAGATGACTGAGCCAGAAGAGTAGGAAACCAGAGGAGGAAACATAAAGAAACAGGTAGCCAAAAAAAAAAAAAAAAAGAGAGATAGAATGGAGGCAGAGATTGGCCACCACCAGAGGACTACAGACTTCAAAATAAACATGGCCTACTGATACTTTGATGTTTGACTTCTAGCCTCCAAAACTGTGAGACAATAAATTCTTGTTGTTTAAGACAACCCATTCTGTGGTATTTGTCATAGCAACCCTGACAGATGAAACAGCCAGAGGAAAGGAAAGTTCTCACTAAGCTTCATACTTAGGAAAGCAGAAAAAGAAAAGCAAACCAAACAATGCAAGCAGCAAGAAGATAATAAAGATTAGAGTAGAAATCAATGAAATGATTAAGATGAAATAGAAAACAATAGAGAAGATAAAATAAGAGGTTGGTTCTTTGAAAAGATCAACAAAATTGACAAACTTTTGACTAAATGGACCAAGAAAACAGGAGAGAAGGCACACATTATCAAAATCAGAAATGAATGAAGGGACATCACTACTAACTCTAAAAAAAAAGTTAAAGGATTATAAGGATATGAATATCTTCATGCCACAAATTAGATATTGTAGATGATATCTACAACTCTTAGAAGGACACAGATTCTCAAAACTGGCTCAAGAAGAAACAGAAAGTCTGAATAGACCTATAACAAGTAAAAAAATTTAGTCAGTAATTTTAAATCTTCAAAAAAAGAAAAGCCAAAAGGCCCAGATGGCTCCACAGGTGAATCCCATCAAATATTTAAAGAAGAAATAAAAGGAATATTGTAAGACTGTTACAGAAAAGAGCAGAGGAGGGAACACTTTCCAACCTACTAGATGAGACCAATATTACCCCAATACCAAATTCAGACAAAGAAATCACAAGGAAAGAAAACTATAGACCAGTATTCCTCAAGGACATAGATGCAAAAATCCTTAAAATATTAGCAAACCAAATTCAGCAATATATAAAAAGGATTATACACCAAGACCTAGTGGGATTTATCCCAGGAATTCAAAATTGGCTTAATATCTAAAAATCAATTAATGTAATACACCACTAAAATAGAATAAGGGACAAAACCTACATGACTATCTCAGTAGATGCAGAAAAAAATTGACAAAATACAACACCCATTCATGATTTTAAAATCTCTCAACAAAGCAGGGATATAAGGGAACTTGCTCAACTTGATAAAGCCCATCTATGAAATATATACATCTAACTTCATACTAATGGTGAAAGACCAAGCGCTGTGTACTTCAGATATTAAAGGCAACCAGATTGGAGAGGAAGAAGCAAAACTGTCTTTATTTGAAGATGACATGATCCTGTATTTGGAAAGTCCTAGAGAACACACAAGAAAACAAACAAAATCCTCAAAAATACTAGAACAAATAAATATCTCTAGCAAAATCTCAGGATACAAGATCAATATACATAACCCAGTTGTTTTTCTACAAACCAGCAAGGAACAATTAAAAAATAATTGTTCATTCTCACAACAGAATGAAACAGAATAAATACTTAGCTGTAAATTTAACAAATTAAGTTTAGGATTTGTACAATGAAAACTACATAGCATTGCTAAAGAAGATATAAAGAAAATGGAGAGACATTCCATGTGCATGGATTAGAAGATTCAATGTTGTTTAAAGCAATTCTCTCCAAACTGATCTGTGGAGTCAATGCAAATCCTATCAAAATCCCAGAAAAAAATTTTTTGTAGAAATTGACAAAAAGATAATCCTAAAATATACATGCAACTGCAAAGGCTCTAGAATAGCCAAAACAGTTTTGAAAAAAAGCAAACTTTACTCACTTTAAAGCTATAATATCAAGACAGTATGATATTTGTATAAAGATAGGCCTATAGATCAGTGGAACAGAACTGAGTCCAGAAATAAACACTTACCTTCATGGTCAGGTTGATTTTTGACAAAGGTGCCAAGACAACTCAATGAGAAAAAAAGATAGTCTTTTCAACAAATGACTGTACCAGCACCATACATGAAAGTTAACTCAAAATGGATCATAGATTTCAATGTAGTAGCTAATAGTATAAAACATCTAGAAGAAAACACAGAAGAAAATCTGCATGACCTTGGATTAGACAAAGAGTTCTTGAATGTGATATCAATAGCATAAGCCATTAAAGAAAAAATACTGATAAATTCAACTTCATCAAAATTAGCAGCATTGTGCTTCAAAAGACACCTTCAAGAAAATGAAAAGATGTGCCACAGAATGGATGAAAATATTTGCAAGAAACATGTCTGATAAAGGACTTGTGTCCAGACTATACAAAGAACTGTTAAAACCCAATAATAAGAAAACTGGCAAAAAGACTTGAATAGAATTTAAACAAAGACATATGGATGTCTAATAAGCACATGAAAAATGCTCAACATCATTAGTCTTTAGAGAAATGCAAATTAAAACCACAATGAGTTACCACTGCATACTCACCAGAAGGCTATAATAACAATTTTTAAAAGTCCCAAAGGTGTTGTTGAGTATGTGTAGAAACTGGAACCCTCATACATTGCTGAGGAAGAAAAATGGTACATCCACTTTGCTAATGTTTGGCTAGTTCTTTAAAATTGCATATAAACTTTTCAAAAGAACCAGCATTTCTACACTTAAGAATCTACTCAAGTAAATGAAAACATGCGTCTACAAAGACTTGTACATAAAATTTCATAGCGGTATTACCATAATAGCCCCAAACTGGAAACAATCCAAGTGCCTATCAACCTGATGAATGGATAAATAAAATGTGGTATAGCCATACAATGGAATATCATTCAACAATAAAAAGGATACATGCTAAAATATTTATGAACCTAAAAAATATTATGGTAAATGAAAGAAGCCAGATCCAAAGGCTACATATTATGTGATTCATTTAATGTAATATTCAGAAAGGCAAATTTATAGAGACAGAATGTAATGGTTCCCTGGAGTTAGGGATAGATATGCAAGTGGAGATCAACTGCAAACATGCTTGTGGGAAATTTGGGGGTGATGGAAAAGTTCTAAAATCAAATTATTTTAGAATAAAATAATTATTTTATTCTAAAATAATAAAGAGTTACCAGCCTAGAGGAGAAAAGGAGGAGAGAGAGGAAGGAAGAAGTGAGGAAAGAGAACAAAATGATTGCACAATTTTATAAATTTATTAAAAATCATCGATTTTTACAATTACAAATTATATGTAAATTATGCCCCAATAAAACTGTAATTTGTTAAGTTTTCAAAGGGAAATAAAAGGCAGCTGGTCAAGAGAAAAAAAAAAAAAAGATTAAGTCTTCTTTACTCACATAGGCAAATGTGTTTACTTTTATTGTAGCACTTAATTATGCTCCTTTCAAATCACCTGTTTAATTCTCTGATTTCCCATTAGAAATGTAAGCAGAAGCACAATTCATTAATTTGATAACTATTCTTTCTAGCTCAGGACATTATTCCATACCATATTAGGTCTTTAGGAAGGGGATGTCTTACTTTGCCAGGCTGCTATGACAAATACCACACAATGGATTGATTAAACAACAGGAATTTATTGGCTCATGGCTCTTAGGCTAGAAGAAATAAAAAATCAATGTATTGGCAAGGCTTGCTTTCTCTCAAAGCCATAACATTCTGGTGCTTGCTACTTGCAATTCTTGGTGTTCTTTGGCTTCTATCTCTTCCTCCTATCACGTGACTATTTTTTCAGGTCTTTCCATTTTGCTGAATTCTAGCTTCTTCCTGTGTGGCCTTCTCTAACTTCTGTCTTCATGTTTCTTCTCTTTATAAAGACTCCAGTAATATGGATTAAGACCGACCCTAATTCAGATGAGCCACACCTTAATTCAAAATAACATTTTGCAGAGGTCTTATTTGCAATGGGGTCACATTCACAGGATGCAGAGCAATATTAAAAACCTATGTTTGTTGGGGTACATAATTCAACCTACCACAGGGTGTGTCCATCTTGGCCAACCCACAACTCAAGCACCTGGCACTGAAGCCAGAAGCAGAAATCGAGAAGGGCCAAGAGACTAAAGAGAACAAAAGTCACCCAATATACAATTCCACAAAGCTGGGCCCAGTGTGAGAATCCCACTGTGTGCCTGTCAATCAGCTTGGGGGAGGTAAGAGTTACCAGCCTAGAGGAGAAAAGGAGGAGAGAGAGGAAGGAAGAAGTGAGGAAAGAGAACAAAATGGTGGCAATTGGCAATTATCTGTCATTCCAAAAACCATGTCTAGCTGATAGCTGTTAGAGCCATGGGAGGGCCACTTGTATTGTTAGACAAACAAAGCTTTTAATTCATGGCCTTAAAACAGTGAGCCCCAGGGGCTTACTATCACATTTTATAGCTATGGCAAAAACCAGAAAAGGAAAGACTGGGCAGGAGTTCAAAGAGGAAATGCCTCTGCCACACCAGGTTGTCCCAGCTTCCTCTCTGTGGACAGTCTCAATTGAGTTGAGGCAGGCCTTACCCCAGGAAGGCTCCCGGTTTAGACAAAGGGTTTTGTTTGTGAATCAAAGTTCACTTCAACAGTGTGACAGGCTGGGACAGGTTCCCATCTCATCCAGAATTTCTCCATGAATGTCAGAGGATACAGTGAAAAATGTTAGTCCCACATAAGCATATGTCGATGTTTATGTGGGCTAGGCAGAGGAAGGGACTGAGACAAAGGAGGTGATCCTCAAAAGAGGCTAATGTTTCTTGAGGGTCCACGTGATGAGCCCTCTTCTCTCATTTAGTCTTTCCAGTAACCCTGTGAGATGAATGTTATTATATTTATCTTACAGATAGGAAACTGAGGCTCAAAGATCTTTCCTTCCTGTAAAATAAGTAACATACAATATACCTATTTACAGGTAAGAACTTGAGGCTCAAAATCCTGAATGGCAAAATGTTACACATTTAGTAAGTGGCAGAACTGGAATTTAAATGCAGATGTATCTGAGCCCTAAACACCTGCTCTTCCTATACTACAGTGTCCAATCAGGTTTAGATAGTTTAAAAAAAAAAAAAAAATTCAGCCTTTCAGCTTAGGCTTTCTGATTTCTCCTTTCTGGAAGATAATAGGCCAGCCAAAAGTCCTCCCGGGAATTCTTTTCTCCCCTAAGGCCAGAAGCATAAAAAAATACCAACATGCCCTTGAAGCTTCAATAATAATCATAGCTATAAAGACTGGAGTCAACACTGAGAGGATATTATTAACAAATGGCTTAAGAAAAACCTTCAGAGCATTTGCAGCCACCCACATCATTTGCAAAATCTTAGGAAATAACTTGATCCAGAAAATGGTGGGAAAGAAACAAACCCCAGTATCAAAAATAAAAAAGGAAGAGGATCATTGCCTTTAGACAATTTGCTTTATTTGTGAACAATAAAAATGTTCCAGTTGATTCAACAAAAAAATAATAAAAAACAAGTCCATTTTTAAAAAGGCACTTATAGGACTGTGGGTTTCATTTCCTTTGCTTTTAGGTCTTTAGGCCCTCATTCTGAGCAGCAGATGCTGTGATATAAGGAAGACCACCTGCTTTCCAGGGCATCTCTGCAACAAATAGCTTTGAGGGATGAAGAAGAAAGATCACAGGATGAAAAGGAAAGAATTAGAGAGGGGGGAAATGGGAAATTAGGAAGTTGGCTTAATGCACATCTTCTGAATTATTCAACTGCTAAAAAGCCGACAGATTTCTTTTGACACTTGACTGTCTCACTCTGTGTCTATATCCATATTCCACTTTTTAAGGACCTAATTTAAGAGAATTCTGTCCATCTGCACAGCCCAATTCTGTGACATATTTATTTTTGCAAAATGAAGGCATAAAAATTTATAGAAAAGGCTATTAATTAAATGAGAGGATATTATTATTTAGATCAGGAAATAGCTCAGCTTTAAAAGGACTCCCAGTGATGAATCCTTTCATAAGACAAAGTATTTCTTTCGGAAATGAAAATAGCCCACACTCATTCATTCCCTTCCCCCCAACAAAATGACTTAGTCTTTTTGTATGTCAAGGTTTATAAAAGTTTGTTAAACTCATACTAGAGGCAACAAACAGTTGCCTCAGGCAGTTGGGATTAAGATCTTAAAGGCTATCAAAACTGTTTGATTATTTGGAAAGACTTGGATCCAAAGTAGTAAGATGAAAACACCTAAAGTTTGGAAATCTCAGAAAATAATTTGTTCTAGACAGCTATATTTTTCCAATATCTAAAGGTTTTCCTTATTTTTAACTACCAAAACATTGACACTTTAAATTTTAACTGGTTTTAAAATCTATGTCAAACATACCATGCATTGCTTTGCCTTCTTAAAGTGTTTATTTACTTACATTTATTTTGTAGTTATTCTATGAATACTTCCATAAAGGATCTCAGATAACTCTGAAAGTTATATTCTAAACATAATTTGAGCTCTTCTTTATGTCCTGAGATCCTTATATCAAGCCCAAGTGACAGCATGGGACTGTAGAGTAAGGCAATATCTTGAGAGGATGGGAATACCAGGTCCTCTGATTCTGTGGTAGCCTATCCTGTGTTGTTTTAATTCTTGGGTCTGTGTGTTTTTAAAGTTGTTCTGGCTGTTCCATTGTTGCCAAGTAATCACTTTTTGTTCATGTTACAGTGCAGAAGTATTGTTCCTAATATTCTACAGGCTTTGAAACCAGATAACCCATTAGAACGGTGAATGAAATAAAATGAAAAAACTTGCTAAGTGCCAAGGCGAGATCTGCTGGGAGGAATACACCTACACTTTGGAGTTCTCCTTAACGGTAGCTCAGTGAGGTAAAAGTAGTTTTCCCTAAGAGTAGGATTGACGGATGAAATTCAGGATGCAGTATTTGGGACATACTTCTACTGAAAATATATTATTTATCTTAAATTCAACTTTAACTGGGCATCCTGTATTGTTATTTTCTAAATCTGGCAACCCCACCTAAGAGGTGCTTTTACCTGCTTCAGCCTACTCTAGTCATCCAGGCTCTTAATTGCAATGGTTAAGTAGAATTGATCCCATACAAATCTTTCTTGAAGAATTCTTTAATTCTAGACACTATAGCAACACAAAGAGTCATTGAGAAATGACAGAAATCACACTCTTTAAAGAGAACCATATACGCTTCTCTGTATAGCTTACATGCCATAAATGTATCGTTAAACTATAAAGAACACTCAAGTGAGTTCTAATATCAATTCCCATTTTCTTTCTTTCTTTTTTTTTTTTTTTTTTAATGTAAAAACTTAGTCTGAGTGGCTAATGGAAGAGCCTTTGGGCTGGGCTGGATTCTTTACTTTCTAGGGTTTGCTGATGTTCTTGTACTTACATCGTCTGTACATGGGCATCCTTGTAACTTGAAATAATTTGCAGGGTGTTTTCAGTCTCTGCTAATGTAATCATTTAAAGTGACTTTAATACACAAATCTTCACATGTTAATTTTTCTGGAGTGTGCAACCTTGAACCCACTCTGCAGAAAAATTATTAGAATTTTCCTGTTCTGGAATGACTTGTTTTGGCCTTAATTCAAGACACTGCCAAGAGGCAGAGGTTAAGAGTCTAAACCCTTTGGCAACGAGATTCTTCTACTGGCACAAACCTGGATATCACAACACTTACAGTGTAACAATGCTAATCACCCACCTCTCCCCCTACCCCCCAGACACACAAAACCAAATCAGACTCACTAAAATATCTGCTCCATGTGGATGACATTACACTGATTTTGGCAGCACACATCTTTACCTTATTGTTGTTTTTATCAAATATATTCCAGTTAAAATAGTGGGTTCAATAGCTGAGATCTGGATAAGTAAGATGTTTTTATAGTTTATTTTCCACTTCAGCTACAAAAATAGATGATGCCATCACATCTGTGTTATTCCTGCCAAAATGTAGAACCCAAATCTAATCATGAGGAAACAGACAAACCCAAATTGAGGGACATTCTATGGAATAACTGGCCTGTACTCTTCAAAAGTATCGTGGTCAAGAATGACAAAGAAAGCCTGAGGAAATCTTCCTGAATGAAGCCTTAAGAAGCATGACAATTAAATGGAATGGTGATCCCAAATTGTATCCTGAATGTCATCAAAAACAAATATAGGGACTTTGTGGAGACAACTGATGAAATTTGAATATAGACTGTGGATTAAATAGTATTGTCAATGTTAAATTTCCTGATTTTGAAAACAGTATTGTAGATATATAAGAGAATGTTCTTTAAAAAAATTTTTTTTAAACTTTAATTAGAAATACTTTCAAACATATAGGACAGTTACCAAAATAATATTAACCTCTTACAGAGAAACTGCAAAAACTCCTATCCCCCCAGATACCAGCCATCAATTTTAATATTTTACAATAGTATTGGAATTTATATTTACCCATGTAGCTACCCTTACTGGAGATCTTTGTTTCTTCATGCAGCCTCAAACTATTGTCTATTGTCCTTTCCTTTCAACTTACAAACTCTCTTTATCATCTCTCCTTGGGCTAATCTTCTGGTGACAAAATCACTCAGTGTTTGTTTATCTCAGAATGTCTTATTAATCTCGCTCTCATTTTTGATTGACAGTTTTATCAGATATAGAATTCTTGGTTGGCAATCTTTCACTTTCAGTGCATTAAATATGTCATCCCACTGCCTTCTTGCCTCTGTGGTTTCCAGTGAGAAATTGGCACTTAATCTTGTGGAGGCTCCCTTGTATATAACACATTACTTCTCTCTTGTGACTTTCAGAATTCCCTCTCTATCTTTGGCATTTGGCAGTTTGATTATAATGTGCTGCCTTGTGGGTCTACTTGGGTTTATCCTGTTTGGAGATTGTAGAAAATCTTAGATGTGTATATTCATGTCTTTCATTAAATTTGGGAAATTTTCAGCCATTTCTTTGAATATTCTCTCTGCTCCTTTCTCACTTTTTCTCCTTCTGGGACTCCCACAACACATAATATTGGTACACTTGGTATTGCACAGGCTCCTCAGGCTCTGTTTATTTTTCTTCATTCTTTCTTCTTTCTGTACCTCAGCCTGGATGATTTCAATTGTCTTATCTTCAAATTTACTGATTCTCTCTTCTGCCATTCCAATCTGCTGTTGAACCCATCCAGGAAATTTTTTATTTCTGTTACACCAGTCTTTAGCTCTGTTTGGTTCGTTTTCATAATTTCCATCTCTCTATTGATATTCTTTTTGTGTTCACCTATTGTTTTCCTAATTCCCTTTAGTCCTTTGTCCATGTTTTCCTTTAGCTCTTTGATCATATTTAGGATCATTTTTGAAAAGTCTTTGATGTGTCCCAAGTCTGGTCTTCCTCATCAATGGCTTCTAATGCTTTACTCTTTACTTTGCCTGGATCATTGCTTCCTGTTTTTTCATATGTTTTGTGATCTTTTATTTAAACCTGGACATTTTGATATTTAAATGTATCACTGGAATGTAGACTCTGAGGCATCTGTTCTGTGAGATTTTATCCAGCTAGTGTTATGGCAGAGCTTTCACTGAATGCCAGGAACTAACAAAAACAAAGAGAAGGAAAAAAATAAATCACCTTTCCCAATCTTTGCAGATTGACCTGTAGGAGTGTTCTGCTTCAGAGCTTATGAATATAATGAGTCTAGAGAATAGCTCCATGTGAAAAAGTAGAGGCCTCCTTCATCCTTTCTGTACATGCATCTTGCTTTGGGCATGCACAGTGTGGCCCTTAGAATTTCTATTTACACTGATAAAAAATAGTACCCTCTTCCCTAGGAAACAATTTCCTTGTAGTCCCAGCACGGTACTATATGTCCTACTGTTGGCAATCCCTTGCCAAAGGCAGTACGACCTGACTGCTGTTCCATAGCTTCTGTAGGAGAGCTCTGTGAATTGCCTTCTACATGCAGGGTAAGTTATGGGATGGTGAACCTATGACAGGTGCCCTGGTTCAGTCTTTCAGGCTGCTACCAGAGAGATTGGGCCAGACATACATGCTCCCATATGTAGATAAGGGTTTCTCTGCTCCCTCCAGAACCAGGACCAGCTACCTGCACTGGGATTGCAGACTGGTTCCTTGCTGAGCAGGTGAGGGGAAGGCAGAGGGACACGCCAAGACAACATGAGCTCCTACCATTTTTAAGTACTTTTTTCTTGATTTGACCCTCATTCTGTTTCTGTAAGACCTTAACTGTTTTCGGGAGCTTTGTAAAAGGTGTTTCTGCATGTTCTTGCTGGTTGTTCAGAGCTTCTGTGGGGGAATGGAGCCCTGAAGCTTCTCACTCTGCCATCGTGATGATGGTAGGGTCAATGTCCTTATTTTTAAGAAATGGTAGTTAAGTATTTAGCAATAAAGGCATGATGTTTCCAACTTACTCTCAATATACACATGAAAAGAGAGAGAATGATACAGCAAATGGGAAAAAATTTAAACAATTGTTGAATCTGGATAAAGGGTATACAGGAGTTCCTTATAATATTCTTGAAACATTTCTGCATATGTAAAATTACATAAAAATAAAAAAGTAACGTAGATAGCACTTATCTTAGTAATAACTTAAGGCCGCTCTAAAAATGTGGAAAATAATATTATATCTTATGTGTGCTATCAAAATGAAATGCCATTTTACCTTTTAAAAAAATAGACATAGTCCAATGGTCCTAACTTTCAATGAAGTGAAAAAACAAACAAACATCAGAATCATCTTAATTATAGTCTTAACAGAAGACTCATTACTGAAAAAAAGAAACCCAAGAAAACAAAACTTAAACTTGAAAAAGGAAAGGATATTTGGGGCAGCTGAATAAAATAGAGGAAAATGGGTGATAACCAATTCCCTCTGCAGTATCATCAGTCGATCATCCCTTTGATGATACTGTATCCCAAATTGCTTAGAATTTGCTTTATTTTGATTCTATAAACAAAAGACCCAGTTCACAGAAGCTGCGGGAAAACCAATATATTACAAAGCTATGTTGGCTTCCTTCTTTAGACACTTTCAAAATGATAAACTCCCAATCAAATTATAGAGATCTAAAAAAATTCTTGGAAAATTTTCATATTTAAGCATCTTTAAAAATAGACCAAAGTCATAACAAGAGGGTCTTTCCTTTTGGTCACACTTAGGTACTAGAGATATACCTTTTGCTGTCATTATCTTAACTTGCAGTGTATTGTATAATGCTTATTCATCACTTCTTTCCTTCATTCAATAAATGTTTAATAAGTGTCTAGTTAATATGTGCCCAGAATTGCACTGGTGCTGAGGTTACGAGGCTGAGCAAAAGCAAACTGAGGCCCTGCCTGCCTCTGGTAGGGGATACAAACATTAATCAAAGGTTATTCTCTCAAATAAATATCAAACTATAATTTTGTTAAGCATGATAAAGGACAAGTATATGACACTAGGAAAGCATATAACAAGAGGTAGAATTAGTCTAAGAAGTCAAGGAAGTCATATCAGGAAAGGTTGAGTTGATACATGAAAATAATGGATGTTGTGAAAATTTTGATTTTTACCCACAAAAAAAAAAAAAAAAAAAAAAGGTAAGGAGGTAGAGTAACTTCCATAGGATTATGGAAAATAAAGAAGTGATTATTGAACTTGGAACAAGAGCTCCAAAGGTAGGAGTTTATATGATCTACTCAGTGTTGTCAGAGTTTTCCTCTCCGGGGAATGGAAATGACACTGCTCTCTAAAGATTTCACTCCATCCTCTAGCGGATATTACAGTGCCCCTGCTTTTGATGATAGATTGAATGTTAAGTTAAACACAATTTGATTCTTAGTTCTGTTAAAAAGGGTGTCTAGAACACTATGTTACAGTGTTAAAGGAGAAAACATTACATGTTTTATTGGTTATTTTTACTCTCTGTCTTCAAAGAACTAAGTGTACTATTTTCTTATGGAATAATTTCAGAATTTTGAAATGTTTTTGTTATAAAAAGGAACAGGAAAATTGTATGGAAATCACAATAAAGTACATTGTCACAACTGGGAAAAAAATGGATGTTAATCAGACAGAGAGAGGGAGAGAGGGAGAGAAGGAGAGGGAGAGAGGGAGAGAGGGAGAGAGAGAGATGTTCCAGAAAGAGGGAAAAGCCTATACAAAAGCTCAGTGGTGAGAAAGAGTATAGCACATTTTCAGAAATGAAAAATGACCAGTAAGACTGGAGCACAGAGGGAAAGGGGCATGACAGGAGATGAGGCTGGCTAGTCTCCAGTGGCCAGACCACAGAGGACCTTGCAGGTCATGTTAATGATTTTGTTCTTTTGCCCAAGAGCAATAGTGGGGAGCAGGACATGATCAGATAAATGTTTAGGGGAGGTGGAACTTCTTAAGAATGCCAAGATGAACAAAACTGAGAGTACCAAAGCTGAATTTACAGGAAGGTATGCAGAAGCAGGCCAGATAAAACCTTTGACAGCAAGGGTGATGTGAATCAAGGACTATAAACTAAAGAAAAGTGATAAGATCAGACCAGACTAGATAAATGTTGATATCATTTCCTGAGTAGGAAAAACAATGAGAGTAGTTTTTGGAGCTGAAACTATGAGTAGAATTTTGGACATTTTGAGTTCAATGTGCCCATGGACTATTCACCGGGGACGTCAAGCTCAAGCTATTGTGTATGTAGATTTGAAGCTTCTATGAGACTTGTGAGCTGGAAGTAAAGAGTCATCAGAATGCAGATAATTGAAGTCAGGAGAATGTGTGGATCAGTTCATTCTCAAGACCCTCCCATATTTGTATGAGAAAGAGCAGTAATTGTGGTTGTATCCTGTCAGCTCTAGCACGTCTAGTTTGATAAGCCTGTTATTCTTTACTTTTCCTCCTCCCCCAACAAAACAACCACCAAGATCTGTTTGACTGAAACTCCTAAATATCTTTAATATCCATCAATCTGTCTTAAACGTCACTGCCATTATCCTAACCAAGGCTATCTTCATCTCTTGCTCAGATTCTTACATCAGGGAATTCAGGAGAGACACATTGGATTATGCAAATCCAATGATATGCTTAGATGAACTTTGTAGGAGGTGGTTCCCTATGTACAAATTTATATATTCTCATGGGATTTTAAGGAATTTTGGTCATATGTAAAGTTTTGCCTTCTACATTGACTCTAAAATCTATTTGCCATAAAATACCATTGTAGTCCCAATTGGTCTTCCAGTACTTTCCATAGCACTTATCAGACTCTACAGTATTATAATTGGCATTTTAAAGTATTTTTATTGTGACATGCAAATGTACAACCAGAAAAGTACATAAAACCTATATTAGAGTTTAACAAATTGTTATAAAACAGATATTTGCATAATTACAACCCAGGTCAAGAAATAGAATATCACTACCACCCCCAAAACCCCCAATTATCCCTTCCAGATCACAGTCCTTTCTCTCCCTGCTAAAGTAACCATTATTCTGATTTTTATGGAAATAAATTTCTTTCTTTTATATTGTTGCCATCTATGTTTGCATCCCTAAAGATTATAGCTCAGGTACCTGGAGTGTTTGTTTGTTGTTGTTGTTTTACATTTATAGAGATGGGATTATGCTGTCTGCATAATTTTGTTCATATAAATAGCTGAAGTTTTTTTTTTTTTTATTTTTTAACTTTACTTGTTTTCCCCAATGGTCTCTCAGCATCATGTCCTTTCTGTCTGTCATTATGTTTCCACCACTTCTTAGTATGAGCTCAAACAATATTTGCTCTGAGAACCAAAACTATCTATATCCACATAGCTTACTGCCCCACTAACATGACTTTACTAGTACTTTCACTCTCTTCAACAACATGATTTTATTATTCCAGGATAATCTTACCCAGGATGATAAAAGTTGCAAACAACTTTTATTTCAGAAACTCCCTAAAAAACATTTAAATGAAAATCATACTTTTCAACTGTTAAATAGATAGCATCAAACAACTGTTTACTCCCCAAGGTCCTTTGAACCACTGGCCTCTAAATATTTTCCTTATTGTGTCCACTAATCCTAAACTAGTATATCATTAATTCTTATCCAGTTCTAATACAGCCCCCACATTGAAAGACTTGCCTTAAATCAGACTCTAAGACTCTATAAATACCTTAATTTTGCCCTCCCCCTTCTGTGAGATTCTAACAATGTAGTGGCTGGTAATTATACTGTATTTGCTTTATAACCATTTGTTACCCTTTCTGTGGTAACAATAAACTCAGTTTTGTCTTACTACAAGGCTGTTTTCGTGATATTTTCAGAGAGCCATCATTGAACATTTGATTGAGTGCATAAATGAGTTAAAGAAACCACAGGCAACATGTTCAAGTTAGAGAGCCAGTGTGCTTTGGCACCACACAGCATTCCTGCTAACTACTAAAGCATCCAGCACTTTGCAAAGAATAACAGAGAGAACCAAAGACTTGCACAGAAATCAATTTATGAAGACCTGATACTTAAAGATTCTACTTTGTGCAAGGGCATTAGGAAAGTCTAAGAACAGATTCTCAGACAAAGTTTGAATGATTCTAAATAACTCTCTAAGGAGTTGCAAATAGACCTTTGAAACAAGCCTGCTTGGTCTATGCTTTATGCTCTCTAAGAAAAGGTAGAGAAGGTACTCTAAGGGTATGTGGACAAATATGTTTGACGGTTAAAAAGCTTACTAATGCTTCCAGCACACTCACCCTGAGAAATTGAATTTCCATCCATTGCCATCATCACTACCATCAACAATGCTACACCCTCATATTAAACAGTCATCTCAGGATCAAAGCAACAGTATAATAGGTTGAGACTTTCAGGGGCCTTGGGATGGAATGAATGCAATTTGCATGTGAGATGGTAGAGAATCTTTGGGGGTCAGAGGATTGACTGTGGTAGGCTAATGACCACCCCCACCCCCCACCCCCCGCCAAGCTGTCCATGTCCTAATTCCTGGAACCAGTGAACATTACCTTTGATGGCAAAAAGGACTTTGTAGATGTGATTAGGTTAAGGATTCTGACATGGGGAGATTACCTTAGATCAGGGGTTCTTAACTAGGGTCCATGTAAAGATTTCAGGGCATCTGTGAGCTTGAATTTAAAAAATAAATTTATTATCTTTATTTTCTCTGACCTCTAACTGAAATCTAGCATTTCCTTCAGTTATGGATGTATGTAATAAATAAGTTACAGTAGCATTCATTTCACCTGACTGGCAAAGGGGTCCATGGAACAAAAAATGTTAAGAACCCCTGCCCTAGATGATCCAGTTGACCCTGAGGTAATCGCAACAGTAATTATAAGAGGGACAAAGGAGGAGCCAGAATCAGAAGAGAAGGTGATATAGATGATGGAAGCAGAAATTTGAATGATGTGCTTTAAAGATGGAGGAAGAGGCCACAAACCAAGGAATACAGGCTGCCACAAGGAGCTAAAAAAAAAGCTAAGGAAATGGATTCTCCCCTTGAAGCCTTCAAAATGAACCAGCCCTGCCAACACCTGGACCTTAAGCCCAATGAAACTAATTTTGGACTTCTGATCTCCAGAACTGTAATAGAATAAGTTTAGTAGTTTTAAGTCACCATATTTGTGGTACTTTGTTAGCAGTCATAGGAAACTAACACAAGCAGACTAATATTATACCCTGAGCCCCATTCACTAAATTAAGATACTGTATTAGTTTAAAATTGTTTCATAACAAAATATTACAAATTTAGTGGCTTAAAACAACATACTTTATGATGTCAATTTTCATATGTCAGGAGTTGGGGTATTGCATAGCTGGGCCCTCTTCTTGGTCTCACAATGTTGCAATGCAGGTATCAGCTGGGGCTCATCTGAGGTTTGTGGTTCTCCAGGCTCACATGATTGTTGGCAGAATTCACTTCCTTCCAGCTGTAGAACTCATGAGGCTTAGAGAGTGTGATTTTTCTGTCTCTGACCTCACACCCTCTCTTAAAGGGATCAACTGATTAAGTCAGTCTCATTCAGTATAATCTCTTTTTTTATTAACTCAAAATCAACTGATTTGGGACTTTAATTAAATCTGCAAAATCCCTTCACCTTTGCCATTTAACTTAACTTAATCACGAGAGTTTAAGTTATATTTATAGGTCCCACCCACACTCAAAGAGATTATGTAGGGTGTATACATCAGGGAGGTAATCTTGGGAACCAGCAGAGAATTCTGCCTACCAGACATATAAAATGTCTTTTAGTATATATAATGTGCCATTTTAACATTTTTAGTGGACGCTAATATGTGTACATTTAATTTCCACAGGTTTAGTTAACATGCTCATCTCCCTAACCCTAATTTTTCCAGAAGGTCTTAGGTTCCTCAGCTAAAAGTCTCCTATTTCTAAGATTTGGAGAAAATTTAACAATTGAGGAAGTATTTTTCTGTAAACATACATATGTATACAGTACATATCTGTACATATAGAATGCTAATAAAATAAAAATTATACTATATATATTCTTATCCAGAATATTTTTCTGTTTTACTGATTAGAAATTTTTGTCACAGAAAAAGAAATTGAGTTGCCAAGAAATATGTAGCAAGCAAGTCAGTGAAAGCCTGGTATCAAAACCCTAGTCTCAAGGATTCTCCTTTGAAGTTCTATTCACTATGCCATAATATAATTAGTATTTGCTTCTCAGAAAACACATTATAAGCACAATATTAGAATTCAGATTTATATGCCATTAATGTCAATAATGTCCAGTGGGAGACTATAATACAAGTCCTTACAAATGTTGGTGTTTTCACATCACACCCCCCAGGGAAGCTTTAATCTTCCAACATTGTCAATTAAGAACTAACGCTATATTCTTATTGTCTCTCGTGTGTGTAAAGAAATTGACATGGCCTCATTGCTCAATGCACGCATGCTATTTATAAGGCTTATGTCTGCCATTTAATCATGGGATCCAATAATATATTATCCATTTCATTTAGGACAATGAATGGTTTTGTTGGCAATCATTTTTACAGCCATAATTTGGTGGTCTGGATTAAGTCATGCCCAGTAGCTTCATGAAAATAATCAGAAAAAAATAGAAAAGAAGGAAAGAAAGAAAAGAAAAGAGAAAAGAAAGAGAAAGAAAGAAGAGAGAGAGGGAGGGAGAGAGGGAGGAAACACAGCAGGCAAAATCACATCTTAATTTTGCAGTCCCTTAATTCAAAGCTTTTTCTGATAGAAGCCACAGGTCAATATACATCAAGTTTTATTCTATAGGTTGACCCTCCAATCCCAGCAGGGATCTAGTAGGATTAGAATTTTCTACAACAATCCATATTGCAAGTAATGCTTCTTTTTCTCTTCTCTCTTGCTTTCTCTTAGGAATTAGAATTTCTACTATAGTGGACAAAACTCTAGGACAGGAGTTGGGAGCTGTGGCTTCTAGCTCCAGCTCTGCTTCTAACAAGTTATGTGATTTTGGCAAATTACTCTGGGCCTTGGTTTCTGATTGAAGAAATACAGATAATTTCTAACCTCCACCCAGCTCTAAAATTCTGATCCTCTATTGATGTAAATCCAAATGAAGTTTAGTATCTTTTTAATGAAACATTATTTTGTGTCACTACTTTGGTATTCCTACTTTTATTGCTTTTTAATAGCCTGGAAACAACTCATATTAACTATAGTCACAAAGAAGTGAAATTAGAAACAGAAATAATGAGAAAACTGCTATCTAATGAGTACTTAGTATGTGCCTGGCACCAGGCTGAATGTCTGACTTGTTTTTTTAAATCCTCAGGACAATTCTGATAGGGTTATTACCTCCATTTTACAGATGAGGAACTGGAGAGTTAGAACCCTTAGATGACTTCCCCAAGGTCATATAACTAAACTAGCCAGCATCAGAGCTCAAATTTAAACCTAGAGCCCCTGGACTGTGCTTTAAACATTCGGATCTACTAGCACCACCAGCCCCCTCACTGGCGTGATGGTCCATCGAGCCAACATTTTATTCTGCGGGGTTTTCAGGACTGCTCAAACCCTCCCTCCTACAGCCTCTTTGGAGCATGTTTGTAGGAGATTGGCTGGTTTTCAGGTGTTGGACTCGCTCAATTTCTGCTTTCAGCTACTCCACTCCCCGGGGCCTCTGCTTCCCTTGTCAGCATTTCCCCATGGCTCTAAGAATTAGGAAAGATAAACAGTAGCTCTTCCTCTGGAAAGTATAGGAGACCAATTGTATTATTGCTTTCCAAAAATCTCCCTTCACTAGCGTGAAGCTGCTGGCAGAGATGACCTACATTTGCCATTTTTAAAGGAATTATTGTACAATTAACACATGGCATAAAAATTTAAAACTGAGTAAAAGGGTAAAAGTAAAAAGTTAAAGTCCTCTAGAATTTAATAGGTAGATGAACATTAGAAATCCTTTTCATTTCCCAGATGAAAAAAAAAAAAAAACAAGACCCGGAGCAAGTCGGTGAATTTGCATACGTCACCCAGCTACTTAGTGGTAGATTGGAACCAAGTCCCAGTTTATTGGCTTTCATGGTTTGGTGCTTTTTCTACTACTGAGGAGTTATGATTAAAGAGATAGCCATGCTACTACCTCCCAAAAGAAAACAAGCTTAGCAGTTTCTCATATAACCCTTCCTGCAATTTTTCTGTGCAATTATATATATATGCCTCTTTGTTTAGCACACTACTCTATATTTTTACCCACTTAATAGATCATAGACATATTGCACATTGGCCACAAAATGATTTCCTCATCTTTTGAATGGCTACAATGTTCTCATTGTATGTCTCTACTATAATTTATTAAACTACTCTCTATAGAAGGACCTTTAGTTTGTTTCTGATGTTTTGCAATTTTAAACAATGACAGTAGTGTGCATATATCTTTGTGTACTTGGCCAGAATATCTGTGGGACAAGTTCTTGGAAATGGAACCCTTAGGTCAAAGGACACATGTTACCTAATCATCATCCAAAAGGACTGCATCCAGCTTCACTCTTACAGGAGTTGAGAGAGCCCATTATCCCCCATCTTTGACCACACCAGATATCAACAATTTGAATCGCCACTGGCTTGTATTTTTCACATTCCTCAAATAGTAATGGGTGGGGGTGGGTAGAGAAATCTCCTATGTCTGAATTTGTAACCTAAACTCAAAATAAAATTTCTAATTAATGCTATTTCCCTCATCTAAAGGAAAGTCTCCTCCACAGATGGATTATTTTGTAGTTTGGTTCTCTCAGCCTTGACATGTACTGTTGGCTTGATCCCAGCCATCCCTCATCACCTTTCACGGGATTCTTACCGTGACCTGAAAAATATTTTGACTTTTCAAATCCTGGTTTGATGACTTGAGTGAATTTCATGCTGTTCCGTTAATCTTATGCCAGATAAATTTGTCTATAGCACACTGTACCTTAGGTCTCTGTTCCAGTTGACTCAGATTTTATTTTGTGATTGTTTGACATTGATTGACAACATTCCAGGAATTAAGGATACAAACTTGATACCCTTGACCAGAATGCCTGCCTGGGCAGGCTGCTGTATTTATTTGAGATAATTTGCCTTTTATTAACCCTGAGTTTGTATTCAAGCACGTTGTCTTCTCTGCTTGCATGGGAGACCCAGGTCCCAAAGCCACCTTTTTTTATTAATTCCCCTTTTCCAGGAAGGTCATGTGGAGAAAGTATGTTGGAGGGACCCACACAGCCTCCTTCTTATCCCAGTTTATTCACCGTCTGTTCCTAGAGCTCTGTGAGTGACACCCAAGGCAGCAACTCTGCTGCTCTGCAAATCCACCATGCCATTGCCTCCTTGCCAGCAGCGCTGCAGCCTGTGATCCCGCCAGCCTCCCGCACGCGGCGGTGCTTTTCTCTCTGCATGGCTGCTCCAGGGCACCGCCACCAGCTGGCTGCCTGTCAGCAGTGTGAGATGTAAATGTCCTCGTGCTTCCAGCCCTCCTTTACCGTTTCTTGGCATTTCGCTGTAATCTGAAAAAGGAGATGCTCTATATTCTCCCTCTAGTTCCTGTAAGGTGGAGGGAAGGTTGTTGCTTAGGATGGATTTTAAATTCTGGCTAAAATCACATTAAGAGCTGGGAGCACCCCAATTATTTCCCTTCCAAATGAGCCACCTCAATCAAGCATTTTGATCCAAATGCTCTCTCTTCCCTGTTTGCACTGTTATATGTCTTAATAGAGAAAACACGAGGCAATTGTGTTTTTTCTTGGCATGATTGCACTGATTTCCAGGATGCTGGTTAGCTATTTCAGTGATGCCCTACCGTGTCAAAGACATTAAGCATATTTCCTTGCAAGTCTCTCTTGGGCAGCACGTGACTAGACCACAAATTCTGAGTTTCTGCAACTTCTGTCAGAAGTTGAGCCATACAGTAAATAGAAACTACAGTGAGCCATTAGTTTTTCATCTCTGGATTCCATCTGACTTCACATTCTTTGGTACTTCATATGATCATATCATATGGTCAGGTGGGAGGTACGATGAATCAATGTGTATTGCAAAGACCTTATAATCTTTTTAGCTTCTCAGTCTAGCTAGTTGTTTTGGGGTGCTTCAGAAAGTCTGCCTGCTTCTCTGATTTCCCCTTCCCAGCGGCAGAGCCGCACATCACGCCTGGCATGATGCTTTAACTGGATGAAATGCAGACACACCATCCTTTTTACGCTGCAGCCCAGGTCTGGACAGGGACCAGAAAAAAAAAGTGAAAATAAATGAAAGAGGTGAGGCAGGGTGCCAAAAACCATGGACAAGTGGATGGGGGTCAAAGATGGAAGATAAAGAATCATAGAGAAAATGGAGCTGAGAAGGATTTTGATCCCAACAACGGGGCCTCATTACTGTGCCTTCTCACATGCTGTATTAGAGATGCATTAGCAGGAGAATTGCTATTCAGTGAGTCTGCCAGTGTCTGGAAATCATTTTAAATACCATTTAGTAGCATTTAGATTATTTTATGATAACGTGGTACCCAGTGAAAGGATTATTACGCTTATATATGCAGTGGCCTGGGAAAAAAAACAAAACTTACCTCTTCGAAAGATGACTCCTGCAATTGCCCTTTCAGCAATTATTCATTTAGGAGCCTCTCTGCCTACATTAGAACCTGAGATAAATTGGCATATCCTAATAAAGGGCTCTGCTGTGGGTTTCTCCTTTAGGATCTCAGGCTCTCATTACCTACCAAATGATGCACAGAATCCCAGGACCCCTTTCCTTCAGTTTGGTGTCTCTGTTATATTGTTTGCTTTGAGCCAAAGTAATTTCCCTTCCTTTCCATATACCTATTGCTCCTTTGGTAATGGGTTTCCAGAGCAATATTTCAAATAATAAGGCAATGGCCAGCATTCACTTGCTTGCCTCCAAAAATAATACCTCATTAGGCAGCAGAACTCAGCTTTTCATTGTGGAACAGGGATATTTTATAAAAGCATCACTTTTCATAGCTCACAGAAGCCTGTAACTCACTTGAGGAAAACAATGTTGCCAAGTTAAACCTGGTTTGCTTCTCAGCAGGTACCTAAAAGTGCAGTGGTACATTGGAGCCAGCTCGTACTAGCTTAGGAGAGTCGATTGTGAACATCGATTACCAATTCTGTGTTCAGAGAGTTGGAATCAGATTGGTGGTCTGAACTCAGCCATAGAAATTGCGAAACACTACAAATCAGGCTTCCTTTTCTCTTCTTTAACATTTACCATATATCACCACCTCAGTGGATTCTTTCCAGAGTGAAACTGTTTGCTAGACACAGCTGGGGACCCACCAAGACCTCATTCGTTGCTGGAGGCGGACCATGAAGGTTGGTTGGTCTGTTCAACAGGCGGCACCAACTCGGACACCAGGCTCGTTATTTCTACGTGGCTCATTCAGTCCCGTTGCTACAGCTTCAACTTCTTACATATTCCCCTGGATAGTAACAAAGAAATGTCTGCAGTGAACGTACCATGAACCTAATCATATTCAATTTTGAAGGGGAAAAATTATTTCTTTCAGGAATTTAGTTATGAGAGATATTTAGAATTGTGGCATATAGTTTAGGGTTTTGAAATCTAGAGGAGAGTGGGAAAAGGGGTGCTTCTGTCATTACCTCTATTATTTTCCTAAAACACTGAAAGCAGAGCAAGAACCAAGGTCTGTTTTTAATTCCTTTAGCTTAAGGCTTTATTTACTAGTAGATTAAAATTTCATTATTTAAGCTCACATCAGTATTTATAATCCAATATGAAGGAGAAAGGCCTTGAGAGAGACTAAAAGATATAGAGGAAAGAGAATTCATGAAAATGAAACTCAAACCAAAAATTTCCCACCTTATCATTATTTCTAGGACTAGCCTGGACAATAATAGTATTGTTTAAGTAATATTTTAATTATACAAGCATATTGTTAGAAAATACTCATGTAGCAGGAGGAGTACAAAATGCAAAGTAAAATTCTCTTTTCCATGTAACTCACCATCCCACTGCTCATAATTAAATAGTGGCAAAAATTTATTGTGTATCTTTCCAATTCAAAATAATATATTGAATGCTAAATATCCTACTGTAAGTAATTATTAAATCTTCATTGTGAGCCCACAACAGTTTCCAAAATTTCCTCAAATATGCTTTTCCTCAGACATACAGACACCAAACAATATTCATTAATATTAAAAATCTAGCTTGCTTGCTGCATTAACTACAAAACTTTGTGGTTTTGCTGCTGTGCTTTTGGAATTGTTTTTCCACTTAAACTGAACACTGGAAAGAAAATGCATGGCAAGTGAGAACCCAGAACTGATTTACCTTCTGCCGGCAGGATTTTCTGCCCAGAAAGATGCATGATCCCAGAAGACTACAGCTTGCCAGCCTCCCACATCCTACTACATCACAGCTCACTGGACTCATGAGACCAAACCTCACTGCTACTCTTCCTCTCAGAGTGTGGATCTTTTGGGTATAATCAAATTTACTGAAATTTCACAAAACGTTCATAACAGCAGCCCTCCAGTCTCTCCTCTGCATCAATAACAATGGCCCATTTGGTGCCCTCAAATGGCTTGTTTCCCCCACTGTTTCTTTATTGGCTCACGTGACCTCATACTGCCAAGGAACCTGCTTCAGGACCTTTTACCTGAGGGGCTTTCACCCAAGGACCCTGAAGCTGGAGATTCATCATTGTGCACACAACTCACATTGAACCTCCCGCCACCGCCCCCCAGCCTCCAAATTCTAACAGCTGCTTTGTGTTCATCTGTTTCTGAGTTTGGACTGGGAGGGAAAGGGTGGAATTCTGATCTTGTCAAAGTGGCCTTGCTTAGGCCTAGGCCTCTGAGCAGTAACCTTGCCAAGAGACATGGGTTCGCCCAAGTTACTTGCTAGACGCTCCTCTGTAGCTGTGGAAACTTCCCTCACAGGTATCGTTTCTACTGCCGCTGTTCCCATCTTGTTTCAGCAACAAGCATCTATTTCCTGGTCTTCAGGCTTTGCTCCTCTGTGGCCTCTTCCTTCTTGGTGTGTCTCTCAGGTTCCTTGCACCATACAGTTCCTAATGCCTGGACGTTCCTAACCTACTGGTGGAAAATACAGTTATTCTTTGTGCTCGTCCCTATGAGCTCCTGAGCAGCTGGGGAGACATTAGAAGGGTTGTTGTTATAAGCAAGGGTCTTTTCTTTTCCTTTTTTTTTTTTTTTTTAATTACCTCAGAATATGCCACCTGATATTATTTTCCATGATATGCCCTAGTCTAACACCTAGATTAAGGCCTGGTGTCATTTTTTAGGAATTCCTGGTTTCCCTAGAACCCAGGAACATATCTTATTTATAGCAGCAACTTTGTGCTTATAGATAACAGAGAAACATCGGGCTTCCACTCTGACTCAAAACAAAGGAAAATATTTTATGTATGTATTCATTATTTACCCTCCACTACTTCCAAAAACTATCTTGTTAAATTAGAATTTTTTTTTTTTTTTTTTTTTTTTACAAAAGGAGAAAGCAAATATGCTCTCAACTCAAGTTTATGTCCTAAGATTGAGCATCATTTAACATTTAGTCCAGGGTGTGTGGAAGTCAAGGCAGAAAGGAAAATGGGTTTTATGATTATGATTATTATTTGATTTTAAAAGTGCACATACCTGTTCTTTGAATGGAAACACATTTTTCTGGGACCATCTCTAAAATATGTTTATCCTTTTTCCAAAGACTATAGAACTTTTTCACTCCATAGATGAAAAGTGTCTTTAATAACCTTTCTTAAAAAATAAAAGTATAGAAATATTCACGATATGATTGTTTCCTGGAGCCATCTTTGATCAAAGTCAAGGGAGATAACATTAGAGCACAGCTTATCAAAGAGTGGACAAAGCAACCAATGCCCCATTTCTTAACTCTCTAGCGATGTTACTTGATAGAAGCTTAGAACTTCCATACCTGTAGGAATAAGTGGAAATCCTCATAAGTGCCTTTACTGGTGATTGCCTCTCTCAGAGATTTTTCCTTTTTTCCAGGTCTTTGCTTTTATCCCAAACACTCCTGCTTCTTCCTTTTTTCCAAATCCCACTCACCTGGTCACCTCTAGCTGCTTTCTATCTCTGAGAATTTGCTATTTCTAATCATCTCCTATAAGTGATTTTGTCCTTATATGTCTTGCTTATTTCTAGAGTATGTTTTTAAGGTTCTTCCATGTTGCAACATATTGCATAACTTCATTTTTTTGTTATGGCCAAATGATATTGCACTGTGTGCATGTTCTAAATTTTGTTTAGCCATTCATTTGTTGATGGACTCTTGGGTTGTTTATGACTTTTGGCCATTGTAGGGTATACAGGTATGCTTATGAACCTGTTTTCACTCTCTTTTTGTATATAACTAGAAGTGGGATTGCCAGGTCAAATGGTAATATTTAACTTTTTGAGAAATTGTTATATTGTTTCCTACAGTAGCTGCACCATTTTATATTCCCACCAAAAATGTACTAGAGTTCCAATTTCTCTGCATCTTCTCTAATACTTGTGATTTCGAATTTTTAAAATAATAGTCATCCTTGTGGTTTTAATTTGCATTTCCCTAATGGCTATTGATGTGGAGCATATTTTCATATGTTCATTGGTCACTTGTATATCTTCTTTGGAGAAATATCTATTCAAGTCCTTTGCCCATTTTTAAAAAACTTTTATTAGAGAATTTGTGAGTTTACAAAACAATCATGCACAACATAAAGGATTCCCATATATCACCCCACCCACCAATACCTTGCATTGCTGTGGAACATTTGTTACAAATGATGGAAGAGCATCATCAAAATATTACTGCTAACTATAGTCCATAGCTTACATTTGGTGTATTTTTCCCACAAATAACCCTATTGTTAACGCCATGTATTAGTATTGTATATTTGTTATAGTTCATGAGATAACGTTCTCATATTTTTACTTAACCACAGTACAGCATCTGCTACAGGGTTCACTGTGTTTTACTGTCCCATACCTTGTAAAATTCATCCAAAGTGTACACTCAGTCATTGCTCATTTTTTATTTCGGTTCTTTGTCTTTTTGTTGTTGCATTGTAGAATTTCTTTAAATATTCTGGATATTAAGCACTTAGCCAATATATGGTTTGCAACTATTTTCTCCCATTCTGTAGGTTTCCATGAGCCTTGTCTTGAGCCACAATGTCAGGAGGTTATTTGGTTTCTTGACACAGAGGCCCCCACACAGGGTCCCTGTATATACGTTCTTCTCTAAAATGGCAATCTTCCAAAATGAAATATACCTTAGATCCTCCAAGGATGACCATGGAGATTAAACTTCTCACACTGGAAAGAGAAGCTGGACCACACATGTCTGGCTTTTGAATGAATTTTAAATACCTTTTCATTGCTTCCCATTATGCTGGTTTGAGGAATTAGCAAGAGAGAAAGAGAGAGAGAGAGACACCCTGGCACACTCTGGTCCCAAATGTTGACATACATTCATTCATTCAGTAAATATTTATTGATTTCATACTGCATGTGCCAGACTTTGTTCCAGGTACTTGCAATACCACTGAGGATTGATTCACGATCCTTCCCTACTCTCCTATATAATACAGTTGAAACAAGAATGGAATATATGCACAAGAATAGATGTTAAAAGCAGGGACCTACATTCTCTAATAGAGTGGCAAGAATCTCTAGAGTACATGGACAGTGCCTACAGAAGGAGAACAGACCAATACACCAGGCCCTTGATATTGATGCTTGTACCTATGAACCTCATTCTTGTGAAACTGAAACTTACATTAGCATTAAATATTCCTAAGAGTTACCTCCTGAAGTCCTCCTTGGTGTTCAGATGTGGCCTCTCTCTAAGCCAAACTCAGCATAGAAACTCATTACCTCCCCCTGGCATGGGATATGACTCCCAGGGATGAACCTCCCTAGCACTGAGGGATTATTACCAAGAGCCAACTAGTGATGCATTTGGAAAAAGACCTTGAACAAAAGGGGAAAATATTAAATACAAGTGAGTTTTTATGGCTAAGAGATTTCAAAGCGAGTTGAGGTTATGCTTTCATAAGCATTCCAGAGGTTAGGCTTATGCATGTCTCAGGAGGATCTCACTGAATGCACCTCAAGCAGGTGTGCTGCTGAGGGCTCTAGGGACATCTAGACACTGTAGGCAGGGCAGACACTCTCAGGAATCTGGCACCCTGTCAGTGAGTCTTACCTTGGAATACATGTTCCCCAATGTAACAGAGTTAGACTCATTTATAATTTCCTTATACATGGCTCTTCTGCCCCTTTTATTTGATCCTATAATTAGCACCATACCCATTTAATATATATACCAAAGACTTAAATCTAATGGCTGTTCATTGCCAGTTTAGCCCTGAATCTCAGCAGTGTTGCAGCCAACACCCACTCTCCAATTCACTGGACTCGCCCAGGACAACTAACAAAATGATGATGATGGGCAATTCCCATTCTGAAAAACCGCAAGTGTCTACAATTGCAAGCAAGACAGTTCTATCCATCTGCCCCAGGGGATCTAAGTCTCCTCTCAATCAGAAACAGAGTAGGCATTATCATCCTAAAATCCTCAAAATAAGGAATAAACAAACATAAGGTGAGAATGCAAATATGGACTTATTATTATTCTAACAATGGAAGATCTTGTAACATTGATATAAAGGCAGTGGTCGCCAGAGGTTCTGAGGGGAGGGAAAGGGAAGAACAGGTGTAACATGGGGCATTTTTGGGACATTGGAATTGTTCTGAACGACATTGCTATGACAGATACAGGTCATTACACATTTTGTCAAAATCTATAAAAATGTGCAGTGCAAAGTATAAACTATAATGTAAACTATTGACCATGGTTAATAGCAATGCTTCAATATGTGTTCATCAATTGTAACAAATGTACCATACTAATCAAAGATGTTGTTAATAAGGAAAAGTGTGGTCAGGGGAATGGTGGGGTACATGGGAATTCCCCTATATTTTTGATTTATCATGTATGTAATCTAAAGCTTCTACAAAAATAAAATTTTGAAAAACTTAAAAAGAAGAAAACAGGGCCAAAAACAGAACTCAAGAAACCTATGTTATCTGGTTTAGAAGTTACGCTTGATTTCTGGGGCTCATATGGCAGGCCACATGTAAAATCTTAGCCTTAATTTTAGACTTACCACTTAGGAGACTATGTAAATCTGTGGACCTCAGCCTAGACCCCTCTGCTCAAATCACAAAGATATAAAATTTCCTTTCCTTACAGCTTAAAGCCTGTCTTGTTCTGAAGGATGCAAAGTTTATAAAAATCAACATGTGTTATTTGGATGCTCTATAGTCTTTCTTTCTTCCTACCTGATATGAGAAAGATTTAAAAATTGATGTGGTAATTTACTATTTCAATTATCTTTCTGCCAGTTTATACTTGTACTTGTATACCTGTTTTACTTCATTTCAATACAATATGTTTGGTTCATCAAGTTTAGGATAGTAGTTTGTTCTTTGTAGAATGAAATAATGACCAATATCTGTCTTAGCTAATTCTTTCCAATGTGAACTGTACTTTGACAATATTATGTTGATTTCTGCTTCCTTTAAAAAAATACACTTCTTTGTCCTTTTATCTTTTTTGAGTCAGTTTTTTTTAGGGCTATCTATTTAAAATAGTATATAAAATGAAATTTGTTTTTTATCACTATGAGATATTGGTCTTTTAATAGGGAAAGTAATACACTTACCAAAATATATGATATCTTGTCTTAAAAATTTCTGTCTCAAAATTGCTATTGCTCCAATTTGGAAGCCACATATCCAATAAGTGTTTGATATCCATATTACATAAAGAGATCATACAATTAAATGATAAAAAGACAAGAAACCCAATTAAAAAAATGGGCAAGAGACTTGAACAGACATTTCTCCAAAGAGAAAATACAAGAAGCCAAAAAGCCCATGAAAAAATGTTCAACATCACTAGCAATTAGGGACATGCAGATAAAAAATACAATGAGATAACATTTCACACCTTATAGAATGGCCATTATAAAAAATAATAAAGTAGAAAACTACAAATTCTGGAGAGATGTGGAGAAATAGGAACACTCCTACACTGTTGGTGGGAATGTAGAATGGTGCAATCTCTGTGGAAGACAGTTTGGCAGTACCACAAGAAGCTGAATATAGAACTGCTGTATGATCCAGCAATCCCATTACTAGGAATATATTCAGAAGAACTGAAAGCAAGGACACGAACTGTTATTTGCACACCGATGTTCATAGAAAAATTATTCACAATTGCCAAAATATGGAGCCAGCCCAAGTGTCCTTCAACCAATGAATGGATAAACAAAATGCAGTACACACAAACAATGGAATACTATTCAGCTGTAATTAGAAATGAAATCGATATTCATATGACAACATGTGACAACATGGATGAACCTTGAGGATATTATGTTGAGTGAAATAAACTGGACACAAAAGGTCAAATATTGTATGATATCAATAATATGAACTAAATACAATGAGTGTACTCACAGAGGTAAATTCTAGAATATAGGTTACTAGGAAATAGAATGTGGATTGAGAATGGAAGTTGATGCTGAATGTATGTAAAATTTTTAATAAGGTTTATTGTAAAAGTGCAGAAATAAATAGAGTTGACAGTAACACATTATAGTGAGTATAACTAACACTGCTGATTTATAAATGATATTGTAACTGAAAGAGGTAGTCTGTGGATGTATATGTCAATTGAAAGGAAATTAGAGAATAATCTAGGGAATGTATAACATAGCGATTTCGGTGGTAGATGAAGATTGTGTTTAATGGTATAAATATAAGAATGCACTTTCTTTTACAAAGTGTTAAGAATATGGTGATACATGGGAAAGTTAGAAGTAATGTAATTTATGGATGATAGTTAACTAATATTGTAATATTTTTTGCAGCAATGGCAAGGAAGATATTATATCAAATTCTAAGAGACAACAATAGGGAAGTGTAAGGGTTATGAGATTTTTCCTTTTGGAGTAATGAAAACATTCTAAAATTGACTGAGGTGATGACAGCACAACGCTGTGATGAAAATGAGAGTCAGAGTGTACTCTCTGAATGGACTGTACAAAACGTGGGGCTGTATAAGACAGAGAATCCAGTGGTGGAGGATAGACTTGTTAACAGGACAAATATGAGAACATTCTCTCATGAAACCCTAACAAATGTATAATACTAATACAGGGTGTTAATAATCAGATGGGTTGGGAGAAAAATACACCTAATGTAATATATGGGCTATAGTTAGTAGTAATATTTTGATAATGGTTTTTCATAGTCTGTATCAACTGTTTCACAACAATGCAAAGTGGTAGTAGTGGGGTGATGTATGGGAGCCCTGTATGATGATATGCATGTTTGCTTTGTAAGTTCACAATACATTTATTGTTTATGTATGTTAATGTATAAATGATTAACTTTAATAAAATTTTATTTTAAAAATTCTATTGCTCCATTATTTTTTCACATTTAGTATTACAAAGGCAGTCTGAATTTTGTTCTTTGCAGAAAACTATTTTTGTCTATTTGGATGGTTACAGAACATAGACAATAAAAGTGTGATCCACAGACTGGGAGTGGGAGGGGGGGTTTCCCTTATACACTTCGGGAAGACCATGAGGTCAAAACAATCTTTATAATAATAATAAGATGTTATAGTCTTTCAAAGTACTAACATTTGCACTAACAGTGCAAAAGCAATGGTGCCTTAGCAAGAATCAAAGCAATGCCATCAAATTGTAATAGTAGTTATTGTATTCTTCATTACCCTATGTTACAGTTGGTCTGTTTGATGTAATTATGAATTCCAAAAATATAATTGAATCATGCTTGTAAACTGATCTGTTAATCTGGGCATGATTAGGTTAGGATTAGGGCATTGAGCCCCACCCCTTGGTGGGTGGGGAATTGAATAAAAAAGGCAAGGCAAAGGACAGTTGAAGCAGTCTTTTGAGAAGCAGTTTTGATGTTGGAAAGAAGGCCCCAGGAGAAGAGAAGCAAGCCATTTGCCTGACCGTCTACAGCTGACCTTGTGGAGGAAACAGGAGCTAAACCCGGAGAGAAACGCAGCCCCGGGAAGAGAGGAACCCCACAAGCCTGAACCCTGGCAAACGCCGGCAGCTGTCTTGCTCTAACACGTGGCAATGAACTGTGGGGAGAGAAGAAACTTAATGCTTTATGGCCTGGTATCTGTGGACTTCTACCCCAAATAAATACCCTTTATAAAGACCAACCCAATTTTGGTATTTTACATTAGCACCCCTTTTGGCTGACTAATACACCCTATATCTTGCAGTAAAAAAAAAAAGCCAGTTTCCTTTAAGAACATCCTTGATGAAGCAATAAAAAGTATTAAAAAGTATATTGTTACATCTTGACCATTGCACATACATCTTTGTAATATTCTACTTGATAATGTGGGAACTTCTGCAGCATACCTAAGTATGATGATATTTTGAGGAAAATCACCTGAGCAATTGTTTGAGTTGCAAGCTGAACTAGCCATATTTTCCTGGAATACTATTTTTTACTTGAAGAACAGCTGACCA
Source organism: Tolypeutes matacus (assembly GCA_026826555.1). Taxonomy (NCBI): domain Eukaryota; kingdom Metazoa; phylum Chordata; class Mammalia; order Cingulata; family Chlamyphoridae; genus Tolypeutes; species Tolypeutes matacus. Next base: position 1,193,443 of record JAKSZT010053764.1, on the reverse strand, counting down.
AAAAACTATGGTGACTAAAACTTGGCAGACATTTCCTTAAAAATGAACCAAATAATGAGAAGAAGATGTGGCTCAAGCAGTTGGGTGCCTACCTACCACACGGGAATCCCAGGTTCAGTTCCCGGTGCCTCCTAAAGAAAATGAGCAAGACAGCGAACTGGTGTGGTAAGCTGATGCAGCGAGATGATGCAATGAAGAGACACATGTGGAAAACAAAATGAGAGCTACAACAAGCAGGGAGTGGAGGTGGTTCAAGTGATTGGGCACTTCCCTCCCACATGGGAGATCCTGGGTTAGGTTCCTGGTGCCTCCTAAAAAGAAGTCGAGCACACAATGAACAGACACAGAGTGCAGACAGAGAGAACAAACAATGGGGGGGGGTGAGGGGGATAAATAAATAAACAAGACAAAGGACCAAATAAGCCTGGTATTTCAAGGAAACAAACTGACAATATTTGTTCTCAATGATCAAATTTAAGTTTCCCAGTGAAAAACTTAGAATTTTGGAGAAAACTCATAACCACCAGTGAGTAAGATTGACAGCTTTACAATACTTCAACTTTTCTGATGAGATCAGTGGTGATATTAACAAACGTGACTTTTAAACATTGTGTAATAAAATCTGTCAACATTTGGAAGAGCTGTATAACTTAGAGAACCATATATTATCAAATTACCAAAGTATGATATTATAAAATCATGTACATGTAAAAGATTCACTCAAAGTATAAGATGGAGCAATAGATTTTACTATAATTGAGTGTGAAAAGCTATTTGATATGATTTCAGCTTCCACATTGCAACAAGTCAAGTTTTGGTGTAATATTTTAAAAATCCACAATGTCTAAAAAGGCTGTTAAAATACTCCTCTCTTTTCCAACTACATATCTGTGTGTTGCCAGATATTCTTCATATACTTTAATCCAGACAATATATTAAAATAGATTGAATGCAGAAGGAGATATGAGAATCCAGCTTCTCTTGTACTAAGCCAAATATTAAAGAGATCTGCAAGAAAGTAAAACAATGCCACTCTTTCCACAATTAATTTTTGTTTTGGAAAATACATTTTTTTTTCATAACATTATACTATCTATATAACATGTAATGGGTTTATTATTTTTTTACATGCATGTATAAATATTTCTTTAAATTATGTTTTAATTTCTAATATGCTAAACATTGACAAATATAACCTATACAAACAAAAGTTCTTCGGGGCCTTTAGTAATTTATAAGAATTCAAGGGGATTGTGAGACTAAAATATTTGAGAATTATGGTATTGAGCATGTAAACTTGAAATAAAATATTGCCAGGGTGTGATCAAAAGTTAGTCTCTTTTAATTGACTTTGACTGGGTGAGCCACTTTAATCTATAAATTAATCTTCCTCTCAGTAATATCTTCTTATGTGTATTGTTGATTATTGCTTGTAATCTATTTGTTCTACTTTAGGGATACCAAATATCCATTTGTAGAATTTACATTCTCTATCTTCCATGTTAATCATCTTCTCTCTCTTCAATTTTGTTTATTTTTCTTTTTACTTAGTCTGTGGATTTCAGTTCTGTTATTGTGATACTTCTGTATTTCATACAGCCCTCATTGCAACTTATTCTGCTATCTTTTGTTTTGACACTTTAATTCCTAATGTCTTCTATTTCTGTTTCCTAAATGCAATGTATTTCTCTTCTATATTGTTCATTCCAGATTGTTTCTGGATCGTTTATTCTGATTTTGCAAGAGAATTTTTGGAAATATACTTTTTCTATAAGTCATACCTTATTATGCAGTATTATTTCTTTGGCAGAATTTCTTCTTTTTAAAAAAAAAATTATCTTTGCTAATTCTATTTTCAAATTCAGGTTTTTTTGTTTGTTTGGTGTTTTTTTTTTGAGGAAACATGGTATTTGGATGTGGTGACATTGGACCCACTCACTGCTTTTTGTGTGGCAATTCCTTTTTCCCAAATCTACATCTGGAAGGTAGACTGACTCCCTAACTCCTAATCCAATTCCTAGCTTTTTGTGGGCTTTCACCTTGTTCAAGTATATTTTACCAAAGTGATATTTCCTCTTTTCTTCACAGCCTGATTATCTGCGACTGTGAACCAATATAATACATGAGAAACTACTATTTTTGGCCAACACTTAAAATAAATATCTTCCACTCTCTATCCTACCATGAATCTTTTACTTAGGGACTACAGCTATGAAAATTAATTGTGCCATCACCTTATCCTCCACCTACATCTTGTCTAATTCCTTAAAGTTAGCTCCTGTCTCTCTGATAGCTATATTAAGATGGTTTGGAGAAGGGAGAATGGAGGAAGTACTCAGGTTGCCCCACAGCTCATCATACCCTAAGTGAATTCAGAATAATTTGTTTTCAATACATTTCAATCTATTTTAGTCAGCAAAGATTCACCACCAGATAATGACATTGAGTTGTCTACCAAACTTAGTTTTCAGTATTGATAAGAGTTGCCCCTGTATCTTTATAAATACTGTGGTTGGATGTTGGGAGACACTGTAATGAATACTAATAGACAGATGCCACTTTGAAATCCTTGAGGATATTAAAGCAATCTTTAATTTAGTATGACTCCATGATCCCATAAAATCGCTCTACAAATGATCCCTTCTATGAGAATACAAATCAGCTTCTTACAGGATGGGTTGGGTGTCTGATCTCCCCACCCCCACCCCCTGCCTTAAGGTGGTTGAGGTAGTTCCAATGTGGACGCTAATCAAGTAAATTAATGTCAAGATTGGGTTCAGGGTTTCAGGTTCTTGAATGTCAGAAGCAAATGGTACCTAAGTGTAAGTATTTAATTTGGGGAAAAGACTCAAAGGTCAAGGCAGAGAAGACTCCTTAGTCACCAGACCCAGGAAGTCAGCAAAGGGCTGGATATGGCTAGTGAAACTCAAGGTCACTCATTCAACAATATTCATTCATAAAGATTCACTGATTGCATGCTATATTATTAGTGCTCAAGCAAAGGAAATATAGAAAAAAAACAGGCAGAAGGAATAAAGTGAGCTTGGGTGTCCAGAACTGTTGTTGGAAATAAGGCTGTAATACTTCAAACTCTTTCTTCTTTAGTTCTGGGCCCAAGAGTTTGTTTTCTGAGGTTAAGGAAATAGGATCAAGGTAACTACCAAGATATATGTCCATGTGCATCATACATACCCCATATACCTCCTCATTTGGTCTCTTATCAACTCCAAATGGAATCAGAGCAAATAAGCTACATTGCTTCCTTCACTAAAAAGAAACTTTCTTTATGTTCCAAAGATAAGAACTCAGAATTGAGTTCTACCTAAAGGCCTCTGGTCAGCTTCCCAAAGATGTTGACTGGCAATTTCCTCTTTTTCCCTCTAGTGGGCAGAAACATTCAGGCCCATTATATCCTTTAAATAAGCATGTCCAGTTATAAGCCTATCTCCAAATAGTTTTTGAAGAATCCATGTTCCACTTGTGACTGTCTCTTAGTAACAAGCAAGGTGAATGGAAAGATATAGTTAGATCCAAGTCAAGATCTCAGAGAAAATCTTGCATAATTATCTTTAATTATACGAGGAGTAGTTCTAGTGTGGTATTTTCAGGGGAGCTCCTAGTTTACTCTCTTAGCCACTCTGCCTCTGATTTTGGATGCTGCTTTTCTTTTCAAACACTGATTAGGACATGTATGACTTAATGAAAAGAAAACCAAAAGAAGAATAAAGGCTTTAAAGCCCATCATTATGCAGATGGTAATATATTTGCTGCTTCAATTGCCGACAGAACAAAAAGATAAAGGTGTATGTAGCAGCACAGATGAATTTAGGTTAGATACAAGAGAAAGCTAGACATTACCAATCAAAGGATCATAACATACTGGCATAGGTTTCCCAAGGGTGATTGTGCAGCTTCCTTAGCAGGTATTTGAAGGAATTCATTGACAATGATACAGATGTAAATAGAGTTCCATCCAAAGATAGGGGAAAGTATTTGATAATGTTCCTATGCCTGTCACTTGCCACTGTAAATCATATAACTGTAATAATTCATTCACCTGTGTATTAGTCAGCCAAAGGGGCGCTAATGCAAAATACCAGAAATGGGTTGGTCTTTATAAAGGGTATCTATTTGGGGTGGAAGTCCACAGTTACCAGGCCATAAAGCGTAAGTTTCTTCTCTCACCAAAGTCCATTGCAACATATTGGAGCAAGACAGCTGCCGATGTTTGCCAGGGTTCAGGCTTCTTGGGTTCCTCTCTTCCCCGGGGCTGTGTTTCTCTCAGGGCTTAGCTCCTCTGGTTCCTCCACAAGGTCAGCTGTAGACTATCAGGCGAACGGCTCACTTCTCTTCTCCTGGGGCCTTCTCTCCAACATCAAAACTGCTTCTCAAAAACTGCAACTCAAAAACTGCTCCCTCTGTCCTTTGCCTTGCCTTTTATATTCGATTCCCCCACCCACCAAGGGGTGGGGCTCAGTGCCCTACTGACATGGCCCAGTCAACGCCCTAATCATAACTTAATCATACCCAGATTAACAGATCAGTTTACAAGCATGATCCAATTATATTTTTGGAATTCATAATTACATCAAATTGCCAAATGGCTACAACCTGGAAAAGGACACTTACGTTTCGTTGCTTCTTCCTTAAGCAATGAAATCGTTACCTTTTCTGAGTTGAAATCAGCTCACAGGTTGCTTTTTTGTAGTGACTTTGCTACTCATATATCAGACTAATGAAAGTGTGTATATCTTATAAGACCTTTTAATTGTAATGACATCCAAGAACTCTCCCATCAACCACAAAAAAGTCAAGGTAAGAAGTAGGTTTCAGCAGGATGGAATGAATACCAATGTTGTATGCTGGTGTTAAAGGCCAGGCCCAAATCAACTTTCCAAAGATATTTTCTAGGCTCATTCCAGAGATAGTCTAAAATGGCCCCAAACCTACATACAATGATAATAGATGGTCCCAAACCTGCATAAAAAATCATAAACTGAAGCTATATTTTTTCTGCCTCCAAAGTAGACTTACAAGATTCAACTATACTTCTAGGTACCATCAATTCTGTGATCTGTTCAATTTTGTTTCATAGTAAATAGCTCTGACACATAATGACGTGGTAAGGGTAGTACCTTAATAAGGATTTATTTTTCCTCTGGCCCTCTCCTACCCAAACATGCCCAAATCCCACCTACTCTGGCAATTTCATGAGTGTCCTTTAATAACCACTCATCCATGAGCATGACCATTATACACTCATTGCTCTTGGGAGAATGGTGTGACAGAACTTTCTAGGCTTCATAAAGCTTGTCCAACTCAATAACCCTTTGGAGACTGAACTCAGAGGTCTCTGGGGTGGGGTCAAATTTACAAATAGGCCAAGGAATTTCCTGGAAGGAAAGGAATGGAGACATCAGCTCTTTCCTTTTGAATATTGATGATGTTATGATCTTTGATGACCTAAGTTGGTATCAACTCTGGTCTGCCAAAAATATAAAGGTTGCCAAGAGCTTACAAAGAACTCACCAGTGGAGATCATAGCTTAACCACTGAAAGCCTGGACAAAGATCTATGAACTCTGGGGCATAGGCCTATGCTGATGTAGGACAAATATGTCTGAGATTACCACTCATGGGAAAGATCTCTTTCTCTCTGAAGAGTCCTTAAAACCTTCTTTCTACTAATGGACAGGGACAATATCAAACTGTGCAAGAGCATATGTTTTATAATGTTCTTTTTTTTGTTTGTTTAAAAAAAAAAAAGGTTATTGCCAGACTTCCTAGTTCTCTCTTTCTCTACAAGGATTTGAAAGTCACCCTATCCCCTCTGGAATGAATAAGACCATGGGGGTACTTAGGTAGCTAAAAAAGAAAAGGCTCTAAGAGAGATGCTAGACTCTCTGCTAATCTGGACAGATATGGGATTGAAAAATTAATATGAATCAAAATGATTTTTAAAATATATATGACTCCAATTCTACCCCAGGCTGGTGAAGCATGTGGTACAGAAAATAATTAATAATAGCAGTCCTGATAATGCTACACTTAAAAAGTCCTGCTTGCAAGGTTGGTCCTAGTTGGCATCTGAGTTCTTGGATTTCATTAGGGTTTTCATGGTCCTAACTGATAAAAGGGGCTCATTGTGCCTACATTGTATGTACAAACAATATGGTTTATGATAAATACCACTTTTCCTTCTGGGAGTCTGGAATTTTGGTATGTGCTAGCAGAGGGTGCCTACCTAACCAGCCTGCAATGAAAGTCTTGGGCACTGAGTCTCTAATGAGCTCCCCTGGCAGATGACATTTCATATGTGTTATGGTAACTTGTTGTTGGGGGAATTAAGCATATACTGTGTACCCACAGTTATAGAGGTCTGTTGGAAGCTTGTGTCAGGTTTTCCCCTGGACTTTGCCCCAGGTGCCTTTTCCCTTTGCTGATTTTGCTTTGTATCCTTTTGCTGTAATAACTCATAAGCATGAGTACAACTATATGCTGAGTACTGAGTCCTGCATGCAAATCACCAAACCTGGAGTGGTCTTGGGTCTTGTAATATCAATTACAATTGTTTTCAGTTACATGAAATGCCAATTTTTCAATGTGATTCTCAATTTTTGGCCCAATATTTCCTTTAACATTATTTTAAAAGATTTCCTCATATTTACATATTTGTTATTGCATTCTTCTTTTTTTCTACAAAAATTTGCATTCTTTTTCTTTACATATTAACAGAGTTATGTTTATTTAAAATAACACTTTCTATTTTAATGATAAGTAATCTAAACTGAAGGTATTTTGAAATTAATCTAGTCCTTCCTGCTCATTTCATGAAGAATCTCAAGCCAAGTGAGGATGAGAAGTTTATCCAAAGTAAATATGAGGAAACACTGCTTCCTAAATCTCCCAAAATCTCCAAGTTTTGTCCTTAAAAATCAATCTACTGGGGGAAAGATGGCAGCTGAGAGAGGACCTCCATGAGTCACCTCATCCTACAGGTCAGTTAGCAATCACCCAGGGCTATCTAAATCACTTGTTTGGGGGGGGCAGGAGACCAGAGGAGCATCCTGCAACATCTTTGAAAGAATGGAAGGAGGAGACTGCCCATCCACAGTGAAGTTGCATGAGTAGAGCATTCCACACCATGGAAGCTGGTGCTCATCCTCCACTGGAGATAGAAGCTGCCTCAGGAGCTATTCCATAGCAGGAGTTGGAAGCTCCATTTCCCAATGGGGTATGAAGAGACGGTTGCCCACCAACTTCAGCTATTGATTAGTAAATTCGACTGACTAAAGTATAATCCTAAGAACAGCTGAAGTTTGAACCTGTCCAAGTTGGAAAGAGGCCAGTAGCTGCCATTTTAACTTCATCCCCAGCTTGAAGGGAAGCAGGGTTGATTGAAAACCACAGAGACGGTAGGGACCAGCTTCTTTCCACCCAGATCGGATCACAGCCATAACCTAGGCTCCAGTCCCACCTCTGGCAGGGAAAAGCTGGTGGGACCTGCACCAGTCTCTCTGGGCAACTGTAGGCACTTTCAGCTGGCACAAACTGAATAGTTAGACCTGGGGCTCCATTCCTGCACCCCAATAGGATAGGAAAGGAGCTGCATTTCCTCAGCCTCTCTGGGCAACTGTAAGAGCTTTCAGTCTGCACAAACTGGTTTGTTAAGCACCTTCAATTCAATCTCCACTGTTCCAGCCCCATAGGATAGGAGGGGGCTGGTGTTTCTTTGGACTTTCTTGGCAACTGCAGGTGCTTTTGGCCCACACAGACTGGATACTCTAATACCTGTAGCTCCATTCCCAGACCCAATACGATAGAAGGGGAGCTGTGTTTCCTTAGCTTCTCCGGGCAACTGCAGGAGCTTTTGGCATGCAGAACTGGTTTGTTGAGTGCTTTCAGTTCCATCTCCACCCCATAGGATGGTGTTTCCTCAGCCTATCTGGGCAATGGCAGGCACTTTTGGCCTGCACAAACTACTGTTGGGTATATGTGTCTCCACCCCCAACTCCAATAGGCAAGAAAGGAGTGGTGTTTTGCCCGGTCTTTCTGGGTAACTGCAGGTGCTTTTGGCCACATAGACTGAATAATCAGATACCTATAGCTCTATCCCCCCCTCACCCAGACCCCTAATAGAATCTACCCAGATCCAGTGGATTAACCTAGACCCCCCTAATAGAATAGGAGGGGACTGGGGTTTTCTCACCCTCTCTGGGCAATGGCAGGCACTTTCAGCCTACAGGGAGTGAACTGTTGGGCACCTGTGGATCCAAGCCCACCTCCCAATAGGATAGAAAAAGGCTGGTGCTTCCTCAGCCTCTCCAGGCAATGGCAGGCACTTTTGGCCTACACAGACTGAAATGTTGGGTGCTTGTGGTTCAGTCTCCAACCCCTAAAGGGGAGAAGAGACAGTACTCCCTCAGGCTCTTAGGGTAATTGCAGGTACATTCACCTCACACGGATTAGATTGTTGGACACTTCAGAGGGTCCATCCCCTCCCCTAGCAGGGAAGGAGGGGGGCCAGTGCTACATCAACTACCCTGGGAACTGCAGTCATTTTGGACCTGCATAGCATAGATTGTTGCCCATACCTGCAGCTCCATCCCTGCCCCAGGCAGTAGAAGAAGGGGTGTGAAGCTTCATCAGTCTCTCTGGGCAACTACCCATAGTCTTGGCTTGCATGGCTTGGATTATTACACAAGGCTGCTGTTCTGTCCCTATCCCTGTCAGAGGAGAAAGGTGGGAGAAGCTTCATTGGTCCCTGGAGCAATGCAGGCCCCTTCAGCCTCCACAGTTTACAGTACCAACCACATCCTTGGCTCCTACTATACAACCAGCAAGGGAGAAAGTACAAGAAAGTCCTAAACTAAAGAGAGAAACTGCACCCAGAATAAAGAGTAAGCCAAATGCCAAGATACCAATAAAAAAATTACAATCCATACCAAGAAACAGGAAGATATGGCCCAGTCAAAGGAAAAAGATAAGCCTCCAGATGACACAAAGGAGTTGAGACAGCTAATCATAGCTGTTCAAACAAATCTCCTTAATAAATTCAATGAGAAGGCTAAGTGATTAAGGATATTAATCACACTGGGTGAGCCAAAGAAGAATTTGAAAGCATACATAGAAAAATAGCAGATCTTATGGGAAGGAAAGGCACAATAAATGAAATTAAAAATACACTGGAGAGGATTAAGATGTTGATGGACTAACAGGCAGAGCTGAATGCTCTCACAAAAAAACAATGGAGAAAAAGCCAAAAGCTGTCCAAGGGACCTGCTTTGGGGGTCAGCAGACCAGGACAGTGCTATACAACTCCAGGAGGGTGAGGGACAGAGAGACAAAGAAGCCAGAATGACAAATGTGAATTACCAAGCCCCCGAGGTGGACCGGAAGGGCTCTCCTCCCCACCCCTAAGATATTAAACTGGGGTAAAACACCTGGCTCACTGCAGCCCACTGAGAAGGAAACAGACATCTTCTTCCCTGTCAGCTGTTTCATGGGAAAAGGGAGTGAAGACAGGTGCTTTTCTTTAGTGAAGTCAGACAACAGAGCCCACTTTGAACTTCATCCTCATTTTTAAAGGACAGCTTTGCCAGATACAGAATTCTTGGCTGGCGGTTTTTCTCTTTCAGTACCTTAAATGCATCATACCACTTTCTTCTCTCCTCCATGGTTTCTGATGAGAGGTTGACAGTTAATCTTATCAAGTTTCCCCTGTATGTGGCAGAATCTTATTGAGTTTCCCTTATATGTGATGCTTGCTTTTCTCTTGCTGCTTTCAAAATCCTCTCTTTATCTCTGATATTTGTCATTCTGAATAGTAGGTGTCTTGGGGTAGGTCTATTCAGATTTATTCTCTTTGGAGTGCATTGCTCTTCTTGGATATTGATATTTATGTCCTTCATAAGGGTTGAGAAGTTTTAGGTCATTGTAGCCATTGGCCAATTTAATGTAATTATGAATTCCAAAAATATAATTGGATCCTGGTTGTAAACTGATCTGTTAATCTGGGTATGATTAAGTTATGATTAGGGCATTGCTGGGCCAAGTCACTAGGGCATTGAGCCTCACCCCTGGGTAGGTAGAGGAATCAAATATAAAAGGCAAGGCAAAGGACAGAGGAAGCAGTTTTTTGAGAAGCAGTTTTGATGTTGGAAGGAAGGCCCCAGGAGAAGAGAAGTGAGCCATTCCCCTGATCATCTACAGCTGACCTTGTGGAGGAAACAGGAGCTAAGCCTGGAGAGAAACGCAGCCCTGGGGAAGAGAGGAACTCAAGAAGCCTGAACCCTGGCAAACGCCAGCAGCTGTCTTGCTCCAACATGTGGCAATGGACTTTGGTGAGAGAAGAAATTTACACTTTCTGGCCTTGTAACTGTGGACTTCTACGCCAAATAAATACCCAACCCATTTTTGGTATTTCACATTAGCACCCCTTTGGCTGACTAATATAGTCATTATCTCCTCAAATATTCTTTCTGCCCCATTCTCTTCTCCTTCTGGGACACCAAAAATGCAAATGTTTGTGTGTTTCACATTGCCATTCAATTCCCTGAGACTCCCCAATCAAAAGACATAGACTGATTGAGTGGATAAAAAATTATGATCTATCTATATGTTGTATACAAGAGACCCACCTCAGACGTAAGGACACAACCAGGTTAAAAGTGAAAGGTTGGAAAAAGGTATTCCATGCAAATAGTAATAAAAAAAGAGCTGGAGTAGACCAGACAAATGTAAAATAACAACATTATAGTATATGAACAATAATTACTCACTGCAACTGGCATATTGGTCCTGTGATCAGTATTCTCTAATTTTTTCCATGCAAAATAAACACTTGCTTTTAATTGAGGAGGGCTGGAGAAATGATATACTTTTGGATACTTCATTTTTTTAACCCTTTCTTATTCAGACTCTTTAATTAAAATAATCTATCTGGATCAATAATGATTCAGCATGATTACTGTTGAACTAGATTTTGAGATTTTCTACCTTATAAAATTATTTTTTAAATAATTGATTATATTAAATCTAACCTGGCCTTGGACTCTCTTTTAAAATTTATAATTTCTTTCTATTTTTCTATTTATTTTACAATTTTACATTAAAGGACTTTTTAACAGTTTAAAAAGTACACTGGAGGCATATAACATCAGATTAGAGGAGGCAGAAGAAAAGAATAAGCTTGAAGATATGGCCTCTGAAGGAGAACATACAAAAGAACAGATAAAGAAAAGAATAGAAAAAATTGAACAGGGTCTCAGGAAACTAAAAGATGGCAAGAGACTTGCAAACATATGTGTCATGGGTGTCACAGTAGGATAAGAGAAGAGAAAAAGGGAAAGGGAATATTTGAAGAAATAATGGCAGAAAATAAACAAACCCTACTGAAGAACATAGATATCTGTGTCCAAGAACCACAACATATTCCCATACTAATAAATCCAAATAGACCTACTTCAAGACACATACTGATTAGAATGTCAAACGCCAAAGACAGAGAATTCTGAGAGCAGCAAGAGGAAGGTGATGCATCACATACAAGGGATACCTAATATTATTAAGTGCTGATTTCTTATCAGAAACCATGGAGGTAAGAAGGCAGTGGTATCATATATTTAAGATACTGCAAGAGAAAAACTGCCAGCCAAGAATGTTATATCTGGCATGATTGTCTTTCAAAAATGAGGGTGAGTTTAGAATATTCACAGATAAACAGAAACTGAGAGTTTTTAATCAAGAGACTGGTGCTGCAGGAAATACTAAGGGAGAGGTACAGCCTGAAAAGGAAGACATGAGAGAGAGGCTTGGAAGAGAGTCTGGAAATGAAGATTATATCAGTAAAAGTAACTAAAAGTGTAAAAAAATGATAAAAATAAAATATGACAGATGAAACCCAAAGGTCAAAATGGGTGAAGAACTGCCTTTACAGTAATAACATTGAATGTTAATGGATTAAACTCCCCAATCAAAAGATACAGACCAGTGGAATGGATAAGAAAATATGAGCCATCTATGTGCTATCTATAAGAGACTCACCTTAGACCCAAGGATATCAATAGATTGAAGAAAAAGGCTAGAAAAAGATATTTCACACATACAGTAACAAAACAAAACAAAAAAGCTAGAGCAGCTATACTTATATTGGATGAAATAGACTTTAAAAGCAAAACTGTTATTAGAGACAAGGAAGGATATTGTATATTAATAAAAGGGGCAATTCATCAGGAAGAAATAACAATCATAAATGTATATGCACCTAACCAGGTTGCCCCAAATTACATAAGGTAAACACTGGCAAAACTGATGAAAGAGATAGATGTCTCTATAATAATATTTCTACCAAGCATTCAAAGAAGATTTAATATCCCTCTAACTCAAGCTCTTCCAAAAAATCGGACAAGAAAGAATGCTACCAAATTCATTCTATGAAGCCAATATTACCCTAATACTAAAGCCAGATAGATAGAAAACAAAGAAAATTACAGACCCATTTCCCTAATGAATATGGATGTAAAAATCCTCAACAAAATACTTGCTAATCAAATCCAACACCACATTAGAAGAATTATTCATCATGATCAATTGGGTTTTATACCAGGAATGCAAGGGTGGTTCAACACAAGAAAATCAATCAGTGTAATATACCACATTAATAAATCAAAGAAGAAAAATCACATGATCCTCTCAACCGACTCAGAAAAGGAATTTGACAAAATACAGCATCCTTTCTTGATAAAAATACAACAAAAGATAGAATTGAAGGAAACTTTCTCAACATGATAAAGGCCATATATGAAAAACCCACAGCTAACATTGTACTCAATGATGAAAGACTGAAGGCTTTCCCACTGAGATCAGGGACAAGACAAGGATGTCCAGTGTCACCACTGTTGTTCAATATAGTGCTAGCTGTTCTAGCTAGAGCAATCAGGCAAGAAAAAGAAATAAAAGGCATCCAAATCAGAAAGGTAGAAGTAAAACTTTCGCTATTTGCAGTGATATACCTAGAAAGTCCGGCAAAATCTACAAAAAAAAGCTGCTAGAGCTAAAAAATGATTTCAGTAGAGTGTCAGGGTATAAGATCAATAAGCAAAAATCAGAAATGTTTCTATACACTAGTAATGCACATCCTGAGGAGGAAATCAGGGGGAAAAAATCCATTTACAATAGCAACTAAAAGAATCAAATATTTAGGAATAAACTTAACCAAGGATGTAAAACAATTGTATTCATAAAACTACAAAGCATTGCTAAAATAAGTTAAAAAGACTGAAATAATTGGAAGAACATTCCACGCTCATGGATTGAAAGACTAAATATCATTAAGATGTCAATTCTACCCAAATTGATATACAGATTCAATGCAATCCCAATGAAAGTTCTACCAGCATTTTTTAAACAAATGGAAACACAATTATCAAATTTATTTGGAAGGATAAGGGGCCCCAAAGAGCCAGAAACATCTTAAAAAGGAAAAGTAAAGTTGGAGGAATTTCATTTCCAGACTTTAAATCATGTTACCTAGCTACAGTGGTAAAAACAGCATGGTACTAGCATAAAGACAGACACATAGACCAATGGAACCAAACTGATGGTTCAGAAACAGACCTTCACATCTATAGTCAAGTGATTTTTGACTAGCCTGTCAAACTCACCCAGCTGGGTAAGAACAGTCTATTCAACAAATGGTGCTGGGGGATATCCATAGCCAAAAAAAGAAAGAGAACCCTTATCTCACACCTTATACAAAAATTAACTCCAAATGGATCAAATACCTAAATATAAAAGCTAGAATCATAGAGCTCCTAGAAGAAAATGTAGGAAAACATCTGGTGGTAGGTGGTACATTCTTAAACCTTATACCAAAAGCTTGAGTAATGAAAGAAAACATGGATACATGGGACCTCCTCAAACTTAAACACTTTTGGGATTCAAAGGACTTTGTCAAGAAGGTGAAAGGCAGCCTACTCAATGGGAGAAAATATCTGGAAACCACATATCTGATAAGGGTGTGATTTCCATTCTATATAGAGAGATCATACAACTCAACAATAAAAGAATATGCAATCCAATAAAAAATGGGCCAAAGACTTAAACAGACATTTCTCCAAAGAGGAAATACAAATAGCCAAAAAGCACATGAAAAAAATGTTCCATATAACTAGCTATTAGGGAAATGAAAATCAAAACGACAATGAGATATCATCTCACACCACATGAATGGCCATTATTAAAAAAAAAAAAAAAAACAGAGGGAAGTGGCTATAGCTCAAGCAATTGAGCTCCTGTTTACCATATGGAGGACCCAGGTTCAATCCCTGGGACCTTCTGGCAAAAAAACAAAAACAAACAAAAAACAGAAAATAATAAGTGCTGGAGAGGATGTGGAGAAATAGGAACATTCCTTTACTTCTGGCAGGATTGTAAAATTGGCAGTTCATCAGGAGGCTAAATATAGAACTTCCATATCATCTAGCAATTTCTCTAATAGGAATACATCCAGAAGAGCTGAAAACTGTGGCACAAACAGACATCTCCACACCAATGTTCATAGCAGCATTATTCACAATTGCCAAAAGATGGAAACAACCCAAGTTGTTGTCAACCAATGAATGGATAAACAAAATGTGGTTTTGTTTACAAAACACATACAATGGAATACTATACTACAGTAAGAAGAAATGAAATTGGGACACATATGATAACATGGATGAATCTTGAGGACATTTTCCTAAGTGAAATAAGCCAGACACAAAAGGACAACTATTGCATGGTTTCACTAATTTGAATGAAATACAAAGAACAAATTCATGGGGTTAAAACCTAGAGTATAGATTATTAGGAGATAAGAGGGGGGCTGCAAAGGAGTACTGATGCTTAATGTATGTAGAGTTTTAATTAACTTGACTGTAAAAGTGTAGAAATGGATAGAGTTGATGGTAATACATTATAGTGAGTAGTAGCTGGTTTATAAATAAGATTGTGGCTGAAAAGGGTAGTCTAGGGACAAAAATGTCAACTGAAAGAAAGCTAGAGAATAATCTAGGGACTGAATAACAAGTAAACCCAGAGGTGGATGAGAATTGTAGTTAATAGTACAAATGCAAGAATGTCCTCCTGTGAACTAGAATGGATATACATCACTATTGCAGGTGGTGGGAATATGGAGAAGCATGGGAAAAATAAAACTAATGTAACCTATGGACTATAGTTAACAGCAATACTGTAATATTCTTGCATCAATGCCAAAGATGTACTGTGTTAATAATAGGGGTGCATGGAAAAATTATGCCAAATCTACGCTATGGACCATAGTTAGTGGTAATAGTCTGATGATATTATCTCATAATCTGTAACAAATGTTCCACAATGGTGGTGTGTTGTTGAAGGGTTGTTGAATGGGAATTCTACACATGAGCATGACTGTTTTGTAAGTTCACAACTTCTGTAATAAAAATCTATTTTTAAAAAAGACAAATAAAAGATGGGGGAAAAAAGTCAATCTACTGTTAGGGATAGTAGCTGGACCACAGTAACTCCAACTCTAACCCCTAGATTCATCTTCCCAATGGGATGCCCATTGATTGCTACTGCCACATAGAACTTTAATATTCCAGCATTAGAGTGACTGGAAATCCCTTCTGTGGCAGTGTGAAATTATGAATTCCCAAAAGAGAAAGATTTTATTTGTAAACTAATCTATTCCTCTGGGTGTGACACCCTTTGATTGTATTAAATCCAAAGGATTTAAATTTACTTGATAATATCAATTTAGGGCTTTTGATTAGACCACATTAGTGTGGTGTGACTCAGGTTGAGTCCCCACCCCCTTGGTGGGCTGATATAAACAGACCTCACTCAGAGGACACGCAAAAAGAGAGAGAATTCTGTCATTTTTTATCCTGGGGCCCTGGAGAGAGATGAGCCATTTGCCTGATAGTTTGCAGTTGATACAGAAAGCCTGGAAGGATACAAGTGCTATGCTGAGAGAGAGGAAGCCTTAAGAGACAAGTCCTATGCCAGCCTACAGCTGAGATCCGGAAGAAGCTGGGCCCACAGAGCCTTAAGAGGAAGCTCAGGAAGGAGAAACCAGGCAGAGATCAGCCACCACCTTGTTTCAACATGTGACAACTGACTTTGGTGAGAAAGCAACCTTGAGTTGGACTCTTTAGGGCCTTGTAACTGTAAGCTTTTACCTCAAATAAATACCCTTTATAAAAGCCAACAGGTTTCTGGTACTTTGCATCAGCATCCCTTTGGCAGACTACTACACTTTCCAATTCATTTATAGAGCTGATACAAGGTTGTAACAAACAGTTTTTCTAAAATAGAAATAATCACAGTAGTATGAAGCTTGATATAGTTAGTAAAATGTAGCTGTTGGATATATCTAGGGACCTACTAAAAGTAGATGTCTCATTCCTAATTCTATTTTAATTGGATACCAACTTTAATCTCCACCCCATACACTGTCCTCATCTAAACCTTAAAAGGAAGCCCTCTTTCCTAGGCAATTGACATCAGAAATTACCTACCTAAATATGAGGTTCTATCACTTACCCCCAATGTCACTGCTTAGTTATTTAGGCATCCACAGTAGAGTCAAATCACAATACTTCCCCATAACCCAGTTACCTGCTAGAGAAACACACATACTGTTATGGAATTTATTAACTCACAAATAATAAAAGGCTAAGAAATAGACCCGGAATCTCTGAACATCAAGTTCAGTATTCGTTTCTCATACTTACTCATTTACTTTCCTCTAGTCCACGAATCCTTAGCCACCTAGCTTAGGGACACTGTGCATTCATTCAGTGTCTTCATATAGCAGGAGAAATTTAAGGTGGGCTTCGACTAGCTTTAGGAATGAGGGCTCAGGATATGTGGGTTTTTAAAAAGCACTTAATCCCTAAACATAATAATTATGTTTACCATAATTATTATACCATATAATTTTAATATTAAAGCAAGAAAAAAAATGACATACAATGTATTCTACAAAACAAAATTTTACTTTTGCTCTGCAGTTGACCTAACTGTATTAGGGATCAAGAAAATCTGTTGGTATGTGGTAACTGCAGTCTAACAAGACCTATTCAAAAATTTCTATAAATAATCGAAGCAACTCTGAAATAAAGTCTCTCCCAAAGAAGCTTAATTTTTTCCACTAAATACTGTCTCTTTTCACTCTTACTGACCTAAATAATTTTAACAAAGTCCACCTTTGCACTTTTACATATTATACTCCAAGTCTCTTCCCCTTCCTGGTCTCCAAACCAAAATAAAACTAGTCTTACACGTGACCTGTGTCCGTAACGGGCAAATAAATGCCTGTTGTTCTCTCTTTCCCTTTGGTGGGTTGTCATGACTCTTACTGATACCAGCAATTAAATTTTAAATTAATTTCAGGGAAGGCGGAAAATGTTCCTATGAAAAATCATTTTGCATCCAATTGCTTGAACAATCACAGAATTTCTTACTGGTCTTTCCTCCCCCTGGTTTTGGGCAGGATTTAAGAAATACACAGGGAAACGTGGTTGGCTGACCCAGCGGGCACAAGCAGCAAGGGGGGGATAAATGAATAAATAAATAAAATCTTTAAAAAAAAAAAAAAAAAAAGAAATACACAATGCTGTATTTCAGCAATTTTAAGATAAGCGTTTTTGACATTTTAACATCTCTCAAATCAGGATTTATCTAATACGGTTTAATTGGCAGCATTTTCCTTCATGAAGCATAAAAAAATAGTGCTCTTATAACCAACAAAGTTAAGTTATAAAGTTATAAGAACCAACAATGTTGGTTACAAGATGATATATGGTGGGTATATTTAAATCACTTGTGAATTCAAGTAAAATGCACTCCTGGATCTCTTCCTGTTGCCCTGCAATTCCATTTCCCCCTTCTATTCCTTACTCTGAGCCCTGGGAAGCTGACTTTTGTGAGGGCACCAACCAGGCTCCCTTGCCCTATTGTTTGGGTTGGATTTAGCTAATGGGAGGCACTGGCTGGAGAGCTGGAGGGCAGGAAGAGAATGAGGTGGGATATTTATTCTTATTCCCTTCTCTACTTTCTCCCTGCGGAGTCATCACAGGTTGGCTGGGTCCCCTTACTGAAGGCCACTGCCACTGTCAGCCCAGTCATCCCTCTTCAGGTTAACTGGTCCACTCAGTCCTAGGGTTAGTGTCACCTCCCAGCTGGTACTAGCCTAGGGGCACTGCACTAACTCTTGTTGCTTTTCTCAACAGTGTCCACACATTTAGAAATAACCCCTTTATTAATCTCTCTTCAAATTCCCAACTTGAGTATGTCATCTGTTTCTGCCAGGACCCTAATCAATACAAAAGTTCTTTAATTTTTGCTTCGCATGAGCCAATAGCACCCTCATCAGCTGAGAGCTTGTTGGAAATGTTGATGCTTGGGTCCCTACAAACGTACTGAAACAGAACCGGCATTTTAACAAGATCCCCAGATGCATCTTGTACACATTAAAGTTTGAAAAAGCCCTGGTTTAACATATCAGTGGATATAACAAATTTAGCATCTGCATGTTAATGGCTTATTAAGACTATTATCTGATCCTCAGTGTCTACTGGGGGATGCTTCTCCATCTCTTTTTTCATTATTTGAACCAAAAAGTACTAAGTCCAACATGAAAATGTTGACAAGCCTAAAGGATCTCATCTCATGTAAAAAATTGTTGATTCTCATCTCCAGAATAATTTTCTTTAAAAATCAATAGGACATTTGGAAGGAAAAGCAGAGGAAAAGAGTGCTTATAGATATATTTATGAATAATAACTAGGTCCATCTATGCCAAATGCCATTTTAAAAAGACAAAATAGAGCTCAGTGGATGAAAACCATTGCCATATTGCATGTAAGTATATGTAATTGGAGACTCATTTGTCAGCACGAAGCTATTCATATTGATTTTTCTACCTCTGCAAACTGGAAGTTTGGGATCTAGAGTGAAGAAGTAATTGTAAACAAGATGCCTCTGGATGAAAAAAGAAGCATATTTAGTCAAATTAACAAAGTGGTCCTCCATAATTTTCAGCACTTGTCTGTCTTCAGTAAGCTGGGCAGAATCCGCAGGAGGTTTTAGAACCCTGAGAATTTGCTGGTCTGTTTAAAACATTTCACACATTATTCATGGAAAAAAAATCAGACGTGCCATGTATGAAGATAGCCTTAAAGGCTTCTTTCCAGGTTAAGGAAATTTATGGGAATGCAGTCTAAGTTATTCACCTTCCTTACCATATGAGATTACCTCACTCTGCACCAGGTGTACTCGAAAATAATCTGAAAATTCCTTATATTAAAGTAGAAATGTTTGATTTATAGCTTGGGTTTAAACCTGTAATGAGGCATTCCATTCTGGGTGATCTCATATACCCAAAGCAATAATAACACCAGGGTGTTAGCATACGGGAAGCCCTGCCTAGGTGGACATTGTGCAGAGTTTGGGTCAGCCTTTTTTTTTTCACTGGTCAGATTTGCTGCGGAGCGTGGGCTCTGAGAGGAGGCTTGGCTGAAGGTGAACCACCTCCTTTTCAGTGTGCCAATCTCCATCTCCTCTGCCTCCCCTCCCCCAACACACACAGCTTTCTTCTATCTAATTGGTAATGTGCAAGAAAACAAAGTTAGGCCTTCAATCACTGGAGGTTAGGCTAACAATCTGGTGGTGACTGGCACAGTAAGAGCTGTGAAAGCACAGGTTATGAAGCTCGTAACTCTGGGTTCAAATCGTGACTCTATTACATGAGCTGTTTGGCACGTCTGGCAACAACCCCTACCATGTGCAGAATTTCCAGACTTTTTTTCAACAAAGAGCCTTCTCTTGAAATCCAGTATCTCCAAATCTTCCCACTGATGCCTTCTTCTTGGTCCTCCAGTCACTATCAAGCTCTTTCCCCAGGCTTTGTCAAGAAGCCCTCTCTAGCCCTTTCAAAGTCTGTACTTCTAGGGAGCAAGGCAACACAGCATGGTGATAAGAATAGACTTTGCACCTAGACTGCCTGGGTTAAACCCTGGCTTTGCCATTTACTAGTTGGGTAGTTACTTAAACTCTTTGTGCCTCAGTTTCCTATAATGGAGATATTTTTATTATTTTAAAGGGTGGTTGTGTTAATTGATTAATATATAAAAAACATTTAGAAGAGTGCCTCACAAATAATGTAGAGCTATTTATATTTGTTATTATGCTAATTAAAAATAGACACCCCAATAAATATCTTGACTGATGCTAAAATTTAACTTTCCTAATTCTTTACTGAAAAATCCTTATTTTTTAAAAGTTTGATTAAAATTCTTATTAGATAATTATATGTTCATTGAAAAAATTTGGAAAATATGGCATTGTTAATACTTTGGTGTACTTCCTTTCAGTTCTTATTTTCTTTGACCATGTTTGTGAAAAACACATATATGTGTATCCATTATATTAAGAATACAATGTAAAATTTATACATATATATTAAATATATATAGACATATATATAAAGTACATATTTAATAAATATTTAATTTATTATAAATATGTGCTTACATATATTTTTATTATATTTTTTCATACTATATATTACATAATACATATAGCTATGTAATATGTTACACCATATAAATGTATTTTTATATTATGTTTACATATTACATATTTATACAGTTTAATCTATATATTGAATTTGATATGTATTTAATTATATGTTTACAAATACAGTATATATAAAGTGTATATTATAATATATATAATATATATCCTTTTGACAAGATTAAAATCATAAAAATAGATTAATATATGTACTTTTATTAAATATAATATCACAAATAGATTCCCATGTCAGTAAATATTCTTTGAAAATTAGAGTTTTAATGGCTGTACAATGTCAGTCACATCATATGGATATCAAAATATATGACACCATCCACTCTTTCCCACTTTTGTCTTTTTTTTTTTTTTTTTTTTTTTTTTTGCCTATCTCCAATCACTCTTCATAAATGATAATGCTTTGATGAAAGTTCTTGATGAATTTTTATGCACTACCATCCACTTTCAGCCAAGATGGGATTACAGAGATCAGATTTACACTCCAACATTAAACAACCAACAAAACAGAAAAATTATGAAACAATGTTTTCAGACACTGGACAACAGGTAGATTTGGGCAGTGATCCCTGAGAGAGGGACAACACATGAAGTGAGCCTTGTGATGGCCCCAGCTTATTGCCTGGGAAAAGATTCCAGGCCACTGCCCAGGAAAGGAGGGCCCAGGAGGAAGCCAGCGGTTTTTCTGGTTTGAGGAGATGGTTTTGGGAGTTGGGGGTGCTAAGGTGGCTGAATTTACAAGGCAGAGTTATCAGAGTTCTCCAGAGATCTGCAGAGGAACCCTGTCTGCTCTGAGGATTCCATCAACAGCACATGTGTGTGTGAGGAAATTGAGGCCAAGGAAAGAACTACCCAAAGGAAGATGGTAAAATAATCCATGTGGGGGAGCGGATGTGGCTCAACTGGTTGAGTACCTGCTTCCCACATAGGAGGTCCTGGGTTTGATCCCTGGTGCCTCCTAAAAAAACAAACAACAAGCAAAACAAATGAAAAAACCAACTCAGTGGAGCTGATGTGGCTCAGTGGTTGAACTCCAGCTTCCACATATGAAGTCTTGAGTTCAATCCTGGTCTCTGGTCCCTCAAAAAAAAAAAAATTTCTGTGTCTCATATAAGGTCAGGAAGAGTCTGTGCTTCCACCAGCCATATGGAAAAACCTCATAATACATGGTTATAAGGAAAAGTATACTCATAATGGAATCACCTCAGTTGTGGGCAAGATTAGCCCTAGACTAAGGGCTGCTCTGGTTCCACCTAACAAAACCTAAAATCAAAATCTGAAAGGATCAAACTGTTTACAAGAAATTTGGCTACATCTCTAGCTAATATTTTCCTATAGGTGAAATCAGGAAAAATCATAAGGGGGCACTGGGTACAGTACACCATCAAAAAAGTTGTACACTGGACCTAAGGAGAAATGTTTGGAAGATGAGAAATCCATCCATCCTAAAATTGGAGGAGGGGATATTCTGGTCTAATACTGTTCATTCATTCATTCATTCATTCAAGTGTATAAGGAGCACCTACAGGTGCCATGAGCCCCTGTGCATTTTAGCACCAACCAGTAGAGTCACCTCCTTCTCCACAACTCTTCTCAGAGTTCATGCTCAGCCACTGTTTTGGGAACCAAAATATGGTCCAATTCCAATTCACTCTTTGGCCAGCCTCTCTGGAATATCCCTGTATGATGAGGAGAAAGAAAATCTTCCGATGAACACATTAAAGCTAGTTTCTTAAATTATAAACAAATTGTGCTTCATCTGAAGGCCTGATTTGATTTGTGCTAAACTAACAGAAGGATTTTCTGATACAGATCACTTCATTCTGAAGCTCGCTGACACTGTCCAAGCCAGAACACATCCAGAATTTTGTTTCTCTCCTTCTTGGATCACACACTTGATAAATGGACTGTCTGTGGTGTGTTGAATTTCTCCCATCTTCTTCATTTCAAAATTGGCTATTAGATATTTTCAATTTGAGACAATTTTCAAGCAATGATTGCATCCAACTAGAGTCTAATTAGGGGAAAGCAATTTCTGGAGATATCCCAAAGTAGGAGATTTTCTATCTGAGAACATTATGTACAGAGGCTGCCAACTTGGAACAGAAAGCTTAGGTGCTTTAAACACTACTCTGCCATTGTCCACTTCTGTGCTCAGTATTTGGCAAAGATATAGGGCAGGGCAAAAGGTA
This sequence comes from Tolypeutes matacus, assembly GCA_026826555.1. NCBI lineage: Eukaryota > Metazoa > Chordata > Mammalia > Cingulata > Chlamyphoridae > Tolypeutes > Tolypeutes matacus. The sequence continues at coordinate 1,170,633 of JAKSZT010053764.1, read as the reverse complement.
CTGGGATTTATTCTGCAATCATCTCAAGACCAAAGAATAAGACACTTGTAACATTTGAAGGAAATTAGTGGTAACGTCTAGTCCATTTCCCCACTGCTTCAGGAATCTAACACAGGACGTGCCTTTGTTCAGATTGCTCCCACACTCTAATGCCATTCTCACACCTCTAAGTCTATCCCAAACCTTGAGAATTACTTTATCTAAAAGCTTTTGCTGTCTGCTCCAGTGCTCAGGGCTCTCCCACTTCCTTGAAGGCCTGCAGATTTTAGAACCCTTAAGCATTTAATGAAGTGTTGTTTTCAACAGAAAGTTTATTGTTTTCTGTTTTGATAGAGAGTGTCCTGAGAGCAAAATCAGGTCTTGTGCTTCTCACAGATTCCCCATGCCATCCATAAATAAGATCCATGGACTCAGGGGCCACCCAGAGTAGGCAGTTCTTCAATGTGCTCCTTTAGCACCTTATGTTTATTTTTTTCTCAGCACCTACCATATTGTGTTGTGATATTATAGATGCTTGTATCTCTTGACCACTAAATGCGAGCTCCTTGGGGCCTGAGATCCTGTCTAGGATGAACTGATATCCCTTTCACAGAGTGCACTGTACAAGCTTAATGTATATGTTTGGAATGAGTATAAGTAAGAGAATAAATAAATGATTGCATTCCAGAAGCTTAGTAACTTCTTGTTGCTAAAATAATTGACTCTGGAGCAAAAGAACAGAAGAAGCGTCATTTTCCTCTGCACTTAAAGTCGAAAATATTAGGTAACTAGATAAGCCTTAGTAAGTAAGAATTGTAGTAAAAGAGAGAAATGAGGAACTAAAACAACCCCAGGCATGTTAAACCCTGTTAATACCCAAAATATAAGACCCATTTTGCAACCATGCCAGTCTCTATCTTTTGCACAACTGAACACATTCTTTACTCTCATTCCCTAGGGAACTCAACTCCACCACTTTAAAGGGAAACACAGGCTCTCATCTTCATTTCATCTGGTAGGATTAGGCTGGAAATGTATTTTGGCAGACACTAAAATCCCCACCCACCACCCCATCACCATACCCAGCCAAAGATAACACTTCCTGCCCTTGAAGCTTGATATGGTCACATAACCAGGATCTGGCCAATGAAGTGTAAGTAGAAGTAAGGCATATGACTTCTGAACAATTTTCTCTGAAGGAAAGAAGCATTCCTTCTCTTCCTTTGTTTCCCTTTCCCAGAAGCTGTAATGTGGGGGAGGGCAGAACAACAGCATGGAAGGAGACTGAATCCCTGCCACCACCAGAGGACATGACAGAGAGCTAATTTGCTGTAGTTATTTCAGAGTCTTTTCTTATAGCAACCTAGCTACTCTCTTAACTAATACTTGTTCTTTAGGCAAGAAGCTAGCGCTTACCTCCTGTGTGATAAAAAGCTCCCTGACAGCACAGGAGAAAAGATAAGGAAGAAAATCCACCTTTATAAAGTACCTACTATGCAACAGGCACTGTGCTAAATGCAAGTACTTATCATGTTCCTGGTTTTAGAAATGGTCGCACTGACGTTCAGAGAAGTCAATTAACTTATGCCTGGTCACACAGCTAGTACACGGTGGTACCCAGGTCTGTTCATTTCCAAAGTTAGTACTCTATACTTTACAAAGACAGTAATAGTAATGGCTAACATTTATTAAGGGTTTATTATGTGTTAAGAACTATGCTGAGAACTATGCATGAAATCTCTCATTTAATTCCCACAACTCTTTAAAATAGGTACCACTTATTTTACAGTTGAGAAAAGTTGAGCTTAGAGTTATTAAATAACTTTCCCAAGATCACAAAGCGAGGAAGAAGCAGTGTAACAATTTACCAGGGCCTTGCCTTTTCTAACTTCTAGAGACCATCTCATTTTTGGCTGTGATTCCTTCCTCCATATTTAAAGCCAGCAACAATTGCATCTTCATAACAATTCTTCTGTAGTTATATCTCCTTCTAACTCTGTTTTCTGCCTCCTTCTTCCACATTGGGCCCTCACAGATAACCCAGAATAATCTCCCTATTTTAGAGTTGGCCAATTAGCAAATGGAATTCCTGATGTGTTAGGTTACATCCCTTTGCCATGTAACCTAACACAGTCACAGGTCCTGGGGATTAGGATGTGGCCATCTTCAGGGGACCATTATTCTGCCTACCACAGGAATCTACCAAAAAATAAATGACTATAATTTATAAGTGTTTAGCAAGTCATGGAATACAAGATCCATATATAAAAATCTATTATATTTCTATTCACAAGGGTCAGCAAACTATAGCCCATGACTGGCCACCAGTTTTTGTAAATAAAGTTTTATTGGAACACAGCCTCACCCATTCATTTCTGTATTCTCTATGCCTGCTTTTGCACTACAGTGGTAGAGTTGGGTAGTTGTGACAAGAGACAATATGTCCCACAGGCCTAAAATATTTATTATTTGTCCCTTCAAGCAAAATTTTGTTGACCCCTGACAAACAATTGTAAAATTACATTTTTAAAAATTCCATTTATAGTAGCTTCAAAACCTTACAAAACTTCTACCCTGAAAACTATAAAACATTTCTAGGAAAAATTAAAGGACTAAGTAAACAAGAGCAATAAAATGTTCATAGTTTGGAAGACTGAATATTGTTACAATGTCAACTATTTCCCAGATGACCTATAGGTTCAATGTTATTCCAACTGAAATCCCAACAAGATTTTTGGTAGAATTAGCAAGCTGATTCTAAAATGTATAAGGAAATGCAAAGGTCCCTGAAGAGCCAAAACAATTTAGGAGATGTATAACAAAGTTGAAGGAGCCACACTTTCTCATTTCAACACTTATTATAAAACTAAGGTAATTAAGACAATATTATATTGGCTAAAGGTTAGACAAATAGATCAAAGGCTTATAATAAAGGGTCTGTAAATAGACCTACATATATACAATGAATTGATTTTCAATAAATATGCCAAGATACTTCAATGGAGAAAGGTTTATCTTTTCCACAAAGTGAGCTAGATCATTTGGATATCCAGTCTTGAACATTGTCACACACCATACAAAAAAATTAATTTGAAATGGATCTGAAAAGGATCATATACCTAAAAATAAAAGCCAAAACAATAAAACTACTAGAAGCTATGCAAACTTTGGCTAGACAAAGATTCTTAATGGGACACAGAACAGTGCTAACCATAAAAGAAAAACATGATAAATTGACAATCAAAATGTAAAACTTCTGTTCTTCAAAAGACACCATTAAGAATATTAAAAGGCAAGCCACAAGGGAGAGAAAATACTTGTAATATATATGTCTGAGAAAGTTTCTGTTACCCAGAATGTATAAAGAACTCCTACAACTTAATAAAAGTCAAACACCCCATTAAAAAATTGGCACTTCACAAAAGAATACATGTTAATGGGCAATAAGCATATAAGCAGATGCTCAGCATTATTAATCATCAGGGAAATGAGAATTAAAACCATGCTACACACTAGCATGACAAAAATTTAAATGACAATTCCAAGTGTTGACAAGAATGTGGAGCAACTAGGACTTTTAGACATTGGTGGTGGAAATGTAAACTAGTACAACTTCTTTGAGAAATGATTTCCAATTTCTTTTTAATTTTTTAGGAAGTAATGGGGATTGAACCCGGGACCTCATCCATGTGAAGCAGGCACTCAACCACTCAACTACACATGCTCCCCTCCGTTTCTTTTAAAGTTAAGCATATATTTATCATGATAGCTATTCCAATTCTAAGTATTGACCCAAGAGACATAAAAACATTAGCTCACAAAAAAGTCTTGTATACATGAATGTTCACTGCAGCTTTATAATAACCAAACACTGGGGTTTGGTGAGGGGACAAATATCTATCAATAGGAGAATGCATAAACACATAATAGCATATCCATTCAATGAAATACTATTTAGTAATGAAAATAGACAAACTACTGACATTGCAACAAGAATGAGTCTCACAGACATTAGGATGAACAAAGTCAAACACAAAAGAGTACATTCTGTACAGTTCCTTCCATTTTTATTAAGTTTTAGAAAGGGCAAAACTTATCTATAATGATAGAAATCATATCAGTGTTTACCTGATTTGGGTAGGTGTGAAGATGTCTACAAAGGGACATGAGGGTAATTTCCAAGATGTTGGAAATATTCTACATCTTGTGTGAGGTGGTGATTGCATATTTGTCCAAAGTCATCAAAATGTACTTTTAAAATCTTTGCATTTTATTCTATATAAATTATATAAGAATAAAGATGATTTTTTAAAATTGCTGTGGACATTCTTATTTTTGATAAAGTTATTAGCAATGGTATCTGCAAAGCTAAGTGCTCTGAGATAAGTACCTCTTCATTTAGACTGGCAATGCCAGCCTAATTAGAGTCTATCTGTTAACAGTTCAGTGACCCAAGGTTCTGGAGGCCAGGCTACCAGTTTCAGCCATGTAGGTGGTGCATTGCTTGACTCCAGGGGCCCTTTGTGTAGTTTCAATGCTCTCCCCAACCACCCATGAATGATAGCAGTACAGCAGTTACCTTTCTATTCTAGGATCAAACTGCAATCAATCCAGTTTCTCTTCAGTCAAGATGAGTGCTTTTGCATAAGGCAACTCGGGTTTCTTACTCACCCCCAGTGAATTCACCTTACTAGCTCTCCAGATGCATCCAGATGTGACTGAGTTTTTGTGTGTGAATTAACAGCTTCCACAATCTCTCTGGGGTCTGTGTTACATGATGTAAGTTTCAAAACAGAGGCAGAAATTTTATCAACTCCAATGATGAGCTAGAATGAACCACAGTTTTCTGATTCAACTAATATTAATGAGCACCACCTGTCTACCAGGCTTGGCATTAGATGCATCTAAACTTATTTCATTTAATTCTACAATAACCCTTAAAGGAAAGCATTATTATCCTTATTTTATAGTTGAAGAAACTCACTCAGAGAGGTTTAGTGATTGGTCCCTGATCACATAAACCAGACTCTCTTTTTTCAAGCTACCATACCATATTGCTTTTCAAGACATTTTTTCATTGTATGTTTTCTTCTTTGAAGATGAAAAGAAATTTTTCTATTAAAGGTGCCTTTATATTAGGAGCAGATGTGTGCACAATGTCCTTTTACAAAGGAATTAAAGTAACATTTGATCTCCCATCTGTCAATCAAAGTTGTCTGATCACCTATTATTTGAAAAACTCTTGTGCTAGTTACCCAAGGAATACAAAGCTGGTCACACACAAATCCTCTAGGGAGTTTTTGGAAAAGTTATTTATAACAGTACTAACCCACAATGTCTGCTTCTCCCAACAAGCTTTCAACTCATTGGTTCTCAGCCCTGATTACACATTAGAAAAACCTAGGGTGTTTTAAGAAAATACAGATATCTACACCTGCTCAAACCTACTCCCAAGCAGAAATTCAAAACTTCCCTCTAAAGAGGTCATTCTAAATATTATTGTCCTCAGTACATTCATTTTGGCAATTGTACTGTTATTTTTCCTTCTTAAAAAAATATCCAGGCCCCTTTTCACTGTATTACTTTCATCATTACACACTAGAGCTTTATGCATAGCATACCTTATACATAATTCAAAAGAATTGATGGGTGATTGCTTGCTAACAAAAACAAAAAGAGAAGGGCAATCCACCACCACAGCATTCCAAGCCATCTACTAGGAATGTGCTGGTTGGACTGAGGCAATTTCAGTGAGGTGAGCTGAGTGGTACCAAAGGTTCTGAGCAGGAATGGCAGGGTTTGGGGTAAAATGAAAATGTGGAGCTCCTGGCTAAAAAATTAAGAATTTCAGGACATTGAAAGCAAAACATTAAGTCAACCATGGAGCTCTTCAAAGTGCAGGGTCCTGTGTGACTGCACAGGTTGTGTGTCTACGAAGCCAGTCCTGGTTCCAAGGAGCAGAATGCTTTGCTTATGTTCAGCAGTTCTGCACACTTGCCAATAATCAGGCAGCCACAGAAAGCTGTTGATTACCATCCCAGTGGCCATGTTTTTAAAAACCCAAACTCTTTGGTCCTTAATTTGTTTTTTTCAGAGACAAAGGACTCAGGGCACATACTTCCACAAAAAAATATTCTTACACTAAAATAGTGTTAACTGAAATTAAAATTTAATTGGGCTTACTGTATTTTTTAATTTAAAAATATTTATTAGAGAAGTTGTAGGTTTACAAAAAAATCATGCATAAAATACAGAGTTCCCATATACTACTCTAATATTAACACCTTGCATTAAAGTGGTACATTCGCCAAAATTGATGAAAGAACATTTATATAATTGTACTATTAACTATAGTCCATGGTTTATTTTAAGTTTCACTCTTTGTGTTGTATAGTCCTATGGATATTTTTAAAAAATATTTTCCAAGTAACATATATATAACCTAAAATTTCCCCTTTTAACCACATTCAAATATATATTTCAGTGCTGTAAATTTCATTCACAACTTTGTGCTACCATTACCACCATCCATTTTCAAAACATATCCGTCATCCCAAATGGAAACTGTAGAATTTAACTATTGACTCCCATTCCCTACCCCTGTTAATCTATATTCTAGATTTTGACTCTATAAATTTGCTTATTCTAATTATTTCATATCAGGGATATCATAAAATATTTGTCCATTGGTGCTGGCTTATTTCACTCAACATGCTGTCTTTAAGGTTCATCTGTGTTGTTGTTATATCAGCGCTTCATTCCTTTTTATGGCTGAATAATACTCCTTTGTGTGTAAAAACCACATTTTGTTTATCCATTCCTCAACTGATGGACACTTGGGTTAATTCCATCTTTTGGCAATTGTGAGTAATGTTGCTATGAACATCAGTGAGCAAATATCTGTTTGAGTCCCTGCTTTCAATTCTCTTAGGTATATACCTAGAAGTGGAATTATGGGTTCATATGGTTATTCTATACTTAACTTTCTGATTATCTTCCAAGCTGTCTTCTACAGTAGCTGTACCATTTTGCATTCCCACCAACAATGAATGTTTCTATTTCTCCACATCCCCTCCAACACTTGTAACTGCATTTTCTCACATCAAGTGGATATAAAATGGCATCTTATTGTGATTTTGATTTACATTTCCCTAATGGCTAATGGTGTTGAATACCTTTTTATATGTTTTTTTTGCTATTTGTATATCTTCTTTGAAAAAAAATACCTATTCAAATCTTTTGCCCATTTTTAAAATGGATTATCTTTTTGCTTCTGGGTTGAAGCATTTTTTTTATATATTTTGGATATTAAGCCCTTACCAGATATGTGGCTTCCAAATATTTTCTCCCATAGGTTGTCATTTCACTTTCATGATAAAGTCCTTTGTTGCAAGAAAGTTTTTCATTTTCATGAGGTCCCATTTATCTATTTTTTTTCTTTCCTTGAGTGTAAAGTCTAAGGAACTGTCACCTAACATAAGATCCTGAAAATGCTTCCCTACGCTTTCTTCCAGGAGTTTTATAGTTCTGTTTCTTGCATTTAGATCTTTGATCTAATTTGAGTTGATTTTTATTTCTGGTGTGAGGGAGGAGTCTGTCTTCATTCGTTTGTATATGAACATTCAGTTTTCCCAACACTATTTATTGAAGAGACTGTTCTTTCCTTCCTTCTGCTTACTTTGGGTTTAGTTTGCTCTTTTTTTTTACGAAATCCTCTGGTTTTGATGTTACGTTTCTGGTTTGATATCTTTTTTCCTTTTTAATTTAGACGTATAGATTTCCTTCTCAGCATAGTCTTTGCCACATCCCATAAGTTTTGGTATGGTGTATTTTAATTTTTCTCAAGAGATTTCCTAATTTCCCTTGTGACTTCTTCTTTGACCCATTGGTGGTTTAAGTACCTTGTTTAATTCCCACATATTTGTGAATTTTCCACTTATCCCTGTATTATTGATTTCTAATTTCAGACTATTGTGGTCAGAGAATACATTGTATGATTGCAATATTTTTTAATTTATTGAAACTAGTTTTGTGACCTAACATATGTTCTATCCTGGGGAATGATCCATGTACACTAGAGAAAAATGTTTATTGTGCAGCTGTTGGGTGAAGTATTCTATATATGTTTATTAAGTCTAGTTGAGTTGGAGTATCATTCAAGTCTTCTATTTCCTTTTTGATCTTCTGTCTAGATGTTCTATCCATTATTGAAAGTGGTATATTAAAGTCTCCCGCTATTTAATGTAGAACTGTTTTGTCCTTCAAATCTATAAATATTTGCTCCATATACTTGGGGGCTCTGCTTTTAGGTGCATATATATATTCATGATTGGTATTTCTTCTTGTTGAATTGACCCACCCCTTATCATTGTATAATGTTCTTCTTTGTCCCTTGTAACTGTTTTTGGGTTAAAGTCTATTTTACCTGATATTAGTATAGTTACCTCAGCTTTCTTATGGTTACTACTTGCATGATAAATATTTTTCCATCATTTTATTTTCATCCTGTTTATGTATTTGAATTTAAGCTGTGACACTTATAAACAGCATACAGTTTGGTCATGCTTTTTAATCTACTCTGCCAATCTCTGGCCTTTGACTAGAGAGTTTAATCCATTTACATTTAAAATTACTACTGCTAATGTAGAACTTTCTTCCTGCATTTTGCTTTTTAGTTTTCCCAGGTCTTATACCTTTTTTTTTTGACCCTCAATTCTTCCATTAATGCTTATTTTCACATTTGTTTTATTTTTTAAATTTTACCATCTTGAGCCCTTCTTGTTTCTTTCTGGACATATTTTTCATATATTTGCATTGTGGTTACTATGTGGTTAAAATTCAACATCCTAAATATATAACAATCATTTTTTTATTTGATACCAACTTAACCTCAATAGCTTACACATACACTGTTCCATACCTCTCCATGTCTCCATCTTTTTGTACCTCTTACAAATTATATCTTTGCACATTGTATGTCTAAAACCATGGATTTGTCATTACTTTTTATGCATTACATTTTAGCAACTGTAGAGAATAAGAATTGGAGTTGCATACCAAAAGACTATACAAGAGTACTGACATTTATAATTAGCCAAATGGTTACCTTTACTGGAGGTCTTTATTTCTTTATGCTGCTTTGACCCACTGTCTAGTGTACTTTCCTTTCAGTCTGAAGAACTCTCTTCAGCTTTGCTTGTAGGGCAATTCTAATGGTAATGAACTCCCTCAGCTTTTGTTTATCTAAGAATGCCTTAATCTCCTCCTCATTAGGGAAAGAAAACCTCTTCAGATATAAATTTCTAGGTTGGCAATTGTTTTCCCTCAGCACTTTAAGAATTTCAACCTACTGTCTCCTTCCTCCATTGTTTCTGATGAGAAATTGGCACTTAATCTAATTGGGACTCCCTCATACATAACACATTGCTTTTCTCTTGCAACTTTCAGAATTCTCTCCTTGTCCTTTGCATGTGATTATTTGACCACCATGTATCTTGACATATTTCCTTTAAAGTTATCCTGTTTTGTTTTTGTTGGGATTCCTAAATGTGCATATTTATATCTTCTGCCAAGTTTATGAAGTATTCTGTCATTCTTTCTTTTATATTCCGTCTGCTCCTTTCTCTCCTTCTCACACTGGGACTCCCAGAATATGTATATCGGTACACTTGATGGTGTCTTATAGGTCTCTTAGGCTATGTTCACTTTTTCTAGTTCTTTTTCTCTCTGGTTCTCAGTCTGACTCATACCAGTTGTCTTATGTTTGAGTTCACTGATTCTTGCTTCTGCCAGCTCCAATCTGCTCTTGAAATTCTCCTGGGAATTTTGCATTTCAGTTATTGTGGTCTTCAACTCTGATAGTTTTGTTTGCTGCTTTTTAAAAATTTCTCTCTCTTTTTCCTGATTCTCATATTGTTCATTCATTGTTTTCCTGATATTTTTTAGTTTGTTCTCTGCATTTTCCTTCATCTCCTTGAGTATATTGAAGATCATTTTTTAAAGTCTTTGTCTGCTATGTTCACAGTACATTCATTTTTTTTAATGTTTTCTGGATTTTTATCCTCTTCTTTTGGATGGACCATCATTTCCTGTTTCTTTGTCTTGTAATCTTTTGTTGCATACTGTACATTTTAATATTTTAAAATGTTATCTCTGACATTTAGTCCCTGAGCTGTTTCTTGAGTTTGTATCCAGCTAGCGATATGACTGAGATTTTCTTGAGTGCCAAGAGTTAACAAAACCAAACAAATGAAAAAATCACATTTCACAGACTTCGCAAATTGGCTTTGCCTTGGCAGTGCTTTCCTTCAGTATTCAGCCCTCCTATCCAGAAAGTCAGCTCAAGGCAAATGCCAAGTGCTGGTTCCTCCATGTTTTTTCTGAGCCTGCTTGTTGTCCTGGGCTTGCTAGTGGCCTTAGGAGTTCCCCTGTTTATAGGAATTTCAATGTCCCTCTATTCCCTAGGAAACACTTTCTCCTCTCTCAGGTGCTCCCCCTGCAGAACTTAAAGCAGGTAAGCCTTTGTCCCAGGTGGCCTGACTGCTTTTTAGACCACTTTTACTGTCCCAAGCTGCTTTTGACTAGAGGACACTGCAGAGAGAACTCATTTCACCAGTATTTACTGAGATTTACCAGCCTCTCCTCTGGCTCTTCCATAGATGCTGCACAGTGTTCTTCTAAACTTCAGAGTTTCAAAATAGTTGATTCAGACAGTTCCTGCCTGTTTAATAGTTGTTCTGGTGAAGGGACTGATTTCTGGAGTTTCCTACTCTTCCATCTTCCTACAATCCCCTTAGTCCTTAATTTTTTAATTTATCCCCCCTTTTATTACTTTGTTGATATCACAATTCTATTGCACTGTATTTTCTCAATGTTAAATTGTGAATTTATTCAATTTCAGTATTTTAAAGACACTATTATTTTAAACCCTATTTTGAAGCTTCTTTCTCTTTATACTGATAGCTTTAAAAAAAATGGAAAATGCTAAACTTCTCTCCACCAATATTCTGATGTTCATCAAGGCCCAAGCAGGAAGAGAATCACACCATTCGCATTGACAGAGCTCTAATCCTTCCATACAGCCCAGGCACCTTCACAACAATGCTATACCCTAAAAAGAGGGGTGGAGACCCCCAGGCCCTGTGAATTTTGACCATAACAGAGTTACTACCACCACCAGGGTGTGCCTCCAGGAGCTCCTGACACCAGGCACCAGCTGAGTCTTCAGGCTGCTGAGTGTCTCTAACTCCAGGAAAGGAGGACCATTATGAGTCATGTAGCCACTTTGTTCTTTTAAACAGAAATTTCTTCTAATACCGGTCTGAAAACTCTGACCAGGCTTACTTTGCTCATCATGCTTTCCATGTTGCATGTCCTTAAAACTAATCTTTTTTAAAAAGATTGTGGGGGAGCAGATGTGGCTCAAGTGGTTGAGCACCTGCTTCTCATATATGAGGCCCTGGGTTCAATCTCTGGTACCTCCTAAAATAAAATAGATTGTGAAATTTTTTATACATAAAAAAACAGAATATGCTTCCTCCCCTAGCCCTTCCCCTTGCAAGCATTCGAGTGTGCCAAGTGAGTATAGGAGCTAGTGAGTGTAGACCTCCGGACCTGGAGGTGCAATGGAGCCAGAAGGAACCAAGCAAAAAGAGGAGGAGGAGGAAGAGGAGGACAGAAAATGCCTTTCCCAGTATTTGAAGATTGACCTGCACAAGTGTTCTCCTTCAGGGCTTATCTATACAATGAGTTTATAGAATAGCTCCAGGCCAAACTGTAGGACCTCCCTGGTCCTTTCTGCACATGCATCTTGTCTTAGGCATGTGAGTAGGTCCTAAGAATTCCCATTTACACAGTTATTCCTAGAAAACAGTTTCCTCACAGTCCCAAGTACAGCACTGCATGTCCTATAGCCAGCAATCCCTCACCCTAGACAGAACAACTTCACTGATCTCCCACAGCGTTCTATAGGAGAGCTCGGTGAGCTACCACCTGCAAGCATGGGACAGCGAGCCCCTCATGTCACCCCTAGACAATTGGGCCAGACTTACATGCTTCCAGCTCATGCACGAGGACCACCCTGCTCCCTCCAGAATCAGGACTAGGGTCCCGCACTGGGAGCAGAGCTGGGGAGGGGAGGGACCACCAGGACACCTGAAGATCCTACTGCTTTTAGGAAGCGTTGTTCTTGACTCACCCTGCAGTCCTTTAACTGTTTTCTGGAGCCCTGAGAAAGATGTTTCTGCCAGTTCTTACTGGCTTGGTGGTACAAATCTTCTGTGTGGGGACGAAGCCCTGAAGCATCTCACTTTGCTGTCTTTGATGGGGCGAGCCAGAGATAACATCCTGAGAGAAAGCTGATCATTACATGGCCACCATAGGCTCTTTACATCTTATAAAAAAGTTAAAGACTGAATCTTAAAACCTCTTTATTTTTGAATGATTTTAGATATACAGAAAAGTTGTTAAGATAGCGCAGAGTTTCCACGTACACTTCACCCAACCTCCCCTAATGTTAAGTTCTTATGTTACTGGTATTTTTTTAAGAAATAACCTTGGTGGAATACCATAAACTACAGACTTTATTCATATTTCAACACATTTTCCATGAATGTCCCTTTTCTATACTAGTATCCAGTCCAGGATATCATGTTACATTTGCTAAATCTGAATTTTAATTTTGTCCATGCCCAGAATTCTGTTAAAAGATAGTTATCAGGGAAGTGGATGTGGCTCAAGTAATTGGGCTCCCGCCTACCACATAGGAGGTCTGTGGCTTGGTTCCTGGTGCCTCTTAAAGAAGACAGCGAGCTGGCACAAAGGGCAGACACAGCAAGCTGACACAACAAGATGACGCAACAAGAGACACGAGGAAAAACATAACGAAAGGCACAATAAAGCAGGGAATAGAGGTGGCTTAAGCGATTAGGTGCCTCCCTCCCACATCGGAGGTCCTGGGTTCAGTTCCCAGTGCCTCCTAAAGAAACAAAGAAGGTGAACAGATACAGCAAGTGCAAACAACAAGGGGGTGGGGAGAGATTAATAAATAAAATAAAATTTTAAAAAGACAGTTAACAGGCACAAAAGGACAAATATTGCCTGAGCTCAGTTTATGAACTAAGCATAATATGCAAATTTAGAAAGTCAGAAATTAGAAATTAGCTTCCAGGGGCCGGGTATGGGAGGGGAATGGGGAGTTCATGTTTAATTAATATGGAATTTCTCTTTAAGGTGAAGGGAAAGTTTTGGCAATGGATGGTGGTGATGGAGGCATAACTGGGAATGTCATTAACACCACTGAACTGTATATTTGAAAATGGGAAATTTTACGTTGTTTATAAATTACCACACACACAGAAACAAACCATAGAACTGTACAACACAAAGAGTGAACCCTAATGTAAACAGTAGGCTAAAGTTAATAGCATAATTATAAGAATATTTCTTCATCACTTGTATCAAAATGAAGAACATGAATAATAGGGGAAACTGCATGTGAAAGGGAGATATATAGGAACTCTGTACTTTCTATATGATATTTCTGTAAACCTACAACTACTCTAATAATAAAAAGATGCTTTAAAAAAACAGAATATAAAATACACCAAAAGATGAAGAACAATAAGATGAACACCTGTATACCCATCTCTCAGTGTAACATTAAAACACAATAAAGGCCTTTAGAAAATGTGCCCCTCTCCCCTTGCATCCACCTTGCTCACCCACAGAAATAACCATCATCTTGATTTGGGTGTTAATTAGTCCCTTGCTTTTCTTAATATTATCAACTATGCATATATCCTTGAAAAGTTATTTTTAAATCTTTTCTGTTTTCAAGCTTTATGTAAAGAAAATCATGTTGTATATTTCTTCTGTGACTTCTTTTGCTCAATGTTATGTTTTTGAAATTTATCCATGTCTATGCATGTGCCATACTTTATTCATTTTTCATGAATGTATAATAATATACTGTAATTTATGCATCTATTCTTCTACTAATGGACTTATGGGCTGTGTTTTTTTTTTTTTTTTTTTTCCACTACAAAAAAGTTACTATGATCATTTTATACATCTCCTATTAAACATACGCAATTTTCTTTTCTTTATGAGGCAATACCAGGCTCTTTCTCAAAGTGATTCTACCTAATTACACACCTATCAAAACTGTATGAGGATCCAATTGCTCAATAATCTTATTGCATCTTAGTGTTCCTGGAATTTTTAATTTTTGCCAAATGGTGAGTGTGAAAATATCTTGATTAGGTTGAGCATCTTTCATATTTATGGAAACATTTGCATTTCTTCTTCTGTGAAAGCCTTGTCATGTATTTTACCCATTTTTCTACTAAGTTGTTCATCTTATTGACTTACAGGAGTTCTTTTCTGAATGTTAAGTTTTTGTCATTTAATTGCCCCTAAGCTTCCCACTTCCACTAATTTATTGATGGCAATCAATAAACAAGATTTACTTTCTGTAGAAATTTTCACCATACAACCCACCTAATCACTTCTAAATTCTTTTCAGAATTCAGCAGGTAAAATTTTAAAAATACATTTGAGGACAAAATTAAACATAGTTTTCCTTTCTTCCTCACTCCAAAGTTAGAGAAAATACTGGAAATGGGTGAGTCTTTAAGGATCAAAAGTTTCAACAAAACCTTAGAGGAGGAATTTTGCTCATCCACCACTTGTCTTTATCTTTTGGTTTGAGAGCACAATTAAACACATGTACGTTTTATGTTCTTGCACATCCTGAACTCCCTAATTATACCAGCTCTGAATTGTAGGCAGAAACAGAAGACATTGGGGTTGGGATAGGAGAGGATGTGGCGCCAGAGGCAAGGAACTTTATTGGTGTTGCCTCTGTCAGTAGGGGGTATCATATTTTTAGGAAGAGGAGAAAAAAATACATTCATAACTGGTTTCAGTTACTTATGTTACAGAGGGGATATCCATGCCTAGAACAGCTTTCATGGATTTATTTGTCAATTGACATAAATTAGAACCAGACCAAACTTCATTCCATCTCTCGTTGTTTTCTTCCATAGATTTTTCCTTGCCTTCTCCCCCTTCTCACTACCCCACCCTAATCTCTTTCCTCTTAATGTCTTTAAAAATAATTTTGTTTTGTCCACATTTTCTGCTTTCTCAGGAAATATTTTCTCAATGCTCTGGTTCCTTTTCTGCCTGAGGGAACATTTTCTTCTCTCCTTCCTTCTAATCCTCTCAATTATCTAAGCCCCTGCCCAGAATCCCTAATAAACATCCTTAAAGGGAGAGAGGCCTGTCTGGCTGAGTGTTTTATATATATATATATATCGAGACCAGGAAACTTCAGTTTAAGTCTACTTTTTTCTTTTACAAAACCATGCTTTATATAAAATTATGGCAATCACACACATTTTTTGGTCATTTTCACAATAGCTGAAAAGACTCCTTAAAAATCACAGAAGTTCCTGAGCACAAAAGCTTCTCCATCTCTGGAAAGGCACACTGCAATGATATAAAAAATAAAGAATATTTTCTCATTAAGACCTGGGTTCAAAACCCTATTCTGTTTCTTCCCAGGAGCAAGACCCCTCTCTGAGACTGAGTTTCTTCATCTGTAAAGTATTTAACGTGCCTGTGTGTTGTGGGGATTTTCAATGAGATAATGTAAGAAAAGATTTAGCTCAGTCTTCCAATTAGGGCTCTAACTTGAGATACTGGAAATTAAGTAGAAAGATGACTGGACCTATCAAATGCCTTGGAAGGTTAGGAAATATACATGAGAGGATAACTAACCACTAGCAGCAACTACAGAAGCACAGGGAGCAGGCATGGGAATGAATAAACCACTGCCATTTTTAGTCTCATGGCAGTTCCTTAACTAGAGAAGAGACAATCATCCTATTAACATCCAATCTCTTCCCCAACCAGATAGCTAATTTCCAGAGAAAATGGGGATTCTCTTAGGAATAGGAAGTGAATTCTACATGGTCCCAAATCAGCCAATACCTAATTCCATTTCTTGAATCTTTTGGTTTTGCTTAAAATCTCAAAAATATAATCCCTAGGACAATAACCAAGGGATATTCCCAATTCATGTGAAACATGAATCTTCTACCCAAAATGATCCTATTCTTCTCTGTCTGTCCAAATCTTACCATCCTTTAAGTAAAAGCATTACCTCCTCTATCAACTTAATTTGAATATTCCAAAGTGAATAGCTTCCTCTTTTGGAGTGCCTCCATCCCACAGTCACCCCAAGTACTTGGCACATTTATAGCTATTTGTGTGTGTGTGTGTATGTGAATGAAACAAGAGCCTTACAGAACAATACTTACCCTTATTATGTGTGACATGTGTTGGCATTTTTTTCTACTTTACTTCATTTTTTAAAATGCTTAATTGAAGTCACAGTCCACTAAGGAGTTGTGACATTCTGTTCAAAAAGCATTGGCCTCCAATGCCCATATGGGCAAAATCCATAAGGGGGAAGAGAGTAGTTGTGCAGTGAAGGGATATGACAGGGGTGTAGTGATACTGTTGGGTTGGGTGGTGCAAGTTTGACAGGGGGGCAGGGTGGGGAGGGTGGGTTGGAAGGTCCATGGAACTGGGGGGAGGGTTGGGGGAGGGAGCAGATGAACACCGGGGATTGGTGGATATGTAGTTGAAACTACAATGTTGGGAAAGCTCTTTTGGCAATATGACAAGGAAGGATTAGTGGTTTAGAGTGTTGGATGGGGGGGTGCATTCGGGACAGAGCGCACGTGGGGTGGTCTTCTAGAGGATATGCAAGCGATCGTTTTGTCATAGTGTGTTGTATCAGTGCGTGGAGACCCTCACAATGAGCAGGAAGGAATTGGACTCCCATCCTGTGGAGGCCTGATATGTTCTCAAAGAGAGGGGTGGGTGTCTCTCGAGAGCATGGGCAGTTTCTAATAGGGGAGGACAGACCACTGTGTCAAGCCTTCAATGTTGTTGCAAGTAACTATGAATCTTGTGCTTCCAGGAGTGAAGACTGGTGGTCGCCATGGGCCCCAAAGGGAGGGGGGAGGGAGGAATAGAATAGATGGAAGAGGGGTTTTTTAGGGGGCAATGGAAGTGTTCTGCATGATCTTGCAATGTTGGATACAGGCCATGTTAAATTTCAGCAAAAATTTATAAAAGTATATGGTCTAAAATGCAAACCATAATGTAAACCATTGACCGTGGTTAGTAGCTATGTTTCAATTTTTGTACATCAGTTGTAACAAATGTACCACCCACACATAAAAAGGTTATTAGTAGGGGAAGTGAGAAAAGGGGGAGGATGTTAGGTATATGGGAGTCCCCTATATTCTGTACATGACTTTACTGTGACCTAAAACTTCTTTGAAGACAAAATGCTAAAAAAAAGTAAGACACTGGGGAAGAAATGGAAGAAAATGTCTCTATACATACAGGACAACAGGTATTGCAGTGATATAAGGCAAAACATCAAAAATATTTTTTAAATATTTTTCATTATTTTTTAATATATCAATTTTTAAAATTTTTAATTTAGTTACAGTTTTTCTAAATTATTATGTATCTTATTTCTTATGTTTAACCCTATCGCTGTTTCATTTTCCTAGTAATTGTATTTGGCAATATTCTTGGCTTCATTTTTGAAGACGTTTTGGACCACAGAAGGGTTACAACTGTGGCAGGGGAGGATCATTGGTGTGGGGTGTCAGTGATGGGGGATACATGGGAGGAAGTTCACCTGGATATACATATAAGGTATATAAATGTGTTCAAATGTTCATGGGGCATTGTCACAGTGGGTAGAGTTTCACACAATAACCAAAAGAGTATTGAATTCCCATCCTGGGGAGTTTGGCCACATTCTGTAATGGAACAGCAACAATCACTTGAGTACTGGGACAATGACTAGTGAAGAAGGGTGGTCCACTGATGGGTCCTTGATATTGACGACTATGCTTATGAGCCTTTGCTCTTGAAATTGCAACTTAGCCTAGTGTTGTAGGGTACCTTAGATTTATCTCCTGAGAGCCTCCATTTGCTCAAATGTGGCCTCTCTCTAAGCCAAACTCAGCATATAAATGTATTACCTTCCCCCAGCATGGGACATGACTCCCGGGGATGAGCCTCCCTGGCACTGAGGGATTACTACCAAGCACCAACTAGCAATACAACTGGAAAAAGACTTTGAATGAAAGGGAGAAAAGATCAAGACAAATGAGTTTATATGGCTAAGAGACTTCAAAGTGAATCAGGAGGTCATCCCAGAGGTTACGCATATGCACATCTCAGCAGGATCGTACAGACTGCAAGTAGATACTGCCCCCAAATAGTGGGGCTCCTGAGGGCTCTGGAGACACCCAGGTCCTACAGTCATGACAGACAGTTCTGAAGTTTGGTGCCTTGCCAGTGGGCCCTGCTTTGGAGTTTGTGCTCCTGAGTGCAATAGAGTTGGATTCAGTTGTAGCTTCTCTACACATGCCTCTTCTGTCCCTTCTGTTTGAATCTATAGTTGGCGCTGGAGTTGTTAGGTGTACGTCCAAGAGACTTGAATCTTTGGGTTGTCCATATACCAACTGGGCCCTCAACCTCAGCGGAGTTGCAACACCTACTCTCTAGTTCATTGGACTCACCCAGGACAACTAACAAGGAGGTGAGGATGGACAACCACTATACCAAGGAACCAAGAGAGTCCACAATTGCAAGCAAGAGAGTCCCATCCATCTGCTGTATGAGATCGAAGCCACCTTTCAATTAGAGGTGGAGTGGGCATCACCATCCCAGAATCCTCAGGATTGGGGAATAAAATTTGGACTAGAGTAGACTTACTGGTATTCTACTATAGACTTATAGTGATTCTAACAATGGAAGAAATTATACCATTTATGTGGAGACAGTGGCCACTGGAGGTGCTGAAGGCAGGGAGAGGGAAAAAGAAGTGTAATATGGGGGCACTTTTGGGACTTGGGAATTGTTCTGAATGACATTGCAATGACAGATACAGGCCATTATATATCCTGCCATAACCTACAGAATTGAGTGGAAGAGAGTGTAAACTACAATGTAAACTATTATAATCTATCCTTAGTAGCAATGCTCCAAAATATGTCCATCAATTGCAATGAATGTACCACACTAAAGAAAGAAATTGTTAATGTGGAGAAAAGTGGAAGGTGTGGGGAGTGGGGCATATGGGAATCCCTTATATTTTTTTATGTAATCTAAGCATCTTTTAGAAAAAATAAAAAAATTATTTTAAAAAAAGCATTGGCCTTGAAGTTGAATGGAAGTTGGAGGAGCTATTTTCAAGACCTGGGTCTGCCACTCATTGCCTTGAGCAAGTTACTTTATCTCTCTATGACCGAGATTCTCTCAAGGGGGAATCATAATACAATGTTTCTTCTACATAAAATTACTGTGAAATGATAAATATAAAGTATGTAACCCAGTGCCAGGAACATTTTATGCTAACTATTATTAATATTAAATACTTAATAACTAATTTGATGACAAACAGAGTTGGAATCAAAGAGTCGGGTACTGTGAAATGGGAAGAAAAAGAAAAGCATATGCCCAAATATGGTAATTTTATATCCTTCTTCAAATGGACATGACCTTCTTACAAGACTCCATTGACTATCAATACTATCTGATTGCCCTGATCCAAGAAAGCCAAACCTACAGATTACATAAAGCCTTCTTTTTGGCAGATTATCTGAATGGCTCTCTTTCTTAGACTTGCCACCAGCAAGGACAGAAATAGACCTGGTAGTTGGATTTTTCAATCAGGTTATAAGTTTTTTTACTGATTTATTAGCTTTGGTCCCATGTTCCCTACTAATGTGGCACAGTCCTGTTTCCCTTACTCATTCCCATTTCCACTGCTGGTTTCATCATCAATACAGTTCCTTAAACTAGAAACTTGGTCTCACTCATCAACAACCCCAACCTTCACCCCCAGCAACCAATCCTGCCAATTCTATGTCCAAAACATCCTGTCTGCTTTGTATTCACACTGACATTGCTCTAGGTTGTTTTCCTCCCTCCTTTGGACGGTAATAATCTCCTAAATGATCTTCCTGGCTTTCTCCCTCACCCCAAATTCATCTTCTACTGTGCTCCCTAAGTCATCTTTATAAAATACATATAACTTTTCATGGGACTGTCCTTGTCCTCTAATCCTGCCATCAATATTGTTCATGGTTCCCCATGGCCCACAAGGTAATCTCCAAACACCTTAGGGTTGCATTTGAGGCTCCCCACAAAATAACTCTGTCTGTTTTTCCATTCTCATCTCCTGCTACCCTTGCACCTTCAGATCTTTCCCACTACTTGTCATTCAATAGACAAATCACACTCTTAAGTGTCCATGCCCTTGAACATGCTGTTTCCTCAGCTTAGAAGTCTTGTGTTCCTTTTTCTGGATGGAAACCTCCAATTCATCATTCAATTCTAGGTTCATCCATTCATTCATTCAACAAACACGTATAGAGCCCATGAATGCTCAAAAATTCTTCTCAGCAAAGATGAAGAAAGAGAGCTCTCACCCTCAAGGGGCTCTGTCTAATGGAGGAACCATGATGCCTTGGACAGGATGAATCACTCTCTTCCCCAAACTCTCCAAATACTTTGTATACAACATTATAGCATAGCCATAGGCCTGTGTGACTATGTTCCCCATCAGACAGTGAATGCCTCAGAAACAGAATATCTCTTAGATTCTTGCCATTCCAGAATCTACCCCAGGGCCCGAAACTCCGGAAATAACATCTGCTACAATAATGAAAGAATAAACCATGTAAAACAGCACAGGGTGATTTCAGATTGATTTCTACAGCATACATGCCCCCAGGGCCAGGTCAGCTGTTTAAATCTTCATCATGAAAGAAAGCATAGGAAAGGCAGGGGATTCATATGGTTTTGGAGATAATTACACACTATATTCCACATGATAGTTTCTTCTTCCCTCCATCCATTGTTCACTTCTCAGGATTACAGAGGGATTGGTGGGAGAAGAGATCTCATCTTCAAATGGTGCCAGAGTAGAGACTCAGGTCCAGAGAAACACATTAACCTAATATTTATTATATGATCATATGTCTTAAAAGATAGCTAAGATTCATGTAAATAGGGACTGTCTAGAATTCCTAGCACTATTACTAATAATAATGCTATTTTCTTCTCAACAGGAGACTTTGATCCCAAAACTAGAATAATTATAATTTACTTGACTATTGGGCTGCATTACTCTAATGTGGGGGTTCTTGGCCAGGGGAACACAGACCAAAGATTTCAGGGGGTCTGTGAGCTTGAATTGAAAATTCAAAAAAGAACATTATTCTTGTGGGGACGTGTTGGTGCATGTGTGATATATTTCTAAAATAATACACAGCATACTGTGGACTTAGTAAGGGGCCTGTGGTCTTCACCTGACTGGCAAAGGGGTCCATGGAACAAAAAAGGTTAAGTAACCCCTGCTTTATTGTGTTAAAACCAGATTAATTAGAAAACATTCAATTCATAGTCTGGAACTTTCAAATGCCTCTTTCCCCAGGATCTCAAAATATATTTTAGTGTCCTTTTTTAAAAAGCTAGATTTCCATTGTTTCTTCACTTGCAATTCCCAGCCTTTTCCAATCTAAAGCTAGAGTGGAGAAATCTTTTCCCTTTGAATATAAAACATTTGGCCTCAGCCACACACCTTTGTCACCTTTCAGGCAGCACAATTCTCCTGTGTGCAACTTTGAAAATACTTGACTCTGAAAATATTCCATGTGCCAGGAATATTTTATTTATTTCTTAAATGTTTGTAAAACTCCTACTATGTGGCAAGCATTATATTAGGCACTCAAGGTGCTGTGGTGAAGAAGACAAATGAGGAATTTTCTCTCAAAGAACTTAAATCATAGAGATGGAAACAGTAAACAAATAAATGAGACAGATAATTTCAGAAAGTGCCCAGCGCTGAGGAAAATAAAACAGCATGATGTGATGGAGAATGAAAGGAAGAGATGGGGAGCTAGCTGAGCATGGGTGGTTAGGGAAGGTGTCTCTAAGGGGACCTATGAGCTGAGACCCTGAATGCAGGAAGGAGCTGGCTTGAGAAGAGCCTTCCGGGAAGAGAGCTCCACAGGCAAGGGCCAAAGGCAGAAATAGATTTGGCTGGTTCAAAGAGCAGAATAAAAAGGCTGGAGGGGCTGATGCAGAAAAGGAAGAGAAGAGAGGAAATCCATTAGATCAGAAATGTAGGCACCAACCGATCCCCCATGGCCCATGAGCCAAGGTAAAGAGTTTAGATTTTCAGTGCATTGGGAAACCATTGTAATATTTTAAGCAAGGGGAAGATCAGGATCTGATTGGTGTTTCAAAAAGAACATCATTCTGACTTCTATTTGGAGAATGCTTTGTGGGATGCAGTGCAGAAGCAGGGAGACCAGTTAAGAGACTGTTGCAGTAGATTCCGGGTGAGTGGGGATATGGAGCCACAAGATAGAATGGCCCAGGGCTCTCCTCGCCCTGGCCCTGACTCCCATTCTTGGCCCACTCCTGCCTTCTGGGCAACACGGAGGATACTCTGCCCTAAACTGAGCTTCAGTGCCAGCACCAGTATGACTTTCTTTCCAGTGTCTTTTCAGGACCTGGTCCAGCCCATCACCTTGTAGAGGTTAGAGAAACAGAGGCTCTGAGAGCACCGCAGATATAAAATTAAAAAGCAAGGACAATAGCCTGGAAATCTTCTATTTTCCAGAATGTGAGCTCTGTTTACAAGTACACTGGTCCAGACACTTCCTGTTTATAGAAGGGGGTGCTGCAGTTCAAACAGGGCTTGCTTTAAAGGGAGACAATAAGTGTACCCTCACACACAATGGCTCCTGAACTAGTCATTATCTCATGTGAGGTGATTACCAAAGGTCATGGTGTCATCCTACCTCTGAAAGCAGTTTGCTATTCCTTATCAATAGTGAGCCCCAGACTGGGTACCCTGAGTCTACATCCTCTCTATCTTTCCCACTGCTCATCCTTGAGGACTAGCATGCGGGCTGAACCAGAGGCAGATGAGTAAACAAAGAAGCCAAAGGAGACAAAGAATTTGAAGGGAAGAAAATGGACATGTGGGAAAATGCCTTGTGAAACAAAACTACTTTACACTTCACCTTCCTTAGGAAAGGCCTAAGGTCTTCAAGGAAGTGGCTTCACACAGATTCCCAGTTAAGAGAGAAAATATAGCTTTGGTGTAGCAAGAAGTCAAAGACATAAAAGGTAAGATTCTGGAGCTTTCATGCTATGAGAGAAAGCTGGGAACTACAGAAGGCTTTTGTTTACTCTCATTTAAATGGGTTTAATAAATTTGGAAAGAAGAGAGGCAGAAAGCTGGAGGGCTACAATAGACAATGACCAAAGTTCAGAGATATGCCAGAGTCTGGACAAGAGTCCTTCTAGGTTTTAAAATTTTCTAAGCAGGTGAGCAGGAGCATGGTGTGGGTCCCTGGGCAAAAGAAGCAGTAATTGAAGAGCACTGAATGTGCAGGTTTAGTATAGTCATAGAATAAAATTTAACTACCAGATTAATCTGACATACATAAGTAATGGAGTGTATAATCATGACTGTGCTTTGGGGTAATTAGGCATAAATGGTAAACAGTTTACATAATTAAGTGTAATTGGTGTTACTTTTATATAACTGAACATATTTTAGCTTTTCTTTTCTCACTTTAAGGTTTTTAGTATCCCTACTGCCATTGGTACTAACACAGAATTATCACCACCATGAGGCTGACACAAAGCAATTAGCATAGGAATGTTCAGTATCTCCCTGCTCCCTACCCCTCCATCTTTCAATCTCCCTTGTCCTCTAAGGAGGGTCCTCCTTGATTAGGACAGTTATGTATGAAGAAGGGGAAGGGAAAAAGAAAAACCAGGATGCAGGCTGGAGCTGAGAATTAGAGAAAAGTTTGCAGAAG
This sequence comes from Tolypeutes matacus, assembly GCA_026826555.1. NCBI lineage: Eukaryota > Metazoa > Chordata > Mammalia > Cingulata > Chlamyphoridae > Tolypeutes > Tolypeutes matacus. The sequence goes on along the minus strand of JAKSZT010053764.1, from coordinate 1,146,706 downwards.
GAACTGTACAAGTGCTGTGTAAGTGGGTTAGATGATAGAGAAAAGACGGACTCTTTTCGATGTCCACTGTTGCATTGAGACATACAAGTAAAACCTTAACGTTATTTATTTATTCATTTTAGGAGGTAGTGGGGATTGAAACCCGGTCCTCGTACGTGGGGAGCAGGCTCTCAACCACTAGGCTACATGCACTCTCCTCTCACAGTTATTTGAAATTTCTTTTGATTGCTGGATACTTTTTTAAAACCCACGATATAGCTCTGGCACAGACCACATGGGTCAAGTAATTATAATTGTTTTTTATCACTAGCATCATAAAACATTGATATACATGTTCTGATATACACAATATATTTGATATTTAAAGGCCTCAAATCTCAGTTTCTAATGGTTTGGTTTCCATTTTCCCCAAGTCCCTTAATATATCTCAGGACTGAATTCCCTGCCTGCAACCCAATTCTATTCTGCCAGTCTCTCTGTCAATTGAAGGTTTCCTTTTTCCTATATGTGGGAAGCTTCGTGTATAGAAAGCACTATTTATAGTTACACAGTTATAATTTATTAAAATTATAAATGCTTAAACCCAGGGTTTTTTAGATTCAATTTACAAATTTTTATATTCTACTTAAAAATTTAGTAAGTCAATCTCCAAAGAAAAATATCACATGCAGTTTCACTCTGAATTATGCTTAGTTATACATTTAACAGATTAAGTCCCCCGAAAGGGTGAAATCCATTTTTTTAGGAGGTGCTGGAGATTGAACCTGGGACCTCATGCATGCAAAGCACGTGCTCAATCACTAAGCTATACCCACTCCACAAGGGTGAAATCCATTTACAAACTTAATTTATTAAAATATCTTAGACAATTTTTATGTCAACTTGATGAAGCTACAGTCCCCCAATCAGTCAGGCATTAATCTAGGTAGCTCTTGTAAAGGGATTTTGCAGATGTACCTAAAGTCCCTATTCAGCTCACTTTAAGTAAGGGAGATTATCCTGGGTAAGCCTGACTTAACCAGCTGGAAGGCCTTAAAAGCAGGAATGTGGCTTTCACAGGAGGGAAAAGAAATTCCCCTCTATAGAAATAGTTTTGTCCCACGTTCGTGGAGTTCCAGTCACCTCATAATCTTCCCTTCCTGACCATGCCTTACAGACTTCAGACTTGCTTAACCAGCCCCCACTATTGCGTAAGCCAAATCCTTGTAATAAGTCCATATACCTACATATATCTCCTACTGGAGCTGCTGCTCACATTGAACTCTGACTGATAACCATTTCAAATTTGGTATATCTAATTTTCTTACAAACTTCAAATACCTGCCATCCCAGACTTGCAAACCCTAGAAGCAAAACTCTATAAATCCTATAAATCTACTAAAAGAAAATTTAAATGTTAGAAATTTCAGATTTTCTTAAATACACAATACTATCTACAAAATTAATCATGTCTTACCTTTTTCAAGTTAAAACTCTCAAATCTAATAATTAAATATTGCAGATAATACCACAAGGCTAATAATATGCCAGCTTCTCTAAACTGTCAAATTTTCTTAATATTTAAAATGCCCAAAATATCAAATGCAAAAAGATTATGGTAATTATTTAAATATTATGATAATTATTTTATATACCAAAGTGTAATACCTATAGATTTAATTTACTTCATGATTTCTATATTCATGTGTACACCTTGTCAAAGTTATAATGTTACTTACCCAACTTTTAAACTTCAGAAAAGTAAAACTGAGTTTGAATCCAGATAAGCAGCTTTATAACTCAGGCAAAGGATACAAACAACTGAACAGTTCTATCTCAGCCTGCCTGAAATACATTCAAGAGTTTTTCATTTCACAAAGGGTTGGAGAGAATTTTCAAAGACAAATAACTTATGAGAAGTATTTGAATGTGAATTTCGGTTAAAATGAATAAGGTAAACACTGTGTGAATCTTTCCTGTTTTGACAGAGGGGAAACTGCCAAAAAGCTGGAGGTGCCTGAGGTGATAAGAAGGGAGTGTCCGTGATGGGAGACAGGAGCCGAATTCAGAGGCCAGAGTTTAGGGAAATGGTCCTCTGACGGACAAATATATATCATAGCCTTCATGAAAACAATGATATAGACTAGAGCCAGAGCTGTGGAAATGGAAAGCAAGAAGGATATTCAGGGACATTTCCAACAGAAAAATTGGCAAAGGTTGGTGCAGTAGCAGGAAAATTTCCAGTACAATTTGAGAAGCAGTGCTCCAGGTCAATTGATTGATTCTGAAACACTACCTATGACTCACTTTTAGTAGAGATATATACAATGAAGTTAAAGAATTATTATTTTTTTAAACAGAAATTTCCAGGGGATTTTTCCCTTTTAAAAAAGCAAGCAATAAAAAAAGCATACTTTCAAGGGTGAGCAAGGGCAGCCTGGGCTAGAGAAGTGAAGAAAACTGCAGTCTGAACCCCACAGCTCTTCCAGGAGAGGAAGGGCCAAGAAAGGGAAAGAGAAGAGCCCACACGTAGAATTCTAGCAGAATTTTGCACAAAGTTTTGAGAATGGGGATTTAGAGATTGGTAGGGACTAGAGCAGCTAAAGATGTAAGAAAATTGGAGAAAAGAGAAAGGAAATTTTTTAGGACTGTTATTAGACTCCTTTTAATTTTCTTTGAAAATTTCAAATAAAGCCTGGAACTACATTTTAATTACTTTTGCTTGCTGGACTGTGTGTCTGACTGTACCAACATGCTGACTCTGGACCACCAGGGGGTCTGGGAATTATTCAGATCATACATTTTGGAAAATGATCCACTAAATTATTATAGGTGGAAATGGAGAAATTCTTTTTTTTTTTTTTTTTTTTCTTGCAAAAGTACAGATATCAGCTACTTTCCCAGCAGAGTCCAAAGGGGTCATCTCTTTTCTTTTATTCAGGGACAAGAAACCTGCCTGCCTTTTTGGGTTCGTATATTTTGCAGGTACCACATTATGTGTGTTTCAAAGAAAATTTGCAGTGCTGGTGGCAGTGTCCATTTATTCAACAATTCATTCATCAGGCATCTGTTAAGAAGCCACTACATGCCCAGCACTGTGCTAGGTTCTGAGATTAGGGAGACAAAACCTAAACTGGACCTTGGTGGCAAGACTGTGAATTGCTTCTTCCATTCCTTTTGGAAATTAATTTAGTAACAGTAAAGGAAGACTGAAGGTCATAAATATTTCACTCTTAACTCAGTAAATACATGCCCAGAAATCTGACCCAAGGAAACAATTTTCTTAAAATTTCTAAAAATGAGAAACTTTGTAGTCAGACAGATCACAGATCAAGTTCTACTTATGCCACTTATTAGACCATTACTTTGCTTCTCTGGACCTGTGCTGCCTGTGATGTAAAGATGATGATTCTGCCACATGGGGTCATGGTAAGTATTAACTGAGAGAACATATGTAGATAACATATGTTTGTGGCGGTGCCTGGGTCATGGAAGGTGCTTAATAAACGATCATGTCTCCCCTTAAGAGAAAACCACAGAGGGGTTACAAGCACATAGAAGTCTATAAACATGTGAGTGAGGCTGAAAAATAATGTACCTAAATTAAACAGTTTTGCTAAAGTAAGGGATTATTGCATTTTTATTTTGTTTTTATTTTCATTTTTGTGTTTTATTCATTTCCTTGAATATCTTTCTATGGATAAAACTTAAAACTCCAGATCTCAAGTTATAGTCCAACGTTTCCTTGTGTAGGGAATGTAGGAGAATGTGATTGCTTTTTTTTCTTTTTCCCCCAAAGGCAAGATACACTTTGAAACATAATAAGGAAATACGTAACACTTCTTAATTCCCATTCATAATTGGGGTTGGGTATCCAGCAGCACTATATTAGCCTCTCATTAAACATTCATTAGCCACTCAGTAAACATTTATTGGGGATCTACTATAGGCCAGATACTGGGTTAGGGGTTGGGTATTCAGAGTGAAATGAGATGTGATTGCCCTAAAGGAGATTATTTCTGATGTTTACAGATAAGGCATTCTTACAGAATGAGTAAGTTCTCCCATGAGTTATACCAGTATGACAGGAGAGCCTGGCAGAGAACCATCTAAATGCAACTGGTCAGTTAAAGGGCTTTCTGGAGGACGTGCCTCTTAAACCAAGATTTGAAGGATGAAGAGGAGTTGCTAGATGAAAACAGAGGAGGCACTCCAAGAAAGAAAAGTATGTGCAAAGACAAAGAAACATCATGAGGGATCACGGAACACCAAACACAACCGTCCCCTCTTCCCCCACCTAACATTTACATTATATTTTCTGAAATTGTTCTTTAAATGATTTAAATGGATTTTCTCAATTATCAATTTTTTTCACAAGAGAAGAAAGGAAGCCTGAACTCTGAGCTTGCCTCAAATACTCACCACTCTGCTCTCCAGTTGTGGCCTTTTTCCAGGGACTATAGGCAAACAGCGATGACTCAGAAAAGAAGGGAGACAGGCAGCACCAAAACTTTCATTTTCTTGGCTGTTTCACGGTAATAGTGGAAGATAACTTCCTCAGGAGGACCAATACCACTGCACCTTTGTCCAGAATGTGTCTGCATACTAGTAGTAGCCTTTTCCCTTACTGCTTTTTCACCTAAAATGGACTTTTGTCATTTCATCAAGGGCAAGAAGTGAGAGTGGGCAAGTATCTTGTGACTGGTTAAAAGGATGTATTTTATGCTTAATTGTGAAGGATAATGCTCTATGATCCATAAACATTACAGTAAATGGAGTCACATCTCACCCAGGGCTAGGTCTGAAGTTGAGATATGAGGCATAAAATGAGAGTGGTCAAAAGAACTCTTGAAAATTCCATAAACCATCAATAAGGAATAGCAAACATGTTTTGTGTTGACACCCTGTTCATTAATTTGTTTGTATGAATGTATTTTGCATAGAGTCTATAATAAATGGTACATATGATAAATAAAATTTAAGGTTATTTTCACTTTAATTTTTAAAAGAGTACTTGTGTCATTGAATTTAAAAATCTAAACAGACGTGATATATCTCTACTTCATATAACCCCAGTTCAATACTTCAATCCAGGAGCCTAGGATTTTTATAGGTGTCAGGATATATTTTTGCAGAAAGACCACTGACTTTGGAATCTGAAGACCTGGGTTCAAGTCCTGCCTCTGTCACTTATTGGTAAAGAGGTCCTAAGGATTTATAAATCTCAGGGTACACATTTGGCGTCCCAGCCCTTCTAGCATTTGTCCAAACTGCCAAGACAGTCTTGGGAAATATTCACGTTAACAACTCACCATCAATGTGTTAGCACCATGCACTAGACATGGGAGTAAAAAAGCCTGGGTTGCTCTGCCAGGAACCCGGGATTCTATCTCTTTCTGTGCCTAATAAGAAATAGCAATCTAGGAGCTTTTTCTTTCCCTTAGGTACCTTTACTCATTCTCTTACTCACTGTTCAACAAATATTTAGACTATTTTTAGAGCTTACTATTTTTAAACAGTAATGAGATTTTTAAACAGAGTTAAAAAGACTTCCCCCAGAGCCTTGCATAGTGAATGAAAGACAACACAGAAATTGCAATGTATGCAATAAATTCGCCACAGATTATTTTTCAGAAAAGAGGTTTCATTCAGCATTGACAATGACTGAGATTAAAACTTAGGAAACAGAGTCAGTAGCCAGGTTTTTAGCATCTGCCAAAACTAGTACAGATAGGAAGGGGGACAGAGGAGCCGAGAATAAACATCGTCCCGCTGGCCCCAGCCCTGAGAGGCAGAGGCAGTTATGTGTATAGTCATCGGTGTCTTGGGTCTACTCATCTGTGGAACCCCTCAGAACTCGGCAAACTCAGATCACTTTATTAAACCTAGTCTCAATACACTCTCATGAAGACAGACCTTTTTATGTAACAGCTAGATTTTGTTTTTCAAAGATGGTTGGTAAACTAGACCCTATTTGGGATTTCTAAGATATCTTGGAACTGTTTTCCAAATAATTCAGGCTCAATAAAACTGCCAAGTATGCTTTGTCCTTTGATTTTTTTTTTTCAAATTGGGTAATTTAATCCATATGTTGCTCATTCATAAAAATCTCCACAATGCAGGTTAAGATTTTTAAGAGCCACTTGTTTTCCCAGGAGGTACTGGGGCTTACCTAATACTTTTCTAGAAACTATTTTTAAATCAAATTTCAAAGCAAGAGGCTTTCTTTTCCATACAAAATCTGGATCCTTAAATTTCAGTTTGGGTTTGAAAGCAGATTCTGGAATGTTTTGCTATTTATCTTAGACCATTCTCAATTGATCTGATATCAAAGTTAGTGTGTACTCTATCTCAGTCTTGTATGGAACTTAATGTTCCTTCTGGGGGAAAAAGGAGTACTAAAGAATGCAAACAATATTAGTCAGATCCTGTTGTACAACTTCTTAAGGAGTAACAAATACTCCCTTGATCCCAGGAGCTCATGGGAAGAGCCTAAATCTTCTTCCTTGTGTAAAATTGTATTTTCCCAGGGAACTCAGGTTTCATTTAGAAAATTACTTTTTCAGGGTTCTCATTATTCTACTGCTCTGGATGGTTATTCTGCATGCATTATTCTACATGCAGACAGGAGGTAACATGTCTCTGCAAGAACACTTGCCAGTGGATGGGGCGTGACTTGTCTCTGCATGAACACTTGCCAGTGGATGGGGCCCCAGTTCCAACCTCAGAGAAGTCGTTTTGCTCCCAGGCAAAGGCCTTGTCAATGATGCCAATTCATAGACTCTGCCTTTCTTTTCTTCTTTTACAACTTTATAGTCAAAAAGATAAAATCTGCCTCAAGAACAGCATAGAAATCTGTTCTCACCCCTACTTCTCCCAACTCAAGGTCACCCTCCATTTTCTTTGGTCTGAAACCAACTGTGTCAATGAATTCACGTCTGCATTGCTAATTGCCATGAAAGCTGAGAACTCTGAGGCTGCAAATAAGTTTTTGTTTTTCTTGTTATTTTGAAGGAGAGCTAGTCTTTTAACTGCCCTGCAGTGTAAAAATTCTTCAACCCTAGTGGAAGAAGCCTAAGAGAATTCCATATTCCATAAGTGATAATAAATAAATGTAGGGCCTCTGGAAGCAGACTGCCTCCGTTAACATCCAGCACTACTATTCACTAGCTCCATGACCTTAGACAAGGTGCTTTAATCCCTCTGTGGCGCCAGTTTCCGATGATAATAGTACTTACCTCAAAGGATTGTCATGAGCAATGAATGAAATTAAGGAGTTAGAACAGGGCTTGGCATTTAGTAAGCATTAGATAAGCATTAATTTTACCAGGATCTCTCCCTTCTGACTAGCCTCCCCCTAGGATGGCAGATACTCTTCAGAGAATTTCCCCATTCCCAAACACTTGTTCCAAGAGACATATACTCTAAAGTAATCTCTACCTACCATTCATCCCACAAATAGCTACGGAGCTCCTGCTATGTGCCAGGCACTGTGCTAAGCACTTGGGTATTATGGTGCTCCATAAAAATACAGACCCAAGACTTGACTTTATCAAATGGTACCAAAGGAAAAAGGTAAAACCAAACGCGCTCCCATCTGAATACAGTGTGCCAAGGTTGGAGAATCAAATTTGTCCCAGAAGATTCTCATACATCAGAGAAACTTTAAATTAAAAAGCACTGATGCTTTTGGGGAAAAAAGACTGAAGGCTATCAAGGCTCTCAGTACTTTGCATTAACAGCTTGCATCTGGCTGGCCCGGAGTTCCTGACCCAGCTAAGGTATCCCTTTTGCAGGGTAGGAGGGACTGCTGGAGAACCTGGCTAAGGGACCGAGGCGCACTGCTCATTAGTGGTAAATGGTAACTGTGTGGAAATCCCAACACTCTCAAAAGAGAATACAACCCTAAGGAGCCATAAATCACCTGCATTGATTCAAAAACTGACTGAGATGTGGCTGGAGAGTTGTTCGTTCAGAATTTAATTTGGTTCACCAGCCATTAGATAAGCCTCTATTCGGTGTTAAGCTGCTACATTTCTGACTACTGAAGCTGACTCAGGTGTTCCTGGCTTTTATTTTTTTGGCCAGATTTATAGTAAAAGAGAGTGGGGTGCAGGGATTAGATCACACTTCTTTCAAGCCCTGTTTATGCTCCTGTTGAAAAGCACTCAAGAAATGGGTGAAACACGCTGCTTAAGTGACAGGGTAGATTGTGGGGCCTGCTGCAATTGGTGCATTCACAGCTGGGCACAGCTTGATGTGGTTTAGGTTTGGCACCTTGCAAAGTGACCATTCTATTCCCTTGTAAAGACCTGGACAAAATAGAAAATACAGGCAAGTGTATTTACAATTACTGGATGCATTTACAATGGACAGGTGAAAAAGAAAATGTGAGCCCCTTATTTCCAGCACTCAGTAAACCAGCCATCTGAAACACTGGCCTCATAATTTCTCACCCTTCTCTGCTGCCCCTCTTCATCTCCTTCCACATTAGCTGCTCACTCTGCCAAGCTTAGACTGACTCATCCCATGATAATGCTCTGCCTCCAAGGTCTTGATGTTCTTCCTCTTCATCCAAAACCTTCTGCTTCTTCCATTTCCCCACTCTGACTCAGGCAATTCCTTTCCTGCTCCTTCACACACACCCTGCCTCAACAGTCCTTTGCCATGCTTCTGGCTGCTTTTGGCCTCTTGGCCAAGCTTGGGCACTGAGGTCAACCACATCCAATCTACTTTCATTCATATCCTACAACCATTCATCCCTGTAAAGTTCTTCCATATCCAAATGGCAATTCCCATGTCTGATCACTCTGGCCATCTGTAGAGATTGTTTCTTTTCTGAGCCAGTTCTACAGAACTTTGAGAGAGTTATTGAGTTAATTATCACCAGTTGCAAGCATGCTCATCTATCGATCCTTCAAGGCTACCTCCTGCTAGATGTCCTACATGATGATTCCAGCCAGGCATGACTTCTCTTATCTCTGAGCTCCCATAGCTCTTTTCTTGTGCACTCATCACCTCCTTATACCCTTTTTATTATTGTCATGGCCTACATAATATTACCTTCCCTGAAAAATTATGACTCTCTAAATGCAGGGATTATGTTGTATTCATCTCAAGTCTAGTCTTTTTCTTTTAGCCATATCATATGATTTTGTTGCATTATTTGGGGCTGAGCAATCAGATTGTCTCTTAGCAATGCTAGTGATTTTCATCCTTCATACATTAGCCATGCATAAGCCCAATGCTCATATATTACAATCCCACCAAATAGTTATAAATATCTTTCTCTCATTATGGCTTAACCATGAAGCTAGAATAAGTGAGAAAGAAGATAAACTTTAGGAAAAATCCTATCCAAGGAGAAAGGGGAATAGCAGTCCTTCAGCAAAGGAAAGGGGAATTTAGAGAGAGTAAGACGATGACCAGACAGAGATGTGAAAATACAGACTCCCAAAGGAGTCAACTAGCTTGAGTAGGGAACAATAAGAAATTGGAAACCTTAGATAAATTGAGGAGGAGAGCAAAGAAGAAATCCTGGTCTAGCTTGATAGGGTTATGCTGGAGACTACACTGTTCAAGAATAAGACCTCACTCCAATATAGAATCACTTAGGCAGAGGTGTAGAAGTGATGACCTAAGAGAACTGGGCAGAGAGAGACAACCCGAGTTACCGTCCCAGTCCCTCTTTACTCTCTAAGTATGGAAAGGGATTCATAAATTCCATCATGCCTCAGAAAATGGCAAAGTAGAAGGCTGAGAACCCAACCTGGGAGTCCCCAATGAAAGAATGAAGTTAACTGGAGCAGGGTCTTCTGGATGAAAAGCCAGAGATCATAGGTGAAATGGAAGGTGTGACAAAGACACAAAGGGGTAAAGAAAACTCAACAAAAGGAGGTCACTGGACCCAGACCAAGTCAACAGAACTGCCATGAATCCATAAGCTACAGATACCTGTTGAAATCCCAGTGTCCATATTTATGAGGCACCTTTCACAAGACCTGCATGCTCTTCTCCCAGGCTTATTCTGCCCTATCACCACAGGGCCAGATATTCCTCTGAAAGAGACTAGGATATCCCTAACTGATAAGGGTAAGTGTGGTTATCACCACTCACCACCAACATCCACCCATCTACACACAGAGGACTGATAGTTCATGAGGAGGTTTAAATCAGCTATAGAAAATAAACTATTTTGTTTTGCATGACTGAATTACACTGTGCAAAATATCATATATGAGTATATATGTATCCATGCTTAGACATATTTATATATCTATAAACATGCTCATATATACATCTATACACATGCATATATAAATATATAGTCATGGAGGAAGACAGATCAATTTCCTCTAACACTACTTGAGAAACCCATCAAATATATAAAGATGTAAGCTGAAGGATCATGCACACTGATCTCAGATGCTAGATTGGGAACAATTCTTAGATCCACTTTCCTAATACCTGGGAATAGCTGGTGGCTGCTTTCTGCCCTTCTCTGGCCCCTGTCAAGTTCTTTCTTATCAACTGGATTGCCCAAGTTTAGGAAGTCAATCTCTGCACATGACTTTTATTAATATGGATTTTATGTTTTTCAGCTTTCTGGGAATGCTAAGTAGGGTAACCATGTGCCCTAACAGTTTACAACTGTTGTCATGGTGTCCCATATATGTATATCATCCTCTTCCTTTCACAAAAATGTCCTGGTTTGGGTGATAAATTATATGGTTACCCAATTTATAATATATAAGTCTCTTGTTAACTTGAATATGTCTTCAGGATTGCCTTATGAATGAGGACACTGCCTCTATTAATTCCTTTAAAACTGAATATCCCAAACTTTTTCCTCTACCCCTCACCTGCTCTCCTCAACCTCTCACTCAACTGCCACCTTAAGCAAATCCTCTTCCTTCATTGACTGATAAAACCAAGACTATTAATTATGAGCTCCCTTATCTTCCTTGAAATATTCCTTTCTCTTCACTTATGCTTTCTAGCTTTGGAGGTGGTGAGATCTGGGTTCAAATACCTGGTCTGCCACTTAATAGCTATGTAACCTTCAGCAGGTTTCCTAAGCTCTCTGTGCCTCAGTTTCCATGCCTGCAAATTGAAGAGCATCATTTCCATGCCACAAGACTGGTGTTACCATGAAGAATGAATACAGCATGTAATCATCTAGCTTGGGGCACACAGTAGGGTGCATTATGAAGTGGAATCTGCTTCCCTTTCTTTCCTGGGTCTCCTACTGTCTAGGGTACTTCCCCTGCCTATACTCTCTACCCTATTCCCTTCCACTTATGTCAAGCACTTAATCCCGCTCTTAAACTCTTTCCCTCCATGACCATTCATGGTCCTCTTTTTGTTGTGGTTTTCCACCTCATCATCTAACATGCCCTTTTGCCCCTAACCTGAATAAAACCCTCTCAAGCTACTAAGTACCTTGACTTGGTCTCATATTTTCACTCCCCAAATGACTGTTAATAATATTCTGCTCCCTGCTGACTCTGACACAGCCAACAATCTCTTTAATTAACTGTAATCTGGTTATATCTAGACCATTCTATTTGAAGACCTCTCTCTTGCCTCCCACTGATACCCTAGTGTGTCACCTGGGACATGTCCTTCCTAAAACACTACTTCAAATACTTGCATCATGACACTCCCTTTTCTAGAAACATAAGTCACTTTAGGTAGGTAAAGACTTGTTTCTTCACTTTAGCATTCAAGGCCTTCTATAACCCCATTTCTACCTAATTTCTGATATGCCTCAAATTCAATGTTATCTCAAATTGATCAATAGTACCCTGATTCTCAACAAAATCATAGATACTCAACAAAAATATAAAGATAAAATTAAAAATAATTTTAAGTGTTCCACAATTGAATAATATAGAAAACTCTTCTTACTTATCCCCTTCTTGGAGATTCTTAATGTGTATTAAGATAATAAAGGCTCTGAGGAGTTCTGCAGCAAAGAAACCTTATTTAATAAATAATTACCTATTGCTTGATAATGTCCGTGAAATATTTATTTTTATTACTATTTCAGTTTTCACATGTACAAATATTGTCTCCTCAAGTTGTTTTTAAGCTACAAGAGATTAGGTTTTGTGCCATATATTTGTTTGTATCCCTCCCAGGTCCTGTTCCGGGACTTAGACATAGGATATGCCCAATATAAACTGGATTGATAGCTTGCTTTCCATCACCATAATTAATTTACACATTTGTCTGAAATGAACGGGAAAGTAATTACCTATAAAATCTCTATGAGGGAAGCAGATGTAGGTCAAGTGGCTGAGCACCTGCTTCCCATGTATGAGGTCCTGGGTTCAAACCCCGGCACCTCTTTAAAAAAAAAAAAAAAAAAAAAAAAAAAAACTCTCTAGATAAAAATCTTTTCTTTGACTCTCTCCAATTTCTCCACATCTTATGGGACTTGAAGAAGGAAGGAGGAGCAAACTTCTTTAGCCATCTGCTAGAACTAGGCCCCATGCTAGCTCCTTTCAAATACATGATCACAGGTAAGTTTCACAACTCTAGGAAACAGATATGAATATAGATGAAAAACTGAGTAACAGAGTTTGTATTCAAATTCAGGTCTGCTGGCTCTAAAAACTTTGCTCTTTGCACAAAACTGCAGCCTTGACAAATAGGTGAGTGGATGGGACATGTAAGTGATGAGAAGGGAGGGAGCCCAAGAAAAGAAAAGAAAACCATTTGTCCAGTGGCCTGGGTGATAAAGTCTTTGCAAAGAACGTTAGGGGGAGCAGAGACTCTACCAACCAGGTGCATGCAGAGAACAGGACAGCAAGACACCTGAAGAGAAGGAAGACCCAACAAAGAGAGAAATAATAATGTGTCAACTTGCCTTGGCTGCTGCAAAGCTATTTTTCCTAGGGAAAAAAATAACCCCAAAACTGGTTTTCTTGCCATGACTTGGTGCTCATTGCCTGGCATCATGGAATTGTGACCAGAATATACCAAGCAGTTTGTCTACTGCAGAAAATGATAAAAGAAGAAAGTATAAGCTTCCATTAGCAACAGATTGTGTTTTGTACTTTCTCTCCTGTGTGTTTTCTACTTCCTAATGATTAAATGGGTATTTGGTGAATGTCAGTTGAATGAATGAATGAATGAAAATAGGCTTATGTCAGAGAATTATTTAAATTCCCTGTCACCCCTTAATTAAATAGTTACTGCAGCCTCAAAACCTTTGAGGAGCAAGGCAAGGTATGAATTTATAAATAAAACCATTTTGAAATTGGTATTCTGAAAAGAAGAAATATATCAACATTGCTTATGGGTGGCTTAGTACCTCAGTCATCAAAATGCCAATATTTGTACACATAAGACTGTAATATTTTGATGGTGCATTTTCATAACACCTAGTATTCCCTCAACACAACCGTGCATTCTTGACCTCAAAAACGATCAGACAATATCTTGTTGATCTGTGTTGAGTGTAAGCTCTGCTGATGGAAAAAACCTCTATCTCTGCAAGCCACTAATAATGTTCCTTCTTTGTGACATGGTAAGTAAAAACAATACAAACACACAAAGAAAAAGACTTGGCATCAGCATTTCACTAGATGTTAGGATGATATGGGCAGAAATAAAAGAGAAATCCTTTGTTCTTTGTGCTTTTTACAGAGGATTCTTGGGTCCTCTGTGAAAACCCAACTCTGCAATGCTTTTTCTGCAAAATTACTGGCAGATAGGAACTTTTCAGCTAGCACGTGTCAAAGCCTCTGCCAGGAATGTAAACGGTACAATAATTTTTTTAATGTCTTTAGACACCTAGAACAGAAACCTTAAACACCCAAGTGTCAAAATAAGACAGATAACCCAATAAATTTGCTAGAACGGGGACAGGGAAAACAAACACAGCCTTCTGTTATACGGATGTCTGTTAACTCGCTCCGACCACTAGCCTGAAACCTTAGCCTGTCACACATCTTTCCTGTCGGGCTGTTTATTTAGACTCCTGTAAAGCCTCTAGGCACCCATTTTTAATTTTCAGCTTGCTTCTTGTCAGCTTTCTGAAAAGCATAGCAAGATTCACTGTTTAACAAAAACACACACAAATCAGAGGAGGAGGAGATGGATGACGGGAGGGGGTGGGGGCAGTCACCTCAGAGCACACTGTGGTGAACCACATTCCTAGTCCCATTTGTTTGTACCAGGGTGCAAGGGCTGCCAATCGGGTCATTCATTCCTATGTGCTTGCATTTAAAGATGTGGCTGTCCTCTTCTGAAGGGTTTCGCCTCGTTCAGTGTTGCATTCTGCCTTCAATCCATAATACACTCTGAACATCCTCTCTGGAAATGTTGGTAAGAGAAGAAATCTTGAGCAGCAGTTCATTTCATGCTGGTAGGGTTCTAGTATCGAATGAGGGGGCTTGAAAAGGCTGTAAGCAATCATCTTGTCCTTCCAAAGATGCAGGAGAATAGACTTTTGAGTTCAAAGATGATCATCAGGTAATGTTATTTTTCTTAAACGTGACCAATAATCCACCAAGCAGCAACCATTCATCAAGTAACTTTACATGCAAAGTGCTGGACCTGGACCTACAGGTATAGTAAACATAAATCGTGAACCAAAAATTGGAATTCATGGTCTCACATGAAGTAACTGTGGCAGGTTCCAACTCAAGAAGCAGCCAGGGAGATGGAGTGTGGGTCTCCCAAATACTGGAATTTGCAGGGCATTTTAATGACGTAAGTGGTCTGATAGTAAAGACCATTTCAAGGTGCGCTTTCCTCTTTGCAATAGCACACTTATCAGCTCTACCGTATGGGAGATATAATTTTTTTTCAACTCTCCACTGTTTCCTGACTCCCAACCCTATGCATTTAGAAGCAATCTCTCAAGGAGGCCAGCAGCTCAATTTATAGTTCTTTTTTAGTACTCAAAAATTTCTCTAGCGGAATTGTAATTTACCCTAGAATATAGTAATGTTCATAAGATTGTAAGATTTTGGGGGGTTGGTAGGCAAGGGAAGGTAAGAAAGGAGTTCTTAAAGAAAAGGAAAAATAAAAACAAACTAGCACCCATGATCTCACTGTATATGTGCACACCTACCTGTATATGCTTATAAAGGAAAAGGTGAAATTTCAGATTGCCCTCACATACAACCCCACCCCTCCCTAAGAGTTAACCACTGTTAGCACTTCAGGCATTCCTTTCCTAGATGTTTCCTATGCTTATATCTGATCTATAAGCATACATACTATGTGCATGTATGCATATATCTATAATCATACACAGCCATGTATATACATATTTTTTACACAAAGATGATAGCATGCTATATCTATTGATATACAACTTGTTTTTACAATAGCAATTTGTGATGTATATCTTGTCAAGTCAGTACATATTGTTCTACACATTCCTTCTAATGGTGCTTTAATTAACCAATATCCCAACTATTTCTGTGAGATAGATTTCTAGAAGTGGTGATGCTGACAACTAAGACTTACCTCAAGTTACTAGTTTATCAAAAGAAAGAACTTGAGTTTGACAGGGAAGGAATTGTTGGTAACAGCAGCTCAGAGTCCAGAAGACAAATTTTGGCAGATCCCATCCAAACACTGTAGAGAGAAGAAGATATCTGAGCCTCTAACATCAGGTATGCTGGTCCCATGCCTCCAGGTCTCCTAGGTGATGTTTAATTTTAGGTGATAAATAATTTTAGGATTATTTGATTTGCATCATTTATTCAGGTTCTATGCTCAGTCAGCAATATTCTCAGTACAAGTTTCCCTATAGATCTAACTTAAGAGAGAGACTTGGATACAAGAAAAATGTCTACAATAGTCCCTCTGCCTTCTGATTTATACATCAGCCTGTGTTTTGAGTTTATATAAACCCACACATAAGACATAGATCCTGTCATCATGCTGATAAAAATTAGTTTTTGAATCTATGGAATTACAACCTGTGGCAGTTTGATATTATTTATGAATTCCAAACAGAGATACTGATTATGTTTGTAAACTGGTTTGTTTTTCTGGGCTTGATACCCTTTGATTGTATTAGATTCAGCTGAGACATATGATTAAATTATGTTAAGATTAGGGCTTTGAGTCAACCACGTCATTAGAGTGTGACACAGTGTTGAGTCCCGGTCCCCTTGGGCTGATAAAACAGACTCTCACAAGAAAGTAGACACACAGAGAAGAACACAGAGGAAGTGAGGCAGCTCCACAGACCCGGCAGAGGCCCCGAGAAGAGAGATGAACCATTCACCTGATAGTTTACAGCTGACCTTGTGAAGAGACAGAGCAACTGAGCCTGGAAAGAAACGAGCCCCAGGAAGACAGATGAGCCCTATGCCAGCCTACTGCTGAGATCAGAAGAAACTGGGACCATGCAGCCTTAAGAGGAAAGAGGAACCTGAACCCTTGCAGATGTCTCCCGCCATCTTGTGTCAACATGTGGCAGCAGACTTTAGGTAAGAAAGTACCTCTTATGGAACCTTGAGTTGAACTCTTTAGGGCCTTGTGACTGTAAGCTTCTACGCCAAATAAATACCATTTATAAAAGCCAACAGAGTTCCAGTACTTTGCATCGGCATCCCTTTGGCTGACTAACACAACACCCCATGAGGCCTTTTGAAAAACATTCTGTCATCAATATGGTCAACACCTTACCTCCATTATGTAGCTTCAGTTCCACATGGATAGACTGTAAGCCCCCAGAAGGCAGGAGCCACCCTTGTTTTGAGTTTGTTATCCCTAGAGTTAGAGGAAAATGGCATAGTAGGCATCCATTGCCCCTTCAACTTCCCAACATCCTTTCACATTTCTCACATCCACTCCACTCCTACTAACACTTCTCTCATCCACAACACGACCACTGACCTGACCTGACTCCAATCTCTGGTCTCACTCTCTTCTAAATCATCCAAAATTGCTTCCTCATTTTATAGAATAGAGAGCAAAGTCCTGAGGATTGGTCTCTAAGATCTAGATCCATCATAGCTTTGCAGTTATTTCTCACTACATCTCTCCATTCCCATCTCCAGGCCTTTGCTTATAGTGCTCCCTCCTTGAGGATTCTAAAATGCACTTGCACAAGTTTCTAAAGTAAAGTAGAGGTTGGTAAGGATGAGGGAGAGTTGTGGACTCCTCAGTCAGGGGACCTTATCCGCTCCTCCCCAACACTGTCACAAAAGGACGATGTTCAGCTTAGCTGAGTTACGGTGCCCACCAAAGAGTAAGGTTGAAAGGAAGTTCTTTTCATAAATGATCATTGTTTTGTGTCCACCTTAACTAGCTTAATAGGTAGGAAAATTGGGACTTTTTTACAAAAGAAAAATTAGCATTATTTATCAACATTTCTTGAGTGACCATGATGGAAAAGAAAAGCCACGAACATTTTTGGATGGACATGATAACATCTCCAGGCACTGAAAAAATAAAACAGAAAATTATTCACTGGGTGCAGGGGGAGAAGAGACCTTTATAACTTCCTAAAATTGACTAATGTGATGTTTATTCTGCTTTTGAACTTGTTTAACTGACATCACCTCTAAGCAAGCTTTTATAAACTTGTCCTGGAAAATCCTTGGTCAAATGTGAATATTCATCATAAATTTAACTTTTTTCCCCTTTCCCTTGGGAAAAAACACAGAAATACAAAAAAGAGGCTGTTAAATATTGTTCTAGTGTAAAGCATACCAAGACCTGGAACCCCTTTTCTCAGAGTCTTATTTTACTTTATTATGATACCTGAAAAATGCAATGCTTTCCAAGACCCAAGGATAAATCTTTGTTCGAAAGTTGTCCTGGCTTGCTGTTTTCCTTGCTGCTAAAGAACAGAGACTTAATGATGAATATGTTTCAGATGAAGTATAGAGTTATGCTTGGATATTTTCATTGCTGATTAGGTCTGCCCAAGAAAGGTTATAACAAGCTCCAGAACACCTCTCTCTTTTGAATCAAATTCCCCTTAGTCCTTCCCCTCTGAAGATGGGAACCCCAAATATGCTATCACATATGATACAGGAGTAAATTTTACAGAGGACTGAAAACCATGTGATAATATGTGATTATTGTGTAATAATATTGGGAGATAAGAATAAAGGGGCAAATTAATTATAACTTGACTGATTTTTAGGTCTTGATTTCTGGAAATTTTTGCCTCATATCTCATTTTAGAAGAAATAAAAAGTATGTCAAATCTTGAGAAAAGAGCCAGTCCTGACTAGGCAAGTTCCCAATATAGATGTGCAGTAAATTCTTGATCAAACAGAACCCAACTCATAAGATTTAACCCTTAATCTGAGTTTTGTCAGCATTCCACTGTTAGATGAGAGAGATGTTTATCACAAGAAAAGAATATCACATTGAAGATTTCTTTATAAAAGAAAAACCTACCTACAAATTTCAGAGAATTGCCTGTAGTCAGTGCCTATTCTACCAGTCTTCACAAAGGAAGAACTTTTAACCAGGGCAAAGAGAATGAGAATTTATCTCTACCCAGTGATGACTTCCTTAGCCACATCACTTAGCCGTTTTGTTCTATATTGTAAAAACATATATAAAACTCAAAATTTCCCATTTAAACCACTTTCACATTTACAATTTAGAGGTATTAATTACATTCACAAATTTTGCTACCATCACCAACATTCATCACCCAAGCTTTTCATCACTTCAAACAAACAATAATTCTCCATTTCCCTTCACCCCATAGCCTCTGGTAATCTGTAATCTAGCATCTGTCACTATGACAAAATCATACAATATTTGTCTTTTTGTGTCTGACTTATTTTACTCAACATGATGTCTTAAGGTTCATCCATGTTGTCACATGTATCAGAACTTCAATCCTTTTTACAATTGAGTAATATCCCATTGTGTGTATTTACCATATTTTGTTTAACCATTCATGTGTTGATGGGTACTTGGTTGCTTCCACCTTTTGACCATTGTGGGCAATGCCGCTGTGAACACTGATATACAAATATCTGTTCGAGTTCCTGCTTGCAGTTCTTTTGGATATACATCAAAAAGTGGGATTGCAGAGTCACATGGTAATTCTGTATTCAACTTTCTGAAGATTCACCAAACTGATTTCCATAGTAGCTGCACCACTTTAAAGTCCTACTAACAATGTGTAAGGGTTCCAATTTTTCTACATCCTTGCCAACACATTATTTTCTGTTTTTGAATAATAGCCACCCACTTAGTCTTTTTGAGTTACAATTTTCTTATTCATAAAATGTAGATAATAACTCCTGCCTGCCCAGTCTCAGAGATGGATTGAGAGGATTTCAAATGAGGTAATGTATGTGAGGGTGCTTTACAATTATAAGACATATTGTCATTAACAAAAAAATGGCTGTTCTCAGCTGAAAAAAATCTACTCTCTTCTACATATTCAGACTAGTTCTCTCCAATGAGAATTTATCCTAAATTTTCCAGGATTACCTATATTTCAACAGATCTGCCTTGCTGAACTCAAAATTATACTCCTCAAATCATGTGCACTTACTTAGATTTGGAAAATACAGCCACTTAATTCCTAATGAGATTTGTAAATATATGTCATGCAATTAGAAGTCTGCATACAAACAATATTTTAATAATAAACTTCTTCTGAAAGACACAATGCTCAATAGTTTAGAAATCTGTTCTAAGAAAACTGGCCAAGGGCAAAAAGAAAGTATAACATGGAACAATCTCAGGGGAGGAAATGGCCAAATTTCCAAACCAGGTACAACGTGTCCTTTGAAATGAGATAAAACTATGCTAGTGTACCTTTGACTGGCACAAAAACAAGAGAGGCATTTCTCCAATGGGGGCTGGATGTGAATTATGGCTACTTCAGAAGAAAATACCTTTCAAAGGAAGTCTTTGGCAGCTGAGGAAGCTGGATTATCAAGGACTTAATTTAAGTGCACAAATAAATGGAATCTATATACATGGGAATTAGGAATGTCATTTTTGACATATAAAAAGAATAGACCTTGACCTCAATTGGAATATACATATGATCTCTCCCATCACTAGCATTACTAACTGGTGCATCATCATTACTTGGACACTAAACGAAGAGAAATGGCATTCTGCCACTCAATCACCATTTTACTTTAGAGTTTCCATTCTTGACACAAGGAATATGTTGACAATGGATGAGGCACACACACTTTGAAAAATCCACACAGTGAACTTGTGAGTCACCCAGAAAGCCAATTCTATTTAAGTGCTTATAAAACTTCTGAGGAGAAATCCAAAACACTTTTTAGAAATCACTGGTGAAAGTGAAATACAGTCTTCTAGCAGCAACAAGCTGGGAATGTAGATGGCAAAGCTCAGGTTTTTCCCTCTACTCAAGGAGCCAATCTTTCCGTCCTTTATTCTTTATTTAGTTATTTATTTTAACAGGAAGCAATGAGGACTTATGTTTGTATCCAGGTTGATTCTAGAGCACTGAGCAGATTTATATGACAAATCCTCAGGGAGGTAAAAAATCCTGGTAGGAAACTAATCTGGTCCAGTAGTTTAGATACAACTACTCACATCTAAATCAGCCTGGTAATCCCACTGGCTTTCCTGTCTAATCCCAGTTCAATTTAGCTGCTAAGTCTTAATTCTTATTACTCTTCGCTCCATGGCTCAGCCACAACCTCTGTAACTTTATACATAAACCATGAGGAGGTTTTTAAAAACTTTAAAAAACTGAACGCAGTGAGCTGCATTTGAAACATCTAGTGAATAACCACATACCAGGGGATGACTTTTTTAGGTGGCCATGTTGGAATGACCATGGTTTTCCTTAGGGTCTTGTCTAAGAACAGGGATTTGCAAACTTTTTCTGTAAATGACCAGAGAGTAAATATTTAGACTTTGGAGGCCATAATATCTCTGTCATAACTCCTGAACCTAGTCATTGTAGCATGAAAGCAGTCATGGACAACATGGAAACAAATGAGCATGGCCATATTACAATAAAGCTTTACTTAGTGGATGCAAATTTTAATTTCATACAACTTTCATGTGTCATGAAATATTCTTCTTTTGACTTTTTTCTAATCATTAAAAATATAAAAACTATTCTTGCCCAACAGGTCATACAAAAACAGTTTGCGGAGAGTAGATGTAGCTCAGTGGTTGAGTGCCTGCTTCCCATGTATGAGGCCCCATGTTCAATCCCCGGTACCTCCTAAAAACAAAACAAACAACAACAACAACAACAAAAACCCTCTCATTAGGGCCTGCATCTGCAGGCAGGATCATCCCACCCACCATATCCATGGGATATAAGCCCTCTCTCACTTGGAGTTGGAGTGGACATCACCATCCCAGTCCCCTCAAGATTGGGGGAAGAACTATGGACTAGAGTGGACTTGATGGTATTCTCTTGTTCACATATGGTGATTCTAGCAATGGAAAAAATTATAACAATGAGGTGGAGCCAGTGGCCACTTGACACTTTTGGGGTAGGGAGGGGATGAGCAGTTGAAATACAGGGGCTTCTTTGGGAGTTAGAGGTTGTCCTGAGTACCGTTGTGGCAATGGATGTAGGCCATTTTAAATCAGCACACACCACTCAGAACTGAGTGGGA
>JAKSZT010053764.1:703565-1124743 GCA_026826555.1 Tolypeutes matacus | reverse complement strand
ATATCATTTTGCAAATGTTTGTATGTATTGTGAGAATTTTGATTTTTTACCCACAATAAAAATAAATAAAAAATTAAAAAAAAAAAAAAAAAAACTCTCATTGGGGAGCTGATGTAGCTCAGTGGTTGAGTACTTGCTTCCCATGTATGAAGTCCTGGGTTCAATCCTTGGTACCTCCTAAAAAAATAAAAAATGAAAAAATAAAAATAAACAGTTTGCATGGCCAAAGTTTCCTGACCCCTATCTTATTAGCTCAGAAGGAAAGATGTTACCAATGAAGGAAAGATGTTACCAATGGACACTTGCAGAAGTTACTACACTACTGACCTGTATCAAATATGTAGCCTAAGCAAGAAAAAGAATACTGCTATGTTAAATTACTGAGATTTCGGAGTGGTTTGTTATCACAGTTTAACCAAGTCTTTTCTTAAATACTATAATCAGAGGTTATCTATGGTTCCTTAAAATGAAACATTTATCCCCATTTTCAGCAGGAGATAGTTACTTTGCCAAATGAATATCAGTTACTAAATATATCATGGATTAATTGTCCTTGAGCCTGTGAACTGTAAAGAAAACTATAAAAGCACAAGATAATTTTCTGATGATACTATCCAATGCAGGTAAACATGTTATAAGACTCATTCTCATATTCTTCTGGTAGGAAAGTATACTGTTGTAACCTTTCTCAAAAGCTATTTTCCTATACCCATCAAGATCTTTTACAATTTTTCAAACTCTTTGACCAGATATCCATTCTTGTTAAAAACAACAAAAAATCCTGGAAATAACTAAGTGTCCAACTTTATGGGAACTGAAAAAAATTATTGTGTAGTCATAAAATTAAAAAATTACAGATATTCAACATCAAGTTATGAATAATTTTAAAGACAAAAGAACAGATTATATATTATATATAGTAAGATTAGTATACATTATTTATGTATATGCATGCATATATATTTATATATATATAGAGAGAGAGAGGGAGGCAGAGAGAGGCAAAGAACAAGACAAAGAGAACTAAAATGTAGTAGGATACTAGTGGTTATTATTTTATTCCATTGACATTTTCATATTTTCTAATTTTTCTATAGGGAACATGTATTATTATCATAAAAAAAATCAATAAAATATATTTTTAAAGCAGCCCCAAGCCACTCAGCTTTAGTCTCACTCTCAGAACACAAGTCCTTTTCCTCTTTCTGTGGGCTACAAAATGCCCAAGTACTCTTTATTAAAGACCCCCCTTTCTTGTGTTTTTACTTAGGACTCCAAATTAAGTTGTCAGCATGAAATCAACTAGAAAAATAATGGTTTATAGATGTCCACATTGAAAAGAATAGGCCATCCCTGCTTCCTGGTACTGGCATATATAATTCAAACCATATTACTATTTAAATCAATTGATTGCCCTAATTTCTATAGATGCATTGCTTCAAGAGGATTTCGTAGATCTTTTACTACCTTTTCAGTCTTACCGTCCCCACTGTAATGCTCACTGCTTTAACAATAACAACAACTCTCAATGGCTTTAACACAATAACTCTTGTTCACTTCATAGTCTGATCAGGTATGTGGTAGATGACCTTCAGTTTGATGATTCAAGCACCCTGGCTCCTATCTCATGGGATCACCATCTGACAGAGCTTCCTTAGAAGTCTTTGCTTGATCCCTGCATTCAGCCAGCCAAATAGGCAAAGAGAGAAAGTTAGGAGAAAATGGGGTACACCAATTTCTACCTTCATTTGCTGGAAGGGTATCATAAACCCCCCCTAACCAAAAAGAGACTGGGGAATGTAGTGTTTCTGCATATCCAGGAAAAGGAGCTGGGGTTGGGGAACATCTAGCCTGCCTCTGCATACCTGCTTCGGGCAACTGAGAGGAGCCTTCAACATTCACTGCAAGGGTTACCTTAATCCCTTTGCTAAAAGAAATCCCCCACTCAGTTCACCTTTCTCCTGCCAGATTCCCAAAATTGGGTATGAATCTCATCTCCAAGATGCTCTTCTAAATGTCCTAGTCACAATGAATGTGTCCCTTTCTCCACAGTTCTGTTCTGTGTATGTCTGTTACAACCTTTCTCCAAGTCCGGCTTGTATTAGAGTAAATGGCATATGTTTGTACATAAAGGAAGGGACTGAGCCAGCTATCATCCATCTTTATCTCCCATGGAGTACTGTCATGTAGTAGACACTCAGCAAATGTTCAGTCCCTCCTGTTGCATTTCAGTGAACATTTGGGAAAGTTAACTGAACAAAACTGTACCTAGTGTTTCTCATAAATGCTGCTGGTTTTAGCTCTCCCTTTTAACAGATTATTATATGAAGAACATTTATAAGGAAGTCCAGAAGGACTGTCCAAAAAAGCATATGGGCTTTAAAATCTCTTTGGGGATAGATTTAGGAACCAAAGGATCTAGCAAAAGACTTCTTATTCCTTGGATAATCTTGTCATATTTTGCAGATTTTAAAACTCTCTATGGATTTTCCCTTTTCGTGGAAAATCTAAGTTCTTCAGTAAATCAACTTTTCAGCCCAGTGGGTAGAAAAACAGACTGTACAGTGAATGTGGTTCAGTTCTGCTGAATTAGCAGGCAAATGGAAAGAAAAGCAAAGAAATAAAATAAGAGTGAGAGGTGTGAACTTTCCCCATCTATCTTAATGGAGTGCTAACCTTCCTGCTTCAAGGTGACTGAATTCTAGAACTATTAAACAATGAGCCAAAATCCAAACACTCGGTCTGGGAGTGAAATCTCCTTGAGAAAGGACAGCTGGGCCCAGTTTTGACTAAGATTGGTGTTTGAGAAAGCAAACATACACCAAATAAAACTGACTTCAGCGCTCCTCTGGCATCATGAGGCTCTGTGCCCATTTTGCTCTGCCCTGAAAATTTCACCCTGTTTAAAAGGTGGATGGGGTGTGCAATGTGGCCTTTATCATACAAGGACTTAACAAATGCATATTGTTTGTTTGGATGGGAAAGGCAAAAAGAGGCCAAAACCTGACCACTAGGCTTAATATGAACCCCAAAAGAACAAACAATGGGAATAATTTCCGAAGCATTCCACTTGAAGGTCTCTTTATTTATAGAAATAAAGGAGTTGGAACCAAATGACCACCAACTTCCTGCTGGTTCAGATGTTTGGTAATTGGGTGAAAGCATAAGAGGAAAGAGGGCACCTGCTCTGAAGTCAAGTCAGACAGACTTACCAGCTGTTTTACCTGGGGCAAATTCCTTAATTTCTCTGACCTCGGTGCCTCATCTTTAAAATATGAATAATCTTACATCATAATCATGTTATTTTGAAAACTAAAGGCCATCATGCATATAATAAGCAATTAAAATTGTAATTATTATTCCATGATTAATAGGTGCTGAGGGAGAGTTTTGGGGGAGACTTGCCTAATGTACACTTCTTCAGTTTCTCTTACTTTCTAGATTCTACCTGGACAATAGTCACAAAGAACCAAACAAATGCTCCAACAAAACCTGTGCGGAGAAAGGGCATTGGAAAGCAAAGCACCAAAATAGTAACATTGTTTTGTAGTATAGGAACCTGGGTGATTTTTTGTTTCTTTGTTCCTCTTTGTCTGCAGTTTCCAAATTTTCCAAATAAGCATGTAGTGCTTTTAAATTTTTTAATAAATATTTTTGGCTGGATAAAAACATGTGACTATTACAGGAATACTATGTGATCAGTAGACTAGTCCTTAGGCAGCTCTTTACAGTTTGTTATACATAATTCATGCAACCATAAACCCAGATTTCATGGGACAGTTCTAAATGTGAATTTTCTCTTCCATTACCAGTTTATACATCATACCATTTGTCTTGATTTAGTCTGATGTATATAGCTACCTATAAATGAGATGCTTTATCAACTAAGTGAAAACACACATGAACCCACCTATCTGGGAACTTAGATCATAAAAAATGGCTTGTGTATATATTAAAATACTAATAAGATCTAATTATGTGATGCCTGAGCAGAGAACAAGCACATATTGTGGGGTGGTAAGTGGGGAAGTGGCCCTCGGCACAGTCCACATGGTATATTTAGACTGAGAGCTCTTTTGGATTTAGTGGTTTAGCTCGTGTTGATTGGTGGGAGAGGTGGCAAAGGAATAGAGAATCTGGGGGGAAGGCCAAAATGCAAATTAGAAATGGCTAAAGGTTTTTCACCAGGGATAAAAAAGACAGGATTGGAGGGAAATTCATAGTCCCTGGGTGACAAAAAGCTGAGGTGTGGCTCTACAGATACCATCAGGTAACAAAATGACCTATGATAAGGCTATGGCCATGTTACCTTCTTTGTCAATTCACTGTTTTTTAATGTGAAAAACCAAATGCTCTATTTAATAAGAATGTATTTGGCTGCATGTTACAAAATACCTAAGAGTGACTTGAATAATAGAAGCCCAGATGTAGATGGTCTCAAGGTTAGTTCAGTGTCAACAACAACCTCCAGCACGCAGGCTCTTCCAAGTGTTTTGCTCTGCCATCTTCTGTGTGTCAGGGCTTCACGCACAGCTGCAAGATGACAACAGCCATTCCAAGTATCATATTCTCAGACAACTTTTAAGTTGTTAGGAAAGCATGGGGATGGGTTTGGGGCAAGGAAGGCCAGAGTGACAAGGCAATTCTCTTTGTCTTTCTATGTTACAGACAAAGATATTCCCCATAAGCTTCCCAAAAGACTACCTCTTAGGCATCATAGGTACAACTGGGACACATGACCACTCCCATCCAGAAAGGCTGGGCCTGCACGTTCATGTTTCTGCGCACATGGAAAAATGGAGTAGCAATTGGCTGTTGTGTAGAGACTCAGCAGTGGACATTATAACCATTATTTTTCAAATAAATTAAAATAAATATTTTTTGTTAATTCACTCCCAATTTATCTATTCCTACAGAGAATTTTCTATGTCACCCAGTAATTCAATTGGGTTAATTATTTTAGCAGACCTTGTTCAAAATAAAAGTGCTTATTTTCATACCATTCCCCCCACACAAACATTTGTACAACAAGCACTCCTGATATTTGCCTCTGGTCTTATTTTTTTTCTTTACCCTTCCCACAAGAGTGGGCTGAAATGACAGAACAAGATCATCTTAAAATTATAGAAGATAGCATTCATTTCTCATCTTTTAGATTTTTGTGGATTTTCCCTTTTGTTTTAGATGTAACTAAAGGGAACATAACAACACAAAAATATAACAGAAGCCAAGAATCTGTGGTTTCTATGAAGGTTTACCTTTTTATGCAAAGTTTGAAAGAGATATTTAATAAAAATTTTTTGAAGTCAAACAATAAATGATGAAAGAAACGTTGTATGCCCTTAGGCATGGAATGAAAATTAAGCAAAATAAAAGTTACACAAATACACAAGGCATAATTGAAGCAGTTTCTATCAACTCATTCAGATGCCATAAACATAGTAATTAAAAACCAAAGATGACTATACACTCATCACAGTTTCATTTTTAACCAAATAAAAGTCATTTTTGAATAGTATTTGAAATCAAAACCCAGCAGTCCTGAATGACTTGAAAATAATGAAAAAGTAAAACTAAAACTAGATGACAATTTCTAATCTGTTTTGTTTTGCTTTTCAATAAAAACTAAATGCAACACAAAATAAGTACAGCAATTTAAAATTGTCACACATTATAATAATTGCTTTGTAATTAGATCACTTCTTCTTTTATAAGAGCTTATTACCTGTGTAGTGCATCCATCTGCACACATTTTCCTGAATTCCCCCAGGTAATTAGTTTCATGAAATATTACCAAGTGGCATATTCTCCTTCACCATTATTCCTGACATTTATAAAACACAAGCACTCTTATCACAATGTTATGTTGGGAAATTTAATTAACAGGAAATAATATATAATATTCATGTCAAACATTACTTGGGCAAAATGCATGTAGACCCTAAGTATTCCTAGATGACCTAAATATGCAAAACAAATTTATCTCATCCACAATTATTGACAGCATATTTTTTCTTCAGAGCAGATATTCAAGGCAAGTATTTGATTCTGTCTTCAACCTCACAGTTTCCCAGGACTCAGTATTACAAACTCAATCTATGAAATGGCCTAGGAGAATTCCTTTGAGCACCAAAGGTTCACTGGAGCCAACCCCACTTCCCTGGGCGTTCCTGTTTACAACTTCTTTATTAACTGCCTTTTTTGAAAGCCACAGACCATATATAATCTTTTAGTCATCACCTGTCCATCCAAGTTCACATATTTTTTAACTCTCTCCAATGATGGAGAAGGGAAACTTAATTTCCTTCTGTTGGCATGTGGAATTATAATGTTTTCTTCACCTTTCCTGTTCATATTAAATCCTGCAAATGTTCTTACACTACCAAATGCTCCACCAACATCTAGAGTTTATCTGTGTATTAGAGTCTTACACCCTTACACAGTTCTCTTGGCACTAAGTATAATAAAATTATATCTTTTCCAAGGTAACTATTGCTTCATTATTGCGATACACCAATTTAAAAATTTCCAAGCCAATAACACAAAGATCTAGATATCCAAGTAAAGGAAGGACATGTTTCTATTCACCAGACTTAAAATTGCTATTGGTTTTCCAATTTAAGAATGTATGTCATGAGAAATGACTGGCTCTGTTAAAGCCACTGTCAGTTCTATCCAGTGCAGCATGGCAAAAGTTTTAAGACATTCATTATAATTTTTATATCAGCTCATTTGTTGAGCATTTACTAAGTACTTCAACTTTGATAAATAACTGAGGAAGACCCAGTAGAAATACAAAGCCTAACAAATCTGCTAGAGTATTGTCTATTAAGAATAATTATGACCACCTAAATCCAGATTCCACCCACAACCATAAGGCCAACAAGAGGGAACCAACAAAACCACACGATTCATACATTTATCATTACCTAAAAATGCCACAAGCTTCAAACAATCCATAAGTTATAAACACCAATTTCCAAATTTCCGTAGAGCTCCCAGCACCACTGCATGTCTGTGGGTGGATTGAGAGACTCCAAAGAAAAAAGAGGGAAGAGAATAGTGTACTCGAATGAAACAGACAAAATCACCCTCAAAAAGATAAAATCCAACATTAATTGTTCGAATAGGGAACACAGATATGGGACTTGGTATTTCCAACTATAGCTTTAGGGAAGGGACTTAAAAGTGAGAGAGATTGGAAGTGTCAGCCTCAGAGAAGCAATGCTTCTATTCGAGAATCATATAAATATAGAAAAGATGGTAGAAATGTAGCTGTGAGGAGGAGGAAAATAATAAATAGAAAATAAAGAATCTTATAGAAATTAGAGAATTAAGATATACCAACCTCTCTCCCTAACCGCCCCCCCCCATCATCATCCCTTAGTGAAACTGTACTTCATGATACCAAAGAAGAAAGCACCAAAAATAAGAATATTGTTGACAAAATACATATGAAAATCAATCCTTATCTATACAGAGTTCACTGCCCTTTTACTTCAACACGTGGCAGCTGACTTGGGTGAGAAAGTGCCACTTTTGGTGCCTTGAGTTGGACTTTTCATGGCCTTGGAACTGTAAGATTTTACCCAAAATTTTAAATACCCTTTATAAAAGCCAACATATTTCTGGTACTTTGCATTGGCAGCTCTTTGGTGAGCTAAAACTATACACCTGAACCCTTCTTGAAGAATCTACCACAGCAGTGTTTCTTCAACTTTTATGCATTATTGCCCCTCTGAGGAGTCATTTTAGACATTTCCTCACTAATACCCACATACATATTATACATCTCTTTATGTACACTGCTCCTTTGTGGGACCACAGACCATTGTAATATCTAAGATTCTTTCATTCCCTCCCCAAGAACCAATTTTTATCCCTTTGGATGAACTAAAGGATGAAAATCTTTCAATCAAGAGATAAATAGAAATTTTTGGAGATCGATGATAGAAATACAAATATATTTGTTTATAGAAGTAGGACTAAAACATAGGAGAAAAAGTAATACTTAAGTATTTTATGTTTTGACAAAGTAAAAGTCTGCTATTGAAAGCTGAAAAAAGAAAAAAAGAAATGAGATCACTTACTATTATATAGATAATAAGTGGGATGTCAACAGATAATGTTTAATACTTTAAGACCAGATAATAAAATATTATGTAAGAAAAATGGGGATTAAAGACAATGTGGTAAAAATACAAACCTTCCTAAAGGCCAAAATAAAATTTTAAAAATAATAAAGAAGTCCTAACACCTGGAAAAATAAATATAGTGATTATAGCATAATATGACAGAAATTATAAAATAATTTGACAGAATTGAAACCAAGCATATCAGTTACATCAATATATGCAGGCTTAACTCACTTCTTAAAAAAATATTTCCAAATTGACTCATAAAGAAAAAAAAGCTCTATTTTCATTCAAGACTCATACCTAAAATAGAGTAATTAAAAAACACCAAAAATTTAAAAATGGAATAAAGATTTAATATATAATGGAAATCGAAGAAAGTAGAAGTTATAATCCTAATACCAGACAACATAGAATTCAAACCAAAAAGCATTGAGAAATACAAAAGGAACTCTTCATAGTGTTAAAAGCCCCAATTTTCCCTAAAACAGTTTTGAATGTCTATGCAACTATATAAAGGATAAGCTACTGGTAATTCAAGGAGAAATACATTAATAATAACAGACTTTAACACATCACTCTCATATGAGGCTGACCTGTTTTATACAGGTCAAGTGGACAAAAAATAAGGATATAAAGGAACTAAACAACATAATAAATAAGGTAGATATTATTAATATATATAAAACATTATACCATTGTACTATAAACTTTCTTCTCAAGCACATATGCAGCATTTCCAAAAATTGATCATATATTAGGTTATAAAAAAATCCCTATGGTCCCTAAAGTAGAAATATTACAAACAATATTCTCTGATCAAAATACAATAAAACTGGATATTATTAATAAAATTAAAAACCAGAGGCCCGCCCACCTGAAAATCTATAAAATGTTCTACTAAACAACTTGTGGGTGAAAGTAAAATTCAAACAGAAATTTTGAAAAATAATGATAATAAAAACCTACATGCCAGAATTTATGGGATAAATTTAAATGAGAGATGATAAAGAAAATAACTTTAAATAATTCAAACAATACAAATGAAATGTTGAACACATTAATTAAATTTTCTAAATCAAATGCTACATAAAAATAAATAAATAAATAAGACCAAAGAAAACACAAGGAAGGAAATAAATATAAATCAGAAATGGAAAAAAAAAAAAAAAAAAAGAACTGAATGAGTAGGGAATTGAAAGCAAATAGATTAAATTAATATACCAAATTCCTGGTTATTTTTTTAATTAATAAAATGACAAGCTACCAGTTAATTTAATAAAGAAATAAAGTAGAAAGCACAATATGAAAAATGACATGCTCTGGTTGAATTAACTCTTGATACAGAGAAGAAATATTTAAAATTATGCGACTCTAGTACACTTCCATAAAAATACATTTGAAAACTTAGATACAACAGATAAAATTCATATAAAAATATGATTTGCTAAAATTGACCTCGGTAGAGATAGAAAGCTTTAAAATGACAAATTTCCAGAGGAAAAACAATTGAGATTATCAAGGTACTACCTCATCAAAACACCAGGCACAATGATTTTAAAAAGAAATTCTACCTGACCTTTAGAGATCAGATAGTCTTAAAGATACATGAATTGTTTTAGAGCACAAAAAATTAAAAATATTAACTTTCTTTTATGAAGTAGGTATAACACTGATAAGTGAACCTGACTTTTAATAATAATGCCATAAAAAGAAAAGACCAATATCACTTATGAATATTGATGAAGAGTTCTAAAAATATATTATCAAAAAGACTCAAATGCCTTGTTAAAAAAAAAACAAAACACTATAAGCAAGTGGGGTTTATACAAGGAATGCAAGGATGGATCACTATTAGGAAATCTATTAGTATAAAATCTACCATATTAATAAGTCTCCGAGACTTATTATCTCCACAAATGCTGAAAAAGCTTTTGACAAATTTAACTTCCATTCCTAATAAAACCTCTCCAGAAAATAGGAATGGATTCACTCTTCTTTAGTATTGGTGTTTAAGTGGATTTTTAACTTCTTGATAACATGATATATACACATACACAATATACATATATACATGAATATGCACACATATATACTTACATGTATACTCACTCATATATGTACACACACACATACACATATATATTTACACACATTCCCAATCAGGGTAGGAAAAGATAAAGAAACCCAGTATCTCCATTACCATTTAACATTTTCCTGAAGGCATTAGCCAATGAAATTAGAAAAGAGAAAACAATTAGAAGCATAAGAACTGAAAAAGAAGAAATAAAACTATGTCTATGTGCAGGGTGATACAATAGTATACCTGATAAAACCTAGAGAATCAATTATGCAAACAAGAAAAGATTTCAGTAAGGTCACAGGATAAAAAATTAATCTATGAAAATCAATACCATCCATATACACAAGTAAGAAGTTAGAATATAAATTCAAGAGAAAACTCCTTTTATAATAGCAATAAAAATAAAATGCTTAGGAATAAACTTCACAAGAAATGTTCAAAATCTGTATGAAGCCAACCCAACTATAAAATTCTCTAGAAAGACACAAAATAAGGGATAAACATCCCAGCATTTGATAATAATGTCTCAACATCATCAAGATGTCAATTCTCTATGTTAATTTTAAATTTCACTCCAATCCCAATTTAAAAAATGCCACAGAGTTTTTTTTCTGGAGCTAGATAAGTTGCTTCTAAAGTTTATTTGGAAAAATAAATATACAAAAATAGATAACAAAAATCTGAAAAGAAAGAGTTATAGGTTGGGCTATGAGCCTGACCAAATATTAAAAAATACTGCAATGTGGGGAGTGAATGTGGCTCCAGTGGTTGGGCACCCGCTTCCCACGTGGGACGTCCTGGGTTTGGTTCCCGGTGCCTCTTAAAAGAAGACGAGCAGACAACGAGTGGGCACAGCAAGCAGACAACAAGCCAGACAGATGAGGGAGACTTCTGGGAGGTGGGGGATACTACAATGCCTCCATAACTGAAAGTATGATACTGGCACATGAATAAACAGACAAACCAATGAAAGTGAACAGAGAGTACACAAATAGACAAATCTACATATGAACTTCTAGTATGTCATAAAGTGATATCTGTTTAACTGTGACAAATATAGACTTAAATGGTGTTGAGACAACCAGGTAGCCATTTTTAAAAAGGTAAAATTAGACCCAAATTGCTCACACCATGCACAAGAATAAATTTTAAATGGCTCAGGGATTTATTTTAAATGTAAAATAAAATAAAATAAAATAAAATAAAATAAAATAAAATAAAATAAAATAAATTATATAAGCACTAGAAGAAAACATGGGTGAATTCCTATATAAACGCAGTCTAAGAAAATGCTTTCTAACTATGACTAAAAATCCAGGAGCAATAAAAGAAAAGATTAATAAATTTGACCACATAAAAGTAAAAAGTCTTTGTAAGAGGGAATAAAATCACCCATACCACACATACACAAAAAGACAAATGACAAAATTGGGAACAAACATTTGCAATATATATCACAGCAAAAGGTCCAATATCCTAAATATATAAGAGGTTTCTTTAATTGAGAGGAAAAAAGAAAAACCACTAGAAATAGGAAAAAAAAAAAAAAGGCAAAAAACATGAGTAGAAAATTTGCCAAAAAAGATGTAAAGAATGACCTTAAACTTTTGAAAATATATTAAATGTTATTTATAATAATAGAAATGCAAATTAAAACTACATAAATATTATTTCTCAGCTATCAGATTGGCAAGAGTTCAAAAGCACTGTTGGCAAAGTTATGGGGGGAAAAGTGTTCTCATATATTGCTACAATGTGAGAGATGGCAAAATGCTCATACATTGCAAAATGGGACTGTAAAATGATACAATTTCTGTAAAGGAGAATTTGGCAATAAAACTATTGTAATTCAACTTCTACAAAGTTACCTGGAAGTTATGCTTTCAACAATACTAAAATGAATATGCACATAATTTTTCACTGCAACATTATTTGCAATTGCAGAATATTAGAAATGATCTAAAATGCCCATACATGGGAGATTGATTGCATAAACGATGGTATGTCTGAAACATCTAAACATTGGTGTACTATGCAGCTTTATAAAAAGAAATCTCTTCTGACTGATATCAGTGATTTCCAGGATACCTTGTTAAGTGAAAACAAGAGAAACGTGCAAAAGAGTACCTTTTGTGTAAGAAAGGAGCAGACATAAAGAAACATACACATATCTGCTTATTTTGCAAAATGAAATGCAAGATGTATAAACCAAAAAGTAATGAAATTGGTTACTTACAAGGGGTATGGGAGAATTGGGTGAAAGGAATAGTGGAGAGAAGACACTTGTCCAACTATACCTTCTTGTATAGCTTTGACTTTTAAAATATGCTAATGCTCCACATATTTTAAAGATACAATAAAATTGGTAAGGATGGGGGGAACCATAAAACCAAATGCAAACAGAAATAAATAAACCCAACTGCATTTCAAATGAATAGCATAAACCACACTAAATGGGAAATATAAAAATAAGATAATAAATTTAAATAACTTTTGAACACAGTACTTTGATTAGATGCTATCAATCTAGAGGAGAAAAGAACTACAAACAAATCTTGAACTCTCTCCATACATTTCTTTTCATAGTGGTAGTGAAGCAGACTAGATAGGGAATCAATAGATGGATCTGGAACCTGGCAAAACGTCCATGTGGACATCAATACCCCCAAGATGGCTGCTAGAAGACCCTCATGAGATTCTGCCATTCAGAATGAGATTTCCTCCGGAAGCCAGGAGAAGCCATGGATATTCTCCAGGGGCCTTATCTTTGGGCCCTCCTGGGGGATTGATGGACAGGATAATCAATCAAAACAGCAAACAGCTGGGACTCCTCCCGTGTCATTAGCAAAGGGGTAGAATAATTAATGGTTTAAAAAGCAAGCACAAAGGCCTTTTGCTCTCCCTTGCCTTCGCCCTGTCCCTGTGCCTGTTCATGCCCTAGTCTGGCCTTCTTCATCCCTGCAAGTAAAACCTGGGCATTTATAATCTAGAATGGGAAATTGTATTCTATAAATCAGCCCTCTTTATCAGTCTTCAGCCCGTTCCTCTATACCTGGGACCTATAATCTGTTATTTTCACCCATTTCTCTTCCCTCCCTACCTTAATAAATTACTGGCCTAGTCAATGTGGTATGCTCTCAAAATTCATTTTCTGCAGTTTAGCCAAGCCTGGACAAAATCTGGCAACAGTAGTCCTGTGTAGCAATTCTTAAATGATTTTATGTATAATATAGGATTGAGAAAACAAATAAATGCATGGTGTTGTTGGGAGCTGAAGTTTATACTGTGGATGAAGAGATATACAAATATGAAATGGCTAAAGGTAAGAAAGAACCCTGTGGGACTGGATGGGAATTGGTAGTATAAATCCATGATTTCATCATACACACATGCAGAGAGAAAGAGAGAGAGAAAGAAACTAAAAGAAATGAAACCCCAGTAGCAATGAGTACAACTAGTCCCCAAACCTTGCTTTTTAAATATCATTCCCCCACTAAAAGGAACAGGGCTCCTTGGAGAAATGTCTGGTTCCATGGCTAAAGGACTAAAGAAGGGAGGGTATAAGAGGAGCCTGGAATTTTTTACTGTGCCAATAAGTATGGAAGCACTCAAAGAAGAAAAGAGTGGAGTAATGTCAACAGAGCATAGGACTTACCATAAAAAAAGGCTCTTACTGGACAAAGCTGGGATGATTTGATCATCAAAATAAGCAAGGACTATAACTCTCTGGGTAACAGGAATCCATGACCATACTGATAATCAATCAACAGTCAACATATAAATAAGAGAGAAGGGAGGGCTCTTTGTTGTTGTTGTTGTTGTTGTTGTTGCTGTTTTCTTTTTCTTTTTTTTTTTTTTTATTATGGGTAAAAATCAAAACTTTCACAATACATACCAACATTTGCAAAATGATATATAAATATATAGGCATATATGTGCATTTGCTTACAAAAATGTTATGTATATATATAAATATATTTTAAGAGGTGCTAAGGGAGGGCTCTTGATTACAGTAAAGTGTCAATTGTCAACTGAAAACTGTGCCTGAAAAAGCACTATTATGCAACCATAATAGTGAAAATTGGTTCTGACAAAAATCATCAATAGATGCTAAAGCTAGATTGGGATTAGGGGCTGATAAAGAGCAGGATATTTGTCTGGTCTTAAATTGTCTCCCCACAGATTGCTTTTTAGTTGGGAGGGGAAAATAGTAATCTCACAATGGAAAAACTAAACAACATCTTGACCAGGTGAATAAAATTAACTTCACCAATGAGAGGTGTATGAATATTGGTGTGTCTACATGTGGTCCCTGAGAAGGACATACCATTTCTATAGATTCTGGCCATGAAAGAATAATCTGAATTTAATAATGAGAAAACATTGGACAAACAGAAATTGAGAAACAGTCCATAAAGTAACTGACCTATATTCTTCAAAAGTGTTAATATTATGAAAGGCAAGAAGTTCAGGAACTTTTCCAGATTAATAAAGACTGAAGACTTCTAGAGAGGGATTATGGGATGATGGCATAGTAGGAAGTGCTAAGATTCAGTCCTTGCACCAGATAACCATTAAAGAGACAGGAAATGTCTGAAACAACTATTCTGAAACTCTGGAGTCCAGGAGAACACTGTATAGCATCCAGGGAAGAGAGGGAGAAAGAGGCTGGTAAATTAGGGTAAAATCACCCATCCCCCACTCTTGAGGCAGGCCACCTTGGCATCTGGCCCATGGCTAGCCCACTGGTGACAGGAAGGGACATAAAAATCCACTTCTCCACCAACAGGGGTGGCCACAGCTTCACTGCTTTTGGTTAATGACTTTGGAATGCTGGGGGTTGGCCCTGAGGGCAGCCATTGTTTCAACGCATCCTGGACAAAGGCAGCTGAGGAGACTTAAAGTCACCATGCTTCCTCAGGCTACAGGGGACAATTCAAGGGCTGTATTTGCTGGGAAGGTCAAGAAAGTGTAGTTTTGGGGAGCCATGGAAGAAGTTCCTGGAGCCCTTCCTGATTCTCTCCCCAGGGCACTTTGGAGCCAGTCTACACCCATTAGTGGGCTCCTGGCCTGGTTCTAGCTGGGAACCTCCTCTCTGTCAGGCTCCCCCACCCTCCCAGAATTTGCCTTCCAGGTGAAAGCAGCATGAGACAATGAAAGACAATGAAAGGGGCAAAGGATTACCTGAGGCAAAGCATTACCTGCTTTAAATACCTGGAAGAGGGAGGAAGTCTGTCTCCTAGGAAATAGAGGGGGCATTCAAAATCCTATAAAAACGGGAACTAATGAAAGATGTTTATGTGAGATGTTATGGGAGGTATGGGAGGTAGAGATCATGGGAACCCCTGTAATTTTTGTGTAAATTTTATGTAATCTAAGCATCTTTTAAAATATATATGAAAAAATAATAATAACATTTATGTAAGCAAATGCACATATATGCATATATATCTATATATCATTTTACAAATAAATAAATAAATGAAAAGGGAACTCCAAAGCAAGCAACAAGTGCAAGGCATAGACCCAGAAAAGAGCAGGAGGTCCCTGCACTTGGCCTTTATCTGGAGTAGACTTTGCTGATAGGACAGCTGAAACTCAAGAAAATCTCTGACATATCACCAGCTGGTTACAAAATCAAGAAACAGACATCTCAGGGAATAAATCCCAGAGAATAAATTCCAGTATGCAACAAAAGATTATAAGACAAACAAAGAAACAGGAAATAATAATCCATCCAAAGGAAGAGGATAAAAATCTGGAAAACATCAAGACATAAGACAAGACTGTGGACATACTGAAAAAAAAAAAGTCTTAAAAATGTTTAATGAGATGAAAGAAAATACAGAGAAAGAACTAAAGGGAGAGTGACATTCAGTAGTAACATGGTGATATAAGGCATCCCCTAGGAAAGTATCCCCTAAGAAACAACTAATAAAAGGACAAATCCCACTTGCTTGGAACTCTGGAGGATGACAGAGACTGCAGAAAGACACCACAAACCTGAATCGAAGAAAAAGGAGAAAAAAAAAAAAAAAAAAAAACACCAACAGAGGTAGATCTATGACCCAACCTGTTTGGAACCCTCCCCTCACTTGTTTCCATGCAGCTTAGCAGTCACACCAAAGCAGCACAACCTGAGTACCTCCTGCCATCGATGCAGACCATAGAGCCACACACAGCAGCAAGTTAGAACCCAACACATATCCAGGCAAAGGGACACAAGTCCACAGAGATGCAGGGCAGAACACAAGCAGCTGACTAGTGCATACATATAAAAAGGCCCCCAGGAAATAAAAAGAACTGTTGGCAAGAGGTGCGCACATTTAGGCCAGTCTCTGATTGCTGAATCACCTAAATGAAACAACAAGCCTTTTTGAATTGACCCAGTCTGGCTCCCTGGGGTGGGGGTGGAGATACCCTAACAAGGAAGTAACTGGAGGCAGAAAAGCCTCATGGGAAAAAGGGGGAGGGACTTGAACTGCTATAAGGCAGGATGGGTCCTAGAACTGGAAAGTGTAATAAAAAGAGGATACTAAGTGAAGGAAAGAAGTTAAACAAATCTTAGGAAATGGGAAGAAAATTCTGCATAAAAGCAAACAGAACAGATCAGGATTCCTAGAGAAGAAACAGAGGAATGAAAGATTTCTTCTGGAGGTGGAACATTTGCACATAAAAGGGCAATCTTAAAAGTTGAACTGCATATCCAGGGTGCAGAAAACCTGAGAAAATCTGAATAGTTAAGTGCAGTTGTTTGAGACTGTATGCACCACAGAAATTCATGTTCTGATTTATACACCATTTCTGTGGGATAAACCTACTATAGATAGGACCTTTTGATTAGGTTACTTTAATTGGGGCAGGCCCCAATTAAACAGAATGAATACAAAGAGACAGACAAAAAGCCACAGAAGAAGAGAGAAAGCCATGGAAGCAAGAAGCTGAAAGCAACAAAATCCAGAAGAGAAGGAAGAGACCACCATGTGCCTTGCCATGTGACAGAGGAGTCCAGGATTGCTGGCAGCCAGACTTTGGGGAGAAGGTATTGTCTGATAATGTCTTGATTTGGAAATTTTTACAGCCTCAAACTGTAAGATTGTAAGCTAATAAATCCCCATTGTAAAAGCCAACCCATTTCTGGTATATTGCTTTCAGCAGCCCAGCAGACTAAAACAATGGGCTAGTCTAATGGTGCAGTAAACGTTGGACCAAGTATCAAAGTAGAGCCTTAACACAAAGCCAATCTACAATAAAACCCTAGATGAGAGGGAGAAACTGACCTTCAGGGATGGCACATCAAGATAATCAGATACCTAGACTTCAGCAACAAATCACAAGCCATAGTAAGAAACAGAAAGCTATGGCTCAGTCAGGGAAAATATTAAAGCTGCAGTAGAAACATAGGCTTTGTAATAACTAATCAAAGAAATTCAAACTTCCAAATCAATTCAAGGAGATGAGGGGAAATATGGATAGAAATAAACTAATGGTGGCTATAGAGCTAAAAGCTATTAAGAAGACAATGTGTGAACAAAAAGAAGAATTAGAAAGTTTAAAAAGACAACAGAAATTATGGAGATGAAAATCACATTAATGGAGATTAAAAGGCATACAATAGCAGATTTGAACAAGCAGAAGAAATAGAAGACAGGACAATAAAAATCA
Organism: Tolypeutes matacus; assembly: GCA_026826555.1. Lineage (NCBI taxonomy): Eukaryota > Metazoa > Chordata > Mammalia > Cingulata > Chlamyphoridae > Tolypeutes > Tolypeutes matacus. The sequence goes on along the minus strand of JAKSZT010053764.1, from coordinate 1,106,860 downwards.
TATTGTCAGAAGAACAGACAAAGAATAGAAAAAAAATGAGCAGTGTATGAGAGAACTGAGTGACAGCATAAAGTACATCAACATATGCATCATGGGAATCCCAGAAAGAGAAGAGAAGGTAAAAGGGGCAGAAAGAATATTTTAGGAAGTAAGAGATGCAAATTTCCCAATGTCTATGAAAGACATAAATATACATGTCCAAGAAGCTCAGTGTACTCCAAACAGAAGAACTAAAGGATATCAGGAAAATAGTGAATAAGCAATATGAGAATCTTACTAAGAAAATAGAAAATTTTAAAAGGAACCCAGCAGAACTACTGAGGTTGAAGACCACAATAATTGAAATGAAAAATTCCCAGGAGAGTTTCAACAGCAGTTTGGAGGTGGCAGAAGAATGAATCAATAAACTCAAAAAAAGCATTTGAATTGAGTCAGGCTGAGGAACATAAAGAAAAAAGAATTGGTGAAAGTGAAAATAGCCTAATAGACTTTTGGGACACCACCAAGCATACCAATATACACATTATAGGAGTCATAGAAAGAGAAGACAGAAAGGTGCAGAAGGAATATTCAAAGAAATAATGACAGAGAACATCCCAAATTTATTAAAAGACATGAATATGCACACCCAGGAAGCACAGAAAACACCAAAAAGGATAAACACACAAAAAAACACATCATATCATGCACTGATCAACCTGTTGAATTCAAAGGACAAGGAAAGAGTTTTGAAAGCTTCAAAAGAAAAATATATTACAAGGCAGTCCCAATTATAATGAGTACCACTTTCTCATCAGAAACCATGGAGGCAAGAAGGCAGTGGGTTGAAATACTTAAAGTGCTGAAAGAAAACAACTAACAACCCAGTATTGTATATTTTGACAATGTTTTCATTCAAAAATAAGGGAGAGATTAAGACATTCCCAATTTTTAAAAAGCTGAGGGAGTTCATCACCACTAGACCTACTTTACAAGCAATGCTAAAGAGAGTTCTTCAGACTGAAAAGAAAGGTTACTAGACAGTGGTTCAAAGCAGTGTAAAGAAATAAAGATCTCTGGTTAAGGTAACCCTTTCACTAACTAAAAGTGCCAATATTATTGTATTGTAATTTTTGGTATGGATTTGAACATACAATATACAAAGATATAAATGGTAAAAAGTACAAAAAAGGTTGGGGGGGTGGAAGGAGACAGGAAAAGTGTATGTGTATGCCATTGAAGTCAAGTTGATATCAAGTTAAATATGATTATTATATATTTAGGATATTAAATTTTACCCCCATGTTAACCACAAGGAAAATACATGAAAAAATATATCCATATAGAAATGAGAAGCCACTCAATACAGTACAACATAAAAAATTAAATGTATATAAAAATAGGCATTAATGGAAGAATTGAAGGACTAAAAAAAGGTATAAGCTTTACAAAGGCTAAATAGGAAAAATAGCAGAAGAAAATCTAGTATTATCAGTAGTGACTTTAAATGTCAATGGACTAAACTCTCCAGTCAAAAGGCAGAGATTGGCAGAATGGATAAAAAATCATGACCCAACTATATATTGTCTATAAGAGATCAAATTCAAAAAGACAAGTAGGTGGAAATGAAAGAATGGGAAAAAATATATACTATGAAAGTAGTAACCAGAGAGCTGGGGTAGCTATACTAATATAAAATAGACTTTAAGTAAAAAAACAGTAACTAGGAACAAAGACAGTCATATTCTGATAAAGGGGTCAATCCAATAAGAAGATGTAACAATTATAAATATATATGCACTGAACAGCAGAGCTTCAAAACATATGAAACAAATACAGACAGATTTGAAGGGAGAATATAATTAACAGCACTGAAATATATATCTGAATGTGGTTAAAATGGGAAATGTTAAGTTGTACATATGGTAATAAAATAAAAATTAATAATAAGTAACTAAAATTGTTTAAAAATCCATGCAACTACACTACACAAACAGTGAACCCTACATGAAAGTAAGGACTATAGTTAATAGTATAATTATAAAAACATGCTTTCATCAGTTGTAGTAAATGTACCACACCAATGCAAGTTGTTAATAATTGGGTGGTTATGGAAACACTGTATTTTATGCATGATTGTTCTGTAAACCCCCAACTTCTCTAATAAAAAATAAATAAAGATTGAAGAGATGTGACAACTAAAGGAAATATGTGATTCTAGCCTGGTTTTTAGACTGGAGGAGGAAAAAAAATGCTATGAGGGATAGTATTGGGCAATTGACACAACTGGCATACATTCTATGGAATAAAGGATTGAACCAATGTTAACTTTCCTTACTTAATAACTATACTTTGATCATGTAAGAGAATATCTTTTCCATAGGGCTTATACCCTAGAGTATTAAGGGGTAAAAAGATATTATGTATGCAATCTACTCTCAAATGGTTCCAAAAAAAGTTTATTCGTGTGTGTGTGTGTGTGTGTGTGTGTGTGAGAGAGAGAGAGAGAGAGAGAGAGAAACAGAGAGAGTGTGTGTGTGTGTGTCTATATCTATACCTAGAGAGAGAGAAAATGATTAAACAAATGTGACAAAATGCTAAATACTGGTCGATCTGGTAAAGGGTAAATGAGAGTTTGCTGTATTATCCTTTCAAATTTTCTGTAAGTTCAAAATCATTTCAAAATTTAAAAAACTTTAAAAAATATATGTCATATATATGTACGAAAATTCTTATTAATATTAAACACAATGCATAATACAATAGAAACCCTCAAAGTGGTTTCTCACACACACTTTCCTTACAACAAACAAGCAAAAACACTTTAAAATTTATTTTATGAGAGAAGAGCTAAGTTATGAAAAAATTCTAGCACTTATGGTATTACTTTCATATGGCAATCTAATTAAACTGTAGTGTCTTTAGGCTGAAAATCATTACTTTTCTTTGTATTCCAAGGTCTCTTATTGGATGGATAAATAAATGATGGAAGGATGGAGGGATGCACTAATTGGACTAGGGATTTAAGTATCAACAAAGAATTAGAGAGAAATGTAGGTCTGAAAGAGTCAGGAAAGAGATCATGGAGGCAGTGCTATCTGAGTTGGGAAGAGCATGGAGGATTTGAGAGGCTAGATGGATAAATTGAGAACACATGGAGAGTGAAGAACGTGAAAGGAGAACGCTATCTAACCTCACTGAAACCATTTTTTGACCATGGCTGCTGAATAAAGACAAAAGGAATAGTGCATTTAATGAAGGCAAAACTGAAATACAGTAAGAATAAATAATTTTCTATTACTAGAGTTGCTCATAAATTTGATTATGTAAAAGAAATTTAAAAATTTATACTTTGTATGGTCAACTGATTTTTGACAAGGGTGCCAAGTCCATTCAATTGGGAAAGAATAGTCTCTTCAACAATTGCTCCTGGGAGAATTGGATATCCATATGCGAAAGAATGAAGGGTTCCCTCTCTCACACCATATACAAAAATTAACTCAAAATGGTTTGATTTAAATATAAGAACCAGGGCTTATAAAAATCCTAGAAGAAAATGTAAAGACGCATCTTCAGGACCTTGTATTAGGTAATGGTTCCTTAGACTTTACCTCCAAAACACATGCAAAAAAAAAAAAAAAAAAAAAAAAAATAGATAAATGGGATGCATCAAAACAAAAAACTTGAGTGAATCAAATAATTTTATCATGAAAGTGAAACGACAACTTACACAATGGGAGAAAATATTTGGAATCCATATGTCCGATTTGGGTTCAATATACAAAATATATATATTTTTTTTTCAGTTTTTTATTTTATTTTTTTATTTTTATTGTGGGTAAAAATCAAAATTCTCACAATACATACAAACATTTGCAAAATTATATACAAATATATATGCATATATGTGTATTTGCTTACAAAAATGTTATTTATATATATGTATATACATATAAGAAATCCTTCAACTCAACAATAAAAAGACAAACAACCCATTTAAAATACGGACAAAATATCTAAATAGACATTTTTCCAAAGAAGATACATAAAACCCAGAAAGTACATGAAAAGATACGCAACAGCATTAGCTATTCAGGAAAATGCAAATCAAAACCACAATGAGATACCATTTCACACTCATTAGAATGGCTACTACTAAAAAAAAAAAAAAAAGAAAAGAAAAGAAAAACATGGGAAATTACAAAAGTTGGAGAGGATGTGGAGAAACTGGAATACTCATTCATTATTTGATGGGAATGTGAAGTGGTACAGCTACTGTGGAAGACAGTTTCACCGTTCTATGATCCAGCAATCCCACTTCTAGGTATATATCCCAAAGAATTGAAAGCAGAGACTCAAACAGATACTTGCACATCAATGTTCATGGCAAAATTATTCACAATTACCAAAAGATGGAAGCAACCCAAGTGTCCATTAATCCATGAATGGATAAACAAAATGTACTATATACATACAATGGAATATTATTCAGCCACAAAAAGGGATGGAATTCAAATACATGCGACAACATGGATGAAACTTGAAGACATCATATTGAGTGAAATAATTCAGACACAAAAGGACAAATATTGTATGATCTCACTGATCTGAAATAATTAGAATAAGCAAACTCACAGTCAGAATCTAGAATATAGATTACCCAGGGTGAGAGAAGGAAATGGGGAATTAATGCTTAAATTATACAGCATTTCTATTTGAGGTATTGTAAAGTTTTGGTAATGGATGGTGGTAATGATAGCACAACATTGTGAACGTAATTAGCAGCACTAAATTGTATGTTTGAATGTGATTAAAAGGGGAAATTTTAAGTTGTATATATGTTTCTAGAATTGAGATTTTTTAAAACATTAGGCTGCACAACACAGTGAACCCTATTGTAAAGGATGGATTATAGTTAATAGTACAATTATAAAAATGTTCTTTCATGAATCGTACCAAATGTACTACAGTAATGCATAGTGTTAATAATAGAGTGGTATATGGGAATTCCGTATTTCATGCATGATTTTTCTATAAACCTACAATTTCTCTAATAAAAAAAATTTAGTTTAAAAAATGAAATGGTGTTCTTCCACTATGCCCAAATGAGTCATTTTTTTTCTGAATATGACATCTTCTGATATAGTTAATTTTCCTGGAGAAGTTCAAATGATTTGTGATTTACAAAATTATAGATATGATTTTAGTTAGCATCAAATGGTAAATCACAACTACAGAAAAAGAATCAACAGGCTGTGAATCAATCACAGAATATTCTAACTGAACTTTCAAGTATAAAAACAGAACTCACAGAGTATAAACTACAATGTAAACTATAGTCCATGGTTAGTAGCAATGCTTCAATATGTGTTCATCAATTGTAACAAATGTACCACACTAATGAAGGATGGTTTTAAGGAGGAAAAGTGGGGGAGGGAAAAGTGGGGTATATGGGAATCCCCCTATATTTTCGATGTATCATTTATGGAATCTAAAGTTTATTTAAAAATAATTTTTTTTTTTTTTTTTTTTTAAAAGAGAGCTCCATAAAGGTTTTGGAGAGTAGTAAGAAATCTTTTTTGGTAACAGTCATTAAAATAACCTCCTATAATCTTCCCCACTAGAAATAAACTCTGAAATGGTCTAGAAAGAGCAAGGGCTTGGGAACACAGCATACTGTCTTACAGATGAGAAGTGCCAGCCATAGATGCTGCTAAACATGTATGAATTCTATTTCCAGGAATATGAATGAGGAAGTTAGTAGACATCGATGACTATGGGCCTTAGGTTTACTTTGGAGTTCACCTCCATGTATGTTCTTCCCTCACTAGTTTGATAAAATAACTACTCTTGATCTATAATAATATATTGAAATTGAAAAATGTTAAATGAAAAAAAATTTGCAAAACTGAATCTATAAATGTCTATTAAGTATATACTTACCAATATAAGCTTTAAAATTCTGAAGAGGAAAACAGTTCTTCAAAAAGTTAAATAGAATCACCATATAACCCAGCAATTCCACTCCTAGGTATATATCCAAAATAATTGAAAACCCAGGGGTTCAAACAAGAACATGTACATGAATGTTCATAGCAGCACTATTCACAATACCCAAAAGGTAGAAACAACTCACATCGATGGATGAATAAATAAAATGTGGTATACCCATGTAATGGAATATTGTTGTGTCATAAAAATGAATGAAGTACTGATAACAAGCTACAAGTTGGATGAACCTCAAAAACATTATGTTAAGTGAAATAAGCCAGCTATGAAAAGTCACATAGTGAATGATTATTTTTATATAAAATATCCAGAATAGGTAAATCTATAGAGACCTGAGGCAGATTAGTGGTTGCCAGGGCCTGGGAAAAGGGGAAATGAGGAAGGACTGCTTCATGGATAAGGGGTTTCCTTTTGGGGTGAAGAAAATATTTTGGAACTAGATAGAGTAGAGGGTTACACAACATTATGAATGTACTAAATACAACTGAATTGTAGACTTTAAAATGGTTAGTTTAAGTTATGTGAATTTTACCTCAAAATAAATTCTGTAAAAATAAACATCAAACCGCTAGCAATAGTTTTCTGAAGTGGGAAGGGATAGGGAGGATGAAGAAGAGAGACAAATTAGAACTTCTTTACTATCTATTATTCCTCATATTTTAATTGTAACCATTTTTATTAATCCTGGGTATATTCTAGATGCATTATCTCACTAAGCCTCTCCTTAGTCACATAAGGTAGATAATGTCATTATTCCCATTTTATAAGTGAAGAAACTGAGGACACAAAAGGTTAAGTAACTTGCCCAAGGCCCCCTGCTAGTAAGTCAATGAGCCAGGACTGAAACCCAGGTTGTCTGGCTCCACTGTGCTACACCTTTAAGCACTGACTATCGGAGATGAGGCAAAATCCTAACTCATGAAAGGAGGACAGCACTCTCCTTGAATAGCTATTATAACAGGACACCTTTTAATCCTTCTGTCCAGAGCCCTTTCCCTTTATCTGGGAGCCTTGTGGTTCCAGTGGGCACTGCTGCTGTGCTTTCCTGTCCCTGGCCATGGTTTGCTGAACCTGGGGTAAGGTAAGACCAGGTAGGGTAGGAAGAGTAGCACCTGACACAAGATGGTCCAATCAGAATTTTCCTTCTAGATTTATTTTACTAGACCCGGAAAGGAGAGACAGTCCTATGAGGGTAGGGGGAGGATATAAACTGTGAGACTCAGGAAGTGCCAGGGCAGCCATGTTTTCCACCTCATAGAGGATATAAATTGAGCAAGAATTAGAAAGAGACAGACAAGGAGAACTTGGGCAGTGAGCACCTCAGTCTCTAGCTTCGGTAGTTCCCAAGGCCCAGCTGCAAGCCTGCCTTTCGCCAACTTTGTTGTTCGCTCTTCTGTCCTTATGGGAAGTACTGCGTTATCCACCCAATAAATTTTCCTTTCTCACCTGTTGGTTTTAACTGTTTTTGCTCATGTTAGTTTTACCTAGTTATTGTATATAACAACAATTTTAAAAATCATATTAATCAAGGGGAAAGGGAACTGTTCTTATATTTCACTAAAGGGTCCAGAATTTCAGTTTTTTATGCAAAATAGGTTTCCTGCAGTATGCTCAGAGAAAGAAAAATGTATGTTCATTTAAAGAAATAAACCTACTATAAAAGAAGAGTCACTAACACACAGAAACTCCTCTTTTAAACCATTAGCCATGGTTATATTGACCATATGTCTCCATGTTAAATATTGGATTAATTGATAATATTTTGTCCTTTTTGTGAAGTGTTTTATCTTATTCTTTCAAAATATAAGCCATTTAAAATATATATGTGTGTGAATTTGTTTTATATTTTCATAAGGCTTTTTGTATATTTTAAAAAATAAAAATACCTTATTAGACCATACTTCCTGACTTCTGAGTTCTAAACTGTTACCAAAAACTATGTATATCATTTTTAGAAGAAAATATTAATTTCCATTCTCTAAATTATTTCAATAATCTTAGAAGCAAGAAATATGTCTCTTTCTTTTCAAGATAAAAGAAACTGAGTCACAGAGAAATTATATAAATTGTCCAATGAAGTGGCAAGCCAGGATTTGAACCCCTGTGTGTCTGCCTCCAGAGTCCGTACTCTTTTTACTTATACCATGTTGCCTTTCCACAAACCAATATCCTACTTCTTCCATTATAAGTAAGTTATTCTATCAGATACAGCATCCAGTATTAATTCTAGAGTCTGGATTGATGAAGTTCTGCTTTTACCTTTAAGATAAGCGTAAGTATTTTCAACCTTACTGATACAGATTAAAAGGTTGATGAACTGAACTACTCATGGAGAACCCAGCCCCACATCACTTCTTTCAAACAAAATCACAGTGCTTTTCCAAGGCTGATTTTGGCAAGAGAAAATGTTTCTTAAAAAGCAATAAGTCATTGTAAGGGTCCTGTAGCCCATCAGCTGTAACTGTCCTTTGCGCCGCCTGTCCTGGGGTGCCAGACTGCTGTCTGCCTCCACGGTGCTGCCTGCAAAGGGCTTTATTACTGCCAGCTGAGAGCCAGGGCAGCCGAAGGGCACACTGTCGTTATAGTTTGCTCCCCCACATGTCAACATATTCTGAAAGCTAGTGACATCTGATTTCAGCTCTTTCCTGCCTTCTGTTCCTCTGGCTTTGACAGATTTTAATGAGACAAATGCTAGCTGTGGGTTTCCTTTCTCCATCTTGTCCAACTTCAGCCCGCAGAAACTGGCTTTCTGCTGCCTTCCTTTGCAAAATGGTGAACTCAAAATCAGAAACTTATGCCCAGAAGGTAAATTAGAAGAGTTCTCCCAGCCTCTCTGACATTGACCCACCTCTACCTTTTCAGTGCTGGCAATCAGGCATGCGCTTGACACTCAGGGACATGACCGTCAAATCATTCCTGAGAGAGAAACAGCTGACACTTCCAGAATTCTTTGATGTAACATACATGTCAGGGTATGGCTCAGGTTCTCTGGCAAGTTAATACATCCAGTGTTTTTTGAGGAAACTCAAGTGAGTCAGGAATTGTATTCTCAACTCAAATACTTAGGAGAATGCTAAAATCGTTACTATTGCTTGAACACCAACCATGTGCCAGGTACCTTATGTATATTTTCTTACTTATCCTCAGAGTTGAACAATAATGGACTACCTTGACACTGAAAGACCAGTTTTGAGTGGATTAAACCTGCGTCCAACATCACAGTTCTATCACTTGGGAAGTTTCCTTCAAAGAGTTTGCGAAATTCCTTTCCATATGACAGACCATCAGCTAGGTGAAGAGAATTGTTGTGACTATCTTCATTCCCTCACTTCCCACCAGGTTTTCTAATATCTCTATTTAAAAGCTCTACGTCTGGCAGTCAGAGGAAAGAAGGAAGAGACCACAGGAACCCTGAATAGGTAGAAGTCTCTGAGGCAGAGAGAGTTTGTTCCTTGCACCCCTGGAGAGCAGTTGCAGTTACTCACAGATGGCCCTGTGGTAGAGCAATTGTTGCATTGGTTTCAATGGTCCAACCAACCACAACACAATACACGTGCAGTCATCCATTGCTCCCCATACTTTCCATGAGAATATCAATAAAGATTTTGGCCAATACCTGGCCAAAATAAAGAGTATGATATAAGAAACAGGTGTAAGCCCTGAAGGCAGAAAAATCTCACAATTTACCAGCTGAGAAATATTTTATAAATTACTTCTCTAAGATTACATTTTTAAAGTTTCTTTTAAAGGTCAAGTTCATCAGTAATATCTGACTTAAAGAACTGCTATGAGGATCAGTTGAAGTCACATATGTAGTAAATATTAATCACCATGCAGCTGTTGGTTATCCTCTAATACATAGATGAATAACTACTTTTTTTTTTTAAAGAAATAGTTGTTTTGGCATGTCTTCATAATAAACACATGTTGGATCCCAGTCACTTCCATTTAACTTTTCAAGGACTTATGAACCATTTAAAAAATTCATCCAAAAATTTTGCCAAGGATAGTTCAGGAATCCTTTGTCTTTCCTATGTTTTGGAAACATGTACTCTTTGGCATCCCTCCAGCTCTCCATGGTTCCATGGAGATTATTGGCATGGTTCAGTGGTCACAGTCACAGTTCAAGTTTCCTGAGACATTAATGATTAGAGCCTAAACACCTGGGCATGATTATTACTATCCTGTTCACTCCCAACTAGTCTTCTTTTCTCATACTTCAAGTGAAGCGAGCTAACTCTGAGCCATGTTGATTTGCTCCTCTTCAGTTTGAAGGTAATCTTCCTTAATAGAGAACAGGTGACAAATGAGAAGTTCAGTAACTCTCCTTTCTCCCAGGCTTCATGTAGCATGTTATAAGATGCCACCAGCAGTGAGCTCTTTCCATTTCTCTTTCTTGCTCTGAACTAACCTCAACTCCTACTGGATGTTAGCCATCCTGACACTGATGGGCTTATGCTTATGCTCTTCTTTGGCAGCTCTCTTTGGTCATGTGCCCCTCCTACCACCGTCAGCACATGCACAGGTCAAATGAAAATTGTCTTCAAAGAGCACCTGTGCAGAAAAAGACTTGGCTTTTAAAAGAGAGCTCCAGGTACCAAACTGGAGCCTAGGATTCTGAGGAATACTGACCGACTGCGGGGCGGGGGGGGGGGGGGCCGGGCATCAGGCTGTAAGCCACACTCTCACCCTTTGGCTGGGCAGGTGTGGCCAGAAAGACTTCCAGCAGCACCCAGTCACCTTGCTCTGGTGGGTACATAAAGAAGCTTGGTAGAAAATAAACAAATTCTTTTTAGTACATATGTATTAAGGTAGAAAAAAAGATCCAAAGGAAAAAACCAAAATCTTAATTTTTATGTTTGAACCACAATCTTCCTTTCTTCTTTCTAAATGGTCTAAGATTTCTTTAACAGGTAACTATTACTTTTTTAAATTGTTTTATAAAAGAGTTTACTAGTTCAATTCTCTCTATATAAAAATAAGACAGTGTCTTAGTTTGCCGCAGGGCTGCCGATGCGAAGTACCAGAAATGAGTTGGGGTTTTTTGTTTTTTTTTTTAACTTTATTTTGTACATTTAATAATTGAAAACATAAACAATTAAAAACTAAAAAGTAAACACAGATGAATATATATATACATTTCTCAATTAAATGTAATGGATACATGTAAAAAAAAATTTTTTTTTAATCAAACAATATATTACACAATATATTTGGTTCATAGTAACACATTCATACAGTATTTGTCCTTTTGTGTCTGGCTTGCTTCACTCAACATAATGTCCTCCAGGTTCATCCATGTTGCCATATGCTTTATGACTTCATTTCTTCTTACAGCTGCATAATATTCCATCGTGTGAATAGACCACAGTTTGTTTATCCATTCATCTGTTGATGGACACCTGGGTTGTTTCCAACTTTTGGCAATGGTGAATAATGTGGCTATAAACATCGGTGTGCAGATGTCTGTTCGTGTCACTGCTCTCAGTTCTTCTGGGTATATACCCAGTAGTGGTATTGCAGGGTCACATGGCAAGTCTATATTCAACTTCTTTAGGAACTACCAAACAGTCCTCCATAGTGGTTGTACCATCCTGCATTCCCACCAACTGTGAAGAAATGTTCCTATCTCTCCACATCCTCTCCAACACTTGTAGTTCTCTGTCTTTTTAATAGAGGCCATTCTGATAGGTGTGAAATGATATCTAATTGTAGTTTTGATTTGCATTTCCCTAATCATGAGTGATGTTGAGTATTTCTTCATGTGTTTTTTTGCCATTTGTATTTCTTCTTCGGAGAAATGTCTATTCAAGTCTTTGGCCCATTTTTTAATTGGGTCATTTGTCTTTTTATTGTTGAGTTGTAACATCTCTTTATATATCCTAGATATTAAAGCCTTATCGGATATGTGATTTCCAAATATTTTTTCCCATTGAGTTGGCTGCCTTTTCACCCTTCTGACAAAGTCCTGTGAGGTGCAGAAGTGTTTAATTTTGAGGAGGTCCCATTTATCTACTTTTTCTTTTGTTGCACGTGCTTTGGGTGTGAGGCCCAAGAAACCACCACCTACTACAAGGTCTTGAAGATGTTTCCCTACATTTTCTTCTAGTAGTTTTATGGTCCTGGCTTTTATATTTAGATCTTTGATCCATTTTGAGTTGATTCTTGTATAGGGGGTGAGATAGGGGTCTTCTTTCATTCTTTTGGTTATAGATATCCAGTTCTCCCAACACCATTTGTTGGAGAGACTGTTTTTTCCCATCAGCGTGGGCTTGGTAGGTTTGTCAAAAACCAGTTGACTGTATAGGTGAGGGTTTATTTCTGGATTCTCAATTCTATTCCACTGATCGATATGTCTATCTTTATGCCAGTACCATGCTGTTTTGACCACTGTAGCTTTGTAATATGTTTCAAGGTCAGGCAGCGAAATTCCTCCCACATTGCTCTTCTTTATTAGAATACTTTTGGCTATTTGGGTGCACTTACCCTTCCAGATGAATTTGGTAATTGCCTTCTCTAATTCTGTAAAGTAAGCTGTTGGGATTTTGATTGGTATTGCATTGAATCTATAAATCAGTTTGGGCAAGATTGACATTTTCACGATATTTATTCTACCAATCCATGAACACAGAATGTCTTTCCATTTGTTTAGGTCTTTTTAAATTTCTTTTAGCATTGTTTTGTAGTTTTCTGCATATAGGTCCTGTCCTTCCTTGGTTAAATTAACTCCTAGGTATTTGAGTCTTTTTGTTGCTATTGAAAATGGAATTTTCCTCCTGATTTCCTCCTCAGATTGTTCAGTACTAGTGTACAAAAACATTACTGATTTTTGCGTGTTGATCTTATATCCTGCCACTTTGCTGAACTCATTTATTAGTTCAAGTAGCTTTGTTGTGGATACTTCAGGATTTTCTAAATACAGGATCATGTCATCCGCAAACAGTGAGTTTTACTTCCTCTTTTCCTATTTGGATGCCTTTAATTTTTTTTGTCTTGTCTAATTGCCCTTGCTAGAACTTCTAGTACAATGTTGAATAACAATGGTGATAGTGGGCATCCTTATCTTGTTCCTGATCTTAGGGGGAAAGCTTTCAACCTTTCCCCATTGAGTATGATGTTGGCTGTGGGTTTTTCATATATGCCTTTTAATGTGATGTATTACATTGATTGATTTTATGTTGAACCAGCCTTGCATGCCAGGAATAAATCCCACTTGGTCGTGATGTATAAGTCTTTTGATATGCTGTTGGATTCGATTTGCAAATATTTTGTTGAGAATCTTTGCATCTATGTTCATGAGAGAGATTGGTCTGTAATTTTCTTTTCTTGTGGAATCTTTATCTGGCTTTGGTATTAGGGTGATGTTGGCTTCATAAAATGTGTTGGGTAATTTTCCCTCCTCTTCAATTTTTTGGAAGAGTTTAAAGAGGATTGGTGTTAATTCTTTTAGAAATGCATGGTAGAATTCACCTGTGAAACCATCTGGTCCTGGACTTTTCTTTGCTGGGAGATTTTTAATGACGGATTCAATCTTCTTAATTGTGATTGGTTTGTTAAGTCTTGTATTTCTTGTTGTGTCAGTGTAGGTTGGTTATGAGTTTCTAGAAATTTGTCCATTTCATCCAGGTTGTCTACTTTGTTGGCATATAGTTTCTCATAATATCCTCTTATGACTTTTTATTTGTGTGAGGTCATTTGTAATTTCCCCCCTTTCATTTCTGATTGTATTTATTTGCATCTTCTCTCTTTTTTTCTTTGTTAGTCTAGTGAGGGGTTTGTCAATTTTATTGATCTTCTCAAAGAACCAGCTTTTGGTTTTGTTGATTTTCTCTATTGCTTTTTTGTTCTCATTTTCATTTATTTCCGCTCTAATCTTTATTATTTCTTTCCTTCTTTTTGTTTTGGAATTGGTTTGCTGTTCTTTTTATAGTTTCTCAAGTTGTTCAGTTAAATCTTTGAGTTTAGCTCTTTCTTGTTTCTTAATATAGGCATTTAGGGCTATAAATTTCCCTCTCAAGACTGTCTTTGCTGTATCCCACAAGTTTTGATATGTTGTGTTCTCATTTTCATTTGTCTCGATATATTTACTGATTTCACTTGCAATTTCCTCTTTGACCCACAGAATATTTAGGAGTGTGTTGTTCAGTCTCCACACATTTGCAAATTTACTTTTTTCCTGTCTGTTATTGATTTCTAGTTTCATTCCATTATGATCTGAGAAGGTGCTTTGTATAATTTCAATCTTTTTATATTTATTGAGAGCTGTATTGTGACCTAACATGTGGTCTATCCTGGAGAAAGATCCATGGGCACTTGAGAAGAATGTATAACCCGCTGAGTTTGGATGCAGTGTTCTGTATATGTCTGTTAGGTCTAACTTGTTTATCATATTGTACAAGTTCTCTGTTTCCTTGTTGATCTTCTGTCTAGTTGTTCTATCTAATGATGTGAGAGGGGTGTTGAAGTCTCCGATGATTATTGTAGAAATGTCTATTTCTCCCTTCAGTTTTGCCAGAGTTTGTCTCATATATTTTGGGGCACCCTGGTTGGTGCATAGATATTTATGATGTTACATCTTCCTGGAGGATCGTCCTTTTTATTAATATATAATGGCCTTCCGCATCTCTTATCACTTTTTTGCATTTGAAGTCTGTTTTGTCTGATATTAGTATAGCTCCCCTGCTCTTTTCTGTTTACTATTCGCGTGGGGTATCTTTTTCCAACCTTTTACTTTCAGCCGGCTTGTATCCTTGGGTCTGAGGTGAGTTTCTTGTAAGCATCATATGGATGGCTCATGTTTTTTTATCCATTCTGTCAGCCTGTTTCTTTTGATTGGGGAATTTAATCCATTCACATTCAATGATATTACTGAAAACGCACTATTTATTTCCTCAATTTTATTCTTTGGTTTTCATATGACATCTTATTTTTGTCTCTCTTTTTACTCTTTTGGTTATCCTTTCTGCTTTTCTTTCTTCTATACTCTCCTCCAAACCTCTCTCTCCTGTCTTTTTCTTTCAGGTTCTAAGGCTTCCTTTAATATTTCCTGCAAAGGTGGATTCTTTTTTGCAAACTCTCTTAGTTTCTGTTTGTTTGTGAATAGTTTATATTCACCTTCATATTTGAAGGACAGCTTTGCTGGATAAAGAATTCTCAGCTGGCAGTTTTTCTCTTTCAGTTTCCTAATTGTATCATACCACTGTCTTCTTGCCTCCATGGTTTCTGAAGAGAAATCTGCATAAGTCTTACTGGATGTCCTTTGTACATGATTGTTTGCTTCTCTCTTGCTGCTCTGAGAATTTTCTCTTTATCTTTTTCATTTGACATTCTGAATAATATGTGTCTTGGCATAGGTCTATTTGGATTTATTCTTATTGGGGTACAGTGTGCTTCTTGGACATGTAAGTTCATTTCTTTCATGAGAGTTGGGAAATTTTCAGCTATTATTTCCTCAAATACTCTTTCTGCCCCTTTTCCTTTCTCTTCTCCTTCTGGAACTCCCATGACACGTATGTTGTTGCGTTTTGTGTTGTCATTCAACTCTCTGAGCCCCTGCTCAATTTTTTCCATTCTTTTCTCTCTCTGTTCTTTTCTCTCTTCAATTTTAGCTGCTCTGCCTTCAGTATCACATATTCTTTCTTCTATCATTTCGAGTCTGCTGTTGTATGCTTCAAATGTATTTTTGACTTCACCTATTGTGTCTTTCATTCCCATGAACTCCGTTACTTTTCTATTCAGTGTTTCAGATTCTTCTTTGCATTCACTCAATGACTTCTTGATGTCATTGATCTCTTTAACTATATTCTCTTTCATCTCATTAATTTGATTTTGGAAATTTGTGCTCATGTCACTGATTAGTTCTCTCAAATTCTGCATCTCTTCTTGGACTTTACTGTATTCCTTTTCTTGGGCCATGTCTTCTATTTTCTTAGTATGGCTCGTAATCTTTTGCTGGTGCTTAGGCATCTGGTTAGTTTGTATTTTACTTAGATGCTCTATCTCTTTCTCTTTTATGGGGTTTTAGTGGCAGGAGGCTGTGAGTTACCACCGCTCTTTGATTTTGGGCTCAACCTTGATTGTTAGGATTGTTCTGCTGGTTGCTCAAAACTGGGCACTGGACCCAGTAATTGGTTGTAGAGTCGTTTCCTAGGGCCTTGGGCAGGGAGGCTATAGAGGCCAGGCAAAGCCTCTCTTACTTATTAATTTTCTTATGTGCACTTCCTTGGTCTGCCAGGAGATGGCGCTTGTTGGCAGCTCTCAATTCAATGCCTGGTCGGAGCATATTTGTTGTGACACAGGCCAGATCAATGTGATAGAGCTTCCTGTCTGGGGGCTAAGAGCCCTGTGATTCAAACTTTCTGAGACAGTTCTCCAGACTTCTCTCATAGAGCCCCCCCTTTCCCAGCTAGGAAATATTTCCACTCCCTTCTGAATCCTCAACAATCAGTCCCTAGTAGAGGAGGAGATTGGGAGGTTTGTATATCTTTAGCCCCTTGCAGGCTACAAGGCAAACAATGGCGCAGCCCCACCCAGCCTTGAAGGGCTCTCGGGACAGGGCAGACCAAACCTGGGAGTCCAAAGCAGGGTCAGCCCCAGGCTCTCTCTCTCTCCTCTCCCATGAATTCCTCAACAATTAGTCCAGGCTAGAAGAGAGGGAGGTCACGAGTGTCGGATTTCTCCAGTCCTTTCTAGGCTCCCAGGACAAACCGCTGTGTGGAAGGGTGGAAGGGTCCGTGGGGCTCCGCAGCCCAAATTTCAGGTCAGAACCTGAGTCACCCTAAGGCTGTGTCCCTCTCTCTCCCCTTTCCGGGAGTGGCAGATCCCTGAAGCCCCCTTTGTCTGTGGGTCGCAGGCCCAGAGGCCCGAGAATTCTGAAGAGTGTGGGGGAGGGTGCTGGCAGCAGCAGAAGCTGCTACTTGCAACTCACGGTTCTGTTGTGCAATTTCCCTCTTCTGTCCCTCTCTCCTCTGGGTGGTGTGCAGCCTTCACCTGCTGTCCTAAACCCTAGAAGATCTTTTTCGGGGCTGTTTCCGCTTGTCCCCTAGCTATTTTTCTGGAGATGAGATTCCCGTGCCTTACTAGTCCGCCATCTTCCCGGAAGTCGAGTTGGTTTTTATAATGGGGATTTTATTTAGGGTAAATGCTTACAATTCTGAGACTGTGAAATATCCAAATCAAAGAACCATTAGAGATACTTCCTAAGCAAAGTTAGCTACTGGTGGTCCTAGTGTCCTGCCACAAGATAGTAGCCGATCTCTGCTGAGATCCCTGCCTTCCCCTCCATAATCTACTGTCTCCCGGAGCTCAGCTGTGGGCTACCAAGCACAGGGCTTGTCTCTTTCTGGCCTTCTCTCTCAGTCTCAGCTGATCCACTTTCTTCCCAACTTCACCTGTGGACTATCAGGCATATGGCTCATCCCTTCAGCCTTCAGCTGCTCCACGGGCCCAGCCTCTTGGGGGCTTCAGGCTTACACTCTGGCTGCTAGCGATCCTTGAGTCCTCTCTCACATGGCAGGTTCTTTCTCTGTGTCTCTCTTCTTGTCTCCATTTATATAAGACCCAGCAAGAAGTCAGAGACTCAACCTGTTCTAAAGCAATCTAAGCAAGTGATCTAAAGTGAATCTAATGCAATCAAAGTATACCACACCCACTGAATAGATTAGTTTAAGAACATAATCTTTTGGGATTCAAAAAAGAACTTCAAACTGTCACAGAGCAGGGATAACAAAAACAAAAAAAATTTTTAAATCTCCGATGATTTTTTTTTTTAAACCAAGTTTCTTAGAAGAAACACTACCTGGAGAAAAGATGATATTGGACTGAACATAAAATCAAGATCCATTTTAGTGGTTCACAGCTGCACTTGGGAAAAGGGCATTTTATTTTCATTTGTGCATTTTGGGACCTTTTATGTGATCAGTACTAATTTCAATACCTGATCCCTGACCTCAAGAAGCATTTGGCACAGCTGGCAAGAGAAGATTAACATGTATTACGGAGCAAAAATATAAGAAAGAAGTTCAGAGATAGGAAGACAACCATGGACTGCAGCAGTCTGTCCCAGACTGTCCTCTACAGGAACACAAGGGATCAACAAGAGGTTGAAAAACAGTTCCAGGGCCAAATAATTTAAAGGACAGCTACATACTTAATCGCCCTTTTGGAGAGTCAGTGCTCTTTAGCATATTTAAGGCTTTGACTAGTTTGCAATAAAGGGAACTGTTTAACTTTAAATAACAATTTCTTAAACATATTTGACTATAGAAGCTCTTTTTCAGGGCATATATTTAGCATCTTGCAAAATTGCCCTATCTCAGGTGAATGTCATCAGACACACTGTGGTAGATTGAATTATGTACCCCGATGCCAGATTCTGGACTGCTATGCCTGGACCACACCTACATTACTTCCTGTTGAAACCTATCCTTTGCCAACTACTTACCTGATCTACAACCTACCTTTGCAGTTGATTCGTGTGGTTCTCTCAGATTTGTGGTCAAGGAGTCCTGAGTTAAAATCCTAGTTCCTATGATTTCTAAGCACATTAACTTGGAAAGTAGAATTCTCTCTCTGAGCCTTAGTTGTCTCCTTATTTAAAAAGGAATAATAAAGATTAATTAACCAGATTATAAAAAGATTAAAATATGAGGATGTCCTTTAAATTCCTAGTCCAAAGCCTGGCATATAGCAGACCAATAAGAGGGATCTTGCTCATTGCAAGGCATTTTTTCCAGAATTTAGTTTTTCTTTCAGGAACTACATCCAGGCCTGTTCCCAGAACCTCCACTCTGACCTCTGGAGGGGAGAGAGAGGATCTGGTTTGAGTCTTGGTCCTGTGCACTCTCCAAAAGTGGCAGTTTTACAACTTTTTAAAGGTGCTATGCTGACTAGACTTGTGTTAACACTAAAGTGAAAAGATATGAGGGGAAGCAGTGTGAAAGTAAGGCCTTGAGACAGAGTATCTTGACCCATCCTTAACCCATCCCCACCCATCCACATGCCCAGGCTTATTCCCATCATGTCAGAACCTCGTCTGGCCCCTGCCACCATTCTGCAATGGAGAGAACCTGAATGGCTCAAATAGAAGCTACCATGGGTTCTAAATAAGGCCTATTCTTTTAAAGGCAAAGTTTCCTGTCATTCATTTATTTGCCCTACAATTTGCCAATTAAAACAAGGTAGACATTTCCCAGCACAGATATAACACAGATAATTCTCCACTTCCTTTCTCCTTTACCTTAGGTTCAGAAAAACTCCCCATTACTTACTCAATGAAGTCCAAACTTCTTAGCTTGGAGTATGAGGTCTTGCATGATTGGAATCATGTTGCTTTCTTCAATAGCCTTCTCTCTTGCCACTCCCCCATCCTTAAGCTCCCTGCTGCAGTCATTTTGAGATTCTTGCAGTTCTAGAACTTTCCTGTCTCCAGACCTTTGAACATGCTGTTCCTTCTACCCTACATCCTTTCCCCCACTTCTTTGCCTGGCCAATTTCCATTCTGACTTGAGCTCTCTGTTCAGGGGTCATTTCCTCTAGAAATCATTCCTTTTCTTTCCCCTAGCCTTAGCTAGCTAGATGCTGCTCTTTTGTGCCCACTACATTTGTACATTTGGGTCGCAAACACATTTCAGAACATATTGTAATTAATCACCTCTTTAGAAATATTAGAAATGCAGAATCTCCCACCCCACCTCAGACCCCCTGAACCAAAATCTTCATTTTAACAAATCCCCAGCTGGTTCCTATGCTCATCAGAGTGTGAGAAGAGCAGCCTTAAGAGGTGGACCGTGAGGATCCTCAGGAGGGGAAGCTGCCATTCATCTCTGAATCCCCAGCAACTGACATGGCACATGTTTGCTACTATGCTTGTGCCTCATCCCCCTGGCCTCTTAGATTTTTTTCTGTGCTTCTTAAAAATGATTTGGGGGTAGCAGATGTGGCTCAAGCAGTTGAGTGCCCACCTCCTACATGGGAGGTCCTGGGTTTGGTTCCTGGTGCCTCCTAAAGAACAAATAAACAGACAACGAGCACAAACCACGAGCACAAACCACAAGCAAACAGATGAGGGACCATCTGGGGTGGGGGGTGGGGGGGTATCTGAGTGAAATTCACATAAAGTCAACCATGTTCAAGTGAACAATTCAGTGACATTTAATAAATTCACAATGTTGTGCAACCACCAATTTTATCTACTTTCAAAACATTTCAATCACTCTAAAGTCAAACTCCTTACCCAATAAACAGTATCTCCTCATTTTTCCCTCCCCCTACCTCCTGGCCAAAACCAATCTGCACCCTGTCTCTATGGATTTACCTATTCGGGATATTCCATATACAATATGTGATATTTTATACCTGGCTTCTCTCCCTCAGAACCTCCAATGTTTAAGAGGTTCATTCATGCAGCATGTATCAGTGCTTTATTCCTTTATATGGATGGATAGCATTCCATTGCATGTATATACCTCAATTTGTTTATCCTTGCACCCATTGATGGACATTTGGGCTCTTTTGACTATTGTGAATAGGGCTGCTTTGAACATGAGTACCCAGGTATTTAAGTACCTGTCTTCAATTCTTTGGGGTATATACCTAGAAGTGGAATTGCTTGATCATATAGTAATTCTAGTTTTAATTTTTGAGGAACTGCCAAACTATTTTCCACAAAGCCTGAACCATTTTACATTCCCACCAGCGATATACAAGGCTTCCAATTTCTCCACATATTCCCCAATGCTTACTTTCCTTTTTTGTTGTTTTGTTTAGTTTTTAAATACCAGTTTTATTGAGATATATTCACATGCCATTTTCTTGATTATAGCCATCTAGTGGGTATGAAGTGTTACCTCATGGTGGTTTTGACTTACACTTGCCTAATGACCAATGGTGTTGAGCATCTTTTCATGTGCTTATTGAAGAAGTATTCAAGTCCTTTGCCCATTTTTAAAAATGGATTGTTCGTCTTTTGTTGTTGAGTTGCAAGAATTCTTTATTTATTCTGGATACTAGACCCTTATTAGATATATTATCTGCAAGTATTTTCACATATTGTATAGGTGGCCTTTTAGCTTTCTTGGTAATGTCCTTTGATATATTAAAAAATAAAGCTCTTGCTTGACCTTTTATCCACTAGCCACACATCCTGCTAGAGCTTAGATGTGCCAAGATGGAAGGCCCTGCAGGTAATCTTTCAGTGTGGTAGGATTAAAAAGTCAAGGAACAAGTAATAGTGTAGGTCAGGGGTTGGAAAACTACAGCCAGGTCTGAGGGCTAAAGGCAGCTTGCCATCTGCTTTTATATTACCTATAGCTAAGAAGAGACTTTATATTTTAGATGGTTGAAAAAAATCAAAGAATAATTCATGACACATGAAAATATGAAATTCAAATTCCAAAGTCTACCAATAAAGTTTTATTGGAATGCACACACACATACAAACCACATTTTTCATTTTGATGAAGCCCAATCTAATTTTTCTTCGTTCTTGTACTTTTGGTGTCATATCTAAGAATCCTTTGCCAGATCCAAAGTGATGAAGATTTACCCCTCTGTTTTCTTCTAAGAGTGATACGATTTTAGCTCTTCAATTTAGGTTATTGAACAATTGTGAATTAATTTTTGTGTATGGCATGAGATAGGGATCCAATTTCATTCTTTTGCTTTTTTTTTTTTTTTTTTTTTTTGGACAGACTGCTTTCCCACTGAATGGTCTTGGCATCTTTGTTGAAAATCAGACAGCTATAAATGTATAGGTTTATTCCCAAACTTCTCCTCACCTCAAAACTGTGAACCATAAATTCCCATTGTTTAAGATAACCCATTGCAAGGTATTTGTTTTGGTAGCTAGAAAATGAAAACCACCACCAAGTTTGTGGTAATTTGTTTCAGCAGCCATAGGAATCTAATGCAAATAAGAAATCTGAGTTATTCTTATTAATGTGAATTCCTTTGTTTATGCAAGCTGGGCATGTGGTAACATCTTGGTTACCCAAGCTAAACTCTTCTACATCTGGACTGCCAGAAATGGGTTTTATTTCCAGCTGATTTCTCTTGGAAAGCTCCAGAAAGAAATATATTCCCTTTTAAAAATAAAAATAAAAAACAAGGAGTTGGTTCTATCTCAATTTCAAAAGACCTAGAATTTTTCAAACAGATTTACTACTTCATACAAGAATGCTCTCCCAAAGGCATCTTCCCAGCCTAAAACCCCAAGTAGTTCTTGAGAGCCAAAGCTTCCAGAGAACAACAATGAAGTTGTCGTCTTGTGTTGATAAATTGACTGCTGGGAGCTCTGGGGGCTTGTAGTGAAAGTCCCTGGGGCCATTAATGCAGAAAACCAGTAGCTTCTATTAATAAATCAATCCCTTCCCAGAAGAACTTTAGTTTTTTTTATTACTGTTGGTTTATGAGGAAACATAGAAAAAAAGGGTGGGGGAGCAGTGTCAGATCTGTCTGGACCATGAAATCCACCTGACATTATGATTCTTATGGACCATTTGAGCTATCCACTTTGAAAGATCTCATTAAAAGGGAGGCTCTCAGCAGCTTTGAATTTCACATGGCATGAGCCTCCCTTTGGAGAGCTAACAATGGTCTAGATTCCAGAGAATCCCAAATGCTGAACAGTTTCCTTGGTGTCCAAAGCTAAAGCTACTTTCTCAAGTCTTTGCAAATCGCATTACTTTAGCTACGGGTAACTGATTCCGAGCCCCCTGGAATAGGTTTCTCCTGAGTTTCCATCCCTAGAAACAAGTGGTAGTGACTTCAAAAGTCTGCCCCTGAAAGGTAATGCCCATCTCACCTGCTAAGAGCAACATTCTCAGTCATGGGTGACTGGGAGGAGCAGGGAGATAGCCCAGTCAGTATTCAGAGTCTAAGATAGCCACAGAGAGGGACTCATCCAACCATCCAGGTTGGACTGACAGCTCAATTCCCTGCCATCCACCATGAAACCACGGCAGGGTTAATTAATTTCTTTTGCAATGGTTCCCTGGGAGAGTCCATAGCTGCGTGAACCCACAATACTCCCTGCATGACTCCTGATGAAGGAGGCAACTTTGTATCTGGTTGCTCTGTTGCTATCTTTGTTCTCCATTTCTGAAGAGATCAGGTACTCATTGGCTGTGCTTAGAAGGGCAGCAGCCAGGGAAGTCTTCAAGAAAACTGCAAAGTAGACAAGATGTGCCTCTGACTTGTCAAGGTAACCCTGTTCGGCCCCTTTTCTCTTATATACATCCTCCCATCCCTCTTAGACCTTTGCTCTGTTAATCCATGTGGAAAATTAGGTAATATGAAAAAATTTTAAATTGCCTTTATGTATTCAGCAAATATATAAATGACTATGCCAGAGACGGGGAAAAAGGGATTTAATAAGACAAGGAAGGAAAGGGAAATAACATTTACTGAACATCTACTACATGCCCCACTTTGGGCTCATTCATACTCAACTCTCCAAAGCACAGATTACTGGCCCCATTTTATAGATAAGAAAAGTGAGTCTCAGAAATGTTCATTTACCCAGCATCATATAACCAGTAAGTTATGGACAAAGGGGGAGTCTGAACTTGGTGGGCCTGACTCTAAAGCCTGTTTTTTGTTTTGCTTTGTTTTTTTAGAAATCTGGAACTTAAAACAGTAGGTTCAAATTTTGGCTTTGCTATTTTTTTAGTGATTGTATGACTGAGCAGGTTACATATAATCTCTCCTTGTGTGTTCATCTTTAAAAAGGGATAATAAAATATTATCTAAGTCATGAGATTGAAGACCACCTAAGATAATAATTCACTGCGGTCATCTGTGAGAAGAGTTGTGGGCAAACTGGGTGTTCATTAAGAGGGGAAAAGAGAAATAGAATGTGGTGGTGAAAGTCCACTGAGGAATACTATGCAGCAGAGAGAATCAATGGATTTAATTACAGCAATGTGGACAGACCATAAAAACTGTGGGGTGAAAAAGGAAAGCATAAGGTTTAGAGCATAAAACTATTTATGTAACTTAAAAGCTTCTACACATGAGCCAACATGACTTATTTTAAGTAGATGCACACATATTTTTGGATACTGTTTGTATATCTTAGAGAGGCCTTGCATTGACCAATGAAGGTAATGTATTGTGTACACAGAGGAGGATGGACCCTGCAAAACTGAGACCCAACCAAACCAAACCAAACAAAATAAGAGAAAGGTGCATATCAATTGCAACAGACACATGGCAGAAAGCATGAATGATCCTAATTTGAAGAGCTCAAACAAAGTTTCATGGAAGTAATGGCATTGTAGCTACTGGAGAGCAGGATTTAGATGGCCCAAGGTGGGAAAGACCTTTGAAGGCAGAGGCAGATGCTTAAGCAAAGGCTCCAAAAAGGAGAAGACAGAAGTCAGTTCAGGAAGGGATCCAGTGAGGGTGTGGGGGGGGGGAGGGCGTGGAATGGCAAGGAATGTCAGGAAGATGCCAGAGGAGGGGAGGCTTTGAAAGCTACAGTAAGGACTGTGTTTTGTAGACAGTGGGCAGCCAGCGAATATTTTAAATTGCGGAAAACACATGTATTTAAGAAAGATTGTCTGAGTTGAATATAGATGGGGAAGGAACTGCTGAAAGCAGAGAGACCCATCCTTAGAATCATTTACATCAGAATCATGTGGACATTTGTTAGAAATGAAGATTCCTGGACGTACTCCAGTCCATGGCATCAAATAGTATTGGAGGTGGAGGCCTAGAATCCTCCCTACTCCCATGGCCCTCTGCTCACTGGTGATTGAGAACTATGTCATTTTCAACCTTGGCTGCAGATTAGAATCAGTTGGGGAGAGTTTAAAAATCCTGATGCCTAGGTTGCTTTCCATACCAATTAAATTGAAATCTCTGGAGATAGGGCCTGGGCATGAGTATTTTTAAAGCTCCCCAGCTGATTCCAATGTGTGACCATGGTTGAGAACCACTGCACTAGAAGAAAGCTACCTCTCTGGTGAAACTTGTTCAAAGGACTCAGAAGCCAGCATGACTTCCTTTCATTCCATCTTCATTTAATCTCCAGCTAATTTGATTCTCTACTTAATTGGATCAAAGCCTCAGGCTCTAAATCACTTATATTAAAAATATAAATTACCCAACCTTTTATTTCAGGAACCTCCAGGCACACAGTATAGTGCTTTTCTATCCCAGGTCTGGGCAATTGACATTTGATTATCATAAAAGGGCTAAAGTTGAAATTAAATAAAAGCAGTAAGATCCCTGCTCTGTTTCAGTCTGATGAAAAGCAATGATGACAGGTGGTAGAATATGGCATATACTCCATATTGTGTACACCTTGAAATCACACACATTCAAAATCAAACATATATGGATATTAGAGCATATATCAATGAAGTTGACAGGAATGAGTTTTAATTTTTTTTTTTTTAAAGCAACAAACTGTGTTTATAACCCTGAGCAGCACAAAGACATAAATTATGTTTTAGACTTCTATTATTTTAGTTAGTCAACAGACTTCTGGCTTCAAATGGTGCCTGGTTAGAGTTTTCTGGTGTATCCTCCCCAGTTTCCCACTAAAATATTGATGGAGTCACAGAAAAGCAAGAAAACTTAGAAACTCACCTCCCCAACCCCCCACCCCCACCACCAAACAACAACATCAACAAAGAATATCAACTCGGTGCCAGAATCTGGGAAGACTTTCCATTTAATATAAGGAAATATAATATTCTGAAAAACCCAACTGATAAACCCTATGAAATGTAGCTAATCTTTTAATGTTTAAATATATACCTATCAAACTAGGGTCTAAAATTAATACTGGATACTGAAACTGATAAACAGGATAGTTTACTTAGGGATGATAAATATTTAGTATATTGATAAAGAAAAATATAAAATCCAACAGAGAAACATATAAAAGTTACTGAATAATTTGAGAGGTACCAGACTCTTGAATGAGAATTGCTACTGAAAGTAATCTATAAATTCAATGTCTTCCTTATCAAAGTCCCAATAGGGTTTCTTTGTTTTGTTGGGGATTTTTCGTTTTGTTTTTCTGTTGTTGTTTTTTGTTTTTTGTTTTTTTTTTGGGGGGAAAGGTCTTCTTTTGTTTTAGAATGTGGCAAAATGATTCTAAGGTGTATTTGAAAGAATAATCAAAGGGAAATTGCCAGGAAAATACTGTGAGGAATACTTTTCCTATCAGGTTTTTAAGTTTATCATAAAACTATAGTAATCAAAGAGGTATTACTATGACAGGAATAGAATCAGTTGAATGGAGAAGAGAGTATAGAAATATGAAAATTTAATATGAGGCATTTCTATTTACCAGTGAAAAAGACTGGTTTTCTGGGGGAGGGGGGGAGGGGGGGGGAAATGAGCTTGATTTCTGCCTCCATCCTTACACCAAATAGAATTCCAAGCAAATCAAGGATTTAAATATTTTAAAAGGAGAAAATGTCTTTCAAGTATATCAGGAAAATCAGAAATCAAAAAATAAAACCTGATTAACTTGATTACCTATGGGTTTTACATTTCTGTAGGAAACAGAGAAGGAAAAGGAGGAGGAAAAAGAGAAAATCCTACCATAAAGCAATATATAATTCTTTAGAAACTTAAATCCATTTGGCTTAAGCCCTTCCCCCGAATTCTGTGGGACTCTCCATCCTCTCCCTGAGATTTCCGTGCACATCAGGAGCTCACATTCTCATGGCCACACCTCATCTTTCTCAAAGAATCCTTGATCTAAATCCACATACACCTCTCTCCGTTTTGCATGCCAACTTAGTTGCTTTTTCTTGATTTTCCCAAAATCTGTCACTCAAAGCATTTGCATGTTTAACAGAATTTTCTGAAGGTTCAGAGTAAGAAGAGATGTACCAACAATATCAAATTGAATATTAGATAGCTTTGTCCTAAAACTCCTTTATTCACTCCACCAAGGGGACTATATCATTAGCAAAATTTTTCTGCAGACTTCAGCCCCTGCTGTGTTGTCTAGCCCCTTCTCTCACAGTATTTATTTTTGCCTTCTGCATATTCACTTCTCTGCTTTTTCTTACACCCTAATTTCTATTTTTATTGTGAAATATAAAATGCACTAGAAAAATACATAAAACTAAATAGCAAACTCCATAAGAAAGACAACATAATGGAAACCCCAGAACCACCCCGCACACATATCTTTTCCCACTATCACTCCCCCCCAATAAAAATAACCAATATTCTAAGATTTTAGTATTCATGTCCTTGCTTTTCTTTATAGTTTTACTACTTAGGCATATATCCTTAAACCATACAATTTAGTTTCTTCACTTTTTGAATTTTATGTACATGGAGTCTTACTGGATACATTCTTTTGTGTCTTGATTTTCTTGCTCAACACACATTGGTAAGATTTACCAATGCTGGAACATGTAGCTCCATTACACAAGGTTAAATGACTAATGACCATTTTTAAAAATGTAATTCATTTGAGAGAGATAAATGGTTAATATCACCAGTATACAAAAAATAAAAAAGCTTATAAGAAACCATGAGAAAAAGTTAGCAACAATTAAAAAATATGAATAGGCAATTCATAAAATAAGAAATACAAAGGGTCAATAAACATTATGTCTGTTTAATACCATTAAACAAATGCTATTAAATATAATTTGATATAAACTTTCACCTCTATGATAAACACTACAAAAAAGCTTGACCAAAATGTTGTTGTGAGAGTATGGGAAATAGGAACCCTTATGAACAGTTAGTGGAAACATAAATATATTTGAACTTGCTGGAAAACTATTTGACAACATGTATTAAAAAATAAATACAATGTACACACCTGTGATCGTTTGAAGCTGTATGGACTCCAGAAAAGTATGTTTGTAAAGTTAATCCATTACTGTTAATATGAACCCATTGTAAGTAGGATATTTTGGTGAGTAGGATCTTAAGTTTGACCCACCTCATTCAGAGTGGATCTTAATCCTCTTATTGGAGTCCTTTATAAGAGAATGAAATTCAGACACACAGACAGAAAGCTACAGAATCAAGAAGCTGGAAGCAATGAAACCTGGAAGAGAAGGGAGAGACCAGCAGACACCACCATGTGTCTTGCCGTGTGACAGAGGAGTCCAGGATCCCTGGCAGCCCATCTTCAGGAAGAAAGTATCGTCTTGATGATACCTTGGTTTGGACATTTTCACAGGCTCAGAACTGTAAACTTGTAAGTTAATAAAAGCCAACATATGTCATAGTATCTATTTGAGCAGCTTAGCAAACTAGAACAATATTCTTTGGATCTGACATCCTACTTTTTTACAGTTTACCGTAAAGAAATAATTGCCTAAGTTGTAAAGACAAATCCAGAAGGTTCTTCATTGCAGAATTATTAATAGTACTGAAAAGAAGTGAATTTCCTGGAAACCTCCAGGCTGGTGAATGGGTTCTCAGGACTACATTTGCATCATCTAATGCAGGAGTTTCAAAAAAATGTCCAGTAAACTGAATATTTTGTTTGGTCCCCTCAATAGCTTTGTTTTTTGTTGTTGTTGTTGTTGTTTTTTAATGTGTGTGTGAGTTCATCAACTTCATCTAAAAAGATTTCACTTAAAAATCTTGATTTAGGCTCTCTCTAGAAAAATTAAATTCAGCCATTGTGAGCACCTGTATTTCCGCATGATAACAGTCAGCTGGAGTTGAATGTCACCTACCCTAGTTTGCTGTTTTCTCACACCAGAACCAGCTCACTTATTTATGTTACCTTCATAACACTTGAGGCATTTAATTTTACTACTCCTAGGTTAATAATTCTTTATATCCTAACTGCATTTAGATCATAGACCTGCCAAGGATTTATTTTCCCTTTTAAAATAACTTCTTTTTCCTAATTATAAAAGTAAGGCATGCTTTACTTTTTGAAAATTTTCTAAAATTACTTTAGAAAATTTGAAAGCATAGAAATACATAAAAAGAAACAAAAGTCAGTAATAGCACCTTCTAAAAATAACTCTTGTATAATTTGTTTCTATATTCTTTTAATTTCTTTGTCCATACATACATATCTTATATAAAGTTGAAGCCATGCTTTATATCCTGATATTTTCCAGCATTACATGTACAAGGCATTGTATCATAACCAGTTTCCATCATTTTTAATGATTGCATAATATTCTGTGGTAGAGAGGTAACATCATCTACATAGCTCTTCTGATATACATTTAGTTGTGTTTTGAGGGAGGAAGTTGTTTTGTTTTGGATTTGGCTTTACTCTAATAATGCTGGAGTGAAGATCTTTTGCTACACTTTAGTGTATTTCTGTAATCTGTATGCAAGATTCCCAGAAGTGGAATTTCTGGTTCAAAGTATTTGAGCATTTTTAAAGGCTCTTGATACATAAAGGTTCACCAAATTGCTTTCCTAAAGATTGGATAAATTACCCTAATAGGGTAAGAGAGGGCTCTTCCCAAGCATATTATCTTTTCCCCCAGAAACAGATATTTTGGAGGCATTTTCACAGTGAAGGTTTCTAAAGTCAATTTAGTTCAGTTGATGGGGGTGCTTACCCATCTCAGTTAACCCCTTAATAACTTGACCTTTGCCAGCCAGGGCTTTGCCAGAACACAGAACAAACACGGACAGGATTCATTCAGAGAGGCTGATAATCACATCCAAGATTAGGTCTAATATTGCTCATAAATGTAAAGGTGAAAAACAAACAAACAAACAAACATGACATTGCTGTCCTCCCCTGCAAAACCTTCCTGTAAAAAGAGCAGAGCGCTATCGCCTAAGAAACAAAATTGCTGAAGACGTCCGTGCTGTTTGGCTACCTCAGCAAGGGTGTGTGGGGGGTTACAATTGCAAAAGGCTCCACTTTCAGAGATAGTCACCTCCAGATGTTTCAGCCCAGGTACCACAGCCCCACACCAGATGTGAGCCCCTGGGAGCTGAGGGGTAGAAGAGCTTGGAGCACACAGCTGCAGATGATGAGGTCATCAGCACAATTTGGGGGAAAGGATGAGTTCACTGAGGAGAGGGGTGAAAAAAGCATGTCACTTTTCTTTTTTCTTGTTTGAAGTCACTAAGCTTCAGGATTCAGGAGGGAATTGTTGCTCTGACTTTATTCTTCGGGAGGCGGGTGGCTGCCTGCCAGAGGCAGCTGCACATGGGGTCATTTGCATTGCATGCAATCTCTGGTTTTAGAGGGAAGCTCTTCCTTTGCTTAGATCATCTGCTTCTTTAGAGTCAGGGCCACTGCCTCACACAGATTGTATTCGCCCTTTAATCTTTTCCCCACCCCTCCCTCTCCCTGACTTACTCCATGCGGTTTAACAAGCTTCCCAGACACAGGTCCAGCAGGCTCATCCCTATAGCTTTGAAAGCCAGCTGGCAGACAAAGGAGGAATTATTTCATATGCTCATGGCTGGGTGCCCGAGAGAGGCACTTTGTGAAACACGTGGGGTGCCCTCGCCTTGATCTCTCTCCCTCCTGCCACCTCCAGGTGTTAACACCTAGTAACCTGGACCTCGGCTGGTTCTGACCTCCTCGGCTCAATTATGATTGCTGAACTTTCAATTGTTCTGGTAAACCTGATGGGCCCCTGAGCGAGCAGTTTCCCAGAAGGAGGAGCACATTCTCTTTTGTGTATGTGCACATTCTTGAAGTTTCACCAAGGTGATGCCCGGACTAAAAGGGATGGAGATCTGGCTCGCCAACGTGGGGAAACTTGCTTTCAGTTAAATGGGGCACCTCTTTTCTTTTGGATGGTGCAGGGAAATGAAAGCAGAAAAGAGTGAAACAGAAGGTAGACTAGGCAGGGGACATGGACGAATGGCCCTTTTTCTGCAGAGAAAAACTTGTTTCTAGCCAGCCTATTGCTTATCAACTGACAAGAATGTTTGAGGTATCATTTTTTTCTTTCTCCATTTCGAGATGATTTCTAATTACTTTAGAAATTATATCAAATGGAGAGTAAGTGGTCCATTTCAACTTCATCTTTAAAACTCAAAGTGGATAGCGGCCAGGTACTATGAACCAATAAAAAGAGCAATCAGAGAGGCATATTAGTCACTGCTGAGCCCCTATGTCCTGGGACAGGCACCATATATTACTAAGCCCTAAGATGTTCTTCCTGTCTTCAGAGAACCAAGCAATCAGTCAAGCAGAGAGCTGCTTAATATTGGAAGGACTTTGCTTCTTACCAATGGCATTTGGGAGGTCCTCATTCTTATTAACGTCACTTTGGCGCATCTTAAGGGTGTTTTAAAAATCTTTATCATTAAGTGTGGCAGAACTGCTATTAACTGGAATCCAAATAACCAGGTTCCTCAACACTTTGAAACTAGAGTGGAAATTTTGAGAATTAAGAGGCAAAAAGAGGGAAAAAAAAATCACATCAGATATTTTTTGAACATAATATTTTTTCAAGGGCTACTACACTCTCAAGCATCTAATTTTCCAGTAAGAAAGAAAAGTGCCTTTCTCTACCAACCACTTACTCTAGGCACTGGTAAACACTTTCACACACCTTATAGATATTATCCCCATTTCACAAACTATTTTCTGGCTATACATATTTCAAGCCTTTCATCTCCTCCACTACACTCACCTATTT
This sequence comes from Tolypeutes matacus, assembly GCA_026826555.1. NCBI lineage: Eukaryota > Metazoa > Chordata > Mammalia > Cingulata > Chlamyphoridae > Tolypeutes > Tolypeutes matacus. The sequence goes on along the minus strand of JAKSZT010053764.1, from coordinate 1,075,292 downwards.
CCACTGCCAAGCACCAAAGGATACTTTCTTAAAAATCAAGGTCTGGCCCTCCATCTCTGTGTCACGTTGCCAAGTGGGTGAGCCCAGTGGGCTGCAGGCAGGTACCTGGAAGCCATTCCTATTTCAAGGTGGCCAACAGTAAAGTAACCCTACGTGGAAGTGACTTGATCCATAAATCTATCCCACTAAACCCAAGCTAAATGTATCTCTAACTCATCTGCCTTAGCCCTCTCCAACCCCATGCAAAAAAGGGGAAACAACAGAGGGGACATTGAAATGAGGACTCATTTCAACTCACTTGAGTTAAAATATCTTACTTTTGCAAATTTTTGCAAAAAATAAAATAAATGTGTGAACACATGGCTAGGATCCTTCCAAGGGCCTCAAAAGGGGCCCAGAAGCTTAAGCTTTATTAGCTTCATGGTAAATTGGCCTCTGCCCAGGGATACTGCCATTGTCCCAAGCATTTGGCATTGCTTCAGAGCCTACTTCATGCTTGTCTGAACAGCCTCATCACTGGTGGCTTTGAGAATGGATTGGACTTTTGGAAATAACCAAAGTCTTTTGGATCAAGGGTTGTGGTTCAGGTAATTGATCAAGCTACAGAGTCCTATTTGGAGGTCAGAAGTGTGGTGTTTGTCTTCTTCAACTGGTTAACTATGTCTGAGAACAGGTCTCTGAAATAGGATGTTTGCCCTGCAAATGGCAAAACATAGTCTGAGATTATTCGCAACAAAAAAGCAGTTTGCATCTTCTGAGACCCAAGGTCCACACTGTAACTCAGCCAGTTGTCTGCCTCCTTCAAGTACACAGACAGCAAAACCCAGCGCTGAAGGGCCTCCTTGGCTGTATGCTCCAGAAACTGGGGTTTGCTATCCTTACAGCAAATAGCTAGCATAAGCTCTGTCTTTGGGGAAGGGTTTTTCTTTTGCCCCAAACCTTGTCGCATGGCTTTAATCCCACTGCATTTGTCATCTTCAGCCTCACTGAATACAGAGAAAGAGAGCCTTCAACCAGCTTGCCAGAGAGGTAAATAGGTTTAAACTTCACCACAGATGGCCTCATCTCCCAGTGCCAGATTTTCATCAACAACTGGTGTGGCTAGTAACATGGCAAAGAACCACAGCTAAGCCTGGCTCCCGTCCACCTCTGAAATAACAGAGCAAGAGGGGTATAGAGGGGACTGAAAGGGCCTGACAGTTTGGGGTGGAGGAGGGAAAAGAATAGAAGTGTGGGATTGAGGGAGGAAGGGGAGATATCTTGTTATAAGCTGGGGAAAGTAGCTTAGCAGAATAAAAATGGAAATGAGCACATTGAGCTTGTCTGATATGTTTACTTATTTAATGCCTGCCTCATTCCACAAAGGATTGGCTTCCCCTTTGATTTTGAGTTAGGGCTATATCAAGCTGAACACAGTCTTCTTTATTCTCTTCTTTGGATATACAAGAGGGAGAAAGTAACATTTAAATTTTTCTATTCTTTTAAAATTTCATTCTTTCTCTCTGCATGTAGTTAGCCCCTGTCCCACCCTGTGCTACCCCCCACCCCCAAACGTTCTCAATTTATTTTCCTCAGATACACGGCCATTAGAGAGAGTGTGCATTTGCCATTGTGGATGGCCACACATCAGCAGTTGATTAGAATAAGGAGAAAAAGAGAACAAAGCACCAAAAAAAAAAGGAAAACATAACTTGGCCTGTAATCTTTGGGAATTCTCCAGAATCTTCCTCTAGCCAACCAATACACTCCGTGGTGTGTGTGCGCACACACACGCATGCGTGTGTGGTGTGTGTGTGTGCTGCACATTTCTAAGCCTGGGTGAGCACAGAGCACTCAGATCTCCATGAATTGCTGAAGTAAGTGAGACAGAAGAAGTGCAGTGGTCATGTTCCAAGCGATTATGAAAGGACTGCTCTCCTGATCAAGTTTTGTGCTAAACATGCCAGATGAAGAAAGGGAAGGGTTGATGATGCATGTTTGGCATTCCTTTGTAGTCCAGGCCTTTTCTTCCCCTGAGGTGGTAGTTGCTGTTAACTGGAGTTGTGTGAAACCCCTTCTGTGCAGAAACTGGAGCTTCTGCTTTGAAGCCAGAGTGTCTTTGTTCTTCACCTAACTTGGTGCCATTTTTGTCAGAAGCACGTGTATTGAAGTCTGGTCAATGCCTGCCACCCAGAATTCAGTAAAATTATTTGCAAGATGGGAAAACACACTTATGGTGGGATGTGAGGGGACAGTTGTGGGCTGGGGGCAGGGAAGAGAGTTCTGCACATAAAAAGACAAAACAAGACACTGTAAATGTTGACTTGGGTTGATGGATCAGAATCCACAGTTCTCTGGGATTTAAGTGTCCAAAAATACAGTATTCTGGAGCAGGAAAAAGAAAGGGAAAGACAAGTTTGACATATTGCTGGATTATAGAAAAAGGAAAGGGAGAGAAGTATAGAAGTTTACAAAATACAATTACAATAGAATTCCTTAATGACTGTCATTGAAAACAAGAAAGAGGTTAGTATATATTCACATAGAAAGCAGTAGTTTTCAGGATTTCCCCAAAAAAGTTTATTCCAATTTCACTTTTTAAAATTTATATTCAAAATCATAATTTAGAAAACACTGGCATGTGCTAAATACAAACTTCTAAAGCACTGGAATAAAGTGGATTTCCATCTCATCCAGCATTAGGTTTTAAGGTTAGCAAATATTGTTTATTAGCAAAAGTAGCCAGAATATCCTTAAATCCCCCATTAATTACACACATCCCTGAACAATGGTTCCTGTCCACATGAAGGCTGGAGAATCCCTGACCTGAAGAGAGAAACTAAAAAAGAAGACTGAGCTAGCATGTTGTTTTGCCTTTAACAGCACTATCAAATCCCAGCTGTGAATGGGACAGGAGTGGTGCTTTCTAGAGTGTTTCTGCTTGGAGACAGGGTTTACTCCATTCCCTTTCAGTATGGAGCTTCTGTTATTGTGATAGGTATCATGATTTGTTTGTTGTTGTGACAATTTAAAAAGATACTGTAGTTCCTTCTTATCGCAGGGAGTTGCTGATAAAGTTTGCATGTAAATTTGCTCCTAATTCAGCTTCACTGTATAGCAAAGCATTAACTTATTGGTTCAGCCCTACCATTGATTAGCAATTGAATTCAGGCAAAGTAACTATATAACTTAGGCCCTGGAGTCTCCTTTCTGTGGACTAGGTGGCTTCTAAATCCCTGCCAGCTCTAACAATCTATGTTTCTACTAATAACATCACACTGAGCTTTAAGTGTATGCCAAATTTTGGGTCTATGATAGGGTAACTCAGGTAGGGCATGATCATAAGCAATGGGCCAGCCAGCTTGACTTCCTTCTGGAACCAAAAGCTGCTCCCCACATCCTGGTTGGATACTTGCAATCCTGGGCCTTGGGGCCCAGTGAACATGAGATAAAAATGGGAAAGCCCATTGTCACCAACTGGAAAGAAAAAATACATTCCAACCCAAGCCTAAGGCTGTTGCACCTTCACTGTTCATATTTGTTGGAGTAGCCTAACAAACACACAACTGCAGACCCAAAATATTCTTTGAACAAAGATTCAACATGTATTTAGTGGACATGTGTCAAGACCCTTTCCCTAGTATCAAAAAACAAATGTGTACAGAAACAAATTCACATTACTAATTTACTCTCCTTTGCTGAATTAGACTCAACATATGAAAGTTCAAACTATATTGGGAGGCAGCTTCGGAGTTTAAAGAAAAAGGACCTAAATATTTTAAATGTAGATGTAACAAGCTATTAAAGGCAAAAATTATTGACTGCATTTTTCAAACTAGAAATGAAAAAGTCTCAGAGGCATCTTACGGGGTAAGTCATCATATTGCATTGGCTGGAGAAGCACATAAAATAGCAGAGAGATAATAAAGCCTTGTACAAGGGAATCGCTGAACGCCTGCTGGATGTAACATCAGTAAAAGAGCTCACTGCACTGTCACTTTCCAACAATACAGTAACTTGTCAAATTAAAGATTTAGCTGCAAACATGAAGACTGAGTTGCAATCTCTTCTATTGAGTTGTACTTTTGCCTTATAAATTGAAGAATTTACAAACATGGTAATTTTGCTTATGTTTGTTCAATATCAGCACTGACTAATCATTGCAGAAGATTGACCTTTATGTGAATGCTTGAACATAAAGGCAAGTGATGCTGAAATATTCAAAGTGCTGAATAACTTTTTTTAAATCTCTTGGTTTATCTCGGAAAAACTGTGTTGACATTTGTGCTAATGTTGCAAAAGCAACAGTGGGTAAAACTGCTGGTGCCTTGGCATGAATCACAGCAGTGGCACCAAACTCTACCAGAAGTTACTGTATTCTTCACCACCACACACTTGCAGTAAAAGAAAAAAGGCAGCACTTGCACAAGACACTTAAAGTGCTTCTTAGGAATGCACTTGATGAAGCAGTAAAAAGTATCACTTATGTTAAACTTGACTCTTCAGGATACATTATACATTTTTTTTAACTCTGTGTGACAAAATGGGAAGGACATTGAAGTACAATCATTTTCTTCTATGAATATCTTAAAGGAAAGCAATTATGTAATTGTATTGCAAGCTGAACTATTTACTTTTTCATGGAATGCCAATTTTACTTGAAAGAGTGACTCACATTAAAACTATGGTTATTCAGATTTGGGTATTTGGCAAACATTTTCTAGAAAATGAACGAAGTGAGCCTGTCATTTCAAAGAAAATAACACATTTGTTGCCAGTGCTGAAAGTTGAAGTTTCAAGGAAAAATTAGAATTTTGGAAACTTGTCACCATGATCTTGACAGTTTCCCAAGACTTAAAAGAGTCTTCTGATGAGGTCAATGGTGATAGGAATGAATGGAATTTTTTGATGTTTTAAACTGAAATGTGTCTTTGGTTTGCTGAGTAAACCAATATTTTCCAAATGACTAATACCTGATATTACAAAACCATTCCTGGTTAAAAGATCCAAGCAAAGTACAAGATAAAACTGATAATTTTTATATGACAGTACAAAAAGTTTATTAATTGGTTTCACATTCTACATTGCAACTAACTGTTAAGAAACCACCACTTGTCAAGTTTTGGTGTAGTATCAAAGAAGAATATACACAATTATCTGAAAAGGCTATTACAAGCCCCCCCCTTTCCAACTGCATGACTATGTAAGGCAGCATTTTCTTCTTATACTTCAACCAAACCAACACATGCAATAGATCGAATGCAGAGCAGATATAAGAATCTAACTTCTATTGAAGCAAATGTAAAAGAGATTTGCAAAAAGATATAAAACAATGGCACTCTTCCCACTAAATATTTTGTTTTATAAAATACAGTTATTTTTCAAAATCTATGCTATTTATATTAACATGTAATTGGTTTATTTTTAATGAATTAGTAAATATGTTTGGTATTATGTTTTAATTTCCAATACAATAAATATTGATAGTTATAACCCACAGAAATAAAAGTTTGGAGGATCTTCAATAATTTTCAAGGGAATAAAGGAATCTAAAAATCAAAATATTTGAGAACTGCTGACATAATATTATACTTATCCCCTTGTATTTTACTCTTTTGTTTATATTCTCCCTCACTATACTGAGAACTACTTGAGGGTAAACACTGCATCTTATTTGAGTCTGTAATTATCCTCAGTGCCTAGGACTTAGTAGATACCAGAGCAACATTCATTAAGGCAAAGAATGGACAAATTATTCAATTTAGTATCTGAAATTCTCCTATATTCTATAACATGAGCCTTGGTCTCTCTGGCCAAGAAAAATTCCAGCAATTACAATGCCTAGGCTGTGGAGGAAAACATAAAGGAAAGACTACATTCTTTAATATGTCTTCTAAGATCATCCACGCCTTATCCTTCTAGCTTCACCTTCTAGCCTCACTTCTGCCACTCCTGCCTCATACTTCATGTTTCAGCAGCAAACGGTAAATAATCCCAGTCAAATCATGCCTTTTATCTTTCTCATGGCTTTGTTCTGTTGTCCCCACTACCCAGAATCCGTTCATCCGTTCACACACACGTGCATGCACACACATCACAGTTCTGACTCTGAACTTTGATGTTCACATCAGGCATATCATTTTTACTTCATATGCAACTCTTTGCCTATAATTATCTCTTTATGTATCTATCTTCCTTTATTCTTTATTCCAGATTTATGTATCTGTCAGCCCACACATTGTTGTATCCTCAGTACCTTGCATAGACTCTGATATGCCTGATACATGTTAATTAGACTGAACTGAAATACTTCCTATGTGTAATGGTAAAGCTTAGATATGAGCCATTCAAGGCTCATTCACTTTCATTTATGCCACTATAGTGGGCATTGAGGATTACAAATACTTTTATCAGTGAGCATACACTCCAATGGGAGAGAGAGACATCTGTAAATGGCAGAATATAAAATCAAGCTATATGCACAAGCTGCTACAGAGCCCATGAGAAGCATATTCCTTCAACAAATATTTATAGCACCTTTTATGTCAGGCATTTGTATAAGATACTAACAGAAGTGTGCCCCCAGTGTCTTCTTCACAAGACTTTAAGTTCAGACATTAAACAAACGTCATATAAATAAATTTATAACCACAAATGGTGATCAGGGTCAGGAAGAATAAATGATAATAAGATACTATTGTCAGAGGCCTGATTTAGATTGGGGAAGAAAAAGGTATCAGAGAAGGTGTTTCTGAGGATGCAACTTCAATGTGCAGAAGTATAGGAGTGTGTAGAAGTTAACCAGAGGAAGGGGACTGAGAAAAGCCTTCCAAGCAGTGGAAAAGGTGGATGATTTGCCTGGGATAAAAAGCTTGACATGAAAGTCAGCGTTTGCTGGGATTGCCAGGATAGAAAGGTGGAGAGTGTGGCGAGTGGAGGGATGGGAGAGGGACAAGTATGGCATAGCACAGAGGCTTGAAGACCCCCAGAAAATAAGAAGCCCTGCACATCCTCTATGATCTGCAGAACCGTGAGTTAGGGTGGTCTGTATTCTCACATAAGCCCTCACACAATAAATGGAGCCTGTTTCCTCAAGTAACTACTGCTAAGAGAAACATTTCTTTCAGATGTATTTCTCCATCAGCACTTTCCCCAAAGGGCACCTAAAAACTTGATTCATCATAAATGTTTCACCCAGAACACACATAGAGTAATACAAATGTGGCATATTTAAATGCACTCCTCAGAGAAATTTGCTGGAAGTGATCAGAAACCATAATGAAATGAAAAAAAAATAACCCAGCTATGGTTGTTTCCAGAACAAGTAGACAGACTCCTGCCCAGACTACTGCCGAGAAGCTGAAACATAACTCAAGTGAGTTGTGGCAATATTAGGGGAACACCCATCCCGGAGCTCCTATTTAAGGGTTGGACCCCCAAATGGGAGAAGTACTAGCAAAGCTCAGTGGGTTTCTTCAGTTGGTTTGTTAGGTGTGTGGTGAGAGGAAAGTGGGGAGGGGAGGGTCAATTAACCACGGGGGGAGGGGGATAAATAAATAAATCTTTTTTAAAAAACTTAAAAAATAATGCAGGGACACTCTTTGGTCTCGGCTGCAGAAATGAGATGACAGAGGGAACGTCATCGTTTGGAAGGCATCACAATAAGACGTACACCTTGTGCCGTCGCTGTGGTTCTAAGGACTACCATCTTCAGAAGATGAGATGTGGCTACTCTCCCAAGCACAAGAAAAAGTATAACTGGAGCGCCAAGGCTAAAGGAAGAAATACCACCAGTACTGGTCGAATGAGGCACCTAAAAATCGTATACTGCAGATCCAGGCATGGATTCCATGAAGGAATCCCTAGAGGGCAGCTGTTGCAACATCCAGTTCATCTTAAGAATTTCAGTGTTTAGTCATGCAATACATTCTTTTTTAATGTAGGGACACATGGGTAATTAAAGTGCACTGCTCAGCTGAACCATTTACTAGCTCCGAGACATTGGTTAAGTTATATAACCTATCAGTCCCTCTGCAAAATGGAGACATAATACCTATTCCATAGAATAGTGCAAGCATTAAATGAGATTAATGCAAGTCAATGCTTAGCAAAAGCATTCATTACGTGTCAGCGATTATTATCATGATTGCCCACAACGGATCAATGAGCCAACAGTCGTTTCCAAATCTCAGCATGTCAGGCCCTTAAAAACAGCTTAATGGGCTGTTTTGCCCCCATCTGTAACCATTTGTTTGGCATCTTTTGTAATGAATCTCACTGTTTTTAGTCTTCTTGCAGATAACACTCATTTTTGGACCTCCTAACCAACCAACCATGCAAGAAAACTACTTGATTTTTACCCCTTCCTTATTGCTCATAACCTCCATAGCTTGTAAAAATATTCTAAGAAAGCCCCTCTATATTAAAATCCTTTAAAAAGTTCTAAAAGGGCCCTCTTTTCACAGAATTTGCCAACTGCTTTCTTGACTGCCCTGAACAGACACGACAGTTTTGAGAATAGCAGCAGCCTCGTCCTGCTGCTCACACCCCCAGTGCGGAGGCTCCTGAACCCCCCATTCAATTAAGCGCTTTCACAAGTCCTCATTTAACAGCCAGCGACACTTTGAAACCAAATGCCAGCCACGCTCACCCGAAAGCTGGGCAAAGCATGAAATAATCACAGACTGATATTTTTCCAACCACAAGCCCCCTCAAAAGTCAAATGTGTCCGAGAAAATAAAGTGACTCTTTCTTAACTAATCCAAGGTAGTACAAGGATCAATAGAAACCACATCAAGATTGTGCTTGGTAAGAAATAAGAAAGACATTCAAAAGCATACATTTGGTTTAAGCATGCCTGAAATATGAAATAACTAGAATAACACCCACCTCTCTTGACCTTTTCATAGGGCCTTTCATGGCAATACCTCAGTATCCCAAATGAAAGAAAGCACTTAGAACCTTGAAACGCTTTTTAAAACCTAAAGACAGCTTCATTTAAGCGGTCTTGTGAACAGTTCGTTGTCAAAGGTTTCTCGCAAGGGTTATTTCTTCCTGAATTCCAAGAACCAAATTCTCTGAAGTTTACATTCACACAAGATGAACAAGCCCACCACAGCATTAAAATGTATAAAATAGCTAGTGTGGTTTTCTTTGAGGGACAAGTTTAATACCTGGACACACACACTCAGACCCAGCACCTGGCTAGATGGCAAAAAGGCAGGTGGATACCTGCCTCTTTGCATAGGTAGGGCATACACTGATGTCAGATGCAACATTTAAAGCAATGCTGGCCACCGGAAAAGTAATATGACAGTAAACAAATGGCTCTTTAAAAAATTATCTCGCAGGTGAAAGAAAGCACCGGCAAAAGACAAACATTTGGCTAAACAGTATTTAAAAAGAGAAGGAAAAATGGACAAAATCTTCCAGCAGAAGGATCTTGTACACACAGAAGGGAACCAAGTGCTATGGCTTAGAATGATGAGAGCAGAAGAGGAGTCTGAAATAAGCTTACATCACACTCATACTGCCACCGCTGATGCTTCAGGTCACCTCAGTCAGTGCAGTCAACACAATCCTTTGGGCCTGGAATCTTCCCAGAACAGGCCGAACTTTAGGTTTTATAAGGAGAAACACTTCCAAATGCCTGCCTTTGGCATCAGGAAGGAAGAGGAGGAGGGAAAGAGGTAGGGAAAGGAGGAGAAGGAGGACAAGAGGAAGTGGAAGGAGGTGGAGGAAGAGAAAGGAAGAGGAGCAGGAGAAGGAGAAAGAGGATAAGAGAAAAACCTTGTATTGTTGTCATTAAACATATATTCAATTCTAGGATATCCCTTAAAATCAGCTGCTGGGGCTAAAGGCAAAGATATTTAGTGTTTTAACATGCATTTGCTATCCCGATTGATATTGTCACTAGTCTTTTCTATCTTTTAAAATAAATACCTATTATTTTGTGATTCGAAAAGGAATGCATGTCAATTTCAAAACTAAAGGACTAGCAATGACATGGATGGAAATCTAAATAATTGTACTAAATATAGATGCAAAAACAAGTGCCACCATCAAAAATTATTCTAAGATTAGATCCAAATGTAAAATAATAATTATAATAAATAGTCTAATGCTAAAACGCCAAATTATCTTTTCAATAATTGTGAAGTAAGAATGGAAAGGAGCCTGCAGAAATATAAGAATGTTAAATTACTTGTCTTAAATAAGATGTCTCAAAAGATCTATGCTCATTTTTTAATTTAATAATTAAAGAGATATTGGTCAAAGAAACAGTTTTTTAAAAACTTAAAAAGAAACAGAATTAAAATGGAAAATGAAACTCCCAGAGCACTGTATAATATAAAAGTAAATTATAGTCTTTATGGAGGGGAAAAACTGGAAACAGCAAGAGATCCTAGAGAACTAAAATATCAGAAGTGGTACAGTGATGTTATTTGGCTGAGCGGTGCTGGTCTGTGAGGGAAGTAGGGTGGGGGCACTGGGTTGGACTATCCATGGAATTGGGGGAGGGATAGAGGAAGGAGCAGGTGAACTCTGGGGATTTGCAAGTCAGTGGTTAAAACTACAATGGTAGGAATGTTCTTTTGGCAAATATGGCAGGGGAGGGTTACTGATGTAGGGTGCCAAGTATGGAGGGATATATGGGATAGGGCACACCTGGGTGTGCTTCTGTGGAATATGGAAGTGTGCATCTTGTCATAGTGCGTTATCTCAGTGGGTGGAGACCCACACAATAAACAAGAAAATATTAAACTCCCATCCTGGGGATTCCTCCTATGTTCTCAGAGGGACAAGAATCCCTCGAAAACATAAGCAGTGCCTAATAAAACAGACCAATATGTCAAGCCCTCAATATTATTACAAGTAACTATGGATCTTATTCTTCAAAAACTGAAACGTAGTGGTTACCATAGGTCCTGGGGAGAGGGAAGAATAGAGTGGAACATAGGGCATTTTTAGGGCATTAGAATTGTTCTGCATGATTTTGCAATAATGGATACAGGCCATTTTAAATTTTGTCAAAACCTATCAAAGTGTACGGTCCTAAATGTAAACCATAATGTAAACAATTGATGGTGGTTAGTAGCAATGCTTCAAATTTGTACATCAATTGTAACAAATGTACCCTCCACATGTAAAATGTTATTAATAGGAGAGAGTGGAAAAGGAGCAAGGTGTTGGGTATATGGGAACCCCCTATATTTTCTAAGTGACTTTTCTGTAACCTAAAGCTTCTTTGGGAAAAAAAATATATATATCAGAATTAAAATCAAATATAGGTATATCAATAAATGGGTTGAACTTCTCTATTAAAATGTAAAGAATTTCAGAATAAATGCTTAAAATTCAATGAGTCTATTAGAAGTGATAAACCTAAATCTAAAAGACACAAAAATATTCAATGTACCCCCCTGCCACAAAAAGTAGGTGTCAAAATATTAATATCAGAAAAGAGGAAAAGTCAAGGCAATAAACATGAGACAAAAGTGTAATTTTACATTGATACATGGTTCAATTCATAATGAAGATATGAGTCAATACTTTTTATATAACAAAATATCATAGCATCCAAATATACAAAGGGAAAACTTTAAAATATGAGGGCAAACTGAGAGAAATACAGTAGAACTAGTAAATGAACAGACTCATCTCAGTTTTAGACAGAATAATGTTAAAGGTAAATAAGGACATAGAGAAGCTGAAAAATAACAACTAATCTGAATGATTTGCCAATTATATGTCCATATATTTATATAGATATATATCTCAAATATTGCAGCTTACAAAACTTTAGGTCCCATGGTACATGAACAAACATAAATATAAGGGTTTGTGTGTGGATATATAGCTAATATTATATATATATATTACATACAGAGTGTGTATGTATAAATACATACAAATACATATTTATAAAGAAGATACATTTTCAAAAAACAAATTTTAGCAATCTCATTGACCATACAATTACAAAAGCCTTAATTTAAAATATCAAAAGAAAAAAACTTCCAGCCATTTGGAAGTTTTAAAACACTCCTTTAAGTAATTTATTGTTTAAAGAAAATATTAAGGGAAGCGGCTGTGGCTCAATCAGTAGGGTTCCTGTTTACCATATGGGAGGCCCCGGGTTCGGTTCCCGGGGCCTCCTGGTGAAGGCAAGCCCGCCCGCACGGTGTGGTTAGCTGACCAGCGAGCACAAGCAGCAAGGGGGGGATAAATGAATAAATAAATAAAATCTTAAAAAAAAAGAAAATATTAAAAATGCAATTACAGATGATTTAAAACATAATTAAGTAAATATCATAACCTAGAGGATGAAGCCAAGTTTATGAAAATTCGTAGACTTAAATGCTTTCATGAACAATTAAGAAAAAGAAAAAATATAAATAAACTAAAGATTAAATTTAAGAAACCATGAAGAGGACAAAAACAATGTAAGAAAAATTCGTAGAGGGATTAATGAGGATATCATACATTTTGACATAAAATCCAAAAATGTAGAATCAATCATCCCAGTCGAGCATAAAATAATTCTTTAAAAAGTTAATACATTGGCGTGATAAAAAAGTTGTGATAATGGATTGTGGGGTGATAGTAGCACAAACTGTGAATATAATTAATACCACAGAATTGTATATTTGCAAGTGGCTAAAATGAGAAGTTTTATGTTGTATATATGCTATCACTATAATTTTTCTAAAGTTACTATGATTTACCAACCTCCTTTTCTTAAATCTACAAAAGAGGAAACAGTTAGAAGGAAGGTGGTATAGATAACCACAGACATGGAGCTCTTTTAATTATAAGATAATACTCTGTAAAATTTTATGTTAATATCATGAACTGGACAGTAGTCTCAAGAAAGAGATCTCACCAAAATTGGCTCAAGAACTTGAAAAACATATAAAGCAGTAACTCTAAAAGACATTGGGAAAAGCTGTCAAATAATAGTAATATTTTTGAGTGCCCACTATGTGCTCTGCCTTGCCCATTATCCCGACTACAACTGCCCTGGAAAGTAGGTATCCTTGTTCACACTGCCCTGTCGTATATCTCCCTGTACTTCCCTTTCCATAAAATCCATTACGTTTTGCTGCAATCATTGGTCTTCCCTACTAAACTTGGAGCTCCGTGCGGACAGGGGCAGTGTCTACCACTCAAATCCTCTCACATAATAGTAACTCAAACTACTCATAGAATGAGAATGCTGGGGGCTGAGATAAACCCAATATAATACTGGAAATACCAATATAGTACAGAAAAATTACAGTCTGGTCTCCCTTATCTATATGGATGCAAAAATCCTATCTAGCATATAATCTGTTCAACTACAATGTAATAGTTGCATTCATAAGAAGTCTCAGATTATTGAGAACTACGTTACAGAAACAATTCTTTCAATGTCAAGAAGGAGGAGACTCACAATAACAAAGTGACTTTCCTACAGGAAGTTTAATAATAATTTTTTAATCGAAAAAGCATGTAGCTATAGCAGATCCAGCCTTTGATTATGATATGTGCTTAAATAAAGCCATTCCTCTATCTTCCCACAGTCATTAGTCCAGAATGTTTTACACACACTCACCGACTTTATCACCTCTATCAGACCACCTTTCCTTTTTTCTTGTACTATTTTCATCAGCAAGTTCACGACTTCAGCTGTCACCTTTGTAGTGTTAGCCTATCGCTTTTGTCTGCCAGCACCTGCTCTGACCCTTTTCTGGTAACAGATGTTTCCCCGAGGTAGTGGGGCCCTGTTCCAGGCTGGGCCTGGGAGTCTACCTCAGGCCATCCCCGCCCCTAGCCACAGTGATTGGTCCAAGGAGTCAGCGCAGAATCCAGAATGGGTGGATCCATCAATTTCTGCCTCTCAGGAATTTGAAAACACTGGGACTGGAGAATGTGGCTGGGGTGTCTGGCAGCAAGGCCCTGCATGTTCTCACACTGGCTCCTGGACCTGAGGGCTTAACTGTTCAGCCATTATATCCCCAACATTCTCCCAATAAATCCTTTTGTTATTGCCATTGTTCAGGTTAGCCTGAGTCCATTTCTATTACTTACCGAGAAAAATAAGAAAACTACCCTAATTGGTAGACCCATTTTTATGATAAACCACAAAGCTACTCGAACAAAGCAAGAGTTTTTTCTATTTGTCAATTATAGTAGTGCTAGTTCCTGATAGGGACAGCATGTTGGCAGACATTCTAATGCTAGATATGTTCCCAAATATGTATTTTGTTGTATCCGGTTTGCCTCAGGAAACCCTGTGCTGTGAAAGAAATGCCAGCACTAGAAGTACAGGATGACCTGTCAGAGATTAAACTTGATTTTGATTTCCTTCTCTGTCTCCTCTCCAGAGAATCCTATTTTTCCTGGGGAAATGAATTTCTTCTAAGGCAGAAAATGGTTCAGAGGGGCAGTAGGGGATCTGCTTATTTAAGAGCTTTGCGTATTGTACAAATATGGGCCCCCATTAGGTAACAAAGTTTTATTGTCAATATAAAGGGGGGAAGCTATCAGCTGTTTCTGCTAAAGTGTCATAAAAGGAGAATACCAGGTGGTTGTGGGGTTCTCCAAAAGACAATCCAGGTAGCAATCCTTGGTTCTGACTCCCTTTGATTACCTCTTCTAGGACAGTGATGACATCCAATGCCTCATTTCTAGTGGGCTCAATGCACAAGTACCTCTTTTTTCATCAGTGCCATCACTGAAGAGAAAACTGGCTCAAATTTTGGACACAGGTTTCTTATGGAATAAACATTACACGTTCTACTTGTTCTAATAATGTTTCTGAGAAAGGTCTATAAAGATCTTGGTGGGCCTTAATTGAGAATCACAGCCAACAGTCACAATTTGTTGTTGCTATCTTTTGCCCAAGGAAAAAAAAGAGAAAAAAAGTATTTAGCTATGTCTTGAGGTTAAAGGGACTTTGGGCATATAAAGGAGAATTTGGAAAGATTATCTTGAGAGACACAAAAAAGATGTCTAAGACCAAAAGAAATGTGTACATATGTTCACCAAAGTCAAGAACAAAAATGCTCATCATAGCCCTAAAATGAAACAATCCTTTATCCATCACCAATAGAATGACCAGACTGTGACATATTATACAACAGAATACTATACAACAATGAAAATGAAAAGTCTGTAACTACATACAATAACATGCATGAAACTCATGAGCCCAATGTGGAGCTTCAGAACAAGTTCAAGAATCAGGACATAAAAATTACCAACAGGGGAGCTAATGTAGCTCAGTGGTTGAGCACCTGCTTCCCACATACGAGGTCCTGGGTTCAATCTCCGATACCTCCTAAAATAAATAAAAATGAAAATTTGCCAACTGTGTGATTCCATTTATATAAAGTTCAAAACCAGGCAAAATTGATCTATGCTGTTAAAAGTCAGAATATTGTTTACCCTTGGGGGGGGGGTGAGTAGTGATCAGAACAGGGTGACCGAGGGGCTTCTAGAATGCTATTGATGGTCTCCCTAATCTGGGGGCTGGTTACACAGGTGTATTCACTTTGTATAATTCGTTTAGTGGGAAACATTACTTGTACTCTTCTCTGTATGTTTCTTAAATAGTAGGAGTATTTCAGAAGGTGGATCTTCTAGGTCCATGGGTCCCAACAATTTTTATTTTACAGCACACAAAGAAAATGATAATATTTGAATGCACCTTGGGGTGAACAAAAGGGCTGATCAGAGTTTGGAGGCTCTGACTGCCACAGGCCCTACCCTGCAGCCCTGAGAACTAATGGACTCAATTTCTCAAAACCTCCATCCCTTCATTAGCAGCATATCAATCTCCGTCCTTCCCTGAATGCACAGCCAGAATGGATCAGAAGAGCATGGTTTCCAAGCCTTAGACCCACAGAACTGCATCCTTCCTCTGTATCGATTGACCCCTCCAGCTGTGGCTTACAAACCCAGTGTGGCCAGTTTTGGCGGCTGCACAAGCATTGGAGACCCTATTTGTCTTAACAGCGCTACCCAGGTGCACTGCACTACTGATTTCCAGATTGCTTTCTCCTGGAGACTATCTGTTTCAAATTATTGTTCCCCAGATGTTTTGTCTTCCCTTTCTCCAATTTGAATTACATCTGGCTATTCCTGATCTCAGTTTGCTTTTATATTGTTTTTCTATCTTCATTGGAACCTTTAACACCCCCAATTTCACATCCCTTAAGCATTTTGTTAAAGCAATTAAACCCATTTTTCAAAGAAAACAGTCAGCTAGTATCAGTAGCCCCAGATTTATTTCCTGAGATGAGGCTATGTGGCTTCATGCAAACTATTTGCCCTCTCTGGGCATGATCTATAGATTAGCTTATTCTTTTTATTAACTACCAAACATGGAGGAGTAACTTTAGGAAGAGTGAAGGCATGGCCATTATGTTGACCCTTGAATTTCTAAAAGGCACCCAGGAGAAGATTGATTCTAAACCAGGAAGGCTCTGGAGGCTTCCATTATTAAAACCCTGTATCTCTAGACGAGGGGTTCTTAACTTTTTATGTTCCACGGACCCCTTTGCCAGTCAGGTGAAAACCACGGACCCCTTACTAAGTCCACACTATACTGTGTATTATTTAATAAATATCTCACACCCACACCAACACATCCCTACGAGGATGTTTTTTTGAATTTCAATTCAAGCTCACGGACCCCTTGTTAAGAACCCCTGCAAATCCATCCATTTGTTTGCTCCTGTTCATTGTCACAACAAAATATCCATGGAATCTGCTTTTCACATTCATACTCTTAGCCATTGGTCTCTCTGATCTGACCCCTGGCCAAAGAATCTTCGCAAAGTCACTGGTCTACAATTAGACTTTACTATTCTGCTATGTAGTCCCCTGGGTTTCTAACATCTCATCCAACCATTCTTGCCCCATTAAATAAGTTGCTTCCACCACACCATCATCCCCCTCACACACACACATGCACTTTGTTAAGAGTATTGGAACCACCCCAGAAGAGTCTTTACTCCATATCTAGAATGTTCTTTTTAGAGTTGGATTTTATGGATAAGTGGAAAAATAATTATAACAGAGGTAACTCATAAGATTGTTTTCTGTGGTTCTAACATCCTAAGAAGTTCTGGTTCTGATGCTGGTTATGGTAAAGTAAATTACTCAAGTTCATATAGGATTGGCCCAAGGAAAGGGGCCCTTATCTTTTAATGCCAAGCTGTATTCATTTTCTATGCTGTATGACAAATTACCACAAATGTAGCAGCTTAAAACAATACACGTTAGTTATTGCACAGTTCCCATGGATAAGAAGTCCTGGCATGACTTAGCTGGTATCTCCCCTTCAGGGTCTCATCAGGCTACAGTCCAAGGGTTAGCCAGAGCTGTAGCCTCACAGAGACTCAACTGGGGAAAGAGCTGTTGATCGAATTCATCTCCATGTGGTTGTATAACTGAGGTCCTGATTTCCTTGCTGTCTTTGGGATGGAGGTCACTCTCAGCTCCTAGAGGCCACTCACAGTTCCTTGCCATGTGGTCCTCTCCATACACACTCTCATGACATGGTAGCTTACTCTTGAAAGGCAGCAATGGAGAGACACTTTCTTCTACAAAACAAAAAGTTATCTTCCTTAGGACCTATTTGTCTTCCTCCATTCTGATGCCCACAGCTATAAAGCTGGCCATATTGCCCCTTTTTCCTTGGTTGCTAAGAAACTCTGAGCCAAATTTACAGCTTGATTATAGCAGCAATGTTGGCTAGACCTACACAGCTCATTTCATATTCCAGACCACCCTCTTGCCAAGAAACTGGCACTATCGAGGAATAGACCTCTGTCCTCCAGGCTATAAAGCCTGTTTCTGGCTGTCCAGCATCTAATCCTTGACTTATTTTCCAGTTAAGAATTTTCCTTGACCCTCTAGAAACCTTAGCTGTGCTTCTAATAATTTGACATCTTGCCACCACATTTGTGCTGTTTCCTCTTTAAAAGCAGGGATGGGAACTATTTTTTTTATTTTTATTTAATTAATCAGTTGATTTATCTTTTGTTGTTGGCGACCTCAAATTCCTTTTGTAAAAGCATATAAAATTTCAATAAATAAAACTCAATTTTTATTCCAGAACATCAGCATTATATGAAGTAAAAATCTAGAAAAAGGTTTTGTTCCTTTCTAAATGTATCACTCTCATCAATCATTGCCATCTTCAAAATATATCTTGATATTAATCAGCTATTGAAACAAAGGGAGCTTCAACCTGTAAATCTCTACTTCTTACTTTGTTGAAATAAATTAGTTGAAAGCCCAACACCTTCTTTAGTCTTAATGGGGAGAGAGAGTCATCATCAAGCCCTTTAGCTGCCTGTAGCCACCAAACAGCATCTGGTGAGGGATAAGACCCTCTATAACAAGACAGAGAAGGGAAAGGGTGGGTGAGATACAGAGGGTCCTAGATCTGATTGGGTAAATGTGTGATGAACAAGTGGTAATGACCCTCAACCATTTACAGCTTCATTGGAGTTGAGGTGATCCAGAATCATTTGGAACCCAAGGAGAAAAATTTTGTATGTGAAGAAATCTGATAATAAAGTGCTAAGGGCTTAATTTACTTTTTTTTTTTTTATTGTCTTTTTATTATTTTAATTTACTTTTAAGAACATAAAGTTAAGGAATTGAAAAGGAAAAGTGTTAGTAATTAACTTTAATAATTAGTTATTATATATATGAGGGTGGGGAGATGGAAAGTAAATTTAGAGACTCCTATCCTTGAGTTAGTGAACAGGATTGGGTGGCCCCAGCATATTCCCACTAATGGATGATTTCAAAGAAAGATACTGTTAACATGTATGGCAGAAGATCATGGAGAAGACTGTGTATACCTGGCTAGTGAAGTGAACTGAGAGGAAGACTCCTATTAGTAGGTAGATGGACACTTTTGAGAGGGACTGGGTTTCCATTGAGATATGGGAAGTACACTGGAAGCCTACAGCAAGAAAGTCCATTACCTATGCCAGTGCCAGAGTTAGACACTGACTTTAAGAGAAAGAAGAGTGAGGCCCTTTAAGTAAGTTAGATAGAGCTGGAAGAAGCATTGCTTTATTCTTCTTTAACCTCTTTGGCATTGGTTCCTTTAGGCTGGGCCAGTCTTGGAGATTTTAATAAAATTTCCTGGATTAGGTAGACTTGGGCCTTTAAGCCAACACATGGGCTGTGCCAAGTATCTCCTAACTGGCAAGTTGTGCTTATGTTAAGCAATTCTTAATAATGCCTTCATTGATAGATGATTAAACTCTTAATCAAGAGATCAATGACACATGGCACGGGATAATTTCTAAGAACACTTGTATTTCCTGTTCTTGTATCTGTGTGGTCTATAGACGTTGGCAGGACACACGATGAAATATTGAGTGCACAATAGTTAAGTTACTAGACTTGCTCTTGGTTCCAGCCCTGGTACAACTAGATGTGTGATGCTTAGCAACTAACAATCTCATAATTTCTCCCAATCGCAACTGTAAAATGAGAATTCATATAATAAAGAGGGATTAAGTACCCCTTATGTATTCAGCACTATACTAGACCCTGGTGGAAGGGTGGGGAAATGCTACAAAGAATTATGGCTCAGTTCCTGCTTTCAAAGTGTCAGTCCTACCTACCTCCCATGGTTGAAAATATCAAATGAGGTCATTTATATGCTTTGAAAAAGTATATCATGCTATATAAAAGCAATTTATTCTTTATTCTTACTAAAAATGTCTTTCTTGTAACATGATGCTTCCACATATTTCTCACTAATTCCCCATCCCAAGAAAATGCCTGGCTCTTTAGATTACTGACAGCATACTATAACATTGCCACCTAGAGAAATGGAGGTTATTCTTTCCTTCTTTGTCATCCTATTTCTAGGACTCTGACTACACCCTGCCCTCCCTAAAAAAGGCATGGTAGAAACATAGTCCCTTTGTTTCACCACCACCTTTCATGCACCCCCACTCTGATTCCAAATAGCTAATGTTCATTAAAAGTGAAATTTCCTCTTATTCTCATACATTCAGTCAGAACTCCACATGGGTAAGCAGGAGATCCCAAATAGCATAACCACTTCCTGTATCATAACGCTTCTTGGTCTATAAAATAGAAATCTCTTTGATGATCCATGTATTTGTTGGTATTTGTTACATAACACATGTCCCTCGAAAGTCTCCTGTCATTTCCAGCACCTTTATAATAAGCTCAGAAAGACAGTTGGTTGGTTGTTTATTTACCTCTCACTAGGGCAGTTGGTTGCAAAGATTCCTATTTCTTTTTCTTCTGCATATCTTATCATGTCCTAACTAAAACTGCAGTCATATGTCCTTACTTCTAAACAAAACAACACAACACATGAATGTTAAAATCCAGGGCAGCATGCTGAATCTCAGAAATAGTTTCAGATTCTTAATTACTTAAGAGACATCTGTTATCTATTTGAGTTCCACAATTCTTATCTACTTAAGTGGAAAATATCTTAGTCTGAACAACTTTCAGTAGAAAAGGAAATGCCTAAGATTATAAATGTAAGATAAGTTTATTCCTCTTTCTTCAAATCTATGTATTCATTTAACAAATACTTACTGAATGTTTACTATGTGTAGCACTGTTCCAGGTACAGAGTATACCTGGTTAACAAAACAGAAAAAAATCTCTTCTTCTGAGGATCTTTATCTCACCATAACTTACATGCTTGTGAGAGAGACATTAAATATAACAAACGAAGGAAGAGGAGGGGGAGGAGGAGAAGTAAGAAAAGATATCAGATTAATCATGATAAGGACCATGGAGAAAAACAGAGGAGGTAAGGACAACAAAGAGTACCAGGAATGACAGTGCAACCTCAAATGTTAAATGCTAAGACTGGACTTTGGTAGCAAGCATAGAAGCAAGATGACCAATTAGAGACAATTCCACTTTCCAGGCAATAAATAATGGTGGCTTAGACTTGGGTGATGACAGTGAGGGTGGTGAGGAGTAGTCAGCTTCTGGGTTTATTTTTAAATTAAAGCTAACAAGATTGTTCATGGATTGAATTTGAGAGAAAGAGAAGAAAGTTACCATAAGAGAAGCAGATTTGGGGCAGAAGATGAAGACACTTGCTTTGATTAAGGATGGGGAGAGGTGGTGTTAGAGGTTTGATGAAAAAGGAAAAGGTGTGAAATAGTAATTTAGGAAATGATAGGATGAAGGAGGAAAAAGATTTGAAGCCATAATAAATGTAGTTTTCTAATATTAAATATATATATATAAGTGCTCAGATTAGAAGTGTTTCTTCAAGTCTTAAATGGAATATATAAATATAAACCCACATCTGGACACATCATAATGAACCTGTATAGTATAAAAGAAAACAAGAATTTTAAATCTTCTAGATAGAATAGATAGATTACCTGGTAAAGAGCAACTATTCAGCTGATAGACTTTTCCTTGGCTGCAATCAATGCCAAAAATTTTAAGAATAATATTTTCAGGGTTTAGAGGAAATAACTGTCAACTTATAATTTTATGCCCAAATAATCTTTCAATTGAATTGATAAAATAATGGCATTTTTCACCAAAGACTTAGAGAATTTACTACCCACAGACCTTAACTAAGAGAACTATTAAATGATTTACTTCAATAAGAAGAAAAGTGAATCCAGAAATAAGAAATTAAGCAGTGATCAAAAAAGAAATTTAAAAACTCCCTTGAATTTTTAAAGATTCACAAAAACTCTAAACAAAATTCAAAGATGAGAACAAGGTGTTGCTCATTGGGTAGTAAAAGCAGGCTAGGATTTTTGTTATGTTTGACAAGAAGATACAAATATTGAACAGGTACTGTTGGTAGAAAAACATGTTTAAATATTTTGTTAAAAATTGTTCAAGAGTAACAACTAAAATGGTCAGAAAACAATCTAGCTCATAAAACACAGAAGGGATAAAAGAACATAGAAACCTAATTAGTACACTAAAAGAAAGTACAAGAAAATAAGCAAGAACAAAGAAGGCAAACAGAAATTCTAAAATCAAAGGAGAGAAATAAGCTCAAATGTCTCAGAAATCTTAATCACTGTAAGCGTTAAAACTTAGTTAATAAGGAAGCGCTAGACCTGTGAGACGGGCGGTTGTGCTGCAGCCAGAGGCATCTGCAGGCACGTCTCCTAAGGTGCCAGCGCCGAACCCACAAAAGAGCACCCCAAAGGCATCCGGGCCTTGTTCCTGGGGCCACCCGGCGCTGACAAGGGTACCCAGGCACCCATGTTGGCTGAAAATTTCTGTCTGCCATCTGGCTACTGTGGACACGTGGAGGGCCATGGTGGCCTCTGGCTCGGAGCTGGGGAAAAAGCTGAAGGCGACAATGGATGCTGCGAAACTGGTGAGCGATGAAATGGTGGCGATGCTCAACGAGAAGAATTTGGAGACCTCTCCATGCAAGAATGGTTTTCTTCTAGATGGCTTCCCTCGGACTATGAGGCAGGCAGAAATGCTCGACAACCTCATGGAGAAGCTTAATTCTGTTATTGAATTCAGCATCCCAGACTCTGCTTATCTGGAGAATCGCGGGAAGGCTGATTCACCCCACAAGTGGCCGTTCCTACCGTGAAGTACAATCCCACAAAGGAGCCTATGAAAGGTGATATCACCGGGGAACGTTTGGTCCGTGGATCAGAAGATAGGGAGTAGGCTTTGAAAACTCACCTGGATGCGTACCACCCTCAGACTACCCCGCTGGTGGAGCACTGCGGTAAGCGGGGGACCCACACTGCAATCCACCCAACCCACACCCCTGACGTCCGGTTTGCGAACATCCTAGCAGCCTTTTCTCCAGAGCCACACCCTAATAACAGAAGGTGAGGCAAAACTGCATCACTGCTCATCATCCTGCAGTGACATCCCTGCTCTTCGGTGCTGGGCAGAGGGAGGGATGGTCTGGGTAAGGATGCAGAGGGAGGTGTGCAGGGGCTCAAGAGGAATATTTGGAAGAACAACAATGTTGATGTAGTGAGACGATTTTTCACATGGGTAGGAGTTTTTTAAAAATATAAAGGGGGAAATTAATTTTTAAATACATTGTGATTGGAGGATGTGGGTAGACATACAGTGTTATTTCTAAGGAATCAGATTCTCTTGTAGTCTGGACTGGTGACATTTTAAAAAGCGAGTGCCCTAAGATCTCACCTTTTACCTCAGAACTTCATGGGTTGCCAGCTCAAGAATGCAGGAAATAAAACTGTTATCCTATCTGTCCTATAGCTTGGAACAGGGAGAGTTTGACAACTGACCTTGATTCCCCATACCATGAGATTAAAATAAATAAATAAATATATAAATATATATATATATATATATATATATTCCACATTTGAGAGACTTTGGGGGTGTATTCTCAGGGAGGGTAACTCAGCAAATCAAGTTTACACAAGTCATGGGGAGGGGAGGGCAGGCTGGTTTCACCCTCTTCCCCTGACTTGCCACTGATTTACCAGGCTACCTGCTCTCAAGAGACACCCAGTACTCTCTGTAATTCCCTGCTCTTGCCTTCTTCTGTCCAACGTGTGTGAAGTGACCATTTTTTAATAAACAAACAATTGTCCTAAGCAATATCACCCAAAGATTGTCCTGCCAATCCTCAAATTCTATGACTGAGATCACACAACAGCACTGTGATGTCCTATTTTCAATGAGGTGCACTTCAATGAGGTGCTGCCTAGTTTGGCTCCTATATCAATAAAGTGTGTTAAAAGATTAAAAAAAAAAAAAAAAAAAAACCTTACATAATAAAAAGCAGAGCTTAGTTTTGTGAATCTTTTATAGGTAATATAAAACTAGATTTGAGTTTTGTGTTCCATCTGCTATTCTGTTTCAGAGAATAAAAGAAGTGGTAGCATTTCCAACTCATTTTATAAGGTTGTTATAACATTGATATCAATACCAGATAAGGACAGTAAAAGAAAATGATATATATTTTTTTAAACAGAACAAAATGCTAAATAAAATGTTCTCAAATCATTCAGCAATGTATAAAACCTAAGGAGGGTTTATCTCAGGAATGTAAGTATGATTTAATATAAGAAAATCTGTCATACACCTTATATACATATTAAAAGAAGTTTATATCTTTAGAGATACAGAAAAACATCACTTGACAAAATGTAATATTCATCAATATTTTTAAAAATCTCTGCAGACTAGGATTATAGGGGGAACTTCTTTTACATTAGCAAAAGGAATCCATCATAAACCTACAGCAAGCATGATCTTAAAACATTTCACCCATCATGACTGCTTCAGTTCAATACTGTAATAAAGTCTTAGCTGATAGAGTAAAAGTGAAAGAAATAACAAAAGACTTTGAAAGGAACAAACTTCTCCTTATTTGCATATGATATTGTCTAGAGAAAACAAAAGAGAATCTACACTAAATTAGAATCAGCTAAGATGGAGTTCAACAAGGTTCATGTACAAAAATGAGTAGTGTTCCTATGTACTAGCAATAATCACATAGTAAATTTTAAAAGATACCATTCAAAATAATAAACTATAAAAAAATCTGAGGATAAACCTAATAAAAGATATGCTGTAACTTTATGGGAAAAATTTAAAAACAACATTGAAGGACATAGAAGAGCTGAATGAATGTAGTGATATACCATGTCCATTGATGGAATGATTCAAAGTCATAAAGATATGTCTTCTCAATAATTAATACATAAATTCAATTCCAATCAAAATCCCCACATAAATTTTCATGAAATTTAAAAAGGTTGATCTTAAAATTCATATGGAAGAAAAAAGGGCAGAAAATTCTGAAAAACAAAAGGGGTGGAAGCGGCTGTGGCTCAATCAGTGGGGCTCCCGTTTGCCATATGGGAGGCCCCGGGTTCGGTTCCCGGGGCCTCCTGGTGGGGGCGGGCCCGCCCGCACGGCGTGGTTGGCTGACCCAGCGAGCACAGGCAGCAAGGGGGGGATAAATGAATGAATAAATAAAATCTTTAAAAAAAAAAAAAAAGGGGTAATTTGGCCATATCCAATATCATGATTTATTATAAAGCAATACTAATTAAGAAGCAATTAAGGGGAGTGGATGTGGCTTAAGCAGTTGAGCATCTGCTTCCCACATGAGAGGTCCCAGGTTTGATCCCCGGTGCATCCTAAAAAGCAAACAAACAAACAAACAAAAAAACAACTCAGGGGAGCCGATGTGGATCAGTGGTTGAGTGCCAGCTTCCCACCTACGAGGTCCCAGGCTCAATCCCCAGTACTTAAAAAAAAAAAAAAAAAGCTATTAAGAGTGTGATATTGGTGCAGGTACACAAACAAATAGATCAATGGAATAGGGTAGAGAGCTCTAAAACGTACCTGTGCATGTAGGAAAAGTTGATACATGATGGAGGTAGCTTACAAATGTGTGGAGATAAGATAGATTATTCAATAAAAGGTGCCAGAATAATTAGCTATATTTTTAAAAAAACAAAATTATATACCTACCCTACACTATACATTAAAACAAATTCATAGATTAATAAATATCTAAATGAAGAGTAAAACATTTACAATGTTTAGAGGAAAATAAAGTAGACTATCTTTATGTCCCCAAGCTAGAGAAGGATGTCTTAATCATCACACTTTAAAAAGCTTAAAACATAGTGGAAAAGATAAATTAGATTTTATAAAAGTTTAAAACTTCTGTACAAAGGACACCATGAGCAAAGGAAAAACTCAAGTCATTCACATGGAGTACATATTTATAACATACTTAACCAAAAAAAAAAAAAAAAGGAAGGGGATTAGTGTCTAAGATAGGAAAAAAAAAAAAATCTCCTAGAAATCAATGACAGCAACAACAAAATTCAAGAAAAGAAGAAAGGACAATGAATATGGTGGTGTTACAAAAGGGAAACATTTCAATAAACATTAAAGTTGCTCAATTTGGGTAGTAATGGAGAAATTCAATTAAAAACAACGATATATCCATTTCACAACAATATGTTTGGTAAAAAAAATAAGGTCTGGACACAATGACAAGTACTGACATGGAGAGATAAAACCAGAACTCTCATATACCACTGGCAGAAAAATATAAATTGATTCAACTCCTTTGGAGAACAATTTGGCAGTATTTATTAATGTAGATGTTCACATATCAGCAATTCCTCTTCTAAGTAAATCCTAGAACTGTTTTACAAACTATAGGTTATGCCCCATTAATAGGAGTGACGTCGATTTAGTGGGCAATGAACAGTATGTGGGAAGGGAAGGGAGAAGGTAGAGTAGGGAAGGGGGAAGGGGAAATTATCAGAATGTATCAAGGTTGGACGATGTCAATGCTATTGATGCCCTGACCAGATCCCCTATATGGGGCCCGTGCACACCCCCTCCCCCTAGCTGCTGAATTAGCTGCTAACTGTTCACAGCTGCCTCTTTCCAGAAAATTACCCTTGGCTGATGGGGGCCACTTCACCTAGAAATGCTCAGGAGGTTACACCCTCACCACCAGCCCCACCCTGCCCCTAGGTGACCCATAGCCAATGACTGACAGATAAGGGGCATGAAAGCCAGACAAGGTGGAACAAACCTATGGTATCATTCACAATCCAGGACTCCCTGAGGGACCAGACTGAGGCTAAGCTTCAGCTAAAGCCACATCTTTGCTTAGCTTCTTCCCCTGCTCTTTCCTGCTTTCCTCATTTCCTTACTGTTTTTTTCTTGCACAAGAAATTCTATCTACAGCTCTGTTTCTAGGGAAACTGACCTAAGACAGAAGGGTAAATATTTTTAAGTGTGTGAATGAACACTGGATTATCATATAAAATGTATTTTTAAGAGTTTAAATGCTACTGCTCGAGAGAGAAACTTGCAAATGTACATGAGGAGATATGTACAATGCACATTATTGTGGTAAAAAAAAAATTTGGAAACAACCTAAATGTCTATCAGTAGGAACATGGATAAAATGCACATGGGAATGATAAACACATATTCATAATTACCTGTGGAGAAGACAGAGGAAATGGAACCAAAGAGAGATATGCAGGAATTTTCACTTGTATCTGAAATAGTCTTTATACATTTTTGAAGAAATATGGAAAAAATGTTAAGCTTTATTAAAGCTGGGCAGTAAGTGGGTGGTCTGGGTATTTGTGATGTTATTTTCTATACTTATCTGTATATTTAAACATTAAGAACCAAAAAGTATAAGAGATGGGGGCCCTAAATCCTCACTCAAATCCACCCCACTCACCTCCCCTGATACCCTTCTATATATACACCTTATGTATAGATCATTTATATACCTTATATATATACATACCTCATATATATATATGAAGGAGTTGTTTCCTTTTAAGAAAAATTTTGTAAGTTGTATTTCCCTCCTTTGATCTTTATTCTAAGGAGACTCATAGGCAAACTATGCTATATGAAGGCTCAATAATAATAAAATATATTGGTCTTTATGGTCAGTTCATGCTCTCAATTGCCTTGGTGCTGAAGGTATTGCTTACTTACATCTCTTCCTCTTGTTTACTGTCCCTAATCCTTTATGAAGTGAGAAAAAATAAGAAAAATAATATGAACATATATAGGGAGGAGAAAAGAAGGGATGCAGGGAGGAAGGGAAGAAAGAACAGAAGAAAAGTGAGAAAGAAGGAAAAGAAACTGGGAATGACATAGTTTTTCAATAACTCATAAACCAAAAATAGAGACGATCATGTCCTTTCAGTTCCTATGATGAATCAGAATTAATTACATTGGTAAAAGTCCCAATGGCCAATTATATTTTGACTGTGTCCATTTTTCTATGTGCTTTTTAAAAATGCAAGTAGTTTAAGGAAAACTTGTTTCTCCCTCCATTGCCCTTTGTAGCTTCACAGACTATAGTTCCACAAGTAGAGGCTTCACATTTGTCTGTCAAAAGCTCCCAGTACTGCATATTTTCTTCCAGCTCATTTTGGAGTAAGGTGAAGCATATGTGGAATTCGCAGGAGATCAAGTCCACCAGCCAGGCCTCACTCAGTAATGATTTGTGGCCATGTACATATAAAGAGACCATAGTTGTCCGCTAACTGCATACATATGGCAGCCGGGAATGTAAACTCACGGCCTTTGCCTTCAAAACCACATGCTACCCAGGGAGGTAAAATCATGGTTCACAACATGTGGGTTGTGACCCTGAGTAGTCTGCCAATATTTGGCAGGTGGGCAGCTAGAGACGAATTGTGTGCCTACCGCAATTTCCTCTCTCTGGGGCTCTCTTGGGTATGCGTGCACATATTCTCCACGCCATAATGTGTACCTGACATGGAGCGGGAGCAATACCTGACGAGGTACTGAACAATACACATACATATTCCTGTCTCGTCATCTGGTGGGTACATTCTCCCATCTGTCTTTATTTTAAATACATTACAGATACATGTTTATATATTGCATGGGCCTATGGAACGTTTGTAGTCTCTATCAACCATGCGTGTGTCTCACAGCTCCTATGGGGAAATCTGACCGTTTACAAATAGGTACATCCAGCCAGTGAGGTGGGTTCTGACTTACATCAAGGAAGTAATTTAGAACTACAGCATTTGTTCTACTTTGAGCTAATAGAATGGAAACGGGAAAAGGAAAAAAAAAAAAAAAAAAACCTAATAGTAAAGACCTACCCAAATAGCTGTCTTCCTTTCCCTGATATCAAAGCAAAATTCCCAAACTACTTTCTAATGGATTAATTGCATTGTTCATTCCATAAATCCAAACATCAGCAGTAACTTCCTCTTAGCATTATTAATAAGCTGCTTTTAGGGTATTGATATACTACTTGGTTTTGACACTCCAGTCGGCCTTGAATTGTTGCCTCTTTGTAAATGCTCAGATTTTCATATATGCCGTGACATACAGACTCAATTATTTTTAAATAGGATATGTTGACTCTGCTGGATTCAATTTAATATTTTAACTAGGCTTTGCCAGTGAAAATCTTTGGTTTGTTTATGGTTTCTTTGGTATGTGACTTTTCTTCAGGTCCACAATGCTGGGCCCTGTGGGCCAAACCTGTTTGTATCATATTCCTGGTGTTTGAATAACCAATCAACACCAAGAATATTTAATGACAGCTCAGCCACTTAAGCTGAAGGTCTCAGAGAACTAAAAGCATAATCCTATGCAAACTTACACGTTCCTAAAGAAAAGCCTGAGCAGAATGAATTAAAGATGACTGGCTCCCTGAATTAGCCACCTCTGTGTGGTACCATCTCCACTCCTACACACCCAGCTATCAGCGAAGTTTGGGGATGTATGAGAACAGTTTAGGGAGCCAACTGTGCTCAGTAACCATCTTGGTCCAGGCTCTGAGCTTGACCTCTTGCTATTGCTCCCTAAAGTTTTCCCACATCTGTGGGATAACTGTTCCAACAAGGTCTCATACACATCTCCCAACAAAAAATAGTATCCAGGGACTCTGTGCTGTGAAATTAATTTTTTCCCAGAAGGAAACAGTCACAGAAATGCCACTCGATCCACAGTGAAAACAGCCTTTTCCAGTTTAGCTCCTTGCAGCCTGAGTCGGGGCCTTCTCCCTTCCAGAATAGCATCATCCCTTTCCCTTGGCAAAACAGAAGGGTCCCTTGAAGTCAGTCTCACATACACATGGGTTATATTTCCCCTCAAATCCCCACCTCTTGTAATACAAGGAAACACTAAAGGCCTTGAAATTACCATAATTCTTCACTTACATATTCTCAGTTTGTTAATTTTCACATATTAAAAACAAAGTTTTATGTGACAGGACTTGAGAACAAATGAAATCTGCAATTGCTTTGAACCTCATGTGTCCATAACTAGAAGAGCTTCTGAACAGTATTTTCCAAGGATCAAATCTTAGGGCTCAAAGTCAAAGTATTTGGACTTCCTTTTTCCTTCTGTACAAGATGTAATAAGCTTTTTCCAGCTCTTGCTCTCAGGTATAGGGCACCAGCTCTGATAGAAATGTCATAGATCTGTCAGCTCCTTCTACAGTAAATCCAGTTGCACTCACATATATATCCAAAACAGGAAAACTGATGATGGAGCAAGTGTTCCTGAGGAAGGGAATTGGCAGCCAAAAGGAAACAAAAGAGCTAAAGGGGAACAAATATGGGGGTTGAGAACAGAGACGTTAAAATGACTGAAAATGGAAGTGGAGGAAATTGGTTTGCTGGAGAGTGGGCACCTGCAGCAAGAATTTCCTCAGACATTCCCTGTGATGGCCCTGAGAGGGACAGAGAGGAGAACCCCCTGCTCCCATTCTCCCTGATCCAGGAGAAAGGTTGAGGACTAGAAGAAACACAAAGATTGTGAAGACTCTAAGATAGGTACAGTCCAGTTGGCACTCAGACCCAAACCCGCTTTGTCCACCCCACTTCACCTGTGGCTCCAGGATGTGGAAGGAAGGGAGAAGGGAAAAAGCTAAGGAAGGAAAAGATGATGATGATGCTAAGGCTCCTTGCATCCGACAGTGGTAAATGGAAGGTAAAGCTTTGTGGTGCCTGCAAAATGTAGATTCTCCCAGAAGTCCCAAAGGCCACCAGTGAGGACCAATTACCAGCCACCTAAAAAGAGAGGACTTTCCTGGAAAGGGAAAACTCTGCTTTGGGCCCCAGAAAAGGATTTAAAAGAAGGTGCAAAACTAAGGTGATAGGGGTGAGCTGTGATGTAGCTATATGGCTACATTATTTTTTCCCCCTCAAACTGTAACCCCCAGAGGGCTGATCTATTTCTATTCATTTCTTCTACTTCACCACTACTCATCACATCCCTATAGCTTGCCACAGAGCCTATTACCTTTTGAAAAGCAGTGAGGTACAGTGGATAATGGCTGAGATTCTGAAGTCTGATGGCCAAAGTTCAAATCCAGATTCTACCACTTAACTGTGTGACTTTGACCAAATCCTTCACCCTCTTTGTGCCTTAGTTTCCTTATCTATATAATGAAGGCAGTATATCAATATACCAATACCTATCTCAAAGATTTTTGAGGGAGAAGTGAATAGGCTAATACATATAAAGCTCTCAGAATGCTTCCTGGCTCAATAAATAGTATGCATCCGTTTTGTTTGTTTTTAAAAAGAGGTACCAGGGATTGAATCCAGGACCTCATACATGGGAGGCAGGTGCTCAACCATTGTGCTATATCTGCCCCGTGCAAAAGTTTTGGCTTGCTAAAATTAAAGACTCTTGAGCAAAAAGATTGTTTAATTCATATACACTAGACTGAGAACAAGCCAGGCACTATCCAAGGGACTAGGGATATAAAAAATATTAGCATTACTCAATACCTACCTTTGTTAGCATCTCTTTGTAGCCTCTCACCGTCTAAGGTCAATTATCACATGCTTTCATTTTACTCTTACTGTTGCATTAAAGCATTTGTTACAGTGTGGAAGTTTATACTTGTGTAATTTCTTTCTTTTTCTTTCTAGTGTTTGTCATTGGGCCAGATGGTAAGCCTTCTGAGGGCAAGGACTGGAGTCTATATACTGTGTCCAACCTAGGACCACATATTAGATCCTCAATTAATATTTGTTGAGTGAATGAATGAATGATCCAAGAGAATTAACTATGTACCACTTTCTAGAAGTTTTCATCAGAACCAGTGAAGGAAATGGGTGGTGAAGGTTAAATAAATGTCTTACCACCCAGCAGTCAAGATGCGCCTTCTTAGGGTAAACTAGATATTTCCCTGTGGTAAGTAAAGCATTTCTCCAAAGGGGACTATGGAACCCCTGGTTCCTCATCCTTAGGTTGCTTTCTCATCTAAGACAGGGAAACATGGCATCCTGCAAGGTAAGTAGGTAACCTACACTCAATATTATTTAGAAATGCAAGAGGGATCCATATATACTAGCTTTGCAGGGATAGAGAGAAGAATCTAACTGGAATAAACATGTCTTTCATTATACATAAATTGCTGTATAGTGATTTCCAAAAATCTTTGTGCAAGTGTTGGTTTGAAAGGGAAAGGGTCATCATGAAAGTATGTACTCCATTTGTATTGGCTAGAGGCTGTGAATCAAAAATTTTCAAAGTTAAATCTTCCTCTGTACTTGATTCTCTGTCAACGGGATGTCCACTTATTATGTCAATATTCACTATCATGTTTAAGAGACATCCTGAGTGAGCAGGATGAATCTAAACCAATCAACTCCAAGGTTTAAGACCAGCAAATGTTGAATTTACAATTGTATAAATGTTGAATTTATAACTGGGGGATAATTATTCAATTATCCTGAATAATTGAAAGGCTTTTGCTAGGGGGGGGGGGGGAATCAGCCTTCCCCAGCCCTGAAAAGTAGGATTCTTTTTACCTGCAGTGGGTGGAACTGTTTGCACAGTAGACTGCAACAGCGAGCTTGTAGAGGCACTGGTATCTGACATCCAGGCAATTATGCTATCTGAGAGGTATGTGCCTGTGATTTCTTAATTATTGCTGCCTACTTGTTTGGTCCTGCTGGCAATCAGGGATGGTTACAGCTAAACATGACCCATATCAATGAAGGACGGAGAAGGGGAGATAGACAAGCACAGTGGGCAAGCAGGAGCAAGGTGTGCCCCACACTGGCAGACAGAGCTGGAGACTGGATCACAAACAGCTAAGCCTCAAAGCAGCCCTCCTGTTTGGGGGCTCTGGGCAAGATGGAGTTGTCAGGCCACTGCTCTTGGCTATCTTCTGCTTTTATGACACTGAAAACTTACAGAGGGTAACTTTGTATCCCATTCCGTTGTATTCATTGCATTCAGTCATTTGCTCATGCTTTATTGAGCACCTTCTGTTTGTGCTTTGAGCAAAAAGCACAATTTTAATTATGTATTAAGCATAATCTTCAATAATAATAATGGCCTCCGTTTAGTAAGCACTTTTAGGTGCCAGACACTATGCTAGGTGAAGGTAGATTGTATAGTTCACTGCTACAAGAGAAATTGGTTAAGTAGCTTACCCATGATTACATAACCAGGAGTTGGCAGGCTGGAGTTGGGGCCCAGGTCTTTCTGATGCCAAAGTCCACGTTCTCTGCATCACAAATACTACTTTTCTCTTGAAGCTATTCCTGAGGATTGCTTGCAGATGATAAGGAGATAATTTGTTGAGACGGAAGGATGGAAGGGGGAGGGGTGGGGAGGAGGGAGGGAGGGAGGGAGAAAGGACATTATGGACACAGACTGGAAGAGGCTAAGGAAGCCCTGTGCACACTGTCGTGCCATCAGGAACAAGGGAATGAGTTGTGTTTCACGTTTTGCCTTTGTGCTCAAGAAAGAGCACTCACCTGGCACGGGAAAGGGGTAAGATTTTTTATGTTTTTATTTTTAGTAATTCTTAAGATTTTCTGTCATCATAAAGTTCCGGGGGATAACGCCAACCTTGGCTCTGATGAGTGTTTTAGCCCTGTCTTGGTGGGCAGGGTCCTCCTTATCCTCTAGACAGAAATAGTTCCTGTGGTGTAGAGTACTTCTGAATTTGCAGACCTAGAGACAGATGGTTTTGGAAGGCTGTGACCTTGGGACCATTTATCACAATGCACTGGAACACATAAATGGAGGTGATAATCCCACTCCATGAGTCAGCAGCTCCTGATCTGGAGCCATCTTGGCTCCACAGAAAACCCCAGGGTCTTCAGGCTGGAATCTGTTGTACGGGTGGTCCAGCTGAGTGAACAGGAGAAGGCTCATGGGTATGCTTCTGGCTATTCAGACTCAACTACATTTATGAGGCTTGGGCTTGACACCCGCCAAATGCTTTGATACTTTAACATGCTATTTCATTTCATCCTCTCAACCACTCTAGAAGGCTGAGGTATTTTTCACATCTTATGAATGGGGAGAAACAAAGGGGTGCGGGGGCTCAGGTGAAATGTCTTGGACAAGGACAGGCAAATTTTAAGTAGTAACCAAGAACTTTGACCCTCACATCCAGCTTTTTTTTTTTTTTTTTCCATTTCATAGACTGAGAAACCCATCAAGCCATCTGCATCAACATTAAAGTTTTCCTTAGACCAGGACTCTTATAGCTTGTTCTAGCATCTATCATCTCACCCCAGATCGAGTTGGGGATGAAGAAAACAAAAGAAGCTCATGTTCTGTGAGCTCAGCTGGCCGTGGAAATTGCAAATGAAAATTAAGTTAGAAAATAAAGCAATCTCTGCTTTAAATGGGGCTTGGAAAGCAGGCCTGCCCGTAACAAGGGTAGAAATGGAGGTTCCCAGTCAGCTCCCCTCTCTTCCTCCCCAGACTCCTACCCCTGTAAGAGCCTTGCTTGTGTGCCTTTGGACATCCAAAGTGTGCATGTCTGAGGTCAGTTCACATCCTACCCAAATAACCACTGGACAGAGCCCACTGGAGCTCCTGCAAGTGGGTTAGGGCTAAGTTTGCCAGAAGATATACAGGATTCCCAGTTAAATTTGAATTTCAGGTAAGCAATGAATTTTTAAAATTATGAAGTATGTCCTAAATATTGTTTGGGACAGACTTGTACTAAAAATTATTCATTATTTATCTGAAATTCAAATTTAACTGGGCAGCATATGTTTTTATTTGCTAAGCCTGGCAAACCCAGCTGGGAACTTTGGTCAGGGAGTTTCAAAGGTCTAGTTATGCAATGATGTAAAAGAATGGGGGAAAAGGGGAAGGGCCCTGGATTGGCAGTACTCTTTTGGTCCCCTCAGACTCCCTCATAGAGAGGGGCCCTCTGAAGCTCGAGCACAGAGCAGGGACCTGTCTTGACCAGGTAGCAGAAGGTATGGGAAAGGGCACATAAGAAAAATGAAGTTTGAATAAAGAGACCAGGGTTTAAATCTGGGCTCCACCATGTACCTCAAGCAAGTCACTTAATCTCTTTGAACCTCAGTTATCTGAACTGTAAAATGGGAGATTACATGGAATAACATTTGTAAGAAATCCGGCCCTCTGCTCAACACATAGGTTTCAATGCTAGCAGCTTATATTATCACAATAAAGAGATCTCCGCTATGAAAATGCTTTGAGCTTTTATGCCTTCTGGATTTTATTGAGTTGATTGGCCTCTTCTGGACTTGAAAGAAGGGATTGGTTTGTGTGGTTTGTCAATACTGGTTAGGAAAAGGGCACCAGGCTCAGTAATAGTGGTCAGTGAAGCTTAGGGAGATAGGCTAAGCATCCCTAGAGAGGGAAGGACTTGATCCTTTGCGGCCCTTACCTGAGGCCCTTACCTGTGGCTGGGGCCTGGTGGGTAGGTGGGGCACTGTGCTTCTCAGGGAGGTGGGGAAGGGGAAGGGAAGGAAGAAGGAATGGGAGCAGCCACTCTACCTGGCCCTGAGGTGCCATCAGGTAGTTATTTGCTTAATTCACATATTTGTTCTTCCCTCTTGGGAGGAGGCTGATTTAGAGAATTTAATCCCCAGTGATTGTAACTCAGGGCTTGAGGGTGCAAAAAAAGGGGGCCCAGGCAAGCTCACCCTGAGGCCACTTGCCGAGTATTGGAGGAAAAATATAAATGAACTTGGAACCTCATGAAAGCTTAAGGCTTAATTTCACAGCCTCATTTCTAAACACCACCCCATGGAATTGGACTCAGGGTGTCTGCCTGCTTAAAAGTTCAAGAGTGAGAAGTAGGGGTGAGGGTAAACTGGCTCGTGGCCAAACTGCGCAGCTTCCTTTTTAACTCAATGATTCAATGGAAGTCGAATTTTTTTTTTTTTTTTTTTTAACTGTAAGGAAGGCATTCCTGTTTCTTTACTTTACAGATTAAAGCAGGGTTTAACTGACTAGGGTCTGAACCTACAAAGGTGTTGGCGGAGGGTTTGCACTGCCCCTAGGGCTAGGGTAGTTCTGCATTTAGGGGAAAGCAGATGGGAATAGGATCCTGGAAGAGGGGTTACCTGGAGTGCAGATGGAAACCTGTGGGCAGATGTGATAAAAGCACTTCCACCCCCTTCTGCCCCTCTTTCATAACCAAGTGCATAATCTCTGCCCTTGAAAGCTCACTGCATTGACGGCCCTTTTGCCACACATGGGTCAATCAAGGCATAGCTGCATGAGTCTTGATTTCATAAAAAGTAGGGCTTTTTTCTCCTCCCTCCCTTTTCTCTGACCCTCATATCCACACTGTTCCTAGAAAAGAAGGTTTCTCTTTCCATTTTAAGTTATATTAATAGAGAAATTACACTGAAATAATAAAATGGAGGTACCTTGGCCAATTAAAAAACAAACAAACAAACAAAAAAAAAAAACCACACAAGAATCATCAGAATCCACCACCAGCTGCAGGCACCCAACCCTTTTGCCCACCCAGTTATAACACTGGGGTTTTCTTGCTCCCACTGAAGTATAGTAGGACATGTGAGAAATGACTCTCTTATACAAATACACATCTATTCAGTCCAAATGAGTTCTGAAGCCAAATGATTAAGCACCTACTCTGTACAACAAAATAAGCCCTATATAAATTACC
Source organism: Tolypeutes matacus (assembly GCA_026826555.1). Classification (NCBI taxonomy): domain Eukaryota; kingdom Metazoa; phylum Chordata; class Mammalia; order Cingulata; family Chlamyphoridae; genus Tolypeutes; species Tolypeutes matacus. The sequence goes on along the minus strand of JAKSZT010053764.1, from coordinate 1,038,862 downwards.
AATTCAAATTCAGCAAAAGTGTATTGAGGATCTGACAGAGAAGGGGGTACATAATGATGAAAGGTGTGGGCTCTGGACTCCATGTCTGTGTCTGCATCCTGACCTTGGGAAAGTTACTTTAACCACTTCCTCACAACGTGGACTATGAGAGTACTACTCGCTGGGTGGTTGTTGAAGATTAATTTAAACACTATATGTTAAACATCCATCGCGGTGCCTGGCACAGAATCATTGTTCAATAAACTGGTCAGGGAAACACAAAGATAAGCACATGTTCTCTATCCTCTAGAAGCTTACAGCCTAGACAGGGAATACAAATAGAGAGATTGCCCATCTGTCCTAGGAGAGGGGTGTGCTCAGTGCGGAAGGCCACAGAGCTACAAAGGAAAGGTTGGCATGGGGCTGGGGTTTGGGGGAGAAGGTGTGGGAGGAGATGGGAGAGGTCAAGCCAAGTCTTGGAAGATTATTAGCTTGTGCCAGGCTAAAGGAACAGGAGGAACCAAGAGAAGAGATGGCGCTATGGATTCTGAAATACATACTCGCTAACTTCACGGCAGTCACATCATTTCCACCAATGCCTGCTCCCTTCCAAATCAAATCTAGTAACCACTACTCCAAGTTTACCCCTTCATTCTCCTCTATCTTCTTCTCTAGATTCGGATGTCCTCCCTGCCTCTCCCACTGAAGGCATCCTCTGTCCTTAGCACTCTATGCACACACCCCATGCTCATCCTAGGGACTAGAGCACCCAACCCAGTAGGTTCTAGCCTAATATGCTGGCAGCTAGAGCCCCATCTACAAAAGATTTGACATTCTTTGCCCTGCCTTACCTGCATTCCCAGCATTAGCCTGGCTAAAACATTTCTTTACATGAGTCTTCCTGTCCATAAAATAAATGCATCATCTCTGGCCATTTAGAAAAAAAAAAGGAGACATGTAAGCTACAAAGGCCTATGAAGTCCCTGGAAATAGGGCTGAAGAAACACTACTTAAAAATATACAGCTAAAGAGGAAAGACAACTTACTCAATACTTTGGTGGGTGGGTCTGATCACATGCAGGGCTGAACGTGACCCAGACTTGGTCTCCAGAAAGATGAACGTGCTTCATGTGCTCAGAATTATCCTCCAAATCCACAGCTACCTACAGCTGGTACAGTGAGAGGAGCCAGCTGTCCCTCCACAGGGCCCCAACTTCTAAGGCTGTGAGTGCAGCGATGAGAAGGGAGCAGTGGGAAAAGGGCCTGGTCATTCCCTTACGGTGGGCATGTTGGCTTTTCCTTCCTCTCACCAGCTTGGACTCTGGGACAACACCTAACAAGGGAAAGAGCCTCCTAGATGGCTGCAGCAAAAACATCCTGGCTGCTAATTAAAAACAGAATTTAGCTAAATTAGAAGTAAACATTACTCATGAATCTCTTTGTCATTTGCCAAAACCTTACTTCGTTGCTGCCTTCATTTGGTTCATTAGTCTTTCACTGTTGAACTGCTGCTGTCAACCAGGAAATATATGCAGACCATATCTCTAACTCCTGCCTGTTGTTTAACCTTTGAAAGAAGAAGAAGAAAAAAAAAGTTATAACGAACCTACCAGCCTCTTGCAAGCTGAAAAGTTTCATTTCCCATGTACAAGGTGCCAAGACCATACTTCAATAACCCAGCGGTGCTTTATTTCTCAGCTGGTGGAATTTCAAATTAGTAGAAACTTCTGTGGTTTCTTGCAGACCTCTGTGGTTACAGACGAAAGGACTTGATTCCACCTCACCTCACCCCACCCTACCCCATCCCCATATCATGGGTGTTTTTCGTTCTTTTTACTGCTAAGCTTGCACTTACTTTTTTTTTTTTTTTTTACTTTCTCTTTACGCAATTTTTAAGACCATAAATTAGCACCTTCATTTTCTCATGGTTGGCATCTGCTGCATTTCAAGGGAAAAGAATTAAAATCCCCTATTCATGAGACTATCGTAATCAGAAAAGCACAGAAGCAGAATGCTGACATCCTTCATTCTTTTTTCTGAGTATATTTATGAAATATTCAATGCAATGATATTCTTTATAAAATTTATAGCATGCTAAGTAGTACATGATGCTGTTTGTGGATAAATACATCAGTAGTAAAAATATTAAAACATTCTTGGAAATGAGAAACATCATGTTCCATACTTAAGGAGATGTTTGGCCTGGGATGATTTTACTAGTCAAGTAGTAAACATACTTACACACACACACACACATTTACACGTACACACCCATTCTCCCTCTCTCCCAATTTTGTTATGCATATGAGCAAGTAATTCTGGTGTTTATTACTAGCTTAGAGAATATCTTAGAAGTCTTTTAGTTTTTCCTTTAAACAAAAAGGCAAAGCAAATGGGAATTTAGTAGTGGTGGTGACAGGGAGGTGGTGATGGTGGTGATGGGAGGACTTTGACTGCTTTCCAGTAGCCCCTCTTCTGGGTCCATTTTTGAGCCTCAATCAGGCTTGGCTTGAGGCCGACATGACAATCAAAGCCTGAAAAGTCTCTTCTTTCAGAGATTATTTCTCAGGTTTCTTTGTTTTATTGCTGGACTGGAGGAGGCAAGGGGAAGGGAGTGGGGAGGAGGGGAACCGGGTGGTGGTTTCTAAACTCAAACAGGATGTCCTGCTGCTGTCCCAGCCTCTGAAGTGGTGATCACAGTGGCTGGGCAGCCCATGCAGGATAGCGTCAATTAATTCAGGGAGTCTGGCCTGCTTTGGACTGGTACCTTTAAGAGTATAAGAGTATAAGGCTATAAGCCTCCAAGGTGTACCTCTGCCTCTGGCAGTCCAGACAATGTAGTTTCTAAGAACAGTTAACTCAGGGGAGAAGGAGAAAGGGAAAGAAAGGGTGGGGGGGGGGGGGGAGGGAAGGAGGGAGGGGCAGAGAAACAATCAGGTTAAACCATGTGTCTTTAGACAGCTGTGGGCCAACACTAAAATGTGTCTTTATGAGCTTCCAAGGACACACAATTAACAGAAATGGAAACAACTGAAAAATCAGATCATTTCAGCCTTGGAAAGAGCAGAAAGGAGGGTGTCTTGTCAGAAAAAAGGGCCCTTAAGCCAGCAGTGAGGGATAGAGGGATAAAGGGGACCTGTCCTGCCCCTATACCCTGCCCTCCCCAAAATTTATGCAGCCCTCAAATCTTGCCAGATTTACACCCGCCTTTAGCAGTGAGCCAGAGAGGGGGCATCAGTGCTAAACGTCTTTGAAATTCTGCTTGGGTTCCAAGTGTAAAACCATTCTGCCTTCAAAGCCAAATGGATGTTTGGTAGAAGCATGTGCTTTCCCCTTAGGTTCAAAAGGGAAATTAATATCTCTACCATCTCCCTGTGCATTTGTATTTTCTTCAAGTGTAAAGGAGAAATTTTGATGGGAAGACATCCTATAAAAACAGAGCAATATTGCTTCCTTTATAGAAACAAGTCTTTCCACATTTTCTTTAAAACAGAGGAATTTGATTTGCTTTTAAGTCCATTAAACACCATACAAGTTTATCTCCACTTTAAAAGAAAATCTGTTTTTGATAGGGTGTCATCATTCTTTACTCCCATTCCACTTTAAAACATTTGATTGTGTTCATATTTGCATGGCTAATGTCTGAAATAATGAACATAAACCTTAACAGGAGTAGCACTGGGTGCAGAGATGATGGGGGACTTGTACAACTTAAGGCATGTATTTCTATGGAGATTAGTTTTTACCATGAGAATATTTTCATTTTATAAAAGGAAAGGGGAAAAAAGCATTTTTTGAACTGCTATTATGTATTAGGCCCTAGTAACACAAAAATAGATAAAGGTCTCAGGGTCCATGGTTCCTGTGCTTGAGGTGCTCATATCTAATGAAGGCAAGAAGCGAGGTAGAGGGGCAGAAAACAAACCGCTGTAATTAATGCAAAGTGATTGGTGTTACAATGGGGTTCTATGGATCACACACGAAGGAGCAATTATTTCTGGAAGACTACAGCTGCAACAAGGAAAGCTACACCTAGATGACATCGGTGAGGCAAGAAAGGTGAGGGAGTCCCAGAGAGAGGGCACAAAGGCCAAGGGGAGTGGAAGTTTGTTGTGTTTTCAGGAAGCAGTAAGGAGTCCAGTGTGCCTACAGTTTGGAGGCTGGGGAGGGGCAAAGAAAGGCTAAAGATGGGCTGGGCATGTAGGTGTGGTGTCAGAAAGCAGGTCATCAAAGGGCTTTGATGGCCATGCCAAGGAAGGCGGACTCCCAAACAATGGGGAGGGGGATAGTTAGAGTTTAGAAGGTCTTCTGAAAAATGGGGAAAAAACAAAACAAAATTCCTTTTTTTAAAAAATTATTCTTTTTTCCTTTTATCACTGTATTATCGGATGTCCAGTGTACCATGACACCTTCCCCCTTTCATTCCCCAGTGTCTCCCACTTTTTCATTTAATTTTCAAAGAAGTTTTAGGTCACAGCAAAGTCACACACGGAATACTAGAGACTCCCACATACTCAACCTCCCTCCCCTTCCCCACCCCATATTAAAACCTTTTTTTCTTTTAATGGATGTTAGCATTGTTATAACTGTTATACAGATAGTAAAATATAGCAGCTAAACATTGTCAATGGTTTACAGTATAGTTTACAATTTAGACGGTACAGTTTAATAATTTTTGATGATATTTACCATGTCCTGTGTCCATTACTGTAAGGTAATGAAAAATCTTTCCCATGACCACATGGTCTAACAGTCCCTTCTATTCAAACCTATATGTGATGCTGGAGTTTTTAGGTTTACTTCCAGAGACTGGAGCCTCTGGCCTACCTATGTGCCAGCTGTGCCTGAAATCTTGGTGGAGCTGCAACTCCTACCCTACAGCTCAATGGACTCATCAAGTCACCTGGCATGGAAACGACGATGGGCATCAGCCATCCCAGGGAATGGAGCGGGCCTGCAGCTGCAGGCAGGATAATCCCATCCTCCGTATCCATGGGATATAAGCCCTCTCTCACTTGGAGGTGGACTGGATGTCACCACCCCAGTCCCCTCAGGATTGGGGGAAGAGCTATGGACTAGAGTGGACTTAATGGTATTCTGTTGTAGACATATTGTGATTCAAGCAATGGAAGAAATTATAACAGTGGGGTGGAGCCGGTGGCCACTGGACGCTTTCGGGGCAGGCAGGGGAAGGGCAGTTGAAAAACAGGGGCTTTTTTGGGACTTGGGGGTTGTCCTGAGTGGCACTGCGGCGACAGATGTAGACCATTTTACATCAGCATATACCATGCAGAACTGTAGGGGAGAGAGTGTGGTCTACGATGTGAACTGTGGTCTATGCTTGGTGGCAAAGCCCCAGGATGTGTATATCCATTACTGGTGATGTGCCACATTGATGAAGGATGTTTGTGTGGGATGTTGTGGGAGATGTGGGAGGTGGGGAACATGGGAATCCCTGTAATTTCTGTGTAATAGCTAAGTAATCTAAGCACCTTTTAAAAATATATATATATATTTAAAAAAAACATTTATGTAAGCAAATGCACATATATGCATATATATTTATATATCATTTTACAAATATTCGTATGTATTGTGAAAATTTTTATTTTTACCCACAATAAAAAAAAGAAAAAAGAGAAAAGAAAGTCTTCAGAGGTTGTGGTGGAAGGGAAAGAGAATGGAGATTTTGCCATAAGGAGTGCCTGAACTCCATCAGTGTTAGTATGGTCAAAAACAGGGAAAGAGAAATTGGTTTCACTCTGGGAAGAAGGAGGTAGAAGTAACTTGACAACAAAGTTCCTATCTTAGTCAACTGGGTGCTTGGCTGAAACAGAAAATAATGACAGCTAACAGGTACTTGCATTGCTAGGTGACATATCCATGCTAACCATTCGTATTCAATCCTCACAACAACCCTATAAGGCAGCCACTATTACTATACCCATTTTACAGATGAGGAAAATGATGCACAGAGAGCCCAACATCACAGAATAAGAAGTGGGGGAGCAAAGAGCACCCCACCACCACCATCCAGCTTCTGTGGACACTATAAATGCTGCACAGAGAGAAGAAATCGTGTTGAAGGGGAAGAAATTAGGTAAATTTTGAGGTTCTTGCAGAATATCAAGGCAGAGATGTCTGAAACATGGCTGGGAAAATAGGTCTGGCACTCAGAGAAAAGATTCATTCAACAAATATTTCTTGAGCACTTATTATATACCTAGTGCCATGTCAGAGATGAGTTATGACATCACCAAAATATTGACTGAGCACCTACAATATGAAGTAAATGCATAACAAACTTTAGTAAAGTAAATAATTTTCATCTCATAACTGAACATATATTCTTGAAAATAACAGCTGAGTAATAGTAATTCACCCCTTAAGTTCCTGTTGTTGCAATTTTGGAATAATCCATATTAGCTTCTCTTAAAGCAAATCACCCTTTATTATAAAAGTATGAAAATTCAATCAGGAAGAAATAGTTCATTTCAATTTTATGGACCACTCAGCACATGTGTTGGGCTCAGGAAATAATAAATATATCGCAATCGTTTGTGTGGATAGAATTTAACAGGGAGACTGAAGTCAGGAAGTGCTACAAACAGGTAAACAGAATACAACTCTCCCTCAGGAAAAGAGAGAGGAAGGTTCAATCAATGAAGTTAAAGGATTTGGGAGGAAGAGCACAGCACCAGACTGTGGCCAGCCTTAGTCTGGAGGAGGAGTTCTGTAGCAACCTTTTAGTCTCAGTTGTACCACCTGCCTGCCACAACCACATGTGCCATTCACAAACACACCCCAGATTTTGTGGCCTGGCAGGAGTGCCTACAAAGCCTCCTTCTGTTCACACCAGTCCCAACTGCAGTGCCAGTCCCCCAAAACCCCCCAAACACTGCTCCAACTCAGCCAGGTCAAGGGGAAAGCAGTCCCAGTATTGTGATCTACTCTCAAAGAACTTGGTTTTCTTGGATGTTTTTCTGTGCCAAATGACCATCACACAGCATGCTGCTTTACTATAAAACGAGATTCCTTTCACAGAAAAGCAACACTTAAGACCATATATATATTTGGCTTAAAACAACACAAATCTATTATCTTGCAGTTCTAAAGGTCCAGGCATCTGAAATGGGTCTTGCTGGGCTAAAAAAATTCAAGGTGTCAGCAGACCTGCTTTCCTTCTGGAGGCTCCAGGGTTCTTAACAAGGGGTCTGTGAGCTTGAACTGAAATTTTGAAAAAACATTATTCTTGTGGGGATGTGTTGGAGCAGGTGTGATATATTTATTAAATAATACACAGTATAGCATGGACACAGTAAGGGGTCTGTGGAACAAAAAAGGTTAAGAACCCCCACTCTAGGGGGTGGTTCTGTTGCCTTGCCTCTTCTGGCTCCTAGAAACACCCTGCATTTCTTACCTCATTGCCCCTTCCTCCATCTTCAAAGCCAGTAGCATAGCATCTCCCAATCTGTCTCTCTCTACTCACCTCCCTCCCTCTTATAAGGACCCTTTTGATTACATTGGGTCCACCTGGAAAATCCAGGGTAATTTCCCCATCTCAAAATCCCTAACTTAATCACATCTGCAGAGTTTCAAGTTCTAGGGATTAAGATGTGGACAAATTTGATGGGGCAGGGGTAGGGGTGGAGCAGGCATTTTTCTGTCCACAACAGTCACTGGAGAAAATAATGTTAGTCAAAGGACTTTATGTCACTTCTGTTTAGGGCTTATCCCTGCACCTTCCCAGGTAGGTGAGCTTTTGCACTCATTTTAGAGATGAGAAGGTTAAGACCAGAGGGACTGAGGTTATTGGTTAAATCTTTTTGTGAGCTCTAGGGTGAGACAATATATATCTTCAACTTAAAAAGCACCTTTTGCTAAGAAACTCAACTGTTTCTCAGATATTTTCTCATTAAATCGTCACAGATTGCTGTATTGGAAATATTTTTCAGCAGTGGCCTAAAAATCTGGGCATCTCTATGAATATATACGCTCACTGCGAGCACTTACCAACATCTTCGTCCACTGGAGAGTCAACAGATCATTTCTTTTCAGGCAAATCCCATATGACATTCTCACTTCCACAGCACCATCAGGAATGCCAAGCCAGTCTTGCCTGTTCCACCCACCTCAGTACTTCTAACCATCAGCTGTTCTCCAGATCCAGCACTTTTCAGGCGACTATTACAAAGAATCAAGGGGCCATATAGCACAGTGATTAGGAGCACGGGTTTGGAGCCAGGCTCACTTACTGTGTGAATTTGGAAGAGTTTTCTAACCTCTGTGAGCCTTGGTTTCCTGATCTGTAAAATGGGAATAATAATGGTACCTCCCAATACGACGGGGAGAACTGAGTGGATGCATGCAAAGTGCTGGGCAGAGTGCCTGCCACAGTAAGCACTCAGCCAGCCTTGCTTGATTAGATCAATCTGTCATTTCCTTCAGAGTTCTGCTCAAGGTTCTCTCTCTACTGGCCTCCCTTTCTTCTCCTGGAAGCTGGTCAGTGTAGACCCATGGCCTGTACAGCCCAGGGAGCACTGTAGACAACACACTCAGGCCCAGCTGTCCTGTGCTTAAGGCAAAGAAGGGAAGTGGGTGGGCCCTGGAGTCAGCCTGCCTGCCTATGAATCACAAAGCTGTGTGACCTTGGGCATGCGGATTAGCCTCTCTGAGCCTCAGTTCTCTCATGGGCTGAACATGGACAATAAAGTACGTACCTAACTGCGTTCCCTCATAGATCAAATGAGATAGTGCTTTTCAACATTTAGGAAAGCACCTGGTATACAATGCCCTTCAGGAGCCATTACCAATTGATCACATTTGGCAAGTGAGGTGAAGCCCCTCTGTCACCCAGGCACTAGGCCTTATATCAAAGAATGAAAACTCAAATCCATACAGCAGGCACCAGGCTGGTCATGGAGATAATGAAGCAGGTGGGATGTCAGTTCCTGTGAACACCTTATGTGAGTGTGCTGGACTCCAGAGCATATGTCTTGGATGAAGGAGCAGCTAATTCAACTCCAGCTAATGTGTTACTGTGTGGAAGTGCAAGCTCAGTGTTGCCATATCCTAAAATTTTAAAATGAAGAAAAAGAAAGGTAAACCCAAATCTGGATGTGTAAATATAATCATTCAAGTTTTTAATACTATGCAGCCTAAAAGAAATGCACTTAGCTCAGAGCCTGCCAGTTTGCAACCTCTGCCCTAAACCAAGTCTTGCAGTCCTTGCCTTTCTCTGAATTCTGAGCATCTGTGTAAGCTTCATGGCCTGATTCCTGGAAGCACAGCTCTCACCTCGATTAATTAGATCACTGAGATGCATCTGGATGAGCTGCTCAAAACATGCAAGGCGCCAGCTGGCTCCAGTGTTCGCCTCCTCCAGACAAAGGGGTCAGGGTTAAGTCTCTGCCAGGCATAGCCCACACAGAAGGAGAAGACAGTGGAAAGGAAAGACCCTCTTCCTTTACATGGCAAGAAAAGCCAGAGAGAGGGGGCAGGGCCAACATTTGAGAAAATCTCAAAGGCTACATTTTATCTCCAAGAATTTCTTGTCCACTCCTCTACTCCCAAACCTCTTGCACCCTTTCCTATTTCCTCCCAACATTGTTCCCCAGATCTGCCCCCAACCACATCCCTTCTTCAGCATCCCTTCCAGAGGACCCAAGTCCAACAAATTCCATCGTGAACTTCCTCCTTCTCTCTCCAAACATTTCAAACAAGTAAAATTAGATTAAAATGTACTGCAAGGAGGAACTCACCAAAATATTAGCCATGGTTTTCTCCAGGTAGAGACTCTATCGGTTATTTATATTTTTTTCATTAAACTTTTCCATATTTTCCAAGTCTACTATTATGAACAGCCATCACTTTTATAATGAGGAGGCAGAAGTTACCTTTCATAAGAAGGAAATATTAATAAAGAAAAGTGAAGTGTCAAGAATTATGTAACATCATTGGTCAAATTACAAGGTATATCAGTATATCAGTTAAGATACCTTTGCAACAATTTTTAAAACCCTCTTAAATTGGCACAAGCAAAAATAAAGGATTATTAGATTTTCCAAATTTTTATTTTGAAATAATTTCAAATTTGCAGGGCAGTTACAAAAATAATACCAACCCCATACAGATACCCAGATGTATTATCTTTTAAAACGAGAAGTCTAAAGGTAGGACAGCTCCAAGGGTGGTTGATTCAATGCTCAGTGATTCTCAAGGACCTGGGTTCTTCCTAAGCTTTTGTCGCCCACTGAATATCTGTTATTAAAAGGCAGCTCTCCGCATGGACTCAAGATGCTGCTGCACTTCCAGGCCTCATAGCCAAGCACCACAATGTCCAGAGGTAGAAGAGCATTATCCTGCTTTTGTCTCCTTACTGGAGACAGATGCAAAGGCATCTTTCCCAGAAGACCCCAGCAGACTTCACCACATGTCTCATCAGCCAGGACTTGGATCACCTGCCCCTTCCTAGAACAATCACTGGCAAAGAGAATAAGATTGCCATAAATTGCTTAAACAAATTATTTGAGGTGGAACAGAAGTGGGGAAGCCAGTCACAAAGACGACAATGCATTCACATTGCAAATAAAAGTAGACTGCTTTGAACAATGATAAGATAACTATAAAGATCATTTTGGGCTTGCTCTCTCTGCCTAGAGGAGCCCACACCAAATCTTGGTGTGTATTCCCATCTTTCTCTCCCATTTCTCAGCAAGCTCTGTTCTTTCCCCCATTTCCCAAATAAATTCTTTAAAAAAAAAAAGATTGTTTTGAAGGGCTCACAAAAAGTCCACAAGTAAGGCAATAAGGCAATATTCAGTCAAAGGACTGAGTCTGGAAAGGCTTGTGGATTGTAATCCTAACATTTGTATAGCAATTATTAGTTTGTATTGCATATTCCCATAGGCTTCCCCGTTGGTGTTTAACATCTTTAGGGATAGCACAGCAACTATTAAATCCATTTTACAGAAAAGGGAAAAGTTGAACAGTTGAACAATTTGTCTAGTGTTATATGACTAGTAGGAGATAGAGGTGGGACAGGCTGCTTTTTGAACCCTAGTCCACTGATCTTTCTATTATACCATGGTACTCTTTCTATGAAAATGCCCAAAAGGAGCAGAGAACCCTAATTTTTCCAAAACACTTTAACACGTACACACAATACACACACATACACACAATTTGACCCCCAGAACAACAATATGAGACACCCAGAGAAAGTGGAATAATCCTCATTTTACACATAAGGATATCAAAGCTCAAGCTGGCTAGTGGCAAAGACCTCAGGTTTGGGCAAATTGAGCTGGTTTTACATGTCCCTTATTCCTCGCAGCAACTGGTCCTGAATCAACAAGCATGTCCCCCAAATGTATGCAGTCCCCACTCCAGTTTTTCACACTGTAGGGCCCCTTTTGTCTCCAGGCTCCGTCAGAATGTCTGTTAGGGCTAACCAAGCAGCTTGTGTTCCCCAGGAACTCCCCTTTCATTGTCGCCACAGGGGTCTCTGAACTTCCAATGGGATCATTAGTTAATCTCATCAACTAATTTGCTATGGAAGACTTCAGTCTCTGCATTCTGGGGAGGAGTAACAGTGGCACCCACTTTTGTTGTCTATCCCAGGGCAATTATCCCTGGAGTGGGAATTTTAGGGCAGGCTGGAGTGAAGTCTTGACCCTTACACCTTAGATGAGTAGGAACCTTTCTTCCTATATTTATCCTAGAGGGCAGCAGTGGGATCAGTGTGATGTAGTAGAAAAAGCCCTGAACTGAAAGACATACCTACAAGATGGCCTTAGTATCTAAACTGCCATTTGCAAAATTAACATTCTAAGCCCAGCCCTGGAAATTCCCAGGAGTTTTTAAAAGCCTTAATCAGAGCATTTGTGAAGGCATTTTCAGCTAAATAGAGGTGTAATTATTTTATTAAATAGTTGTCTCTAAGTGAGTGAATGAGTTATAATTTGGCAGTACTTTAATAATAATTGTTTGATACTGTCTCACTTCCAGTATAAAGTTAGGCAAAAAGGGAAAGACTAGTTCCCACTGCTGTTTATCCAAGGCCAGGATTCTAGGGCAGAGTTCTCAACCCTGGCTTCATATTAGAATCATCTGGAGAGCTTTATAAAATATGATGCCCAGATGCTACCCAGAAACAATTAATTCAGAATCTCTTCTCTGGGGAGGTGGGAACCAGCCACCGGTACTTTTTTAATAGCTCCCCAGGTGATTCTATGTGCAGACAGGGTTGAGAACCACTGCACTAGCTGGATTCAGTAGCAGAAAGATTAATTGGACTTTTTTTCTTCAATCATGCGACTATACTTGAGGGACAGAGTGACACCGTCAGTTCACAAGGGGTCAGAGCACCTTGGTTCTCTTTGTCGGCAAGTTGGTCAGTGGATGATTTGTCATGACCCCTTCTGGGCACTGCAATTATTTCTCACAACCACCAAAGGTTTCATACCAAGGCTCCAAAAATGTGACTGGGGGCCTGGACAAGGGGGATTCAATGAGGAATTGTATGGGATAGAGGGAATACGAGATGGTAAGGAAGAGATGAAAGCAAAAGGAGAGAGACAAGGACAGGCTGGGGAGTGGCCGGGGGTGGGGGGGGTGCAGTGGCAGAGAAACAGCAGCAGAAAATAAAACTGCTGATCGTGGCTTTCAGAATTCAGACCTGCTTTCAAACCATATGGTAGAGATATTAGCTTGCCTGTAATTACTACAACATTCTCAACTGCAGAATGACTTTCATTAAAACCCTTGGATTGAGGCACTTGGAGTTTGTGAATAATTTTTCTTTGAGCTCTGGCTCTATTATGCTTCTGATCAGCATTGATATTTCTTAGAGAAAAGTTGTTCATTGAGCTTCTGTTTTGGAAATAATGGAGTCAAATTAATCTAATGAGCATTTAGTACCAACTATGTGCCAGGCCCTGTCCTAGGAGCTGGATATTAGAAGAGGGTAAAAAGGGATCTCTTGGTCACATCTATTCAACAAATGTGTTCAGCACTCCAGGCACTGGGCAAGACGCTCGGGCTGTAGGATATCCCTAGCAGATTGACAAGACTACAGGTAATTACTTGTAGTAGAGACTCTTGGGTATAACCATTAGGCTATGCATTGGGCTGTTTCAGGAGGAGAAAGGAGGAGAATGGTAACTGCATGCATCTGTGTTTCCAGAGGTACCTAGATTAAGTCAATAGTGCCCACCAGCTAGTTAGCCATGAAAGAGATGGAGATGTCAGCTTCCAGTTTCGTGATGCAATCAGGTTCCAAGTAGGCTCCTGGACAGGGAATGTCACTCTACCTCTCTAAAATGGAATGTGGCCAAAAGATCTCCCAAGTTGAGTGTTTAACATGTCCACTATCTAGGCCATCCTCCACAGCCATTCATTCCTTATCCCAGAGATGACAAATGAGTTTCATTTTATACATCTTTTCTGATCCATTGGTAATGACTACCAGGAGTCCTGCTGATAAAGATTCTAGGCTCAGGGGGCAAAAGGTTTAGTGATTGATTATTCATGTCTGCCATCAGGGTAGCATTAAAGAGTATAGTTTCCATCTCTGACTTTCTCCAATCTCCTTTGTTCTAGTTATCGATTGCTGCAAAACAAACTACCCCCAAATGTTAGTGGCTTAAAAGAATAGTCCTTTATTTTCCATATGAATCTGTACTTCAGTCAAAACTCAGAGGAAACAGCCCACATCTCAACCCATGGCATCAACTGGAGCAGCTCATCCGAGCCTGGAGGATCCCTTCCAACGCGGCTCCCTCATATGGCTGACAAGTTAGTCTCGATTGTGGGCTGGGAGTTCAGTTGGGGCTGTCAGCCAGGGACCTCAGTTTCTCTCCATGTGGGCTTCTTTAAGGGGCTGCTCAGGCTTCCTCACAGCACGGTGGTTCCCCAAGTGGAAGTCTGGAAACTGGCCCAGCATTACTTCTGCCATATTCTATTGGTCAAAGCAGTCACAGGGTCCACTATGTTCAAAGGATATTTTTAAAATGTGGCCATCTTGGATCTGCCACCTCCTTCTTCTGTTTTGTGAAGCAAATTGAGCCCAAACCTTGTTTGTGAACGAAATTCATAATGAAAGAGGGTGAGGGGAAGCTCAAGACTAATGGCTTGGGAAAGAATAGTTAAAAGTATGAGACATTGTTCCAATCAGCTCTGCTCTGATGTATCCTCCCTGCTAAGCCATCTCTCTCCTATGCATACTCAATAACTCCAAAGGCTGCACAGTGAAGGCAAAGAGTCCTGCCAAGCCTTTGCCAATCATTTTGGAAAGTGGGATGTCTGGGCTTTTACTTCATAATTTTTTGTTTTCTTCCTCTCCCTTACCAACCAAGGCCTGCACTTTGTATCTTGTGTCTTCTGCCCAGTCCCCACCTCTTGGGAGAATTGCCCCAAGGGTTTTATTCTTCACTTCCCCACCCTTACAGGCTCTACCATCATGCACTATAAATGCCTATGGTATTCCAAATCCATCTGTGCACATCTTGGGTGCAGAGGAGAGATCAGGTTCAGATTTTTTAGAGCTGTGCATTCAGTGAGGGCTTTCTGATGACCCTGGGGATGATTTGCCCGCCTTACCTAGGTAGTAGAAGCAGCCTCAGGAGTTAATGAATTCCAAACAAGCTTGTGGCTCTTTTTATTTTTATTTGTTCCTGCCATGCTCACTGAGTGTGAAATGGCCCCCAAGGGAAGAAAGAAAGGAAACTGAAAAGAAAATATAAAATAAAATAAAACCGCAGTACACATACACACACTCACTTCCCTAAGGTTGAATGAGCATGCACAGCTAGTATTATTGTTCTCTTTGCACAAAGATAAGATTTTTCTATTTGCCTCTGGTTACCAAAAGCTTAATCATCTCAGAGAAACAGAGGTTTCAGCACTTTCAGCTATTCCAAATTAGAGGCACTATCAACCTGGTTTGTAAATTGGTTGTGAGTTCTCTGAGATATAGTTCAGCTTTAGACCCAATGTCTAGAAATTCTCCCAAGCCCCTTGGTCTGCAGTGTATGTACATAAACTAGACTGATTTTGTCCTAATTGCAAGTAGTAATAAATACATAATAAGGTAAAAGTATTTTTTAGGGCTCAGATATTTAGAAACAAATGCATTCCAGAAAAAACTTATCTATCCTTCAGAAATTTTAAGAACAAAACCTAGCTCTTTTAAAGTCATCAGCTAAGTTGGACAGCCTTGTGTGCTTTCTTCTTCTATTGGTGACATACTCTACACAAATGGTCTGAAACCTTCTGGTCATGCCTGATGCACTAGTACAACAAAGAGGAAAAAGCACTGGCATTGGAATTAAATTAGCTTAAGATCCTAATCTTTAGAACAGGGGCAATGACCCTTTTATTCCCAATCCCAGTGCCTGGTGTACAATAAATAATTTGCTGAGTGCATAAATGAATCAGAGTTGAAAAACATGGGTGGATAAATGGGTAGATTCATGAATTACCCTCAATCCCCCTTAGCCTGAGACCTAACCCATTCTCCAGCTCATGAACAATTCCAGAATTCATGGGCACTTTTTCTTCTCTTCATTACTGGTTTGTACTGAGGTTAATCTGGGGGCCATTGACTATAAGATCAACCAAGACTTGGGTGGGGCAGTGGAGAAGAAAAAGATTCATTGCAGCCAGGTCACTGGAATTTTAGTGAAAAATTCAGAGACTTGCTAAGTTCCAGGGCACCGTTCACGCTGTCCTCTGTGTGAATGGCAACCTCTGAGTCACCACACCACAAATATTTACATTAATGGTGTCCTCTGGATCAGTACGTAGCCCAGCACTAGATTTACCCTACAACACGTGTCCCTTTAGGAGGACTTTTGCAATGGCCACACTTCCTTGTGCCACTGGAACACTCTTGTTGTTGTAGAAAGTAAACCAGCTTCTCTGTCTCCCTTCAAGGCTCTTTACAATGAAGGCACTAAGTAAACTTCAGATCTGAATGGGAGATACAGATCTCCTTCCTTCTCGGCCCCCTGCTCCTGATGGTCTCCTTCTTTAATTTGCACCTACAGCTGAGCTGGCCCACGTGCCTGGAATGACTGTAGCTTTTGACAAGAGACCAATGCTACTTCCTCCTGCCAATCTGACTTCTATCACAGCCAGCCCTGAGGGCCCTCAACTCAAGCAACACAAGGCAAACTGTCAGGGCTCAATAAATAATGCAAGAGACCAGAAGTTGTGACATAACAAAGGCGGTTAAGAGCACGGGCTCTGAAGTGACAATGCCTCCATTGATATCACAGCTCGGATACTGAGACTCAGTTTCCATACCTGTACAATTAGGATAATAGCATCTATTTTCACAGCGACATTGAGGGGATTGAATGAGTTCATATTTGTAAAGTGTTTTGAGCAATGCCCATCACAGGGTAAGTTCTCGGCAAGTCTCAGCTATTATTTCTCAGATAACCCAGTTTATCTCAGCCACATTGGACAGGACCTGCAAAAAAGCCCAAAGTCGGATTAGTCCACCCTGTTTCACATTACCATAGTTGAACGTCTCCCTTCCTCAAAGATTTTCCTTAAGAAGATACCAAATCAAGAATTACTAAACAAATCTTTTCTTCATGGACTGGTAGTGCATAAAGTGTTCAAGCTACAATGTAGGGCACAATGGACATTAAACCCTGCTTCTATCACTTAATAACTGTGGAAACCTAGGCAAGAGGCAATCCTAGTTTTGGTTTCCCCTTCTGGAAAATTAGAGCAATCAACAATAGCTACATCAGAGTCATTGTAACAATTTAATGAGATAATACGGAAGTTAACCTGTGACAAAATGCAGGTGCTCAATATCGATTTCTTTTCTCTGACCCTATGTTTTTCATGTTACAGAAGAGAAAACTGAGGCCTAGAGATACTAGGCAAATCACCTAATCTCTGTAAACTATTAGGCCTACAAAACTGAGAGACTGGTATAAGTGACCTCAAGGGCCCATCATTCCAAAGTATTGTAAATCTCTGAGATGACACACTGTCACCATTGTTAGAGCATCTTCTTGTTGGGAATGTGTCCATTTTCCACTGTGCCAGAAGTGAGTGAGGAGGTCTAGAACAGAAGGGTAATTACTCAGCCCAAACTCTCAACCTTGGGTCCCTTGGTATGGGGCTCTCACAGCCTAAGGGATTACATCTAGCCAGCCTGGGTCAGCAGCATCCTGCCGAATGTTCCTGGGCGTGTTCCTGCCCTTGCAGCAGGCTACAGCAGGAGAGCCACATAAATAACTGCTCCCTGTGCCACTGAAGCCCTCCCCAGTTATGTGAGGGTTAAAGGGTAAGGGACAGAGAGGCTTCTGGCAGAGGAGCTGGGGATAGGGTGGTAAGGCACATAGCTATCCACTGTGGTTTCTGGGCAAAGACAGGGAATTGATTGTTCCTAGATTATTGGCTCTCATAAAAAGGAGCTTAAAAAACGTGATCCACTGCCTGCCCTTGGATAGCTACTTTCCTAGGTTCCTCAAAGATCCAGGTCATCTTGGTTTTGCACATCTGCTAAGCACCTAATACACATTTCTTTGCAGGACAATTCAGGGGGCACATACAATTATGAACAACAGTATCCCAAAACTTGCTGAAGCAGCAAAGCTACATTTCACAACCTGCATTCTCCTGAACACCAGAGTCTCACCAAATCCAACAGGTCCTGCACAAGTGAGTTTGAAATCTCTGCATCTTTGGAGAGTCATTGTACACTTATAACTAAGACACTGAGTCATCCTGCAATTAAAAAACAAAGTTTTATTTGGTTTAATTTGCAGATCAAAAATTAAAATAGGGAAGCGGCTGTGGCTCAATCAGTAGGGCTCCCGTTTACCATATGGGAGGCCCCGGGTTCGGTTCCCGGGGCCTCCTGGTGAAGGCAAGCCCGCCCACACGGCGTGGTTAGCTGACCCAGCGAGCACAAGCAGCAAGGGGGGATAAATGAATAAATAAAGTTAAAAATCTTAAAAAAAAAATTAAATTAAATTAAATATTGGACACTTAAAAAAAAAAAGAAAAGAAAAACTTCAGTGGGAATAGAAGAGTTCCGTAAACCCCGTTTGGAAAGTGCCAGCCTGTAGTATTTTTAAATGGAGTGTAAGTCAAATGGCCTCTTACCTCATACAAAGATATTTTCACCCCACCCTTTCTCCATTACCTTGAGGCTCCCCACCTTACTGAGTTTGCAGGTCCCTCATATCTCTTCCTCAGGGCAGTGACATTTCCCCTACTTTCTCCTTCTCAACCAAGTTCTCTGCTCCTAAGGGAGGGAATGGGAAATGACTGGCCTGAAGTGCAAGCCAACCACTTTAGCCACATTTGCTTGAAAGATTAATACTGCTGTGAGAAGCAGGGCTTAGGGATTAGCTCCCTCTCAAACTCAGGTGAGAATTTGTTTACAGTGGCCTCACTCTGCAGCTGAATGCCCAGGAGAAGGGAGGAAGCTGCCTCCCAGTACAGGACGGAGCATCACCGACTTCATCTGGCCTCATGCCCCCTCTTCAGGCTCTGCCCTCACTAAAGGACTCGGGCATCCTACCAAGGCTGATTTGAAGATATTCAGGGTAAGATATTTTCCCATTTGTCCTTTATTCACCATTGGCTACACCTGGCCTGAAGCAGATGCAGGGAGTGATGGGAAGCACAGAAAAGAGTCCTCCTCTGAAGAGGCCCTGCCTTTCTGGGGCATCCTTCCCAACAACTTGCTGACAAGAGTGGGGCCCACTATGGACCCTTTGTTATTTTTGTTATTGTTGTAAGAATTTTTTTCGGTAAAGTTTTGCAGCTGATGATTTAATATTTGCTGCTTTGACAGTTTGCAAGTAACCCCAGTGGATCACTGAGGGGAAGAAGAAGGCATTTGTTATTTTGCCTGAAGCATGAATTTTAATGTCAAGGCTGGGGACCAGAGTCTTAGCCAGGGAGGAGTCTAGCCATCTCCTAAATCTCAACAGTTTTGTGGCTTTCCATTAATACAAATATGTATGACCTTTCAACCACCCCATGGTAGGTGTTATTATCGCAGTTGTACAGATAAGGAACGGACATGAGTTCAGGAATTGGAGCTATGACTATCTTGGAAAATACCTTCGTCCTCAGTCCAAATCCCCAGTGCCCCACTCCTCAATTCATCTCCTCCTCTCACTCCTGGCCCTCCCAAACTTCCTTCTCACTTCCCTGTTCTCAGCCCTGAAAAGTTCATAAGGGGCATGGGGCTCTGTGAGAAGAGGACAGGTGAGGGGACAGAGTCCCGGGTGCCCTCTTTCCTCCCAGCAGCTCTGTGCTGTCTGGTTCAGTGTATCCCAAGTGTCAGCCCTCCTTTACTATCCACTCAAGGTCAGCTCAAACCCCCATTTCATGAGCAGGGAGAAGGACAAGACTCCACCTCCCACCACCACCAAGAGTTCTTCAATATCTCAGAGGTTTCTCTTTTCCTACTTATCTTTCTCTCATACTTTGTTTTTACTGAGTGTAGCACTCTGAGTCTTCTTGGTATTGACCCAAAGGACTCAGTCCCTTTCCTCTTGATACTATTGTCAATCTTGCCCTCGTGGAATTGAGGTTAATGGTGAGGAGTTTCCACACAGCATCTCACAACCTGTAATTTAAGAGTATCCTTCATGACTATTCAAAACAAGCCCTATTACTCGGGTCTCTCCATCCTTCTCCCTCCCCTCTGATTTTACTACTACCCCTCTACCCATCATCAAATTCAGGTTCATTACTTGCCCAAAGCCTTTAGTTGATTTGTCCATTGCCTTCTTCCCCTAGGTGACTCATCAAGGTATTTCCCTAAGGAACTCTGATAGCTGCTAGAAATGTAATGATCTTTCTCAGTCTAACTCATACCTACTCATTCATTCATTCATTCATTCATTCATCCATTCAAAAAATATTCAGCTGCCTACCATGTGGCAGATTTTCAACAACAATGAGCAACAGGACAAAAATCCCTGCCATCATGGAGCTTATGTTCTAGAGGGATTCTACATAAATTTCATTTGGAAAAGAAAAAAGTTTTCAACACTATAAAATTTGAAAGCTGATATCTTAGCGCAGGAGTTCTTAACCTTTTTTGCTCCACGGACCCCCTTGCCAGTCAGGTAAAAACCACAGACCCCTTACTAAGTCCACACTATACTGTGTATTATTTAATAAATATATCACACCCGCACCAACACATCCCCACAAGAATAATGTTTTTTTTGAATTTCAATTCAAGCTCATGGATCCCTTGTTAAGAACCCCTTCTTAGAGTATTTTTAAGAAAGCATTTAGCATGGACCATTATGTGTTACTACTATTTCTGCCAATTCCTTTAAATGGAATGGGGGATAGAGGAAGGAATTTGCTTCTGTTCTTTGGAACCTAGTTTCCTTTTTTATTCTCTTTTTGTAAAGGACCATTTCCTCCTGTGTTTCCTCCAGGCTGTATTAGCCTCCCTCTCTCTCCTACTTAATCCTTCTCCAAAATATACAAAGATGCACCACCCCCTCACTCCATCCCACCACTGCTTTCAAGGTTGTTATCTCCAAGGGGCCCTTCCTGTGGGGCACTTTCATCTGGTTTTGCCCTGCTTGCACACCTCACCATCTAAATTAATTCTCTTGCCCTATTTCAAAGATGTTATCTGTACTAGCTGGATGTGCAGCTTTGTAGGTCATTAAACTGTCCCCCATATAATTTACAGATCCCTTCAATGGTGCATATCTGACTGTATATGCTACCAACAGATGTCTAGGGAGTTACATCCTACCCAGAATATCCTCTCCTGCAGTTTCAAGAGTCAGACCGTGTGTCTTTATTCTTCCTCTCCTCCTGAGCTAGTGGTTTTTGCCAGATAAATGCTGCTGTTTCTTTTATGGGTTTCTTTTTTATTTCTCCTGCCCTTACCGAACAGATCATCACTGAAAACTTGCTTTACAACTGATGGAGAGTATTATCAGGCAGAAAGCCACATCTCTACTAGGTGCAACAGACAAATGACATCAGATGGATTTCTAAAAGGGCTTTTATTCCCAAAGCATCTTAGGAAAGAAAATCTCAGCTGAGAGACTGGCACAGATGTAACATATAAAAGAAAAACATCTACAAGCAACACATGCTATCCAAATAATTTTACATTATTTAATTTATTGACCTGAAATCCACTTTGTGAAAATGAAAAAGATATTAAGAGATTTCAAAAGTGCATACAAGGATGTGGCTCAAGCGAGTAGGCTCCCATCTACCATATAGGAGATCCAGTGTTCAATTCCTGGGCCCTCCTGGTGAAAAGAGAGCTGGCCTACATGGCGAACTGGCCCACACAGAGTGCTGGCCCATGCAGGAGTGCTGGCCCACGTGGAGAGCTGGCGCAGCAAGATGACACAACAAAAACAGATACAGACGAGAGACAGTAAGAGATGTAGCAGACCAGGGAGCTGAGGTGGCGCAAGAGATTGAGCAGCCTCTCTCCGCTCTGGAAGGTCCCAAGATTGATTCCTGGTGCTGCCTAAAGAGAAGACAAGCAGACAGAGAAAAACACAGAGAAAGCAGACAGCAAGCCCAAAACAATGGGGGAGGGGGGAGAGGGATAAGTAAATAAATAAATCATTTTTTAAAAGTGTGTACAATATGTAAAGATGAACAAAAACAAATATAAGGATAAGGAAACTCAATAGAAAAGAAAATAAGGAAAGAAAAAGTAAAATATTTTATAAGGATAGTGCCATGAGATCCTTTATAGTTCTTGGAAACACTTCCTAAATTTGGTTCTGAGCTTCCTAATGGCCAAAGCAAGGGGGAAAACATGGTCAACTTCAGGGACGATGCCATCCATCGGGAGGAATGGGGGGCTCTTAGGGGTATGTTTTGTTTCCACAGTGCCTTGGGGTTACTTCTTACATTTAGAGGGTGGTGACCAAGAAGGTTAAATGTCCTGTGATACATAAGATAGTCCTACACAGCAAAGAGTTGTCCTGCTTAAAATGCCAATAACACTCCTTCAAGAATGACTATTATGACTTGACTCATAGAATCCAGAAGTCAAAAACATCAAAATAAATCAGAAGTCTAGGAGAAGCACAGGCACTGAGACCAGGAAAAACAAAACATGGCTTTTGGGGTAGGGAGGGGATGTGCAGTTGAAATACAGGGGCTTCTTTGGGAGTTGGAGGTTGTCCTGAGTACTGTTGTGGCAACGGATGTAGGCCATTTTAAATCAGCACACACCACTCAGAACTGAGTGGGAGAGAGTGTGGTCTACAGTGTGAACTGTGGTCTATGGTTGGTGGCAAGGCTCCAGGATGTGTAAGTTCATTGAGGGTGGTGGGCCACACTGTGGGAGATGTTTGTGTGGGATGTGGTGGGAGGTGTGAGAGGTGGGCAACATGGGAATCCCAGTGGGTTCCATGTAATGTTTTGGGTAATCTAAGCACCTCTTGAAATATATGTATATATATATATAAATAACATTTTTGTAAGCAAATACACATATATGCATATATATTTATATATCATTTTGCAAATGTTTGTATGTATTGTGAGAATTTTGATTTTTACCCATAATAAAAACAAAACAAAACAAAACAAAAAAAACCCTGACACCTTCTAAAAGGGACTAGTGGCGAGCAGACAATATAAGACCCTCTAAGATATATAACATTCCTATGACCATTCCTAATGCCATCCGGGGAAAACTGCTCTTGAGGAGCTTTAGGGTTTGACCTGTCCCTTGATGTGGAAGTTCAGCCTGACAAGCCTGTCTACCTGAGGCTTTCCAAATTTGATTTCAATCCCACAAACATAAGTTAAGTACTTATGGTTCTAGACCCTGTCCTGGAAGCCTGGGGATTGTAAAGCCGAAAAAGACATCATCTCCCATTCTCCAGGAGCCTATCTTCTATCAGGGCCATAATTAAAGTAATCCAGGAGATTGATAAAATAAAACCCCAAACTCTCTAATAAATCTACCATGTAAACATATAAAGCAGTCTTTTAAATAAATGAGTAGACTGATTAAGCAAGTTGATACAATGAAAAGAAGAGAAAGCATGGCAACTGCCTCTGAGGAAACCAAAATTAGTGAGATCTATTATTTCAGCCAGGGTTCTTGGTTGCAAGCTTTAGAAATCTACACTGGCTTTCTTTTCAAAAAAAGAAGTTTATTAGAAGATTATCAGGAATAGAATGGATGGGAAGCTGGGGCCCATGGGAATAGCAGTAGAAGATGTCATCAAGTCCAGCGGTGATGACCCAGGCATGTGGTAGCGGCTGTGGATGAAGATTAAGAGCCCCCAGTATTTGCACACTCGATCCTGATCCAAAGTCCCAGGCTGAACATCTGATTGGCCAAGCCTAGGTCTCATGCCCAGAATGTCAGGAGGTAGGAAGAAGAGGATCCACCCTCAGTGACATCTATAGGGGAAGCAACTCCAACCAACACCACACACAATGGAGCATGTGTATGGCAAAAAAAAAAAAAAAAAGGCATTTGTTCACAAACCCCCTTATTCATATATTCATTCATTCTATCCACAGATATATGTGCTGGCACTGTTCTGAGCACTGAGGATTTATGAGCAAACAAACTAAAATTCCTGCTCTCCTAGAGCTTATATTCTAGTAGGGGTGAGAAGGTTGACAATAAACAAATAAGTAAAGAAATAGTTTATTGTGGCTTCAAAGTCTATGGGTAAATCAAAACATGGGGAGGGGGACACTAGAGGGTTGCTGTTCTATATAGAAGTTAGGGATATCTGGGAGAAGAGCATTCCCAGCCTAGGGGGCAGCAAGTGCAAAATGCCTGAGGCAAGAGTGAACCTGGCATATTTGAAGAGTAGCCAGGAGGCCAGTGGAGTAAGGAGAGGGAATAGGGGCGGGTGTGTGTGTGTGAAGGATCATAAATGAGAGCACAAGTTCATGCAGATTATATAAGATCTGGACTGCATTAAGGATTTTGGCTCTTACCTTAAATGAGATAAGAAGCCCTTAGGAAATTTTAATCAGAATAGTGGCTTGATCCAACTAATAATGTTATAGCAGGGTTGCTCAGACTGCTGGGCTGAGAATCAGCTTTTGAGGGGTAAGGGGAGAACATGCGAGACCAGTTTAGAAGCTACTGCACTAATTCAGATGAGAGATAATAGTGGCTTAAAACAGAGCAGTGGAGGTGGTAAGAGGTAGTCAGACTCTGGATATATTTAGAGTTAGAGTCAATAGGATATTTAAATGGATTGTAAGTGGATGGGGAAAACAGAGGACTCAATAATGATTTCAAAATTTTTGTCCAGCAAAAAAACAGGAAAGATGGCAAGACCATTTACTAAAAAGGAAAAGCAGGAGTTTATGATCTCACAAAAGAAAACCAAAGAGAGAAAGTTCCAGGGTTGATTCAACATGCCTGGGCCTTAGGTCAGCTTTACTGGGATTGTCTTGGTTTTCTCTTTATGCTCACAAGGCAGCGGCGACAGTGCCAAGCACCATGCTTTCACATGACAATATCCAAAAGCAGGGGGTGGGGGGAGGCTGTCCTTCCCGTAAATCTCTCTTTTTATTAGGAAGGAAGAGTTTCCCAGAAGTCCCCTGTTGGGGGAAATTCTGTTCAAGTCCCATTCACCATGATTGGTCACATGCTCATGGCCTAATGGGAAGGGAGGCTCAGAAAGCAAATATTTGGTATTTTCAGCCATTTAAGTGGGAGGTGGCTTCTGCCAGAAAGAAAGGGAAGAGAATGACTATGGGGAAGCAACCAAGAGTGTTAGCCATAAATAACTGTCTAGCAAGTTTTTCAAGAACCAAATAAAATCATATGTAAAAAGTATCCAGCTCAATGCTGTGCATAGTAGGTAAATATTGGTACATATTGTTTCTCTTCCCCACCTACTTTCTCATAGGAAAGGATCTGGTTAAGTCCTTTCTATGCAATATAAATGATGAATAATAGCCAACAATCATTCCTTTCCCAGGGGTGTTGGTATTTTAACAAAATAATTGCCTGAGGCAAAGAGAATGAATCTATAATGCTGGACTGTCTGGCATTGAGTGGGATGATGAAGCAAAGATTTAAATAGTGTCTGTGCTTTGGGTAGTAGGTTGACCAGATGACTTCAGAGGCATTTTCCCATTTAAAGATTCTAGGATTGTTCTTCAAAATTCTCTCCCAAGTAACTAAGTTGATAGCATAGAAAGGGGAAAGAGGTTATTTTGGCAGTCAGCCCATGGCCTGCTGACACTAAAGGACAATCACTGTTCTTGCCTCACCTTTTGAACTCACTCCTGCCCCACTTTCATAGATGCCTACCCTTGTCCCTTCACTTCCCCACGATTGTCTTCATTTGGGGAATTCCTGACTCCAAAGGCACATTCCCAGAACTTATTCCTCCAGTTTATCTTTTGGTCTGAGTTCAGTACTTAGACTTTTAAACACAGTTGGCTTGCAACATCACATTATATTAAATACAAGAACATTTCTACTAATGAAGAGGTTTCAGTTTGGTGGCAAATTTCACTACCAGAGTAGGACTTAGAATCACAAAATCATACAGATGTGGAGCTGGAAAGTACATAAGAGGCTCTCCTTGTCCAAACCTTTCATGGACTGACAAGGACACTGAAACTTAGGCCCAGTGATCGACATGCAGATTCACACCCAAAGCTAGCAGGTGTTAGTCAGAACCTCAGCCCAGGTCTCTCTCCTGGCCCCTACCCTGCAGTTGTGTTGTTGAGATGCAGAGTATACAGGTAAAGGGGGTCCTGGAGAGGTTATAGTCAAACACCTTGTTGAGGTCCAGAGATGTCCAAGCAGATGGACCCACTGCTTTTTACTGGCTGAGCTGAGGTGACTAATGTCTTGGGCTTGGGCTCTTTTCACTAAGACATGATAATAGAGGAGGCTTGGTCTGCTTTTCCCAAGCTCCTTTGCCCTCCCAGTTCTCTTGGGATGATCTCACTATGGGATAAGCCACCCACAGGGTGGAAGCTTGGATAGTGGTACTAGACATGTCAATCACTTTGCCTGCCCATGTAGAAGTGGAAGCCCTTATCAGCTATGTTTCGTGACACATGACTTTTGTCCCCAACCCCCGCCCCACCATAGCTGATAGGATCAGGACTGGATTCCCATCCCATGCCAACTATCCAAAGGCCATCCAATAAGCTATCATGCAGACTGGCTCAAACAGATGAGGATAGAAAATCAGATTCTCTCTCTGGAATTTGAACTAAGAAATCCAACAGAAAGAGCTTCTCAGCAGTAAAATCTGAAACTAAAAAGAAGAAACACAGACATAGAGTTAGGAGTTAGGTAAGATGTTATGGCAAACAACAACAACAACAACAACAACTGATGAGGGAGCAGGTCTACAAAGAAAAGCAAAGAGGCCATGTGTTTTGGGGTAGTCATGACAGAGATGCAGAGAATGGCTTCATTCCACTCACGGTAGAGCACTTGCAAGGAGGAACACAATCTCCTCTTACTGAAACTCTCACAGCCATCTTGTCCTAGGCCTATGATTCTGCTTTTTGTGAAAATAGGGTGGCACCTGCTACTAAATATTCAGGCATAATAGGATATCCACCTCTGCTCAGCCAGTCTGGACTCCAGGTCCACAAGATCTGCAAAAAGATCTCCAAGGTCTACAAGAAAACCACACCTAAGATAGCATTGCACTTCTCACTTCCCAGCTATGATTATGGATCCTCAAAGCCTTCTTGTTTAAAGGAACCTATAAGATTCTTTACACTTTTTGTTGCAGTATAACATATGTTCAAATATGCATATATTAAGTAGAGCTTGATGAATTTTCACAAACTGAACACAACCATGAAAACAGCACCCAGATCAAGAAAGGGAACATTATCGGCACCTGAGAACCCTTCTCATTCTCCTTCTGAATAACTATTCCTACACAAGAAAAACCACAACACTGACTTCTAATCACATAGATTAATTTTGCCTCACTTAGAACTTTATATAAACGAAACCATACAGTATGTATTATTTTATGTGTGGCTTCTTTTGTGGACCATACTCTTTGTGAGGTTTATCTATACTATTGCATACAGTGGTAGATTGTTCATTATCATTGGTGTATGATTTTCCACTGTGTGAATATACCAAAGTTAAATTTATCCATTCTACTGATGATGGGGATTTGGGCTGTTGCCAATTTTTGGCTGTTGCAAATAGCCACTATAAACATTCTAGTTTCTATCTTTTGGGAAACATTAATATAGATTAATCTGGGGAAAAGTGGCATCTCTAAGTATGCAATCTGCTAAACATAAACATGGCACATCCCTCCATTTATGTGGGTGATTTTTAAATTTCTTTCAATAATGTTTTGTCATTTTCTGTGTAGAAGTCTTGTACACTTTTCATTACATTTATTTCTAGGTGTTTTTGTATTTTTGATGGTATTTTAAATAGTATTGGGGCTCTGTGGGGTTTTAAGGAGATGGAAAATTTTAATAGTTTGAGCTTTACTCCCTCTCTGGATCAGGATCATACAATTTTCTTTTATTAAAATTGTAGGAGGAAGAAAATTAAATATTCCAAAATGTTAAAGCTGACAAAAGGGAAAACAAATAGGACCAGAGCCTGAATTAGCCAATCATGGTGTCAACTATAAATTCCAGTTTTCACTTCCAACAATATCCAATATGCCCTAAGAAACCTTTTCCCAGAAAAGGATCCAAAACAAACAACTTGAAATTCCTTGGCTTTTGTAAAAGAAATGAATTCCTTTTCACTGATTTTTTGCAAGGGAGTTTAGTACTTTTTCTGATTTCAAAAATTGGAAAAGAAAAGGAGACAAAATCCAACATGTATAGGTTCTATTATGTGTCAAGTGCACTCACATACATTATCTCTCTTAATTCTCATGACAAACCCATATGCTGTCAGTAGTTACTTGATTTTACAGTTGAGGAATATGAAACAGCAATTAATGCCCAAAGACACACTCCTTTAGGGATGGAAATGCAAATCCAGGCCTGACAGATGCCAAAGGTATTTTCCACCTTTTAAAAATAATGCTTGTATATTTCTAACTATTAAAGGCATGTTCATTATAGAAAATTTGAAAACTATAGAAAAGTATGAAGAAGTGATTTTTTCTAGACACGTTTGTTTTTTCACTTAATATAACTTCATGATGACTTTCTCACAACTTCACATATTCTTCTACATCATTATAACATCTGCATAGTAATTTATTATATCTACCAGAATTTTTTAGCCAAACATCTATCTTGTTGTACACTTGGACTATGTAATTTTTTCTATAATAGGTGACTCTGTAATGAACTACATATCCATATCTTTACAACCATGAGCACAAGATAAATTCTTTGATGTATTCTCTTGGGTTAAAGGGATAGAAATATATTAAGGCTCTCTATATACATGGCCAGGCCCTCTCCCCTCTCCCAAGACAGGTGGTCTCTGGATCACCTGCAAATTAAATCTTCAGATTCTTGAGTTCTAACCCAGACCACTTAATCAGACCCTGGGGATGGTGTGGGGGTGAGGGATAGGGATGGGGGAATCCAATGTTGTTAAAGCCCTGCCAACAATCATATGTACACTAGACTTTGGTAATCACTGCCCTCCTCTAGCCTGCCTCTGCCACTTCCATCCCTAGAAGCAGCAAGCAAGACTTTTTTTTTATTTTTTATTTTTTTAGGGGAGAGCAGGAATGCAGTCCCCCACTACCATAAATTATGCAGTCGAGTTTCCCGCATTTGGAGAAATCACAGGGGTCAGCACATCCGGAGTGCAATGGATAAGCCTCGCCCTGGGAAAACCATCTTCACGATCATGGTATTTCCCCTGCCAGGTAAGTATAAGCAAGACTTTTTAAGTCAAAAACAGCAATGATCATCCCGTGAAGCTCTTATTCATCTATATAATTTCAAACGCACTTTCAGAGACTGCAGACAGACCTGCAGAGATGTGAAGGCCCAAACCTGACCACATGAATAAGCTTTAAAACATGTTTTGTGTTTGTTTGTTTGTTTGTTTTGGCATAGTCAGGCCAATGACTGCTAATTCAGCATCTGTGCGCAGCAGGACACTGAGTACATGGCAAAAGAAGATATTTTAAAAACAGAGGATAAAATTCTTCTTTTGAAGACTTCAAAAAAGTATGCAAAAGCTCGAAGACTAAGGATACAACCAGAGAACCAAGCAAAATAACATGATCTCCAGCGCTGGATTGCAAGGGCCAGATGAAAAGCATAGGAGGATGAGGTCCTTAGCCTCTCCTATTCTATTGTTTCCCTCCACTGACTTGGGCTCAATCAAATAGAAACAAAAGGATTATTTTCCTGAGGATGGCATGTATAGATTCCTGGCATCTGGTTTCTCTCTTCACTTGTACAGAAAATTCTAGGGACGTAGCAATTGCAGTGGTATTGTTTGTAAATCAGCATTTTTGTTATGCCTTTGCAATTCAAACAAGCAAAATTTAATTCCATTGGCAGTTTTAAAAGTTTAAGAAGATGGCAGAGTAAGGAGCTCCAGGACTTGTCCTTCCACCAAAACCACTATTAAGCAGGCAGAAGCTTTCTGAAACAACTATTTTGAAACTCCAGAGGCCAAAAGAACACTGTACAGCATCCAGGGAAGAGTGGGAGGAAAAGACTGATAAATTACGGTAAAGGACAGTAAATTGCTCTCTAGGCACAGCACCCATCCCCGACTCTGATGCAAGCCATTGGGGCATCCAGCCCCTGGCTAGCTTGATGATGGCAGAAAGGGACATAAAAATCCTCTTCCCCAAAACCAGGAGTGGATACAACCAATCACTGATCACATCTTTTGATTAGAAAATTCAGATCACTGGGAGTCCAGTTCTGCGGGCAGCCACCATTTTCACCTGCCAGGACAAGGGAGGTGGCAGCCATAGTTTCAGCCTGCCCCAGAGAGGGGCTGTGGCAATGGAGACATAAGGATGCTGTGCTTCCTGACGGCTGTGAAGGTCAGTTAACTGAAGGACTGCATTTACGAGGCAGGCCAGGAAGCTCAGCTTTGGGGAGCCATCAGAGAGACTCTTGGTGCCTTTCTTGATTCCCCTTCATTGGTCGCTGCCCATTTCAGCTAGGAAAGTCCTCTCTGGTGTGACCCTTCTCCCAGAATTTGACCTCCAGGCAAAAATAACTTGAGACAATGAAAGGAGTGTAAAGAACTACAGAGGTGGACAGCCTGGGGCATATGCCTGCTGGTTTTAAACATCTGGGAGAGGAAGGTCTGTCTCCTGGGAAGATCTGTTTCCTGGGAAACAGAGAGGACAAGCAAACTCCTGTAAAGAGAGGAACTCCAAAACAACTAACAAGCAAAAGCCCAGGACAAGACAGAGAACCAGAAAGACAGGGAAAACCTTGCATACTGCATTTGCCTTGAATAGACCTTCCTGATAGGAGGGCTGGAGCTCAAGAAAATCTCTGTCACCAGATGGTTACAAAATCAAGAAACAGACATCCCAGGGAATAAATCCCAAAGTTACCATTTTAAAATACTAAAATGTAAAGTGTGTAATAAAAGAATACAAGACAAACAAAGAAACAGGAAATGATGGTGCATCCAAAGGAAGCTGATAAAAAATACAGAAAACACCAACAAAGAAGATGAGAATGTGGACATAACAAACAAAGCCATTTTAAAAATAATCTTAAAAATGCTCAAGATGAGGCTAACATAGAGAAAAGAATTAAAGGATATCAGAAAAATAATGAATGAACAATATGAGAATATCAAAAAAGAGATAGAAATTTTAAAAGGAACCAAGCAGAACTACTAGAGTTGAAGACCACAATAACTGAAATGAAAAATTCCCAGGAGCATTTCAAGAGCAGACTGGAACAGGCAGAAGAAAGAATCTGTGAACTCAACAACAAGCATGTGAAATGAGTCAGGCCGAGGAGCAGAAAGAAAAAACAATTGCTAAATGAGGAAATAGCCTAAGACACCCCTAGGACACCATCAAGTGTCCCCATTATGGGAGTCCCAGAAGGAGAAGAAAGAGAGAAAGGGGTAGAAGGAATATTCAAAGAAATAATGCCTGAGAACTTCCCAAACTTAGCAAAAGACATGAATATATACATCCAAGCAGTCCAGAGAACACCAAGGAGGATAAACATGAAGAAGAACACACCCTTTTCACATACTGATCACACTATTGAATGCAAAGGACAAGAAGAGAGTTCTGAAAGCTGCAAGGGAAAAGCAACATGTTATGTACAAAGGAATCACAATTAGATTAAGTGCCAATTTCTCATGAGAAACAATGGAGGCAAGAAGGCAGTGGGTTTAAATACTGCAGTGAAAGGAAACAACTGCCAGTTAAGAATTTTATATCATGTGAGAATCTCATTCAAAAATGAAGGAGAAGGGAGAACACATAGCTCAAGTGGTTGAGCACCTGCTTCCCATGTACGAAGTCCCAGCTTTGATCCCTAGTACCTCAAAAAAACAAACAAAACAAACAAACAAACAAGAAAACCAACTCTCATTGGAGAATAGATGTATCTCAGTGGTTGAGCACCTGCTTCCCATGTATGAGTCCTGGGTTCAATCTCTGGTACCTCCTTAAAAAAAAAAGGAGAGATTAAAACAGTCAAAGAGGTGATATATGGGGGGAAATACACCTAAAGAATTCTTTATGGGATCTGAATGAATTCATGCTGCCATAAATATGTTTCCTTGATAGATAAAAGCTCACCAAATAAGTAACAAAATATTAAATTCCTATCCTGGGGATTCCTGATACTTTCTCAAATAAAATGGCAAAAATCTCTGGAATATATAGGCAGTGCCTAATAAAAGAAAACATGTCAATATGCCAAGCCCTCAATCTTAATGGCTGTACTT
Organism: Tolypeutes matacus; assembly: GCA_026826555.1. Lineage (NCBI taxonomy): Eukaryota > Metazoa > Chordata > Mammalia > Cingulata > Chlamyphoridae > Tolypeutes > Tolypeutes matacus. The sequence goes on along the minus strand of JAKSZT010053764.1, from coordinate 1,007,013 downwards.
AGGAACCTTATTCTTTTAAAAATGAAACTTAGCCTAATTATAATTAATGCCTAGAAGTTACCTCCTGAAAATCTTGTTACTTAAATTTGGCCTCTCTCTAAGCCAAACTCAGCAAATAAACTCACAACTTTCCCCCTGATGTGGGACATAACTCCCAGGGATGAGCCTCCCTGGCACTGAGGAATTATTACCAAGTGCCAACCACCAATACATGTGTAAACAGACTTTGACCAAAAAGGGAAGCATTAAATAAAAAAGAGTTTTTATGGCTAAGAGATTTCAAAGTGAGTTGGGAGGTCATTTCAGAGGTTATGCTTATGCAGGTCTCAGAAAGATTTCACTAACTACCACAGCAAACAAATGTTCCCAAGAGGATACCCTGAGAGGGATAATCTATTTTTCCCAATATAACAGAGATAGGCTTATTTATAAATTCCTACTTGTGATTCTTCTACCCCTTTAATTTGAACTTATAATTATCACTATTTCCATTAAAATATGAGTCTCAGAGACTTACATTTTGGACTATTCATATGCCAGTTGAGCCCTGAATCCCAGCTGAGTTGTGGCCAAAACATACTCTCCAGTTCTTCAGAATTGCCCGGGACAACTAGTAAAATGATGATGATGGACAAGGCCCAGGCCCCCCCCCCCCCCCAAAAAAAAAAACAGGGAGAATCTATAACTTCAAGCAAAACAGTTCTTTCCATCTGCCCCATAATATCTAAGCCCCCTCTCAATCTGAAGCAATCAAAGTGGACATCATCCCAAATTTCTCAAGATTGAGCAATGAACAAACATAATGTACTGGGAGGGTAACCATGGACCAATGTAGATTTAATGTTATTGTATGTATTATCATGTGGCAATAGAAGAAGTTATAACGTTGATATAAAGATAGTGGTTACCAGAAGTTCAGAGGGAAGAGAGAGGGAAGAATAGGTAGAACACAGGCCATTTTTAAGGCATTGGAATTGTTCTGTATGTTACTGCAATGACAGATACATGATATTCTACATTTGTCAAAGCCTATAAAGCTGTACAAAGCCTACAAAGTGTAAACCGCAAACTATAGACCTAGATTAGTAGCACTGCTTAAATTTGGTTCGTCAATTGCAACAAAGACCATAGTAATGTAAGGTGTGAATAATAAGGAAAAATGTGTACATGAGTGGGTGGGAGTAATATGAGAACCCTCTACACTTTTTATTTTTTAAAATTTATTGAAGTTTATCATTCATACATGAATATACATAAACAATAAGTGTATAGTAAAAGCTGTTAACATACAATACAAGCATGCATAACATCATACAGGGCTCTCATTCATCACACCAACACCAATACTTTGCACTGTTGTGAAACATTTGTAACAAATTATGAAAGAACATCATCAAAGTATTACTAACTATAGTCCATATCTTACATTTGGTGTACTTTTCCCCCAACCCACCAATATTTTGTTGTTGTTAATAAATCATACAGTTTATCTAAAGTGTACAACCAATGGCATCTGGTATAATAACAGAGTTGTGCGTTCATGACTTCAGTCAATTAGAGCATTTTCATTACTCAAAAAAAAAAAAATAAGAAAAAGACAACAAAAACCAAAACACTATATTTGTATTAGTCAGCCAAAGGGGTACTGATGCAAAAAAACTAGAAATCTGTTGGCTTTTATAAAGGGTATTTATTTGGGGTAAAAGCTTACAGTTACCAGGCCATATATCATAAGTTACTTCCCTCACCAAAGTCAGTTGCCACATGTTGGAGCAAGATGGCTATCGAAGTCTACAAGAGTTCAGGCTTCCTGGGTTCCTCTCTTCCCAGGACTCGATTCTCTCTGGGCTCAGCTGCTCTGCTCCTCTTTGTGCTTACCTCCCAGGCTCCAGCTTAAAACTCCAATCTTCCTTCTTTCCAGTGCAGTTTCTCTGTGAGTTCCCACACACCAAGGGGGTGGGGATTCAGGCCCGACTGACGTGGCCCAATCAAAGCTTAATCAGTTAATCAAGTAAAAGTGAAACCTCTGAATTCACTATAATCTAATATGCTCAGGGGGACAGACCAGTTTACAAACATAATCCAATATCTGTTTTTGGAATTCATAAACAATATCAAACTGCCACAATACCCATATGTTAGCACTGTTAATTACAAATCCTATGGTGTGATTTCACCATTTCTATTCGTTTCCAAACATTTACAGTCAACTTTTTACCTGTTCTTCACAGATTTCTCAGCTCTCCATTCTCTAACCACATTCTATTCTCTGGTGACTTATAGTCTAGTTATTAACTCCATGAGTTTGCTCATTATATTTAGTTCATAATAGTGAAATCATACAATATTTGTCCTTTTGTGCCTGCCTTGCCTCACTCAACATCATGTCCTCCAGGTTCTTCCATGTTGTCATATGCTTCATGACTTCATTTCTTCTTACAGTTGAATAATATCCCATCGTGTATATATACCACAGTTTGTTTATCAATGTGCAGATGTCTCTGTTTGTTGTTGCTTTCAGGTCTTCTGGGTATAGTAGTGGTATTACTGGGTCACATGGCAGACCTGCATCTAACTTCCTTAGGAAGGGCCAAATAGACTTCCACTATGGCTATATCATTCTACATTCCCAGTAACAGTGAATAAGTATCCCTATCTCTACACATCCTCCTCAACACTTGTAGTCTTCTGGGTTTTTCTTTTAATAGTGGCCATTCTAGTATCTGTGAAATGATATCTCATTCTAACTTTGATTTTCCCTTAATATCCAGTGATGCTGAATATTTTTTCATGTTTTTTTTTTTTTACATTTGTATTTCTTTTTTAGAAAAATGTCTATTCGGTCTTTTGCCCATATTTTAATCAGGTCCTTTGTCTTTTTATTGTTGAGTTGTAGTATTCCTTTTTAAGTCATGGATACTAGACCATTGATGGATGTGAGATTTCCAAATAATTTCTCCGATTAAGTTTACCCTCTTCACAAAGTCCTTTGAGGTGCAGAAGTGTTTACTTTTGAGGCAGTCCCACTTATCTATTTTTTTCTTTTGTTGCTTGTGCTATGGGTGAAAAGTTTAGAAGACCCCCAACTACTACAAGATCTTGTAGATATTTCCCTATATTATATTCTAGGAGTTTTATAGACCTATGTTTAGGTCTTTGATCCACTTTGAGTTGATCTTTGTAAAGGGAGTGAGATAGGGGTCCTCTTTCATTCTTTTGGTTATGGATATCCAGTTCTCCCAGCACCATTTGTTGAAGAGACTGTTCTGTCCCAGAAAACTGGACTTGGTAGGCTTATCAAATATCAGTTGACCATAGAGGTGAGGGTCTATTACTGAACTCTCAATTTGATTCAATTGATCAATGTGTCTATCTTTATGCCGATACCATGCTGTTTTGACCACTGTAGCTTTATAATATACTTCAAGTTTGGGAAGTGTGAGTCCTCTGACTTTGTTCTTCTTTTTTAGGATGTTTTTGGCTCTTCGTGACATTTTTTCCCTTCCAAATAAATTTCGATTTTCCTAAAGTAGGCTATTGGAATTTTGGTTGGTGTTGCATTTAATCTATAAATCAGGTTGGGTAAAATTGACATCTTCACGATGTTTAGTCTTCCAATCCATGAACAAGGAATGTCCTTCCATTTGTTTAGGTCTTCTCTGATTGTTTTTAGCAGGTTTTTGTAGTTTTCTGACTATAGAACCCTTATATTCCTGGTTAAATTAATTCCTAGATATTTAAGACTTTTTGCTGCAATTGTAAATGGCATTTTTTCTTGATTTCCTCCTCAGCTTGCTCATTACTGGTGTATAGAAACACTACTGATTTTTGCATGTTGATCTTTTATCCTGCCACTCTGCTGAATTCATTAATTAGCTCTAATAGTGTTGTTGTAGATATTTCATAATTTTCCAAATACAGGAGCATACCATCTGTGAATATTGAGAGTTTTAATTCCTCTTTTCCAATTTGGATGCTTTTTGCTTCTGTTTCTTTCCTGATTGCTCTAGCTAGAACTTCTAGTACAATGTTGAATAATAGTGGCGACAGTGGGCATCCTTGTCTTGTTCCTGATCTTAAAGGGAAAGTTTTCACCTTCTCCCCATAGAGTATGATGGTGGCTCTGGGATTTTCATCCTTACTATGTTGAAGAACTTCCCTTCTATACCCATCTTTCGAAGTGTTTTTATCAAGAAAGGATGCTATAATAATAATAATAAAACTAGGGGGAAAAAGAAAGGGTGCTGGATTTTGTCAAATGCCTTTCCTACATCAATCAAGATGATCATGTGGTTTTTTTCCCTTTGATTTGTTGATATGTTGTATTATGCTCATTGATTTTCTGATGTTGCCCCACCCTTGCATACCAGGAATAAAATCCAATTGATCATGGTGTATAATTCTTTTAATAGGTTATTGGATTCAATTTGCACATATTTTGTTGAGAAATTTTGCATCTATGTTCATTAGAGAGATTGGTCTGCAATTTATTTTTCTTGTAGGATCTTTATCTGGCTTTGGTATTAGGGTGATGTCAGCTTCATAAAATGTGTTGGGTAATTTTCTCTCCTTTTCAATGTTTTGGAAGAGTTTAAACAGGATTGGTATTAATTCTTCTCAAAATGTTTAGTAGAATTCACCTGTGAAGCTATCTGGTCCTGGACTTTCCTTTGTTGGAAGATTTTTGATGACTGATTCAATTTCTTTACATATGATTGGCTTGTTCAGTTCCCGTATTTCTTGGAGAGTCAATGTAGGTTGTTCATGCCTTTCTAGGAATTTTTTTTTTTTTTAAGATTTTATTTATTTATTCATTTTTCCCCCCCACCCTTGCTGCTTGTGCTCACTGTGTCCATTTGCTGTGCGTTTTTCTGTTTGCTTGTCTCCCCTTGCTGGGTCGTCCTGCTGCGTCAGCTCACCGCGCCGTGTGGGTCAGCTTGCTCCCACCAGGAGGCCCCAGGAACCGAACCTGGGGCCTCCCATATGGTAAATGGGAGCCCTACTGATTTAGCCACATCCGCTTCCCCCTTTCTAGGAATTTGTCCATTTCATTTAGGTGGTCTAATTTGTTGGCATGCAATTTCTTATAATATCCTCTCCTGACCCCTTTTATTTCTGTACGGTCAGTCATAACTTCCCCCATTTCATTCCTGATTTTATTAATTTGCATCCTCTCTCTCTTTTTTCTTTGTTAGTCTAGCTAAGGGTTTGTCAATGTTATTGATCTTCTCAAAGAGCCAGGTCTTGGTTTTGTTGATTTTCTCTATTGTTTTCGTTCTCAATTTCATTTATTTCTGCTCTAATCTTTTTGTTTCTTTTTTACTTCTTGCTTTGGGCTTGGTTTGCTGTTCTTATTCTAGTTTCTTCAGGTGTTCAGTTAGGTCTTTGATTTTAGTTCTATCTTCTTTTTTAACACAGGCATTTAGGGCTATAAATTTCCCTCTCAGCACCGCCTTCACTGTTTCCCACCAGTTTTGATAAGCTATGCTCTTATTTTCATTCATCTCAAGATATCTACTTATTTCTCTTGCAATTTCCTCTTTGACCCATTGATGTTTAGGAGTGTGGTGTTTAGCCTACACACATTTGCAAAATTCCCCCTTTCTCACCTATTATTGATTTCCAGCTTCATTCCATTATGATCGGAGAAGGTACTTTGTGTAACTTCAATATTCTTAAATTTATTGAGAGTTATTTTATATAGCTACTCCTGCTCTCTTTTGGTTTCAACCTTTCACTTTCAGTCTATTTGTATCCTTAGGTCTAAGATGAATCTCCTGCAAAAAGCATATGGATTGCTCATGTTTTCTTATCCATTCTGTCAGCCTATGTCTTTTTATCGGGGAGTTCAATCCATTAACTGTCAATGTTATTACTTTAAAGGCATTACTTACTTCAACCATTTTATCCTTTGGCTTTAATATGTCATATCTTATTTTTGTCTGTCTTTTTACCCTTTGGGTTACCCTTTCTTTCTTCACTTCTTTACTCTCCTGCAAGCCTCTCTCTCTTGTCTTTTCTTTTTCACTGCAGAACTCCCTTTAGTGCTTCCTGCAGAGCTGGATTCTTCTTTACAAACTCTCTTAGTTTCTGTTTATCTGTGAATATTTTAAACTCACTGTCATATTTGAAGGTGAATTTTGCTGGATAAAGAAGAACTCTTGGCTAGCAGTTTTTCTCCTTCAGTACCTTAATTATAGCATACCACTGCCTTCTCGCCTCCATGGTTTCTGAAGAAAAATTCACAATAAGTCTTATTGGATATCCCTTGTTTGTGATGTTTTGCTTCTCCCTTGCTGTTTTCAGAATTTTCTCTTTATCTTTGGCATTTGGCATTCTGAATATTATGTGTCTTGGGGTAGGTCTATTTGGAATTATTCTAATTGGAATATGCGGTGCTTCCTGGACATGTATATTCATTTCTTTAGAGTTGGGAACTTTTGGCCATTACTTCCTCAAATACTCTTTCTGCCCCCTTTTCCCTTCTCTTCTTCTGGAATTCCTATGACACAAATGTTGGTGCACTTCATGCTATCATTCAACTCCCTGAGCCCCTGATCATTTTTTTCCTTTTTTATCTCTCTTTCTTCTCTCTTTTCAGATTTCAGCAGTTCTGTCCTCTACACTATTGATTCTTTGTTCCATGATTCCAAATATGCTGTTGTATGCCTCTATTTTTTTTTTTTTTTTGAGGTACTGGGGGACAGGGATTGTACCCAAGACCTCATTTGTGGGAAGCCAGAGCTCAACCACTGAACCACATTGGCTCCCCTGAGTTGGTTTCTTCATTTGTTTTGCTTGTTGTTTGTTTTTGTTCTTTCAAGAGGCACCGGGAACTGAACCCAGGACCTCCCATGTGGAAGGCAGGAGCTCAACTGATTAAGGCACATCCACTACCTTCTATTGTATTTTTAATATCGCTTATTGTGCCTTTCATTCCCAAAAGCTCTGTTATTTTTCTATCAAGGTTTCAAATTTTTCTCTGTGCTTACCCAGTGTCTTCTTAACATATCTTATTTCTTTAGCCATATTGTCCTTCAAGTCCATGATTTAATTTAGGAGATTTATATGAACCTCTTTGATTAGTTGTTTCAATTCCTGTGTCTTGTCTGAAACTTTGATTTGTTCCTTTGCCTGAGTAATAGCTTCCTTTTTCTTAGTATGGTTTGTAATTTTTTGCTGATGTCTAGGCATCTGATTACAAGGCTGAGTTTACTCTGATATTCAGTTTCTGTCTCTTGCCTAGGGATTTACTGTTAAGTAGCTGTGTGCTACTACTATTCTTTCATTTTCCATTCAACTTGTTCCAGATGTTTAGAGTTGCCCCAGTTTAACTACTCAAACCAGAGCTAAATAGGAAGCGGCTGTGGCTCAATTGGTTGGGCTCCCGTTTACCATATGGGAGGCCCCGGGTTCGATTTCCAGAGCTTCCTGGTGAAGGCAAGCCAGCCCATGTGTGGTGAAGTGATCTGACAGCCTGCGCAGCATGGTGAGCTGGCGCAGCAAAATGACGCAACAGAAGGAGAAAAGCAGACACAGAAAAATGCAAAGCAAATGGACACAGTGAGCACAAGCAGCAAGGGGGGCATAAATTTAGAAAAATAAACAAATCTTTAAAAAAACACAAAAAAAACAGGGCTAAGGACCCAATAATGGGGTTCAGTCCAGTTTCCAAGGGCCTTATAGAGCGGGGGGCAGTAAAGGCACCTGATTGCCTCTTTTATTTATTGTTTTTCCCTTCTTTTCATGCACTCTTCTGGTCTGCCAGCAGATGGCACTCTTTGGAAGACTTATCAGCTCAAGCCCCAGATGCTAGGGGGGAATGGATTCACTGTAACCCTGCCCTGCCTGGCAATGCAGAAGCAATATCCTCACGGTGGCCAAGACTTGCAAACAAGCTTTCTCAGAAGTTGTTCTCCTTCCTTGACTGGCTGCCCTCTCCTTCTCTGTGCTTCCTTAGCAACCGGTCCAGGGCAATAGGGAGGGTGTTAGAAAAGGCAAATTATCTTTATCTCCCTGCAGGTCTACAACATTGTTGCCCCACCTGGCCTGGAAGTGTGTAACCCCTCCAATGCAGCAGACCAAGTTCACTGGCCAAAACCTGAATTTGCGGTAGGCTGTGTCCCTTCCTCTCTCCTCTCTTGGGGAAGAGAACTTCTGCAACCCCCTCTGTCTGCTGTTGCTGCAGTCTACAAACTGCTGTTTTCTCCGAGGGTGGGGGGATGGGTGCCAGAGGCTGCTGCTGTAGCTTTACTCATGGAATTTTTCCAGCCAGTCAAGACTCCTTTCCTTTGCCCCTATCTTTTCTGGGTGGTGACTAACCTTTCCCTGGTGTCCTCTCCTATAGCTTTTTTTCTTTTTGTTTTAATCCTTTTTTTAAAATTTTATTTTGTACATTTAATAATTGAAAATATAAACAATTAAAAACTAAAAAGAAAATACAGTTGAATAAAAACATACATTTCTCAATTAAATGTACTGGATACATATAAATTTATTTTCAAATCATATAATATGTTACACAATATATTTGCTTCATAGTAACAGAATCATACAGTACTTTTCCTTTTGTGTCTGGCTTGCTTTACTCAACATAATGTCCTCCAGGTTCATGCATGTTGTCATATGCTTTACGACTTCATTTCTTCTCTCAGCTGTATAATATTCCATTATGTGAATAGACCACAGTTTGTTTATCCATTCTTCTGTTCATGGACACCTGGGTTGTTTCCAACTTTTGGCAATCGTGAATAATGCCTCTTTGAACACCAGTGTGCAAATATCTGTTTATGTCACTTCTCTCAGTTCCTCTGGGTATATACCCAGTAGTGATATTGCAGGGTCACATGGCAAGTTTATATTCAACTTGTTTAGGAACTGCCACACAGTCCTCCACAATCATTGTACCATTCTGCATTCCCACCAACAGTGAATAAGTGTTCCTATCTCTCCACATCCTCTCCAACACTTGTAGTTCTCTGTCTTTTCAGTAGTGGCCATTCTGATAGGTGTGAAATGATATCTCATTAGAGTTTTGATTTGCATTTCCCTAATCGTTAGTGATGTTGAACATTTCTTGTGTTTTTTTGCCATTTGTATTTCTTCTTTGGACAAATGTCTATTCAAGTCTTTTGCCCAGTTTTTAATTGGGTCATTTGTCTTTTTATTGTTGAGTTGTAATATCTCTTTATATATCCAGATATTAAACCCTATCAGATATGTGATTTCCAAATATTTTCTCCCATTGAGTCGGCTGCCTTTTCATCCTTTTGGTAAAGTCCTGTGAGGTGCAAAAGTGTTTAATTTTGAGGAGGTCCCAGTTATCTATATTTTATTTTATTGCACGTGCTTTGGGTGTAAGGTCCAAGAAACCACCACCTACTACAAGGTCTTGAAGATGTTTCCCTACATTTTCTTCTAGTAGTTTTATGGTCCTGGCTTTTATATTTAGGTCTTTGATCCATTTTGAATTGATTCTTGTATAGGGAGTGAGATAGGGGTCCTCTTTCACACTTTTGGTTATAGATATCCAGTTGTTCCAGCACCATTTGTTGAAGAGACTGTTTTGTCCCATTAACATTAACTTGGTAGGTTTGTCAAAAACCAGTTGACTGGATAGGTGAGGGTTTATTTCTGGGTTCTCAATCCCATTCAGGTGATTGATGCATCTATCTTTATGCCAGTACCATGCTGTTTTGACCACTGTAGCTTGGTAATATGTTTCAAGGTCAGGCAATGAAATTCCTCCCACATCGCTCTTCTTTATTAGAATGCTTTTGGTTATTCGGGTGCACTTACCCTTCCAAATGAATTTGGTAATTGCCTTTTCTAATTCTGTAAACTGTTTGGGATTTTGATTGGTATTTCATTGAATCTATAAATCAGTCTGGGTAAGATTGACATCTTCACAATAATTATTCTTCCAATCCATGAACACAGAATGTCTTTCCATTTGTTTAGGTCTTTTTAAGTTTATTTTAGCATTGGTTTGTAGTTTTCTGCATATAGGTCCTGTACTTCTTTGGTTAAATTAATTCCTAGGTATTTGAGTCTTTTTGTTGTTATTGACAATGGAATTTCCCCCCAGATTTTCTCCACAGATTGTTCAGTACTAGTGTACAAAAACATTACTGATTTCTGCGTGTTGATCTTGTATCCTGCCACTTTGCTGAACTCATTTATTAGCTCAAGTAGCTTTGTCTATGGATACTTCAGGATTTTCTAAGCACAAGATCATGTCATCTGCAAACAGTGAGAGTTTTACTTCCTCTTTTCCTATTGGATCCCTTTCATTTTTTTTTTCTTGTCTAATTGCCCTAGCTAGAACTTCTAGTGCAATATTGAATAACAATGGTGACAGTAGGCATCCTTGTCTTGTTCCCAATCTTAGAGGGAAAGCTTTCAAACTTTCCCCATTGAGTATGATGTTGGCTGTGGGTTTTTCATATATGCCTTTTATCATATTGAGGAATTTTCCTTCTATTCCTATCTTTTGAAGTGTTTTTATCAAAAAAGGAACTGGATTTTGTTGAATGCCTTTTCTGTATTGATTGAGATTATCATGTGTTTTTTTTTCCCTTCAATTTGTTAATGTGATGTACTACATTGATTGATTTTCTTATGTTGAACCGGCCTTGCATACCAGGAATAAATCCCACTTGGTTGTGATGTATTAGTCTTTTGATATGCTGTTAGATTTGATTTGCAAGTATTTTTTTGAGAATTTTTGCATCTATGTTCATTAGAGAGATTGGTCTGTAATTTTCTATTCTTGTAGTACATTTACCTGGCTTTGGTATTAGGGTGATGCTTGCTTCATAAAATGTGTTGAATAATTTTACCTCCTTTTCAATTTCTCGGTAGAGTTTAAACAGGACTGGGTTTAATTCTTCTTGAAATGCTTGGTAGAATTCACTTGTGAAGCAATCTGGTCCTGGACTTTTCTTTGCTGGGAGATTTCTGATGACACAGTCAATCTCCTTAAATGTGATGGGTTTGTTAAGTTCTTGTATTTCTTCTAGAGTCAGTGTAGGTTGGTTGTGCATTTCTAGGAACTTGTCCATTTCATTTAGGTTGTCTAGTTTGTTGGCATACAGTTTCTTATCATATCCTCTTATGTTTCTTTTTATTTCTGTGGGGTCATTTGTAACTTCCCCTCTTTCATTTCTGATTGTGTTTATTTGCATCTTCTCTCTTTTTTTCTTTGTTAGTCTAGTTACTCTCCTCAAAGCCTGTCTTTCCTATCTTTTTCTTTCAGGTTCTTAGGCTTCCTTTATTATTTCCTGCAAAGGTGGATTCTTTTTTGCAAACTCTCTTCGTTTCTGTTTGTTTGTGAATATTTTATACTCACCTTCATATTTGAAGGACAATTTTGCTGGATAAAGAATTCTCAGCTGGCAGTTTTTCTCTTCCAGTATTCCTTCCAGTAACTGTATCATACCACTGTCTTCTTGCCTCCATGGTTTCTGAAAAGAAATCTGCACTAAGTCTTTCTGGACGTCCCTTGTACATAATGGTTTGCTTCTCCCTTGCTTCTCTCAGAACTTTCTCTTTATCTTTGACATTTGACGTTCTGAGTAGTATGTGTCTTGGAGTAGGTCTATTCAGATTTATTCTGATGGGGTTACAGTGTGCTTCTTGGACATGTAAGTTCATTTCTTTCATGAGAGTTTGGAAATTTTCAGCTATCATTTCCTCAAATACTCTTTCTGCCCCTTTTCCTTTCTTTTCTCCTTCTGGAACTCCCATGACACGTATGTTGTTGTGTTTTGTGTTGTCATTCAACTCTCTGAGCCCCTGATAAATTTTTTCCATTCTTTCCTGTCTGTGTTCTTCTCTTTCTTCAATTTTAGCTGTTCTTCTTTGGTATCGCTTATTCTTTCTTCTATCATTTTGAGTCTGTTGCCATATGCCTCAAATGTGTTTTTTATCTCACCTCTTGTGTCTTTCATTCCCATGAGCTCTTTTACTTTTCTGTTCAGGATTTCAAATTCTTCTTTGTGCTCGCTTGCTCAATGCTTCTTGGTGTCATTTATCTCTTTAACCATATTGTCTTTCAATTCATTAATTTGATTTTGGAAATTTGTGCACTTCTTGATGATTAGTTCTCTCAAATTCTGCCTCTCTTCTGGGGCTTTGATATATTCCTTTTCTTGGGCCATGTCTTCTATTTTTATAGTATGGCTCATATTTTTTTTGCTGATATCTAGGCATCTGAATAGGATGTAGTTTACTTGGATGCTCAATTTCTTTCTCTTTTGTAGGGATTTAGTAGCAGGAGGCTGTGTGTTACCACTGCTCTTTGATTCTTGGCTTCACCTGGATTGTTAAGATTGTCATGCTGGTTGTTCAAAACTGGGCACTGGACCCAGTAATTGGTTGTAGAGTTGCTTTCTAGGGCCTGGGGAGGGAGGCTATAGAGGCCAGAAAAAGCTTCTCCTACTTATTTTTAATGTTCTTGCATGTACTTCCTTGGTCTGCCAACAGATGGCACTCTTTGGCAGCTCTCAGTTCAGTGCCTGGTCAGAGTGTATTTGTTGCAATGTGATAGAGCTTCCTGTCTGGAGGCTATGAGACTTGTAATTCAAACTTTCTCTGAGACAGTTCTCCAGCCTTCTCTGGCAGCCTCTTCCCTTTTCCCAGGTCAGAAATATTTCCACTCCCCTCTGAGTCCTCAACAATCAGTCCCTGTTAGTATAGAGGGAGATTGGGAGGGTTGTATATCTTTAGCCCCTTGCAGGCTCTAAGGCAAACAGTGGCACAGCCCCACCAGATCTGGAAGGGCTCCTAGGACACAGCAGACCATATTTGTGAGTCAAAAACTGAGTCAGCCTTAGGTTGTGTCCCTCTCTTTCCCCTTTCCTGGGGTGTCCTCAACAATTAATCCCAGCTAGAGGAGAGGGAGATTGAGAGAGTCGGATTTCTCCAGTCCTTCGCCAGCTCCAGGACAAACCACTGTGTGGTCCCACCTGGCCTGGAAGACACGGCAGAGCAAATTTGTGAGTCAAAATCTGAGTCAGCCTTAGGCTGTGTCCCTCTATGTCCCCTTTCCTGGAGTGGTAGATCCTTGGAGCCTCCTTTGGCTGTAGTCACAGGCCCAGAGGCCCGAGAATTCTAAAGTGTCCTTAGTATGGGGGGTAGTGCTAGCAGCAGCAGCCACTGGTTTCAACTCACAGTTCTGTCATCATTATTTCCCTCCTTTGTCCCTCGCCTGGTGTCCTAAACCCTAGAAGATATTTTTCTGGTCTGTTTCAGCCTGTGGTCTAGCTATTTTTCTGGAGGAGAAGAGAGTCCTATGTCTTCCTCTCCTATACTTTTGATGTAACTTTTCTCTGATCTAAAAGTTCTCTAAAAATAAAGTTTAAAATGATTCTTTTTAAAAAGACATTCCCGGATAAACAAAAGCTGAGGGTGGTTCATCACTACTAGACCTGCCCTAAAAGCAATGCTAAAGGGTGTTCTCTAAACTGAAATGAAAGGACATTAAACAGTGCCTGAAAGCAGCATAAAGAAATAAAGCTGCAGTAAACATAACCATTTAGGTAATTTTGAATGCCAGTATTATAAGTACTTCTTACTTCCTACAGGTGCTAAAATGCAAATTCATAAAAAGCAATGATAAATCTATAGTTTTGGACATACAATGTACAAAGATATAAGTGCTAAATATTGTTAGTATGTCAATACTACCCAAAGCAATTTACAGATTAAATGCAATCCCAGCCAAAATTCCAACAACCTTCTTTGCAGAAATGGAAGAGCCAATCATCAAATTTATATGGAAGGATGCAAATATTCTATCTGTCCTGATTTTGTGATCATCAGGGTAGGCTAAACATTCGCTATATAAGAAACCATTTATGTGTCCCCAGGCCTAGTTTTTCTCCCTAGGTCCGGTTTTTAGAATGCTTGTGATAAACTAAGCCTGATTTAATACAAGACCATCCTGTATGGGAAATGACTGTAACTCTAGGTATCTTTGGTCAACCTTAAGAGATATAGCAGGGAGACGGATGTGGCTCAAATGGTTGGGTGTCCATCTCCCACATGGAGGGACATGGGTTCAATTCCCAGGACCTCCCAATAAAATTTTAAAAAAGAAAAATATAGAAGGTGCACAGGCCACCAGGCTTTGTGCAAAGGTGCGCCGTCAGGCCCCGCAAGCAGGTGAGCCCCCGAGGCCCCATGCACGAGTGCGCCATCAGGCCTCACGAGTGGGTACACCACCAGGCCATGTGCGTGGGTGTGCCACCAGGCCCCGTGAGCAGGTGAGCCCCCCAGGTCCCATGTGTGGGTGCACCGTCAGGTCCCACAAACCACACGGCAAGATGATGACATAACAGGAGAGTGACACAAGGGAAAGCCAAGATGAGACGTACCAAAAAACCCAGAACTAAGGTGGCGCAGGCAGTAGGATGCTTCTCTCCCACATCGGAGGTTCTGAGGATCAAATCCCAGTGAAGACAGGCAGAGAAGGATGAAAAGAGAGGGCAGGAAAGGGACACAGAGAGTTGCCCAGCGAATGGACACAAAAACAGCAAAAACAGGGGTGAGGGGGTGGTTAAAAATGGATAAAAGTAAATAAATAAAGAAATCCTTAAAAAAAAAAAAAGTATAGGGGGAAGCGGCTGTGGCTCAATCAGTAGGGCTCCCGTTTACCATATGGGAGGCCCCGGGTTCGGTTCCCGGGGGGCCTCCTGGTAAAGGCAAGCCCGCCCGCACGGCATGGTTAGCTGACCCAGCGAGCACAAGCAGCAAGGGGGGGGGTGTAAATGAATAAATAAATAAAATCTTAAAAAAAAAAAAAAGTATAGGGGAGTAAGATATGGACTATAGTTAGTAGTAATACTTTGACGATGCTCTTTCATAATTTGTTAACAAATGTTTCACAACAATGCAAAGTATTTGTGGTGGGGTGATGTGTGGGAGCCCAGTATGATGTTATGCATGTTTGTTTTGTAAGCTCACAATGTTTACTGAACACTTATAGTTTATGTATATTCATGTATGAATGATATACTTCAATAAATTGTTTTTTAAAAATTTATATGAAAGGGTAAGAGGCCCTGAATTGCTAAAGCCATCTTGAAAAAGAAGAATGAGGTTGGATGGGTCACACTTACCAATCTGAACACTAATTAAAAAGCCACAGTAATCAAAGCAACATGGTACTAGCACAGGTAAAGACATATAGACCAACGGAATAGAATTGAGAGCTCAGAAATCAGCCCTCATATTTACGGCCAACTGATTTTTGACAAGGGGGCAAAGACCACTCAATTTGGAAAGAATAATTTCTTCAACAAACAGTGCTGGGAAAACTGGATCTGCAGTTGAAAAAAGAAGAAGAAAAAGGATGAGGAGGAGAACCCCTACTTAACACCTTATACAAAAATCAACTCAAAATGGATCAAGGGCCTAAATATAAGAGCTATAACTATCAAACTCCTGGAAGAAAATATAGGAAAACATCTTCAGGACATTGTGTTAGGTAGTGGTTTCTTAGACTTTACACCCAAAGCACAAACAACAAAAATAAAATTAGATCAATGGGATCTCATCAAAATTAAAAACTTTTGCACCTCAAAGGACTTTACCATGAAAGTGAAATGATGACTTACACAATGGAAGAAAATATTTAGAAACCACATATCCAATAAGGATTTAATATCCAGAATATACAATGAAATTCTACGACTTAACAACAAAAAGACAAACAAGCCATATAAGAAATGAGCCCCTTATATCTGCACTGTTGTGATAATTTAAGGCTTTTTTGGACCCCAGAAACTTATGTTCTTGAGTTGGTCCATTCCTGTGGGTGGGAATCTATTATAGGTGGGACTTTTTTGTTTAATTACTTCATTTGGGAGGCTTTGATTGGATTACTTCAATGAAGTGTGACCCAGGGTGTATCTTGGTCCTATTGCTGGAGTACTTTATTAACGCGATTAATGCAGAGAGAAAAAGTCACAGAGACAAAAAGAAACCCTCAGAAGCCGAAAGAGGAAGCCAGAAGCTGAAGCAAAAGAAACCCAGAGATACGCAGATGCCTCCATGTGCTGGTCTCCGGGGAGAAAGCATTGCCTGGTATGTCCTGATTTGGACACTTTCACCTCCTCAGAACTGTAAGCCTGCAATGTAATAAATCCCCATTGTAAAAGCCAACCCATTTCTGGTATATTGCCTTGGCAACCTTTAGCAAACTAAAACCACTTTGCTATGTGCTTTTTACACTCTACTTCATTAATCCTTATGACCCTGTCTGGAAGTGCGTGTTCATGTTTTTGTATCAGTTAGGAACAGGTGGGGTTGCATCAAACAGAAAACCCAAGCTACCATGGCTAGACCAAAGGAAGGGTTGTTTTTCTCATATACAGTAAGTGCAGAGGAAGGCAGACCAGGGCTGATGGGGCCACCCAGGCAGATGATGTGGCAATCATCAGCTCCAGGCTCTGCTGGGCTTTCTGATTAGCTGTCCTTAGCACGTGGCTGCCATCCTCGAGCTCTCTGCCTCTGGCTAACAAGATGACTTCTCTATCTCCAGTGTTGTAACTGCCCCAGGTAGGAAGAAAGGGAAAGATGATGGGGAAAGTCACATGACAGCTCAGCTTCTGAGTTATAATGAGGTTTTACAGAAAAGCGATCCTTGTGCTTATAGCTCATTAGGCTGCTCGACATCATACTGCAAGGGAGGTTGGGATTTGTTGTTCTGTGTTAGCAGAATAGGATTGGGGGAGGAGTGAGCGGCTATTGGCAGGCAGCTAGCACTGTCACAGACCCCCTTTATAGATGTGAATGAATAAATAATACACATCACCTACTGTTTAAATTATAATACTTTTGAGGGGTGGGGGACACTATTAATAGTAATGCCAGAACAGCAGGCATAAAACAGGACTTCCCTGAAGAAAGTGGGTAGACACCCTAGAGATGAGGTTCAGAAAGGATAATTAACATGCCAAAGATCATCCAGTGAAGATTCAAAGCCAGCTCACTCTAACTCTAAAACCTGTGCTCCTTAATAATTTCACCAGAATGCTGTGAATATCAGAATGTAGATGGAGGACTATCTGCTTCAGAAACACTAAAGTGCTTGCTAAAATACTATTTCCTCCACCTCACCGCAGGGGTTCAGTTTCACAAGGTCTGGAATGGAGGCCCAGGGCTCTGGTTCCTATGTAACCATATGAGGGAGAGTCTGGTGCATGTGGGCTCTATAGGAGGAAACATTGCTTGAAGAGAATTAAGTAAACAAAAATCCTCCTCCTTACTTCAACCAGAGGATGAATGCCTGTTACTCAATCTCTAAGGCTCAATAGTTTCAAAGGTCAATGCGACCCTTCACCCAGCTCCTGCTCCTCTCTCTTACCTGAGCAAGCTGGGAACCAGGTAAATAGGATGGCCAGCCTCGCAGCAAAGAGTGAGGGTCACCGCGGCCCAGACCCCGAAGGCTCCACCCTCTCCTCATTCCCACCCAGATAACTGCCATGTTGGGCCTCTGAGCTCCCCGGGGTGTGCTGGGGAAGTTCCAGGGGTCAGCCTTAGTCTAATAACCACAGAACAGGAACCCCTCACTGTGGGCTAGCAGCCACAAGAAGAAATGCCTTAACAAGAGGGAGCAAGTATGAAATCTTCATTCATTCAACAAACAGGATTTTTGGGTTTTTTTAAATGCCTATTCTATGGGAGTGACCTTGCAAAGTGCTAGGGATATAATGGTGAGAAAATATGCAAGGTACCTGCCATCACAGAGCTTCCAGTGGAGGAAGGGAGATGATTAATCAGGAACCACACTGTTGAATACATAATTATAAACTGCTGAAGGAAACCTCCTGGATTTCAAGCTCTTACAAAAGTGCCAAAAGCCACATCTCCACTTATGGACTTAATTTTTTCTATCTCAGTTCATACATCACTCCCTCAGCCTTGGTCAGACTCCCTCAAAATGGCTGATATTCAAACATCTGTCAAATGTAGCTGTGAAGAAATGAATGCTTTAAGTATGTGTGTTAGTCAGCCAAAAGGGGTGCTGATGCAAAATACTAGAAATCTGTTGGCTTTTATAAAGGGTATTTATTTAGGTAGAAGCTTACAGATACCAGGCCATAAAGCATAAGTTACTTCCCTCACCAAAGTCTCTTGCCACATGTTGGAGCAAGATGGCTGCCGAAGTCTACAAGGGTTCAGCTTCCCTCTTCCTCTTAAAGCTCTGGTCCCAGCTTCTTCCAATATCAGCTGTAGGCTGGGATAAGTCTTGTCTCTCTCTCTGGGCTTGTCCCTCTCTGGACAGAGCGGCTCTGGTCTCTCCACAAGGTCAACTATAGAATATCAGGCTCTCTCTCTTCCCAGGGCCTCTGCCATATCCACTTCTCTGTGTATGTACTTCCCAGGCTCCAGCTCAAAAATCCCAACCTCCCTTCTCTGTGGTGTGGTATCTCTGTGAGTCCCTACCCACCAAGGGGGCAGGGACTCGGCATCCTACTTATGTGGTCCAATCAAAGCCTTAATCATTATTTGATCAAGTAAAAGTGAAATCTCTGAATCCAATATAATCTAATATGCCCAGAAGAACAGACCAGTTTACAAACATAATCTAATATCTATTTTTGGAATTCATAAACAATATCAAACTGCCACAGTATGTTTTACCAAATTTTCTTGATTTTTTTTGCACACATTTGACTATCAGATGTACAATCAATTTAGTAAAACTTTCATTTTGGGGGGTGGGGGAGTTGGTCAGGAAAAAAACACCACATTACAATACCCAGACTATAGATGCATCCAATTTCAGGAGTTTAAAAATGTGGAGGGAAATGGGTCTTAGAAACAAGGAAGTGAACCACTTAATGACTTGGCAATCATCAAACATTTGTCAGTGTGTTTCTCCAAACGTTGCTGTGTGGGGTGTCCACAGCAGTGTTTTCTGTGTTGACTTGTCAGAGTTTCCAGGCTAGGGAAGGGCAGATTGGTGCAGTGAAAAAGTACATGTGGCAGTTTGTATGTTTCAAAGCCCCTCATTCCTCATGCTCTTCTTAAGATGTGACTTTGACACTCCTTCCACCAAGAAGTGGAGTCTATGTTCCCTCCCTTGAACCTGGGTTGTGGGGTTGTGACTGATCAAAGAAGAAGGGATGCTATGCAACTCCCAAGGTAGATTACAGCTTCTGCTGAGCTCTGCCTCTCTCAGGTTGCTCATCCTTGCCTCTCAGCCACCATGTTGGGAGGAAGCACAGGCCACATGGAGAGGCCACATGGAGATGTTTCAACTGAAACATCCAGGAAAGGTCTCAGCTGTCACATCAACTCCCAGACATATGAGCGAGTGAGCCTTCTGATAATTCTAGCCACAAGCCTTTGGTTAACCCCAACGGACACAAAATGGAGCAGACAACCTGTCCCCAAAGAGCCCAATTTGAAAATTTGTGAGCAACATATATGTTGTTATTATTTCAAGCCACTAAGTTTTGGGGCAATTATTACATAGCCATAACAAAAGGTATACAAATTCTTGCTCCTTCTTTCTTAACAACCACCATAGAAAAATGACATTAAGTCTGACATCCTGCTTAGGAGTTTTCAAAGTGATTGTTTCATGCACCCTTTCATCTCACTATCACCACAACTCTGTGAGGCAGACAGGAGGAAATGATTACCATCACCCCCTCTTCACAGGTGAGGAAATTGAGGTGCAGAAAGGTAAAGTGATTTGTTCAAAGTCACACAGTCTCCTCCCTGAGGGCAAAAATGAAGTCTGGGGGAATGGTTAAAGAAGTGCATATTTTGAATCCTGGACCTTCCCCCTTTATAGTTGCCTACTCTTGTATTTCATCTCCCTCATTTTTGGAATGCAGATTAAAACAGTGCCCTTTTAATCAAGTTTTTACTGAAATGTCTTGCTACCCATAAGGCACTTTAAAAAGTCTGGAACAGAGTAAGCCCCAATAAATACTAGCTCATTTGTCTTGTAGCTCCAGCAACACAGGACCTTTCCAGGGTTGCTTACTGGATTAATGAATGAACAAATGCAGGAGGAAGCATCAAGAATTGAACTCTGGTCTCTTGACTCCAAAACTCCTCCTGTAACATCATGCTGCCACTCCTAGGGTTTGGAACCAGCAGGGTTGAGTTTCCTTGGTAAATGCTGGCCAGAAATGGTGTGCTGGCTTGGCCCAGAATGGAAATATTGGAATTTTTCCTATGTTTTTATGAATCTACCATTCACAGAAGCACTTAGAGATTCCAAATTTAAACACACAGCCACACACGCACACTGGTGCCATCACACCGTGATCATAAATCAAGGCTGTTGAGCATAAATCATTCCCTGGGCACTGCTGTCCCCCACCACCCCACTCCCATCCCTAGCCGAGCTCTTTCCCTCTAAGCCAGGGACGATGGCTTGCAGTGCCCCCTTCACCCTGCACCCAGCCCAGACATGAACCCTGCCACTTTCCCAGCCCAGCAAGCCGCACTAGCTGCTCTGTGCTGAAAACAAGCGGCAGACATCATTTTCTTTCTAGCTATGCTAAGTGCACCATGCGGGATAAGACCAAACTCTGTCAAGCAAACAATGTATGAAACCCAAATTAATACTGAGATGGACCCAATTCTCTGACAGGCATGTTAAATGCGATTAAAGCTGCATGGCATTCCCCGCATACCCATCTGCTGCCATGAGGAGCCCACAGCTGTTCCGATTTCTGATGTACAGTGCCTTGTCAGTTGTTTCAAATGCATCTCATCTTGCACTTAATCTGGGCCTCTCTCCCAGCCCTCATCGGGCCAGCCTTGGCCGGCTTCTCTAAGCAGCCACCGATATCCAAATGCCTCCGGCCGCTGGTTTGTAGAGGCATGCGCGAGCTCCGGCTAGTGCAAAAATGTGTGATCACAGGGAAAGCTTAGCACGTTAGCAGCTGGAATGAATCTCCTGGATTCCACGCTGTCGTGATGCCACCACCTGTGGCTCCTGCAGGCTTTTGCTCCTGGCTTGGACTGTGGGACAAGTCATTTTTGGAGCTGCAGAGAGCAGCCACCCTTGAAATGCCCACCAGCTATCAGAGAAAGAGCTACCACAAATACATTCTGAGAGCTCTGGAAGGCCTGTGCCAGCCCTGCCGGGGAGCTCTGGGAAAAGGCAGAAGTAAGGATGGGCATGGGGATCTACTGGGTGAGTGACTGGGTTCACAGGGATCACTGGAAACCATGAGGCAGAGGGCACAGAAAAGGCGTAAAGCAGCAGAGTCCAGGTGAAGAACCAGGCTGGCCAGCACCTGCCCGTACGGTACCTTCTGAAAAGCAGTCCCCTACAAGGCTACAGCCCACACCGGCAAAGAGCCTGGCCAGCAGCACATGGGCTGGACTTCAGCCCCCTTCGCTCCTTTGGCCGGGGTTCCTTGGGCAATAACCAACTGTTACAGCCATACAAACCAGCTCTGGGCCGGGGAAGAGTTCAAGGTTGCACAGGGAGGCCATGGTCTGATGTAGCAAGGCAAAATGAGTGAAAAATACCTGCCCTCGAGCAACCAAGGCTAGCATATGGATGTGTAAAGTTCAAGGAAGCAAATGAGAAGAGCCAGAGAGAAACCTAAGCCCAAGGCATCCAGCAGATTCAAAGATGAGAAGGCACTTATGGTTGGGGAGATGAAGAAAGGTTTGCAGAGAGAGATGGCATTTTGTTTAAAGAGGAGGAAAGGATTCAAAGATATTTTAAACAGCTGGAGAAGTAGGAACAAAGAAATGGAAGAGGGAAAGTTAGGGGCATGTATTGAGATGACCCAAGGTCCAATTTGTCTGGAGCTTAAAGTAGATGTGGGAGATAAAGCTAAAGTAGTTTGGGGATATATTATGGAGGATCTTGAGTGACCAGATGTGGGCGAGTCGCTGACTATTTTTGACATGATCAAACTGACATGATCAGAGCTGTGCTTTAAAGGTAAACCACCCTGTGGAGAATGGATTGGAGAGGGGCAAGAAGGGAGGACAATTAGGCGACAGCTGCTATGGTTCTAGGTAGGAAAAAGTGAGGGACTGACCACGGTAATAGCTGTGGGAAGGAAAAATAGGACTGATTCAAAAGACAAGGTGGAGGCCAGATAGGGTGTCAAGTGGATAAATGGGTCGAGTCCTTGAATTCTGCCAGACTAGAGTCTTGCCATCCTGGGCTGGGCTCCTGGATGTGAAGGCCAGGGTGGTCAGCTTTTCTACACTTCCAACTCCACTGGAGCCGGCCAGTGGAAATGCAACCTGCTTGTGAAGGAGAAATTGACTCTAGTCTATCTATCTCTCAAATAGAGGATATCTGCCTCCATCAATGGGAATGAAATTAAGCCATCAGATTCGAATGTTATTACACAATAAGTCACTTTGACGGAAACCTTTAGTCCATTAGTAGTCTCTCAACCTTAAGTACAAGATTTTCTCTGTTTAGAGAGAAATGAGAGAGAGGAAAAAGGAGGGGAGGAACAAGAGAAGGGAGGGCAGGGGAGGGCAGTCACATACAAACCTTCAGCCCCAAATTCATTTAAAAAGAACTTAAAATATAAATTTTATAAATGGATCAGAATCTGAGAAACACAAATGTACTGATTCTCCCACGGCTTCCAAATCTCTCTGTTATTCCTGCACTGCTGCCACCCACAAAGGAAGGTTTGGCTCCCAAAGAGGATCTCATCTGAGAGATTTTTTCCCCTGACCTCTCTTGTCTTCTCACACCTTGGACTTCTGCTCTTGGAAGTTCTAAGCCATTACTCAGGGAGACAGATGGATTTGTGGACAGTGTAGGGAACCCCAGCGGTTGCCTCCTCAGGTCAAACCCTGACCCACAAGGTTGGCCAACTGAGAGAGAGGTCAGCTGGTCCTTTCAACCCAGGAAGTTATCCTGGACACTCGCCTCTTGTTGCAGTATTTCTAAGAAGCATTGTTATTACAAGCACTCCTAGCCTTCTGGTTCAATGTGGACATACACTTCACAGGGTGGGGTCTCCATGCAAAAGGATGAATATTATTCTTGGTCCATTTCCCATGGTTTATGACAGTAACTAAGAAGATCCAGAGCATATTAACCCTATCTATTTGTAGGTTAAATAAAAAAAAAAAAAAAGGCACCAGGGATTGAACCTGGGACTTTGTACATGGGAAGCAGGTGCTCAACCACTGAGCTACACCTGCTCCCTCCTGCAATAGATATTTGAAGACATTTAGTACAATCTCCACCAACAATCCCTCATTCTTTCTTCAGTATGGATCAGCCTCTTTAATACCACATGCTGAATCCCACTCAGCCCTCAGGCTCCATGGGAGAAGGATGTTATGCTGGACAATTGCATGTGCAGAATTAGGCCCTGGCTCCCCTCTGAACTATCCCTGCCTGACTATGCATCTCTGGCTGCCCCATCTTCACCTTTCCTGTGACTCCCACTGCTTGTGCATTTGGTTCAGCCTGGCCTCCACTGAACCATCTTTCCTCTCAGGTTGTTACCTTCTTACTTGTGTTCCTGGTCTTCAAAGAGCCCCTCTCCTTCCTAGAATGGCATAGCCACAGCCTGCAGCACCAGGCTCCCATGCTGGCCCACACCCCCTTAGACCCTCAAAGAGACCACAAGAACAGAAACATCACAACCCAGCTACTATTCTCTGTGTGACTGCTCACCTCTGTGACAGTGTTAATAAATAGGAATGACCATCACTCTTTGAAGGATTTATTTCTAAGGGACAGATCATTGCTTCCTACTTTCCTATGAAGTGAAGCATTTTAACTTGCTCCTCCCAACTGACCAGACTGGGCAGAGCTGCTGCTCTGCATTCCGGGGGTAAAAAACCTGGGAATCTTGCTTGTCTCTGAAAATAATTGAGACTTTGTCCTCAGAGTCCCAGTTCATTAGGTCTCATGACCCAATGCTATCTTAAGGTAAATGTTGAAAATAACAATTCTGTATTAAGAGAAAAACCTGAATACAGTCCCTTGAGCTCTATTATAGATATCAGGAATGACTTATTAGTTTTCTTAAAGAAAAACATGCATACTAATTTTTTTTAAATTGGGGCATTATATGAGATTATATGTGGTTTAATTCAATAAACATTTGCTGGACAAATATTAGGCATCAAGTACAAGAGATTCAAGAAAAATGTGACACCAGCTCTGACCTCAAGGAGGACACGTATGACGGGAGCAGAACACACAGGGCCCCTGGACACGGGTACGATATCAGGAGGCCATGTTCCTTCAAAGTGAGCTCCTTCTTTCCCCAAACATCAGATCCCATTCATGCCCCCTGCTCAGATATCAACCTGCAAATTTTCAATTGCCATTATTAAACACACCTATTATAGATCAGTATAAATAGATAAATAGATAACACAAAATAAATAACACAGAACATATACAAATATAGTGTGTGTGTGAATTTTTTTCAAAAAGCCAATCTCTCAGCCCTAGTGCCATTTTGCTAGCAAACTAAACTGTTGCCTTTTTCTCTTTCCGGGTAGAAATATCCACGCCATGGAAGCTAAGTGGAGGAAGACGTGGATGCATAGGCTGAGCTCAGAAGAGGAAAGATGAGGCAGAGGTCCAAGTCAGCCATTAGTGTGTGCACCCATGGGGATCCAGGGGAGTAGGAATGTGGAATGCCAGAGACCGGGGACACTGGTACAAGTCATTGACTGCTTGCTACTGTCTAGAACTTCTCACAGTGGATCTAGAACTTCCAAAGTCGTCCAACTTCCATGAACACCTCTGAGAAACCCACCTTGCTCATACCAAATGTGGCAGTTTGAGATTATTTATGAAATTCAAAAAAAAAAAAGACATTGATTATGTTTGTAAACTGATCTGTTCCTCTGGGCATGATATCCTTTGATCGATTTAAATTCAAAGACTTTTCCTTTACTTCATTAAATCAAGATTAGGGCTTTGATTCAACCACATCATTAGGGCATGCAGGGTTAAGTCCCCACCCCCTTTGTGAGCTATATAAATGGACACTCACTCAAGGAGACACACAGAAGCAGATATGTAAGAAAAGAGAGAGAATTCTCTAGCTCAACTTTGGACAGTTCCCAGTCTCCTGAGAACTCATCAAGGACCTTCATCGGAGCCCCTGGTTTGCAGCCTGCCTGTGGAATTTGGACTTGAGCATCCCCATGGTCACATGAGAGAATTTTATAAAATCTTATACTATTTACAGATCTCTCCTGTTGATTCTGTTTCCCCAGAGAACCCTGACTAATACACCAAATAGTCCCTGTCAGTCCATTGCCCTGGACCTTTGACTTTCTGGACTAGTTCTGTTCTCAGTTGTGGCTGAGTATAACACATGTACAATAAATCATCTCTTCTGCTGTCTTAGCTGAAGAAAAAATAAAGCCAAGCCATCATCAGAAATGATACCAACCTCACCAGGACCACACTCGTCACAAAGCTCAGCTGAACTCAAGGTGGGTTAAGAATGTAAAATGCCACAGGGAAGTCACATTGAGGAAACAAAGGCCTTTAATATTTAAGTGAGATTAATTTTTTTTTCAATCATTTGAGTGATCACCATGTGCATTGTATTTATGTTTTATATCATTCTTTTCTTAATCCTTGTGTTTTTGAATGGTAACTTTTAATCCTTACCCACAACTTTGAGAAGAAGTATAATTTTCCCCATTTATGAATGAGGAAGCATAGGATCAAGGAGTAAATGACTCAAGGTCACAGATGCTAAATGGCAGAGCAAAGAATCCAACTCGGGTCTGTCCTATTCCAAAGACCATGCTGATAACCAGTGTGCCAATCGGAGTGTCAATCAGGTGCTGTTGTGGTCCAGGATGATCTGGGGAGAAAGTTCCAGAATGAGCCTCAAAGTCCAGGCTAGACTCTGAAAGACCATATCAGCATCATCACAGTTTCACACATTAAACTTGATCAACCAAAGAAACAGACATGGAGACCAAAGAAGCTCTATTAAGAGTGCAGGGTAAGGGGAAGCAGATGTGGCTCAAGTGCTTGGGCTGCCATTTGCCATATGGGAGGCCCCGGGTTCCATTCCCAGGGCCTTCTGGTGAAGGCAAGCCAGCCCATGCAGCACAGTGAGCTGACAGCCCTTGCGGCGCGGTAAGCTGGCGCAGCAAGATGACACAACAAAGGGAGACAAGCAGACACAGAAAAACGCACAGCAAAATAGACACAGCAAGCACAAGCAGCAAGGGGGCGATAAATAAATTTTTTTTAAAAAGATGTTATTTAAAAAAAAAGAGTCCAGGGTAAGGCTCTAAACAGGAAAGTAGCCTGTGGTTTAAAGGCCAGGGGAACTGAAACTATGGAATGGGAGATGGAGGGAAGCAGGAGGAGAAGGGATATGAATTGGACCCTGCAAGGGTTTGGAATGTGGACTGTGAATGAGGCAAGGGTATCAGGCTCATTCAGATTAGTCACTGGCCATGTGGGTGGGCCCACCTACCTAAGGGACAGTGGCAGGTCTGGGGCAGACCCAGGAGATTCTGCAGATTTGCACATAGGGCATTACAGATAGGTGGCACCTGGCTGGCACATTTCCCTCTGCACCAAGTAGAGACACTTACCCAAGAAAGAGCAGTGGCAGGCCCCACCCAAGCAGCAGCCAGGAGTCCTGTGCAGAGTCCACTGCAGGCTCTGGCTCTGGCCTGTGACAGCTCTCAGATACAACACAGGTAGCTCCCTGGGGGTTTTCTTGGGGAGGCTGAGCATAGTTCAAACAATGGACAACAGACTTCGATGGCCCTCCCAACCAAGCCTTTTTAGGTTACAGACAGTGCTGTGTTTATACTCCTGGCTCCCAGGAATGGAACATCCTTTGTTCACAGCCCCGTGCCCCACCTGCCATCTCCCCCCTCTGGCAAATGCCTAGAATCTTAGCAATCTGTGCAGACATGTTGCAAACCACTGTCAGTTCAAGTACACAATATTCCCTGATTTTAACCTTCAATTGCCTGCCCCGCATGCCTCCCACTCCAAGCACTGGTGGAAGGCAAATTCCACAAAGCAGCAGCGGGGCCCAGGGATCTTACCAGCTAGGAAGCAAGACAGCCAAGAACAAGGTGACTAAGATCCAGGATGCACAGTGTGTGCCAGGCATAGTGCTAGAGGCTTTACATCCCCACAGCCCGGTGAGCAAACTTTTATTATGCCCATTATACGGATGACAAAACAGGCTTAGAAAGTCTCACTTGCCCACATGCCAAAGTGAGTGAAAGAGTAGAGATTCAAGACTAGATGTGCTGCTTCTAAAATCTAGTGCCTCATCACCAGTCATGATGTTTGCAATTATTATTATTAGCAGTCATAATAACAATAACAGCATCAGTTTGTGGCCAGATACCATGCCTCGTGCTTTTTATGTAATAAGGTGTTTAATCCTTCCAAAGAGCTTTCACCTTCAGGCAGATACGATTATTATCTTTATTTTAGAGAGAGGATCTGAGGCACAGAGAGGTTAGTGGTCCTGAGGGCAGTGAGGGGAAGGTGACCAGTCCTCTGCATTCCCCATTTCCTTCCCCCTTCTCCTTGCCAGCGCCCACTCAGCTACTGGGGGCAGACTCAGGCCCATACATCTTCAAGTTCTTAATTCTTCATCTCCAGACCCCTGCTGAGGCAGGAGGATGCGGGGCCATGGGAGTGTGTGAGGGATGGCTTGGGGGCAGGATGTATATGTAATGGCCCCATAAAAGTTGCTCCCTGAGGAAGGTGGACAAAGAAAAGGTCACGGTCTTGAGCGAAAGAGGCAAAAATGGTTAGATGGGAAAGCCTGAGTGCTCCTGAAGCCCTGTTGCAGAGGCAGCAGCAGCAGGCAGGGAGGCCTGGGAGGAGACAAGGTCCAGCCATATAAATTAGCCTTTCCATGTGAGCAGCCCTTGGTCCCAGCCCACAAAGGACTTTCACAAACATGAATGCTTATTTTCCCTGGAAAGGTTCAAAGTTTCACATGTAAGATGTGACATATGGGAAAGGAAGTAGGAACATAGGGGAGGCTGCAGTTCTTAAGCAGATGGGAATATGCTGAGAGTGGTCCCAGCGGGGCAAGCCACACCAGAAGGTGAGTTGGTAGACCCTGGAATGTGTCAGGTGAATACAGGAAGAAGCCACACCAGCATCAGCCATGTCCTGCCATATTCCTGATGCTAATTGGAACACTCGCTCGAGAGGGGTCACACACCTCATTTGGGTGTGTCTCCAGTTAGTCACTTTGGTTATCACTCCTTAGGAACCCACTGAATTGCTGTTTCCTGAGACCTAGAATGGTCCAGGGGCCTGGAGGACAAAACCTCCCTGCTCCTCACCCCACTCCTAGGACAAAAGTCAGCTTTAACTCACTTTCACTGTGCACCTGCTAGATGCGATGCCAGGTACCATTCTAATTTTGAAGAAAAGGAAACTCACTTAGGGAGATAGGGGATGAAGGAGACTTGCTCAAAGTCTTAGAAATATTAAGTGGCAGAGCCAGAATCTAAACTTAGACCTCTTACTCCAAGTGCATTGCTCTTTTCACTGCAACATGCTGCCTTCTAGAAAAATCAGCTAACTCTGTGTTTTTTTCAGTTGTAAACCTAATGTTTAATAACTCTGATTACTTTGAATTCAGAAAAATGCCTGGCGATTGGGCCAGGATCTACTCTATAAATTCAACTTTGTTTTTAATACTTTCTGAGAAAGAGTACGGTATTCTGTAGATGGGAAAAGATAGATGATAGTTAGATAGATAGATGATTAGATAAATAGATAGATAGGTGGGTAGGTAGTAGGTTGGTAGATAGGTAGATGATAGATAGCTATAGATAGATGATATATTAGGTAGGTAGATGGATAGATGGATATATGGATAGATAGATATAAGTAGATGATAGATTAGATACATAATAATAATAGGTGATAGATGATAGATAGATAGATAGATAGATAGATAGATAGATAGATAGATAGATAATGATATGATATGATAAGATGATAGATAGACTTTAAACTAGGTTTGGGTCCTAGCTCTTCCATCAAACTTTGTCACTTAACTAGTTTCTTTTTCTGTAAAACGTCCTTGTCAAAGTCACTCTCACAGGACTATTGGGAGAAAACTACCTCTAACAGTACCTGGTACATTGACAGACTCTCACTATTCTCTTTGTGTTAAAATCACTCTTTAGAATTCTGTCCAAATTCCACAGCAAGGACCCAACTCAAACATTGTCTGAAACATTCAGGAGTCTGTTTTTGACATCAAGTTGGCCCATAGGTCTGACAGCCTGGTACCAGTAGAGTCCCACCCAAGAACATTTCCTTCAAAACAAGTTCCTGTTACAGAAACAGCCTTGGTTTTAAATATACTCCCTCCCCTCATAAAAATGCCCCAGCCAGCAGAAGCCATTCTATTTAAAATATTTAATTAATACCTTCACGGGGGTCTGTTCCTTATTAAAGACTCTTGGGGACCATGTCTTGGGGGCAATGCTTTGTTCTAAGCTGTTCTATGTGTTACAGATAAAGTGCTGGAATGTGCTTTCTATTAAAAGCAGGGAAGCTTGCCTGCCTGCTGTTGCAAACCCCTTTGTCATCATGGTGACACATTAAGGCATAATCCAAGCACAACATACAAACACAAACAGTGTAAATCCACCCACTTAGTAAAAAGAGTCCCAGTAAAACCACAAGAAAGGTCTGGTAATCAGCCGAGCAGATTAAAAACTGAATGAGTACTTCCCTTTCCTCATTACCCCCACTGAAGAGGCCACAAAGGCACATGGCTGCCCAAGCAAATGAGAAAAACACAAAGGCACCCTGCTCTGTCCACCTCGAGCATCTTCTGGGCTTCTCAGCCTTGAGCAAGTGAGAGGAGCCTTGGTTAAATGTCCTGCCTTCCAAGCAAGCAAACACTCCCTTAGCCCATCACTGTCTTGCTTAGTGAAGACTGGCAAAATGCTGGCAAAAACGCGTTCCATTTTTGCTAAGTGAGTAAATTTTTTTTTGGATTATGAAAGCAGTGTAGGCTTAATTTTGGGAACCTAGGAAAATACAGAAAAATATGAAAAAGAAAATAAAATACACTTGGGTGTATTTGTCTCCTTCTGCGTGTGTGGTTCCACAAACTGCAATTTCCACCAGGTTACACTTATTTCCTGCTTCTTTTCTCTTGCTCTTATTCCCTGAGCATTTCCCACTATTTCTTTTAATTGTCTTTATCCACATTGTATTTAATCTCAGAGGAGGATACCATCGGAGGGCTGGACCAACATCAATAGAATCAATTATTTCCCATAGGGTAAACACTGAGCTGCTTCTTTCACTATTGTAAACAATACTGTGATAAGCATCTTAGTATATCAGCCTTCCTGCGCTTTTGGATTATTTCCTTGGGATAGTTTCCCAGAAGAATGACTGAATCAAAGGCTATGGATAGTTTTAAAGTTATTTGATATATTTTACTAAACTTATCTCCCAAAAGGCTGTGCCTGCATATGAGAATGCCTATCTCATCACACTCTCTTTGTTTTATATTTTTTCATTTTTACTAAGATATATAGACACATCTACATAATTTTTAAAAGTAGAAAAACATCATGAGACTGCTGCCCCTTTTTATACATCATAGGAGCACAGCTACCATCCCTCTTTTTGCCCTGCCAATTACATAAAAAAAAGACCTCGGGGGGGATGGGTCTCAGAGCCCCCCTGAAAGAAGGTTACACCCCTTCTCCCACCTGGAGTGAATTGGGAAGGAACACTGAGGGTCTTTTGCAAAAATCTAGCATGGTTGAGAGCAAGGATATAAACTTTGGCTCCTGCACTGCTGCCAAGAGTTTGTTTATTTTTCTCTACTTTTCTCTTTGATAATCAACAAATTTAATGCCTTCATTAAAAAATCTCACAAGTCTGTTCCCTTTCCCAGGAGCAGAATGAAGTAATCTAGTTCCCACATTCTGACAGCATGATTCAGGGACCACAAAAGAAAATAGCTCCCTTCCCCTAGAGCCAGAGATAGTTAAAATAACAGCAGGCTCACTAACGCAATCAAGCAAAAAATATTTTGCACCAGAGCTTTAGAAATCTTCTGACACTTAACCTGCCCAATAAGTCCTTCTGCATTCCTCCTACAAGAGTTTAG
Source organism: Tolypeutes matacus (assembly GCA_026826555.1). Taxonomy (NCBI): domain Eukaryota; kingdom Metazoa; phylum Chordata; class Mammalia; order Cingulata; family Chlamyphoridae; genus Tolypeutes; species Tolypeutes matacus. The sequence goes on along the minus strand of JAKSZT010053764.1, from coordinate 975,901 downwards.
TCTTCCCTCTATCTGGCTATAGCCATACCTTGAAGCTTATTTGACCACTCCTATCAGAAGAACCCGTTTTCTCCTTTTTGGAGACACATGCAATGCTTTTCTCAAGAAAGGAAATCCTAGTGGCAAAACCTCAAATGTCCCTGGCCTTTGCATCCTACCTCAAGCTGATGCGGAGATAGGGTGGGGCTGGGCATCTCACCCCTTGGGGGTTTGGGTAGGACAAGCTTGGGAAGTACCTTCAGCCTTCTCATCCCTAACTCACAGCAAACACACAAGACATACCCAAATCCACTGGGAATCTCAGCTACATTTCATAACATGGTTGTAAAGCAGGTCCAAGTATGAATTCGTTAGCCTCGGGTTTTATGCTGAGTGACTCTGAAATATCTGATTAAAGAGACTAGCTTTGGTTTCCACTCTGAAAGCCTGGCCTGGATTTATTGCTGCCTCACCGACAGCCTCACACAGGACTGCCTCAAGCCTTGGTCTCTCCACTTAAGTGACAGGGAGATTAACTATTTCACTGCTGGATGCCAGCTCTGCATGGTTATTTCTGCAAAGGGGTTTATAAAGCGCAGAGAAAAACCTGACTATCTGGCCTGAGTACTCTGTTTTGAAGTGAACAGAAGATATTTAGAAAGAGTACTTTGTAATAAACACATTTAAACTTTGTTTTTAAATTTAAAAATACACTGAGATACAGAAAAGACTCTTCAGCCCAATGATCCTCAATGGTATTTTAAATAAAACGTGTAAGTTTAGAAAGTTTAAACCTTCAGAGAGGTAAAAAATTAAAAGTGTGAAAATGCAAAGCCTATTTTACCCAGAGGAATCAATATAAAGTCCATAATATATTTATTTTTACAGATAAATTAGTCTTGATTTAATCATTGAGTTTTAATTATGCTAGGTTTTCAGGAACACAAGCCTCATATAAAATGAAGACAGTCCTGCACTATTTTCATTCTTCTACTTTACAGAGGAGGAAAACAAGTCAGTGAGTGAGAAAATAACTTACCTAAAGTCTTGTGGGTAATAAGTTTCAGAACAAGGATATGGACCCACGTGTGTCCTGGAATCACCAGGCCACCCTTACCAGCTCCTTACAGCTCACCTGGCTCATTGTGGTAACTAGCCAGCATCCCGCTGCCAGTTCCAAGGTCCGCCAAGCCATGATGAATCTGATGATTTTTGCCGTGGGCTAGTCAAATATCTTAAATGACTCTCCTCTTCATAACGCCCTCTTTGGAAAATGGATTTAATATAGAAAACACCATCTAGCACAAAGTTACTTCGAAACATGCATCTTGATGTAAGTGGGCTCTACCAAGCAGACTAACACCATTTTTTACAATGTTCTATAATTCAGTGGTATTAATCACATTTACAATGTTGTGCTACCATAACCACCATTCATTACCAAACTTTTCCCGCACTCATTAACACTATTTTGCTCCCCGCGGGCTGCAGCGTCTGCTCGCTTGTGGCGTCTGCTCATTTAGGTATCTGCTCATTGCGGTGGTGTGGTGTCTAGCTCGTTGTGGTGGGTGCAGTGTCTATCTGCTCGTCTTCTTTAGGAGGCACCGGGACCCAAACCTGGGACTTTCCATTTAGTAGGCAGGCGCCCAACTGGTGGGCCACATTCAATTCCCTACTATTTTAATACTCACCAAAGAGTCTATATAGGTGACTTCATATCTCTGTTAAAGACTATGTGATAAGAGCAACTAACACTCTAACAATGCTTAGGTCAAAAGTGGCAATGATGGTCTTCATTTTTTCCCTTAAACCCTTTGTGAAGGAGATTGACCTGAATAGTTATCAAGTACTCAGTAACGACAGTGTACCAGGCGCTGTGCTAAGGGCTTTACGTGCATCAGCATATGTAAGCACATAACTCTGTGGGGTAGGAACATATAGAAGAGGACACTGAGGCTCAGAGAGGCAATTGAACTATCAAAGGCCACCCAAAAGGTAAGTGGCCAAGCCAGGATTCGGATCCAAATCCGTGATGATGGAAGCTGGTGGTGTTTCCACTACCCCAGGTGACCTTGGCGATTCAGAAAGATTCTTTAACTTCTCTGGGCCCTTCCAGAGTGATGTAGGACCTCACCACAAAATGAACAACACCTATTGACAATCACTATAGATCTTTTAACCACAGTCAACCAAAACTTCAAGGCCCAAAGCACAGCAATTGATCTGTCATTACTGCAGGCAAATACAAAGTGTCAAGTCTTTGCTATGGTGGTATTATTTATTCCTCCCCAAAAGACCGCACAGATGAAGACCGGAAGGCTTCTGCTAACCCATGGTTGGGATTTAGCTGCCCATTCCTGGCTGGGATTAAAACTCATCCTCCATGTCCTGCCTATGGCCCTTGTGTGTGGGTTACCAGCATCCACAGATTGGGCAGAGGATGGCCAGGTGGCTGTTAGCTGCCCTTGTCTCCTCCCATGAACAATATCATAATCACACCCCTTTACTTTCCAGAATATATTATTTTCCAAGATGGACTATTTTGTACATCACCTTCACAGTTTCTACCATATCTGCATACAACTTATAATACTATTTACTGGCTGTTTGTTTTTTAATCTTGCCTGTTTTGTTTAAATTCATTTGCAAAGGGAAAATTTATCTAATTATCTTAAATGGAAAACCTGTGTCAATTGCCATAAATAGAAGGTAACCAAAAATAAACAAAACAAAAACAAACATTATTAAATTTTATTTAGATATTATTGCCTGCCCCCACACACACACTCTCTCTCTCTCTCTCTCTGCTTGAAAAAAGATTACGAGATGTGAAAGAAATGTTTGAGACATGGTAGCACTGAAGTGAGACTTTCTTCTAAATTAATTGGAAGATTGAAAGAAACTTGAAAAGGAAATAACTTTATTACCCTATGATCAATGCCATTTAAACTGGGTCTTTGTCCTATCTACCATCCATTCCATCCACATTTGGGGAAATCTGCTTTCTACTTTTCAAAGTGCTCTCTATACATGACTTCATTTGAGCCTAACAATCACCTTCTAAATAAGCAGGTCCAATATTTTACACTTATTTTCTAAATGGGGAAAATTCCAACAAGTTCTATGTACTCTTAGAAACTCCTAAACCCCAAGCAAGCCTCTTTTTGGAGTTTAGAGTCGGACAACTGTACCCCAGACCAGGGAGTGGAATGAAAAAAGGGGTAGAAGGGGATGGCAGGAAACACTGCTAAAGAGATGACTTTCTTTAGTTGCCTCAGCCCCTTTGTTGGTCTTGAGTCAAGTGCTACACAATTGAAACCAAAACTAGGTTCAGAGACACATGCTAAACCTATGACCAAGTTTCTGGAACTGTCTCTGACTGAGCTGCAGAGGGTGCTGGGATAACATCCACTTCTCCCAGGGAAGGTGGGACCAGGCTGCCTTTGCTCAGCTGCAGCAATTGACTTGACCACAAGATTTTTTTTTTAAATTGTGGTAACATAATATAAAATGTGCCACTTTAACCATTTTTAAGTGTGCCATTCAGTGGCATTAGTAACATTTACAATGTTGTGCTACCATCACCACTATCCACTACCAAAATTTTTCATCACCCCAAACAGAAACTCTTTACCCATTAAGCAGTAACTCCCCATTCCTCCTCCCCCCAGCCCCTGGTAACCTCTAAACTATTTCCTGTCTCTATGAATTTGTTTATTCTAGATATTTTATATAAGTGGAATCATGTACTATTTGTCCTTTTGTGTCTGGCTTATTTCACTTAGCCTACTATTTTCAAGGTTCATCCACGTTGTAGCATTTATCAGAACTCCACTCCTTTTTATGGCTGAATAATATTCCATTGTTGTATATATCACATTTTGTTTACTCATTCATCTGTTCATGGACACTTGGGTTGTTTTCTCCTTTTGGCTATTGTGAGTGGTGCCGCTATGAATATTACTGTACAAGTATCTTTTTAAGTCCCTCTTCCAATTCTTTTTAACCACAGGATATATCAGGTCCTTCCTTTTATGACTTTGTTTTGCAAATTGGTGACCCGGGTTTCAAATCAGAGGACCCTCTAAATCAGGTTCTTAACCAGGGGTCTGTGAGCTTGAATTGAAATTTAAAAAAAAAAAAAAAACATTATTCTTGTGGGGACATGTTGGTGCAGGTGTGATACATTTATTAGATAATACACAGTATAGTGTGGACTTAGTAAAGGGTCCGTGGTTTTCACCTCACTGGCAAAGGGGTCCATGGAACAAAAAAGGTTAAGAACACCTGCTCTAAACCCTGATTTTTAAAGTATGATGACCAGTGGCATTGACATCACCTGGGAGCTCATTAGGGATGCAGCCTCTCAGCACCCCACCTCCAGATGGGCTGAATCATAATCTGCATTTTAACAAGGTGTCCAGGTGATTCAAATGCATATTAAACTTCCAGAAGCACTACTTTAAATGACTGTGTTCAGGAGAGCACCCTGGAAATGAGGCCAGGGATACTTCAGCTGTGTGGTCTTCAAGCTCAGCAGCGGGAACCCACTAAGAATGCTGCAGCTGTTATGAGCATGGTTCTAATTCCAGATTTCCCTACTTACCAGCTGTGGGCTCTTGAACAAGTGGCTCGGCCTCTCTGGACCTATGTTGGCTCATATGTAAAAGGAGGAGAGCAGAAGCTCCCTCCCAAGGTTGCAGGGCACAGTCCCCGAGCATGTCTGGAGAGCACTTGGCTCAGTGCCTGGCACATGGGAAGTGCCCATTCAAGCATTCATTTGACAAATATGCATTGAGTGCCCACTATACCCAGGCTCTGGAGCTTCAGCACTGACCAGAACAGATGAAGTCCTTGCTCTCAAAGTGCTTACATTCAAGGCGTAAGAAAGAAAGAAACAGAGAATTAAGAATTTCAGTAGTGAGAAGGACCCTGGAGAAAATAAATCATGTGAGAGAGTAATGGGAATGGGTGAGGGGAAGACACCATTAGCAGGGTGGTCTGGGATGGCCGCTTTGAGGAAATGATATTCAAGCCAATACCCAAACAGGGAAAAGGGGCAGCAAGGTGGAGATCTGGAGGTAGAGCATTCTGGGCAGAGGGGATACCAGGCAGAGGTGCAAGAGCCCTGATGTGGGACACACTTGGTATGCAAGAGGCTGGAGGGTAGGTGTTATGAGATGAAACTGCAGAAATAGGTGGCTTCATCTCTCTCACAGTCATTATCTCTCTGAGACCTCACCCTTCAGCTCTAAATCCATTCCATCCATATCTACCTACTGGCTCCAGTTAGCCATTCATAGCCACCCCTCAAGCCAGATGATGGAGAGGCACAGAGACCAAGGGTGCTCCTTGTCCCAGTGTCCAGGGTCCCCAGAGGTTTACTGCCTGAGTTCCTGCTGTGGAAGAGTCACTTCAGACCTTACGCTGAGTGCTTTGGCTACAGAAGTGAGACTGTCCCATGTGGAGCACGTCCTGAGCTTGTCCGGAGGGAACTGATAAGCAGAACAACCAAACCAAATCCGATGGGATGTATGCCCAAAGCAGCCAGTAAGAATCAAATTTGGGGTTTTCATCAGAAACTTATCTATGGCTTGGTGTTAGCTGTGAGCCAGACAAGTATTCCCTCAACAGGGTCAGCCAAAATTCAAGGAAGTCTTGGGCACTGGGAAAAATTTTAGCTTGTTTCAGAGGCTTAAATCTCAACTGAGGCATCACACATGCTATATATCCAAAATCACAAATACAAATAACAGATGCCTCCCAATCCTTGGAGGCAGGATAAGTCTCACCATTCTTATTTTGCAAATTAAAGTTCTAATGCTCAAGGAGTTCACAGAACCTCTTTAGTGGCAGAATCAGAATTGGAGCTCCCAACTAAGTGGCCTTTCCAATGGACCTGTCATTGCCAGAGGTAGCATACTTGTTTCCCCCTCAATCTTCCCCTCAAGCACATGTTTCTTCCCACCATCCCCAGCCTCCGCCCCACCCCCACCCCAACTACTGCTATTGCTGACTTTGACTTATCCTCCCCATCGCTATCTTCGTTTTGTCCAAAAGCAACATACACTCTTATGGAAATCAGTAAATGGGAGAATGTATATATAAAACACATACACACACACACATATATATATAATTTTGTTTAATCCTCTAAATTATGTGGTAAGAATAATCACCCCAAATCTATAGATGATGAAATTTGAGGCACAGAGATGTCCCACAGCCAGCCCATGGAGCTGGAAAATAAACAATATCTACTCAGATTTTGAGTTCTTAGCCACTAAGGTACAGTGCTTTTGCTGTTTTGCTGGAAAAGGCAATGAAATGGATTCTCTCCTTGAGCCTCCAGAAAGGAACATGGCCACTGCCAATACTTTGATTTTAGCCCAGTCAGATCCATTTTTTGTATCTGAGCTCCAGATCTGTAAGACAGTAATTTTTTTGTTTCTTTGAAGCCATTCAGTTTGTGGTAATTTCTCCCAGCAGCAATAGGAAATGAATACAGTACATTATCTAGCCGTCTTTGTACCTTGGTGGAGTCATGTGATTAGTTATTGCCAATGGGGTATGAGCAGAAGTGACAAATGGCACTTCTGAGCTGAAATGGTAAAGAAGCTGGGTGCCTTCTCCACCCATTCTCTCTTCCTTGGTCTGCCAGCTGAGCATTGACACCCACATTCCTTGGCTCATGGCCCCTTCCTCCATCTTCAAAGAAGCAACATCAGACAAAATCTTTCTCACACTGCCATCTCTCTGTTTCTGTCTTCTGCCTCCCTCTTCCACTTATAAGGACCTTTGTGATTATACTGACCAACCCAGATAATGCAGGAAAATCTCCCCAACTCAAAGTTAACTGACTAGCAACCTCAAATCCCCTTTGCCATATAACCTACAATATTCATTATTAAGGAATTGGGATGTGGACATCTTTGGTGGGTCAGGATTCTGCCTACCACACATGGCCCCCTAGCTAAGCAAACAACTCTTGGCAACAACGTCACACTATGAAAGAGTTGCTGCCACACTGGATAAATCACCACTACTCTCACCATTTTAACAACCACCAAACACTCAGCCAGGTAGATCTAGTTTTAGGTGATTTAATTCTCAAGAATCTTTATTTAATTTTGTAAATCTATTTGCTCAATTAAAAAAAAACACTCTCACATTGGAAGGAAGAGTTCCCGGATCCTATCTCCATCCCCCCAAAATGTAAAGATCTCACTGAGAGAGAATCAAATATTGTTAAGACTTAGAAAAAGTTAAATTCCACTTTGGGTGGAGCCCAAACCTGAAAGGTTCTGTTCCAGAGGAAAAATGTACTGAGAACACCTCTACTGGAGAAAGGGGGGTTATTTCACAGTCTTAATTAGACCATGTCTTCCTTTGACAATCAACCTAGACAATGTTTACAGCTACACAATCTCTGTACAGTGTGCCAGCATCTCACCTCCTCCCCAAGTGGGGCCATTTGTTTTGAAGAATGCCTTAGAGGCAGCACAAATGCATTTAACTAGTTGCTTTGCTAATTACATCACACATACCAGAGTTACCAAGGCTGGCTGAATCTAATTAGGGTAAATTCATACATACTGAGATTTCCAATACATCCAGAGAAATGTTCTGAAGATTTCAAGCTTTGGAAAAAAGTCTGTATTAGAGTCTGGCCACATTGTACTGTTGGTTTGGAGTGATATAAACACAAATCAGTGTATCTGATTCTCCTTGTAAAGTTTTCAAAGGGCCATTGGGAACAGTGTACACCTTCCACAGTTAGAGAATTGTGTGCTGAGAGCACAAACATCCCACCTCTTTGGATGAAAAAAAAAAAAAATATTTTCACCTGCCCCTTCATTTCACAAGCCTTTACTGAGCATCAGCCTTTACCAAGAGCTCTGTGCAATGATGCAGGGGAAACAGAAGAATGAGGCTAGCTCAGGGCAGGCAGGATATGGGGGGTGCCAAGCAGTCTAATAATTTGGTGCTATTTTACATGAATATTCTTTAACAATTTGATACTTTTTTACTGCAGGTGGGGAGGAAATGATTTAATAATCATGGTATGCAGAAGTAAATTCATCCATTAATTTACTTTCACTAGCTAAAACAAAAATCTGCAAAAAGTTCCATTTTCTGGAGTTCTTTGTTTTCCTATGGGTATTAGATGGTGATATTTTTCAAGTCAGACAACTTCTTGGGCAGGAGGACATGTTAGAGAGTTTCAAATTTAGGCAATAGAAGAAATCACTCATTGCCAGTTAAGAGCATCCTATGAGCATTACATGCTTTCACAATTGTGGCTGATTGCATGCCAACAGCAGGCCACTGTCCCCTGGATGGTCTCAGGGTAGTGTGGTGATTGGTTACTGTGAAAATTGCATGTGCTTGTCACAAAACCCCTCAACAGGTTGAGGAGGACCCTGGAAAGAAATGCTTGTGTTTCCATTCCAGGTTGCCATCTCCTATAGCAGAAGAGTAACAGTCTCATTTTGCCGCTCCACAAGGAATCATGCCAGGTACCTGAGTTAATTGGCACTATACGTTTTTTTGTTTTTGTTTTTTTTTTTATTTCATTCACTCAACAAATATTTATTTTGTGCTCACTATATGCCAGGAACTGTTCCAGGTACTGAGCATTTTCTGAACAAGAAACCAGATAATATTCCTGTTTATATGGAGTTTACATTTTAGTAGGGTGGGGGAGGGAGGATAATAAACAAACAAATAAATCTACAGATTAATTTCAGATAGTCATCAGTTCCATGAGGGAAATAAAATAGGGTGATGTGATAAAGAATAAGTGTGCCAGACATTCAAGAGTTCAATAAACATACTGCTATGAGTTAATTGAGACTTTTATTTTTAACTGAGTCGAGTTAAGATCCAGTTGGTGAGAAGAGCTGCTGATGCCAAGGTGGGAGATGTGAGAAGAGGGAAGAGCAGTCCAGTTAAAGGCAACAGCAAATGGAAAGGTCCAAGTGAGACTGTGGCATCAAGGAATAGATGGGCCTGGAGCAAGTGGTGAGCTAAGAAAGGGATAGGCAGGAATCCAGATTTTATAGGCTACAGTAAGGAGATTAGGTTTTATTCTAATGTGTTGGGAAACCATTGAAAGGTTTAATAGAGGGAGTGACAGGATTTGATTTTACCCCTTTAAGAGATATTGTCAGTTACTGTGTGGAGAATGGATTAATTTGGGGAAAGAGAGAAACAGGATAAATACTTAAGTCATATTTCAGGAATGTAAGCCAAAAATAAGGGTGACTTGGACTATGATTGTGATTGTGCAGCATTGGTGATGAGAAGATATGTTTTGGAGGTGGTGCCTAGAGGACTTGCTGATGGTATGTGGGAAAGAGTCAAGGACAATGCAGGTCCCATTGGCTGAGAAGGGTAAGATGGTGCTGGGGTGGTGGTGGTGGTGGGCAACAAAATTGGAGACCCAAGGAATCAAGAGTTCCATTTTAGCCGTGTTACATATGTTGGTGCAGACTGGATTTATATATATCAAGTTGGAAGTTGGATGTACTTGCTCATATAGAGGTCAGAGCAAGAAATATAAATTTAGGCTCACTGATGAATAGAGTATATTTAAAGCTATGGGCCCAAGAAAAGAGCGTAGATAGAGACTAATTCCAATGATGTTTTAGTGTCTCTTCTTAGATTGGTGCTCCGGGCTGGCACATGTGCACAAGATATAGACACATTTATGCATGTATATATAAGAAACTAATAACAGCAATTGCCTCTGGGCAATGAGGACAAGATGGCTGAGAAACAGAGATGGGAAGGAGACTTTGGTACTCTGAGTTTGAAACCATATGCATACATTACCCTATTAAAAACCAATCAAGATCATGGAGTGAGACATTTCAGGGCTCATTCCCCCACAGAAGCTTTGAACAACCAGAAAGAACTGGCAGAAACATCTTTCTCAAATCTCCAAAAATAATTAAAGAACTTCAGTAACATGGTGAGCACTTGAATCAAGAAAAAGGCTACTTAAAAAAAAAAAAAAAAACACGTTGAACTGCATAAAGGACCTAGTTTGCCAGAAAAAAAAAAAAAAAAGAAAAAAGAAAAAAGAAAAAGGCTACTTAAAAGCAGTAGGATATCATGGGGCTCTGGCTGACTCCTCCTCCACCCCTTACCAGTTCAGCACAGAGCCAACCTGTACTCCCAGTGTGGGTCCCTGGTTCCAGTTCCAGAGTGAGCAGAGTAACCCTTGTGCACATAGAAGGAGCATATATAACTGACCCAATATGCCTGGCCTGAGAGACTCACCATCCCAGAACTTGCCCTGTGTATAGAAGGCAGCTTACAGAGCTCCCCTCCAGAACACTGTGGGGCAGTAGTCAAGTGACTGTGTGGAGCAAGAGATTGCTGGTTGTAGAACACACAGTGCAGTTCCTGGGACCAGGAGGAAACTATTTCTAAGGGAAGAGGAAATATTCGTATACATCTAAATGGGGAAATTCCTAGGGCCACACATGCATACCCAAGACAAGATGCATGACAGAAAGCACAAGGAGACCTTGTGCTAGTCTCTAAACTCATTGTATGGATAAGCTCTGAAGGATAGCACTCACACAGGTCAATCTGCAAAGACTGAGAAAGGTGTTTTCTTTCCTTCTTTTTTTTTTTTTTAGGGGTCTCAGACTATAAATTCAAGTGATAACACATCAAAATATCAAAATGTCCAGGTTTCACCAAAAGATTACAGAACATACATAGGAGCAGGAAGTGATGGTCCAGGAAATGGAGAAGATTATACATTAGAAACCAGAAATAAGGAGGAAAAAACCTGGGACAAAGACTTGGGGAAAAAAAAGGTCCTAAATATGCTAAAGGAAAACATGGACAAAGAACTAACTGAAATCAGGAAAACAAAAGATGAACATAAAGAGAATATCAACAGAGAGATGGAAATTATTAAAAGGAACCAAACTGAACTGCAGACCATAGTGACAGAAATTAAAAATTTCCTAGATGGGTTCAACAGCAGATTGGAGCTAGAAGAAGAAAGAATCAGTGAACTCAAAGATAAGGCAATTGAAATCACCCAGAGGAGTGGAAAGAGGAAAGAGTGAAGAGAAGTGAACAGAGTCTGAGGAAACTTTGGGACACCATCAAGTGTACCAATACACACATTGTGTGAATCCCAGAAAGAGAAGAAAGAGAGATAGAAGCAGAGAGAATATTCAAAGACATAATGGCTGAAAACTTCACAAATTTAAAGAAAGACATGAATATACATATCTAAGGCACTCAACAAACTCCAAACAGGATAAACCCAAATGGAATCATATGGTGAAATATGATAATCAAACTGTGGAATGCCAAAAAAAGAGAATTCTAAAAGCTGCAACAGAGAAGTAACATGTCATGTATAAGGGAGCCCCAGTAAGATTAAGTGCCAATTTCACATCAGGAACCATGGAGGCAAGAAGGCTTTGGGATGACATATTTAAAGTGCTGAAAGCAAAAAATTGCCAACCAAGAATTCTAAATCCAATACAACTGTCTTTCAAAAATAAGGGAGAGATTAAGTCATTCCCAGATAAACAAAAGCTGAGGAGTTCATCTCCACTAGATCAGCCCTACAACTAATGCTGCAGGTTGAAAGGAAAGGACAAGAGACAACAGATTGGAACAACATGAAATAATAAGGATCTCTAGTAATATAGGTACACATAAATGCCAGTACTATTGTATTTTTTGTTTGTAACTCCACTTTTTACTTTCTATAGGATCTAAAAGGCAAATGCAAAAAATAGAATGATAAATTAGTAGTTTTGGACTGATAAATGTATAAACATGCAATTTGAACTACATCAAGATGGGGGAATGAAGGGGTACAGGAACACTGAAGTTTAGTGGGTATCTAAGCAAACAAGAATGGTATAGATTTAGGATGTTACATTTAAGCCCCATAGTAACTACAAAGAAAATATCAGAGAATACACAAGCTCATAGAGACAGAAATTAGAGTACAGGTTGCCAGGGGTGAGGGGGTCAAGAGGAATGGAAAGTTAATCATAGTGGGTGTAGGTTTTCTGTCTGGGGAAATGGGAATGTCATGGTAATGGAAGGTGGTAAGGGTTTCGCAACAGTGTAAATGTGAGCAATCTCTTTGAATGATATGCTTGGGAGTGGCTGAGATGAGAAAGCTTATGTTAGAGATATGTTCCCACAATTTAAAAGAAAAAAAGAATGGGCAACTAAAGAGACAATGATAATTAAACGCAATAGGTGATCCTGGACAGGATCTAATAAAGAAGGAGAAAAGACCCCAAAGGACATTTTGTAGATAACAGTATATGAAAAAAATTGGAATATAGACTGTAAGCTATAGATCAATGTTAAGTTTCTTGACCTTGATGACTACACTTAACGATGGTTACATAAGTGAATATCCTTGTTCTTAGGAAATGTACATGGCAGATTTAATGTTAAAGGGCCAGGATCTAAACAACCTATACACTCAAGTGTTCAGAAAATGGATGGTAGATGGATAAATAGATAGATGATTGATAGATTGATGGATAAATAGAAAGAATTATACAGAAAATGTGGCAAAATGTTAAAATTAGTGGTTCCGGGTATCTGGGGGGTTAAGGGTGTGTTAGAGTTCTCTGTATTTGTAAGATTTTTGCAACTGTCCTGTAAATTTGAAGGTATTTCAAAATAAAAAGTCTTTTTAAAGTGGGGGAAAAAGCCAATAAGATATAATATCCTCTCATGTATTCTTTTTTGTCAATTTTGTACCAAATTCATTTGAAGAGGGGAAATCCTATTAAATAAAAAGTAAGTTGAGAACATAGGGGGGAAAAAAAGTAACAGAAAGATGAAGATGGTAGTCATTTGACTTTGTAACTAGAGATTAGGGTTTGATGGAGGGAACAGAAATAACAAAATCCATCCTGTGGAATTATGATCATTGGAGTAAATGTTTTTTAACACTTAGCAGAATGCCTGGCCTGTTTAAGGTGTCCAGTAAATGTGAGCTTATTATTATCCACAGATTGCATAATAGAATCACACATCATTTAGTGATTTTGCAGGTTTAACTAGGGTGGAGTGAATTCTCCAGTTACTCTTTCCGCATTGTACATCCAGATGGTAGCATCTGGTGAGGGCCTTCTGTGAGTCTGCAGGACCCTGAATGTGAGGAGAGAGCCGGGGTAGGGTGGCTGGGCCCAGAGCCACCATCCATACTCAGCCTCGGCCCAGAGGGCATCGGACCGAGACCACACCTTTCTTTTTAGGCCAGTGGTCCTTGTAGTAAACACCTGCCCAGCCCTTCAGCTCTTGAAAGTTCCCCTTATCCAAAGGGGTGGGTGGTCCCCAGTGCCCACACTGGTACAGTGTGATCCCACCCCTTGAACACAGCCTATTGGATAAGGGGAAGAAGGTGGGGGCACCTAGCCCAAGCTGAGCCAATTAGACTTTCTCCTGTGGAAATCTGGAACTTGGACCAAAGAAGAATCGTGTTAGTCTCACTGTGTAGGAACTATGGTCTCTAACAGCAGAAACATCTAGTCGCAGTCAGAAAAACGGAAAGAATGAGGCCCCGAGGGCTTTCCTTTTATGGTTCCAAGCCCTTCCAGGGGCACAGTTCCCTTAGTGTCTTTGTGTTTTGTGATATGTCTCCGGGTGCTTAGAATTCATGCCCTCTTTTATTTATTCTTTTATTTTCCTTAAGGCAGTTTGATGTGGTTTCTGTTTTTTTTTTTTTTTTTTGCAACTAAAACACCCAAATCAATGCAGACATTGATAACAAGGTAAATCCCAAACTCCCACAGATAGTCACAGAGTAACCTGGGGTGAGGCCAAAACAACTGCTAGCCAGCTCGAGATCAGCTTTGCCATCGCTCCCCAAAGACAAGCAATGCATAGGGGAAAGGATGTCTGTTTGGGTGGGCAGAGTAGTTAGGGCTGCCGGATGGCTGGGGAGAAGAGGAGGAGAGCTAGGCATAAGAGGCTTCCCCAAAGAATCCACTGGGGCTGTCAAGGGGAGGAGAACTACTGCCACTCACCCATCAGGGTCCATCCAGGAAGACAGAAACCATTCAGGGGATTCAGGACGGGGAATTGGTAGCACAGGTGATAAAAGAGAAGCTAAAGGAGACAGTGAGGCTATCCAGGGGCCAGCAAGAGCAGAAAGCTTCCACCATGCCTCAACTGGAGGGACAAAACCAGGGCCAGGTAAAGGGAGACTGGAGCCATGGCATTCACTAAGGCGAAGTGCGGACTGTGGCAGCTTCTCCCCTCCTCCCACCCTCAAGTCTGCCAAGGCCTCCCATCAACTGGGGATTGAGCTGACAGCGGAGACTGGGAAACCCAGCCTGCAGATCAGGGCCCTGCCACACGGAAACAACTGGAAAGGCAAGGGGAGTGAAGAGGAGGCCAAGCCAGCTGAGGACGGCCCACTCACATTCTAATTTAAGCCTCACAACAACCTGTGAGGTAGGAATTACTGTCTTTATTTTACAAATGGGGCCACCAGGACTCAGAGAAGTTCAGTAGCTCCTTCCAGATCACCAGCTCCAAACTCCACTCTGTCTCTTGAGTTTGCACTTGGGGTACTTGTCAAGGCAGTGGGGACTGCCCTTCATCCCTGCAGGTTCCACCCTGATTCCTTTTCTCCTCTACCTGTACTTTCCCCACCTGGCAACCTCCTTTAGCTTTACCAACAAAGCACTGGAGGGAACCAGTGGACAAGGACGGGCCCTACAGCCATTTGGTCACCACCAACATTGCCCCCTCTCCTGCTCTCTGCTCCTGCTCTTTGGGCTTTTTCTCAGGGTGCAGACCATGTGTGCTCTCTCTCTTCTCCAGACCTCAACATGGCCTAACTCTGCTTCTCCTGGCCAACTCCCTTTTCATTTTTGAGGTCACATGTCAGTCATCACTTCTTCAATGGGCCCTTCTCTGACCTTTCAGACCAGCCTATCACGTGCCCCCTTGGCTGTCGGTAATTCCGCTTTCACAATCCTCTTGCAGTTTATAATTTTTGTCCTGGTGGGGTAAACTACTGAACTATTAATTTTTGGATAGTTTTTCTCTATTTCTCCATTTCTTCATTTCTACAGGTGCCAGGCTTTGTATTCCTTTGTTGTGGTGCTATTTCCAGAAGAAACATAGAAGCTGAGGGGAGACAGCCCTGCCTCCAGTGACAGGAAGAGAGAGAAGGGACCTCTCTTGGAGAATGGGAAGGTGGATGGATATTGGCAGAGGCTGAGCTTAGCAGAGACCAGACAGAAGTGCAGCCCGGGGTTAATAGGATCGTTTCTCCTAAGCACATTTTCCAAAATTGAGGCCTCTAACAATTTTCAGGTCCCATGTGGATGTGGCAGCTGTTAAGAATTTGACCCGAAGAAGTTAAGAGGAAAGAGTGTGTGTGATGTGCATCATAAGTCAGACGTGGTGCCAGCCCCCCACCGCCCCAGGGTAGTTCTGGCCCTGCCCTGCAGCTCTTTACTGCAGGTTAGACCCCGACAGTGTCTCAGACTTCAGCCTGCTCTGTGACTGCCCAGGGAACAGCGGATGCCCTCAGAGGGATGGCCAAATGGCATCCCTGGGGAGGCCAGTGCCTAAGTCGTGGGCTTCCCAGCTCTACAAAGACTCCTCTACCTACAGGGGGCATGGAAGCAGCACTTCATACCCACAGGGAGAATGGGAGCAGAGGAATGCTCTGAGGTGCCAAGCCCCTCAGGGTTCCTTGCCATCTGAGGCTTTAGGCAGAACAGGGATGCCAGCAGCAGTCATGGTGGACCAGAGACCAGAGGCCCAGCCTGTGTTTTCAGAATCCTCACCAAGTCCCTGGGGTTCTGGTACAAACCTCGGAGTTGGAATTTCCTGCTGCCCTGGAAGAATGAGAGCTCTGATTTGAAGAAAATAAACAAAAGTGTGTATTTTTGCACATGAATTGTGGGCTGAAGTTCATGCCCCCTCGATTTGTTTAAAGTCTGACTTCCCCAGGTCCCTGACAGCCAAGGCTGCCTGCCTCGCTCACGGCCCATCACAGAGTAAGTGCTCAGTAAATATTTGCTGAATCGAGTGAACGAACAGGCAGTTTTGGAAGTCAAATCTTGGAAGAGACTTTATTTCCTGCAGCTGCACCTTGCACGCATCAGCTTCAGGAGGCGTTGTGGCTACTGTCCTCCAAGCTCTGCTGACACGTGAGCAGATGCTGCAAAACTGCACAGGCTGTTTCTGCCCAGGCAGGCATTCCCTCAGTGGTGAGGAGTACCTCTGAAGTTGCCTAGCATCTCCCAGCTCCTTGCCCATCTTTTGAATTTTCAAGTGCCCCAAGCTATTGTAAGTGTATTCTATGTTTATATTCCAAGCAGCTTCAATCTGTGCCTTGCAAAAATGTAAGTTGGAAAGTTAATTCATTCCTTTATGTCAAGGTAATTGCAATTTCACCCTAATCCTCTCTTGTCAAAGACATTTCTACAATGCAGGGAGTTATCTTTTACAAGAGATACTTCAAGGTGATTTAATAACAACACTTGCTCTGAGTCACATTTTCCCTGGAGTCATCCGCTCTTACAGAGTTTCAAGTACAGAAGAGAGAAGGCCTTTGGCTAGGCTCGTAGCCCACTTACCCACTCGCAGCCGAATGTACACCTTCAAGAAAAAAGAAAACCCTAATGAGCACTTGCGGTAACTAAGGTGAGAAAGAGATCTTTCAGAGCAACTACTATTTCTGTTTGTTTGCTTTAGGGCAAGCTAGATTCATTCAGTTCTCTGAAATTTAAAACATTTATGAATTTGACAACTGTGGACAAAGAGGAAGTTTAATACCCGGACCAATCATTAATTCAACAAATATTTACCGAGTCCTTGGGGCTTGGCTACAACAGCATACACTGACTGGCCTGCTAGCTGCCCTCACCAAGCTTGCGATCTAGTGGAGAAGACAGATGCTAAATAATTAACATGGATCTCTCTCTCTTTCCCTCTCTCCCTCTCTCAACTGGAAAACTAGAAATTTATGTCATAGAGACAACTCCTTTTCACACCATCTGCAAAATAAAAGGAATTGGGCGGAGAGGATACTTTCTGATTTAACCAAATTCCCCTCTCAAGGAAAAGGTTTGCACTTGCCGAACACTTTCTAATTCTCACCTCACACCAGGTAACAGCAAAAGGCAAAGAGCATGCACTGGACGGTGTGGCTAAACTTCAGAAGATTTGGGTATGAAAGGCCAGCAGGTAACTCAATCTTGAGGACTGATCAGCTCCAGAGGAGGGAAATCTTTTCCCACTCACAACGCCTCTAGATACACTGTCAAATGTTATCTTCTGCCCAAGAGGAAATCAAGCTGAAGAAGACAGGTCTTGATGGAAAGTGTTTTTGAACGACTTACCGTAATGTTTCCCTGAAAAAAAAATACATAAACAAAACAAATTTTAAAACCAAGGCTAGGCAATTAGCTCACGAGGACAACAGCCAAGTGCCACTTACTCCCACCTCCAGTTGGAATTTTCTGGGCATGTCATCACAGGTGTTACTTGCTGTAGGCAGAGTTTCTACCCATACTTATAAAAACCCACACTGGATACTCCTAATAGAGTTCTTAGGATGTCTCTTTCAACTGGATTTCTAAAACAAGGAACAATGTAATTGGCAGGTAACAACAGGTTAATAGGATTGTCTCAACAGATACTGGTGCATTTTCAGTTCAGGCTTTCATCAGCCAAGATGTTCTATACGGAAGAAAACCGTCATGTCTGAGCTACACAGATGATGCCAAAACACTGGAGAGCTGTGACCCACACTGAAGGAGCCAGGTTTGCATCTTGATTAGGAAAAAAACTGCTACTCTTATCCATGTATGATGTCATGTTTTGAATATGGTCATTTAACATTTAAAATTACCTGGCAATTAACTACAATGAACCCTTTGTGAAATGAAGTGGGATAGAAATGAATTAAATGGTCAAAGGCTTTATTGGTCTGTCCTATACTTTTATTTTTTTTTTAAGATTTACTTATTTATTACCCCCCACGACACACACACACACACATCATTATTTTGCACCCGCTATCTGCTCTCTGTGTCCATTCGCTGTGTATTCTACTGTGTCTGCTTGTTTTCTCTTTAGGCGGCACTGGGAACCGATCCTGGGATCTTCCAGAGTGGGAGAGAGGCGCTCAATCTCTTGCACCACCTCAGCTCCCTGGTCTGCTGTGCCTCTTATTGTCTCTCCTCTGTGTCTCTTTTTTTTTTTTTTTTTTTTTTTTTTAAGATTTTTTTACTTATTTATTCATTTATCCCCCCCTTGCTGCTCGTGCTCACCGGGTCAGCCAACCACGCCGTGCGGGCGGGCCCGCCCCCACCAGGAGGCCCCGGGAACCGAACCCGGGGCCTCCCATATGGCAAACGGGAGCCCCACTGATTGAGCCACAGCTGCTTCCCCTCTGTGTCTCTTTTTGTTGCATCATCTTGCTGCGCCAGCTCTTTGCGTGGGCCAGCACTCTGCTTGGGCCAGCACTCCTGCATGGGTCAGCACTCCACACAGGCCAGCTCACTGCACAGTCCAGCTTGCCTTCACCAGGTGGTCCTGGGAATCAAACCCTGGACCTCCCACATGGTAGACAGGAGCCCAATCACTTGAGCCACGTCCGATTCCCTGTCCTATACTTTTGAAAGTTAGGAAAACAAAGAGCAACAGCAGCTGCCTCCATGTTCACAATTGTTTATCCACCAGCAATTGACTCTCCTAGATTGGACTGAATCCTTTGCCTTAAGAAAAATCTAAGCTACCAGCAGAGGCTCTTGTGTTCTGGATAGATTACTGTGAAAACAGCAGAACAGAGGAAACCAGGATCCTTAGCCAAGTGCCCTGTGGGTCTGCATGTCTGAGGCTCCCTGCAAGGGGTCCCTGCAGTTACTGGACCACAACCTTTGGGTGGGTGGGGGGCACCTCTCCTCCCTTGTTCCACAGGAAGAGATGGGAATTAGGTAACACACTCCCTGATAACCTTTGTGTGAGCTAATGACCCCACCTGAAATGCTCAGAATTTGTCATGGAATTTCAATACAGAGACAGAGGTTTAAGCTGAGGTAGCCACAGAGTTTGGGTAAGGCTCAATTCAATGTCTAGGTGTGGGGCCCGGGCATGGGGCAAGCCAGGGTTGAGAACCACTGGTTTAGCTTAAAATATCTGCCCTCCTTCACCAAAATATATGGGGACCTTTTTTCCAAATAAGTAATATCAAGTACTGTGACAAGGTGTTTTTGTATTGCCCAGGGATAATGGCAAGACATTTGGGGAATGATAGCTTTGGAGGGGGAATGCAGAACAGCCAGGAGCCAGATGTGTATGTTCCACAGCAGATGCCTACACAAAAATTAATGCGAATAGGGGAGACAAATCTTTGCTATGAGAAGCCAAGGCAGTGGGAAGGGGTGGGGGAGAGCACAGCTGTCAGGCTGGTTCATATGCCAGAAGAAAGACAGTTTCCTTCAGTTCAACAAATATGAGTGACTGCTGGACATCAGGTACTGGGATTTAAAAAAAAAAAAAAAATGCATTGCAGTGATAATTAGAAAGTCCAGGCTGGTGACTGTGCTTAAGTACCACAAGTACCTTACATAATCAAAGCTTTGGGCTTGAGGCCTTTGTTGATGCTTATGCTGCTCACTCGTGACCTTTCTCAGAAAATAGTTCTGCCATGTGTTGGAAATTTAGCTGTAGTGTCTAGTGCCCTTTCCATTCAGTCTGAAGAACTCCCTTTGTGCCAGGCAGGTCCAATGGTAAAGAACTCCCTCAGCTTTTGTTTATCTGGGAAAGTCTTAATCTCCACCTCACTTATGGAAGAAAGTGTCCCTGGATATAAAATTTCTGGTTGGAAATTGCTTTCTCTCAGGACTTTAAGCATTTCAACCCACCGCCTTCTTGCCTCCATGGTTTCTGATGAGAAATCAGCACTCAATCTGATTGGGACTCCCTTACACATAACATGGTACTTTTCTCTTGCAGCTTACAGAAACTCTCTCCTTGTCCTTTGAATTTGACAATTTGACCACCACATATCTAGGCATATTTCTCCTCAAGTTTATCCTTTTTGATGTTTGTTGGGCCTCTTGGATATACGTATCCATGTCTTTTGCCAAGTTTGGGACGTTTTCTGTCATTTTATTTCTTTTAATTTTCCTTTTGCTCCTTTCTCTTCTTCTCCCTCTGGGACTCCTTTATGTATACTGGTATGCTTGATGATGTTACACAGGTCTTTTAGGCTATTTTTGCCTTTTCTAATTCTTTTTTCTTTATGCTCCTCGGCCTGACTCATTTCAATTGTCTTGTCTTTGAATTCACTGATTCTTTCTTCTGCCAGCTCCAAACTGTTATCGAAATTCTCCTGGGAATTTTTCATTTCAGTTATTGTGGCCTTCAACTCCAGTAGTTCTATTTGGTTCCTTTATAAAATTTCTATTTCTTTATTGAGATTCTCATGTTGTTCATTCATTTTTTCCCTGATATCCTTTAGTTCTTTCTCTATATTTTCCTTCATCTCTTTGATTATACTGAAGATCTTTTTTTTTTATGTCTTTGTCTGGTATGTCCATAGTCTTTTTTGTTAAAGTTTTCTGGATTTTTATCCTCTTGCCTTGGATTGGCCATCATTTCCTGTTTCTTTATTTGTCCTGTAATCTTTTGTTGCACATTGTACATTTTAATATTTTAAAATGTTATCACCGGCATTTAGTCCCTGAGCTGTTTCTTGAGTTTGTATCCAGCTAGTGATATGATTGAGATTTTCTTGAATGCCAAGAGTTAACAAAACCAAACAAATGAAAAAATCATATTTCACAGACTTTGCAAATTGGCTTTGCCTTGGTGGTGCTTTCCTTCAGTATTCAGCCCTCCTATCCAGAAAGTCAGCTCAAGGCAAATGCCAAGTGCTGGCTCCTCCGTGTTTTTTTCTGAGCCTCATGTTATCCTGGGCTTGTGCTTGCTAGTGGCATTAGGAGTTCCTCTGTTTCCAGGAATTTGAATATCCCTCTATTCCCTAGGAAACACTTTCTCCCTCTCTCAGGTGCTCCCCCTGCAGAACCTAAGGCAGGTAAGTCTTTGTCCCAGGTGGCCTGTTTTTTAGACCACCTTTACTGTCCCAAGTTGCTTTTGACTGGAGGGCACTGCAGGGAGAATGCATTTCACCAGTATTTACAGTGTTCCACTAGACTCTAGAGTGCCAAACAGTTGATTCTGATAGTTCCTGCCTATTTAATAGTTGTTCTGATGGAGGAACTTATTCCTGGAGCTTCCTCCTCTACCATCTTCCCACAATCCCCCATGGAGCCCTAGCATTTTTAATGAAGCTAAAATACACAAGAGGTTCTTTTTAAGATTATTGAGAGAGGCTTCTAAGAATTTCCCACATTGAGGTTAGTGAATTCATTTATTGACCCAAAAGAGGAGGGTATGTTTGTGTGATACACTTATTCTGGCCATCTTTGAAATATTCAATGACCTTAAAAGCATTGACTCACAGAATCAAATGATACTGACAAACCCAATTTTAATCCAATGTTTTGGATACCACTATGTTTTGTCTAACTTCAGGAAAATCAGCTCTCAAATTTTGCCACATTATTATTCTCTCCATCTAATCAAGAAGAAACTTTGTATTGTTTGGCCTGCTTGGATCTTTTAATCTCAAGCAATTTTAAAAATTGCTTATGTTGTGGGTTGGGGAAAGAGAGGGTAAGGACTGGATTATTTTCAGGGTCACTTTGATATATGCCATCCCTTGATACTTATATTTGACTCTGATTATGAAAGGAAGATTTCATGATTTTCTCTCTCCATGCCACTCAGGAGCATCTCAAGACTCTTTCTACCCTGAGTGAAAACACCTGTTCCTAGTTCTAACCTACTTTCCAGACTGAGGTGTTCCTCCCTGGTTTGCACAGCGTTTTGTATATATCTCCAAAAATTTCATTATTGTACTTTCATTAGCTTGACTTGTTTCTTGTTTCCCTCCCAGGAGGTTCTTCAGGACTCTGGCTTATGAATATCTCCAATTTGACACAGGGTGGCTACTCAATTGTGTGGCAATGAAAAAATGAACAAATAAATGAACAATTGGTCAATTCCCCCCAAAGCTAGCTGCAAGTAGTCTAGTTGGAAGACAACAGAAAAAGGTCAGGACCATGAGTGCCAGGAGCTGAGGCTGGACTGCAGAGATTTATTGCTAAGACTTTATTTTTGCCTCCATTTGTCCACTGCTGTTTTGCCAGTCAATATCTGTACTTGTTGAATAACATTCATTTATACATTATTTAGTAAGTGCAATCAGTCAAAGTCCCCATGACCATGGCCCAGCTTTTTAAACTTGCCTCTTATCTGTAAACACATTTCCTGACCTGCTCTATCTTTTCATCTTGTCTAGGTGATCTATAGCAATATCCAAGAACCTGTCTATTTTCTTTTTAATTCCCTGATGGATTATAAATAGTCTCCTCTAAACCTTCCAAAGCTTTGAAGGCAAATTCCTGCTTTCTGAACCTCTTACTCCACACTTGGACCCCATCAGAAGGCTGTTCTCCATCCCTAGGGCAGACACTAAAGCCTTCTACTCTCTACCCTTATGCTAAAGTAAATCTGTGGCAACAGCCAAGGTTTGAAACTATTGCTGCCCAATACACACATTGCTCACTGCTTCCAACACTTAGCAGAAGTGATAAAAGAAGGGAGATCTAGCAAAAAAAGAATGGCGGGGGGAAGAAAGCAAATGAAGAGAACAGTAAGTGAGAGAAAAAAAGGGAGGAGCAAGAAGACACCTGCGGGAAAGGAGTTCAGAAGTGAGGATATGAAGGAAAAACAATAGGGAGAGCATCCTGGCTTGCTTGCTTTGACTTCAAGGCACTGCACATTTGCTAAAACACCCAAGTCTGTCACACCTCTCCTGAAGTAAATACTGTTATAAAAGGCAAAATGGCTTGGAAAGAACTCCGCTCTCTGATGCCTTGTGGATTCTTTTTCTTCTACAGACAAGATAGAGAACAAGAGCCCCATTGCCAGACTTCTGGATTTCAGAGAAATCTTCCATCAGGGCACACCGGATCCTGGGACCCACAATTTTCAAGGGCTCACTTTAATAAGCACCTCAGGATGTTCACTTATGACAGCATTGCACTTCCAAGATGCATTTCTTCTTTTTTTTAATTTACTCACCTTTGCAAACTGGAATCTTCTCCCCAGTTCCCGGAGGCTGCCTCTCAGGCCAGAGGCAGCAGCCAGATTGCCCTTCTCCAAGCTCAGTACTTTCCGTGTATTTATTTTCAATTTCCAGTTACATCCTAATCCATTAAGAAGCACTTACTCTCAGCTAACCTCTTAAACAAGCTTTAATTTGCTGTTTCTCAGCATAAACTCATTTTTACATTACAGCTCAGTGTTGACACTAAATGAGGCTGAGCAACCTAGCACCTTCCTTTATCACTGCCTTTTTTGTCTCTTCCTGCATCACTCTTGGGTTGGCTTTCTCATGCTTCCATGCCATCGGAATCAGCCTTTGCTTTCCCAAATAACTCTGGGGCCTGGCAGATGGGGTGGCATTTAATTAATCCAGTTTATACAAAAGCATTAGCAAACATGCACAGAGGACAACCTCAGGCCTTCTGAGGGCATGCTCAGAGCTGCTCCAGAGGCATCCTTAAAGGCAGCTGCTGATTTTGAGCAACTGATCTCTGAACAGCCAAGGCTTTTTGCTCTCCCCACTCAATAAAAGGGTAAACCCCACAGGTATGGCAGTCCTGACTACAAGCCCCAGCAAGGCCGCAGGGATCTCTCGGACAGCATTTCCTAGATAGCTATGCTTCTGTTCTCCAGAGTGGGACTTTGTTGCATTCATTTCCGAATACCCAGGGCCTAGAACAGTGTGCTCAATAAAACCTTTTTGAGTAAATAAATGAATTAGGGTATTCTTATTATCTCCATTTTACAGCTGAGGAAACAGGTTTAGGGAACTTAATTAACTTGTCTAAGGACATATGGCAGAGCTACTCAAATAGTGCTAAGGGCTTATCAACCACCTTTCCCAAGCATAAAATGCCTTGGTGGGAAATATTAGGCCAAAGTGGGAGGCAGAGATGGAAGATGTGAACAAAAAATCAGTGAGGAAGTCCAATTTTAACCCTGCTGGGCATGTTTATACTTCCTCCAAACTCACTTGGGTTCATTGTGGATTTATTCTCTCCTTGCTTTCTTGACATTGATCAAACCCTTTCTTAAATATATACCATAGCATTAAAGTGCAGGACAGATTAGGTCACATAAATTTAACATTTAAAAAAAAATCAATTTTATTAATACATATTCATAAAGCATACAATCCATCCAAAGTATACAATCAATGGTATTTAGTATACTCACAGAGTTGTGTATTCATCACTTCAATCAATATTAGAGTGTTTCATTGCTCCATTAATAATAAGAAAGAAAGAAACAGACAAAAACTCCATCCCTTAATAATCACCTCTCAGTCTCTCTATCCTTACCCTGCCATACATAGCTGCTATTAAATTTCGGTCTCTCTAATTTGTTTGTAATTATATTTTGTATAGATGAAGTCAAAACATATGTGGTGACTTTTGTCTAGTTTCTTTCACTTAGTATATTTCTTTTATATATATATACTTAATAGAAGATTGTTAATATATTACTATACACTACTGTCCATAGTTTGCTTTGATTGTTATTTGTCTGATATTAACACCTTGTATCATTAATGTACATTTGTTCTGTTTCAAAGAAAAACAGTCTTATATATCCAATATTACCCATATTCATATTTCACATGAGGTTTTGCTATGCTATACAGTCAGTCCTTTGTTAAATTTTTTAGCTTTCCTTCTAGTAATATTCATGACCTTAGACTTATCCTTAACCACTATCATACCCATATATTAGCACTGCTAGTTACAAACACTATGATGTGCTTTCACCATTTCTATGCATTTCCAAAGATTTATGAACTCTTTTACCAATTCTGCACAGATTAAACCTCAGCTTTCCACTCTCTACCCTCACTCTATTTTCTGGTCACCTATATTCTAGTATTAACTCCATGAGTTTATACAATATATTTAATTCATAATAGTGCACTCATATAGTATTTGTCCTTTTGTGTCTGGCTTGCTTCACTCAACACAATGTCCTCCAGGTTCATCCATGTTGTCATATATGCTTCACTACTTCATTTCTTCTTATCACTGTACAGTGTTCCATCATGTGTATATACCACAGTTTGGCCATTTGTCAACTGATGGATACCTGGGTTGTTTCCATAGTTGTGAATAACACCACTATGAATATCAGTGTGCAAATGTCTGTTTGTGTCACTGCTCTCGGTTCTTCTGGATATATACATAGTGGTGGTGTTGCTGGGTCACACGACAAATCTATATTTAACTTCTTTAGGAACTGCCAAACAATTCTTACATAGAGTGGCTACCATTCTGCATTCCCACCAACAGTGAATAAGTATTCCTATCTCTCCACATCCTCTCCAACACTTGTGGTTTTCTGTTTTTGTTTTTAAGTAGGGGCCATTCTAGTAGGTATGAAATGACATCTCATTGTAACTTTGATTTGCATTTCCCTAACAGCCAATGATGTTGAACATTTTTTCACATGATTTTTCCCCATTTGTATTTCTTCTTTGGACAAATGTCTGTTCAAGTCTTTTGCCCATTTTTTAATAGGGTCATTTGTCATTTTATTGTTGATTTGTAGAATATATTTATATATCATGGATATCAAACCCTTATCAGATATGTGATTTCCAAACATTTTCTCCCATTGAGTCAGCTGCCTTTTCACCTTTTTGACAAAATCTTTTTAGGTGCAAATGTGTTTGATTTTGAGGAGGTCCCATTTATCTATTTTTTCTTTCATTGCTCATGCTTTGGGTGAAAGGTTTAAGAGACCCCCACCTACTACAAGTTCCTAGGAGTTTTATGGTCCTAGCTTTTATATTTAGGCCTTTAATCCATTTCAAGTTGATTCTTGAAGAGGGAGTTAGATAAGGGGTCCTCTTTCATTCTTTTGGTTAAGGATATCCAGTTCTCCTGGCATGATTTGTTGAAGAGACTGTTCTGTCCCAGAAAAGTGGACTTGTTAGATTTGTCAAAAACCAGTTGGCCGAAGAAGTGAGGGTCTATTTCGGGATTCTCAATTCTATTCCACAGATCAATGTGTGTATCTTTATGCAAATGCCATGCAATTTTGACCACTGTAGCTTTGTAATATGTTTTAAGGCCAGGTAGTGAGAGTCCTACCACATCACTCTTCTTTTTTAGGATGCTTTTGGCTATTTATTATTTATTATTTTATTTATTCCTTTCCAAATAAATTTGGTAATTGACTTTTCTATTTCTGTAATGTAGGCTGATGGAATTTTGATGAGTATTGCATAGAATCTATAAATCAGTTTGGGTAAGATTGACATCTTCATGATATTTAGACTTCCAACCCATGAACATGAAATGTCTTTCCATTTGTTTAGGTCTTTTTAAATTTCTTTTTAGCAGCGTTTTATAGCTTTCTGAATACAGGTCCTTTACATCTTTGGTCATATTTATTTGGCCAGGTGTTTGAGTCTTTTTGTTGTTTTTATAAATGAAATTTTTTTCCTGATTTCCTCCTTAGATTGTTCAATACTAGCATACAGAAACATTACTGATATTTGCTTGTTCATCTTGTATCCTGTCACTTTGCTGAACTCTTTTATTAGCTCAAGTAACTTTGTCATAGACATTTCAGAATTTTCTAAGTATAGGATCATGGCATCTGCAAATTGTGACAGTTTTACTTCCTCTTTTCCTATTTGGCATCTTTTTTTTCTTGTCTAATTGCTCTAGCTAGAGCTTCTAGTACAATTTTGAATAATAGTAGTGATAGTGAGCATCCTTATCTTGTTCCCAATCTTAGAAGGAAAGTTTTCAACCTTTCCCTAATGAGTATGATGTTGAATGTGGGTTTTTCATATGTGGCCTTTATCATATTGAGGAACTTTCCTTCTATTCCTATCTTTTGAAGTTTTTTTTTTGTTTTTTTGTTTTTTTTTTTTTTGTTTTTTTTTTTTTATCAAGAAAGGATGCTGGATTTTGTTGAATGCCTTTTCTGCATTGATTGAGATGATCATGTGTTTTTTTTTCCCTTCAGTTTTTTAATCTGGTGTAATATATTAATTGATTTTCTTGTGTTGAACTACCCTCCGATAACAATAATAAAACCTCCTTGATTGTGGTGTATAATTCTTTTAATATGCTGTTGGATTTGATTTGCAAGTATTTTGTTGAGAATTTTTGCATCTATGTTCATTTGAGAGAGTGGTCTGTAATTTTCTATTCTTATAGTACATTTATCTGACTTTGGTGTTTAGGGTGATGCTTGCTTCATAAAATGTGTTGAGTAATTTTACCTCCTTTTCAATTTTTTGGAAGAGTTTAAACAGGATTGGGTTTAATTCTTCTTGAAATGCTTGGTAGAATTCACTTGTGAAGCAATCTGGTCCTGGAATTTTCTTTTTTGGGAAATTTTTAACGACAGACTTGATCACTTTAGTTATTCTCTGGTTTGTTGAGTTCCTGTATTTCTTGTAGGGTCAATATAGGTAGTTTGTACTTTTCTAGGAATTTGTCCATTTCATCATGGTTGTCTAATTTGTTGGCATACAGTTTATCAAAATATCCTTTTATCATGTTTTTTTATTTCTGTGGAGTCTGTCATAATGTCCCCCCTTTCATTCCTGATTTTATTTATTTGTATCTTCTTTTTTTCTTTGTTAGTATAATTAAGGGTTTGTTGATTTTATTGACCTTCTTAAAGAACCACCTTTTGGTTTTGTTGATTTTGTCTATTTTTGTTTGTTTTTGTTGTTCCCAATTTCATTTATTTCTGCTTTAATCTTTGTTATTTTTTTCCTTCTGCTTGCTTTGGGATTGGTTTGCTGTTCTTTTTCTAGTTCTGCCAGGTGTTCAGTTAGGTCTTTGATTTTAGCTCTTTCTTCATTTTTAATATAAGCTTTTAGGGCTATAAATTTCCCTCTCAGCACTGCCTTTGCTGTATCCAATCAGTTTGATAAGTTGTGTTCTCATTTTGATTATCTCAAGATATTTACTAATTTCTCTTACAATTTCCTTTGACCCACTGATTGTTTAGGAATGTGTTTATCCTCCACACATTTTTGAAATTTCCTCTTTCCTATTACTGATTTCCAGCTTTGTTCCATTATGATCTAAGAAGGTGCTTTGTATAATTTTGATCTTTTACATTTATTGAAACCTGCTTTGTGACTCAACATGTTTATCCTGGAGAAAGATCCATGAGCACTTGAAGCTATACCCTTTTCAAGGGATGCAACGTTTTGTATATATCTGTTAGATCTAGCTCATTTATCATATTGTTCAAGTTCTCTGTTTCCTTGTTGATCTTCTGCTAGTTCTTCTATCTATTGATATGAGTGGCATGTTGATCTCCAAAATTATTGTAGAGATGTCTATTTCTCTCTTCAGTTTTGCCAGAGTTTGCCTCATGTATTTTGGGGCACCCTGTTTAGGTGCATAGATATTTATGACTGTTATTTCTTCCTGGTAGATTGTCCCTTTTATTAATATATAATGGCCTTCTGCATCTCTTATAATTTTTTTTTTTTTTTTTTTGCATTTAAAGTCTTTTTTGTCAGATATTAGTTAGAGCTACCCCTCCTCTTTCTTAGCTATTTGTTTGTGTGGGATATCTTTTTCCAACTTTTCGCATTCAGGCACTTTGTATCCCTTATCTAAGGTGAGTCTCTTGTAGAGAGCATATGTATTGCTCATGTTTTTTTATCCATTCTGTTAGCCTATCTCTTTTGATTGGGGAGTTTAATCCATTCACATTCAATGATATTACTGTAAATGCATTATTTACTTCCACCATTTTAATTTAGGAGATTTGTATGAATCTGGTCGATTAGTTATCTCAAATCCTGTGTCTCATCTGAGGCTTTGATATATTCCTTTGCTTGAGCCATATCTTCTGTAATTTTTTGCTGATGTCAAGGCATCTGATTATAAAGGTACGTTTACTCTGATGCTCAATTTCTCTCATGTAGGGATTTATAGATGGGAAGCTGTGTGTTACTACTGCTCTTTGATTCTTTTTTTTTATTATTATAACTTTTTTTAAAACAGATACTTAGATTATATAAATGTTACACACAAAAAAATATAGGGATTCCCATATACCCCACTCCCCATACTTCCCACACCCTCCCACATAATCAACATTCTTCATTAGTGTGGCATATTCATTGCAATTGATAAATGCATCCTGGGGCATTGCCATTGAGTGTGGACCATAGTTCACATTGTAGTCTACACTCTCTCCCACACAGTTCTGCATGTTATAGGATAATATAAGATGGCTGATATCCGTCATTGTAATGTCATTCAGGACAATTCCCAAGTCCCAAAAAAGTCCCCATATTACAACTGTTTTTCCCTCTCCCTGCCCTCAGAGCCTACAGTGGCCACTGCCTCCACATCAATGTTGTAATTTCTTCCATTGCTAGAATCACAATATGTTTATAGTAGAATACCAGTAGGTCCACTCTAGTCCATAGTTCATCCCCCAGTCCTGAGGATTCTGGGATGGTGATGTCAACTCCACCTCGAATTGAGAGGGGGCTTTGATCCCATACAGCCGATGGATGGGACTCTCTGGCTTGAAGCTGTAGGATCTCTCGTTTCCCTAGTGTGGTGGTTGTCAATCCTCACCTCCTTGTTAGTTGTCCTGGGTGAGTCCAATGAACTGGAGAGTAGGTGTTGCAACTCCACTGAGGCTCCAGACCCAGCTAGCACATGGACAGCCCAAAGATTCCAGTCTCTTGGATGTACACCTACCAACTCCAGCACCAAGTATAGGTTCAAATAGAAGGGACAGATGAGCCATGTGTTGGGAAGCCATAATTAAGTCCAACTCTGTCACTCTCAGGAGCACAAACTTCAAAGTAGGGCCTACTGGCAAGGCACCAAACTCTGGAGCTATCTGCCCTGACCATAGGACCTGGGTGTCTCCAGAGCCCTCAGGAGCCCCACTATTTGGGATAGTATCCACTTTGGCAGTCTATGAGATCCTGCTGAGATGTGCATAAGTGTTACCTATGGGATGACCTCTTGACTCACTTTGAAGTCTCTTAGCCATATAAACTCATTTGTCTTTACCTCCCCCCTGCCCCCCCCCTTTTATTTGAGGTCTTTTTCCAGTTGCATTGCTAGTTGATGCTTGGTAGTAATCCCTCAGTGCCAGGGAGGCTCATCCCTGGGAGTCATGTCCCACACTGGAGGAAAGGTAATGAATTTATATGCTGAGTTTGACTTAGAGAGAGGCCACATTTGAGCAACAAGAAGGCTCTCAGGAGGCAACTCTTAGGCACCCACAACACTAGGCTAAGTATCAATTTCAAGAGCAAAGGCTCCTAAGCACAACCTGTTCTAGCTCTTTAGGATTGCCTATGTTTAGTTATTGAAATCTGGGCCATGGACACAGGCTGCATACCCACTTCCAAGGATTTTGGGGAGGGATGCTATAAAGTTCTTGAAAAGCTTTTGTTTACTTTTGTTTTCCTGGTATGCATTTCCTTGGTCTGCCAGCAGATGGCACTCTTCAGAAGACATCTCAGCTCAAATAATGGTTGGGACCTGTTTACTGTAACCCCCATAGGAACAATGTGATGGAGGATTCTGCCTCAGGGCTTTTCAGAGCCTTGAAAATCAAACTTGCTCAGAAGCTGTTCTCCCTTTTCTGGCACCCCCCTCCCTTTTCCCAGGTAGGAAATAAATCCACTCCCCTCTGTGTCCTCAACAACCAGTTGATGGTCAGTAGGGAGGGTATTTGAGAGGTTGAATCTCTTTAGTCCCCTACCGGCTCCCAAGGCAAACAATGGCATGGCCCCACTTGGCCTGGAAAGGCTCGAGGGACACAGCAGAACAAATTTTTGGGCCAAAAGCTGAATTAGCCTTAGGCTGCATCCCTCTCTCCCCTTTCCTGGGGAAGTGGACCCTTTCAGCTCCCTCTGTCCATAGCCGCCAGCCAGAAGCTGGAGGGCTCATAATTGTCTGCTCTGAGGGTGGGGGAATAGGTGCTAGCAGCTGCAACTGCAGCTGCAGCTGCAGCTGCAGCTTTTACTCAAAGAGATTTCCTGTAGAGATTCTTTTTCTTTGCTCCTCTCTCTTCTTGGTGGTATCTGGTCTTGCCCTGGTATCCTAAGCCCTAGAACAGTTTTTCCAGTCCATTTCTGCCCATCCTCTAGCTATTTTTCTGGGAGAGAAGCAAGTCCATTGTCTCTCTAATCCTTCATCTTCCCGGAAGTCCTAAATATTTTTTAACATTTTGAGGAACATTTTGTAACTTTAATGCTTATAAGTATTTTACCATTTATTAGCTGGTACTTTTGTGGAAAGGGAAACATTATATAAAATGAAACAAATCAGCCTAAAAAAATACTGATCTAGAGTCTTTAAGCTCCTCAAAGACAGGTACTGTGCTTTATTCTCCCTGACTAGCACCAAGACATAATAGGCATTCAATAAATATTTATTGAATTACTGAATTTACCTGTGGAAGAGATTTTAGTTTTGTCTGTAGGAACATATTTGTATAGTGGTTATCTGCCCCGGACCAGCCAATTATAAACACCTCCAGGAGAAGCATAGTGCCACCTTAGAAATTTGGCCCAAGGAGTCTATCACCTTTAAGAGAAAGTCACAATCTCAACGGACAGTTTGAAAAACTAGATATATAACTAGAAGAATGGAATCTCCTCAATTACTAGAGATAAATCTGGAGCAGAATCTGTCATCTCAGAACTGTGTGGGAATACATGTTGGGATGTGTGCCCAAAACAGCCAAGTCAGGAGGTGGGTTGCTTTCCAAGCACTAAAAACATCCTAGAGGGAAAGACAAATGGCCCTGATTTACAAACCAGAAAGCTGAGTTGGGAAGCCATAAACAGGCAGTCTAAAGAAACCCAAGCTGTCACTTTCTATATATATCTCCTCCTCCTCCTCTCCCCTTGTGCAGGCCTTAGAGCTCTGCCATATTTCCCTTCAGGGGAGGAGGATGGTGCCCAACTGGGGGAAAAATTCATACCCCTACTTCCTTGGATCTGTCCAAGGATCTGGGACATCAGGAAGTGCCTGCAGGAGCCCAGCACTTTCAGTTCAAGAAACAACATTGTTCCTTACCCAACCATCAAGCTCTCATCTTGGAGGAAGGCTAGCCCACCTAGCTGGCACGTCCAGATTCCCACTATTACCTTGGTAACAGGGGCAGCCTCTCCTTGAATGCAGGCTGGACTTAGTGACTTACTTCTAATGCACAGAATATGGCAAGAGTGATGGGATGTCACTCTCACAATTAGGTTATAAAAGACTGTGACTTCCATCTTGCTAGCAGACTCTCTTGCTGACTTTAATAAAGCAAGATGCCAGTTACAGAGGCCCATGTGGCAAGAGACTGAGGGCATCCTCTGGCCAACAGCCAGCAAGGCACTGAGACATTCAACAGCCTATGAGGAACTAAATTCTACCAACAAACACTGAATGGACTCAGAAGCAATCATGCCCTAGCTGAGCCTTGAAATGATTGCAATCTGGCCAGTATTTCGATTGCAGATATATGAGGGACCCTGAGCTGGAGGACCTAGCTAAACGACACCCAGATTCCACAGACACTAAGATTAATAAATATGTGTTGTTCCAAGCTGCTAAATATTGGGGTAATTTGTTACACAGCAATAGATAACTAATTCACAGATAATGAAAATACAATGAGATGCATGTAGCAGAGGTTTGTGCTAAAAGTGTCATGGGCGTACAGGGGCTTGGAGCCATAGGGCACTTACAGTGACCACCCTGGGGAGGGACCAAAGTGAGGGATTCTACTTCACAGTGTGAAGCTGTCCACATTATTCCCACCCCTCAATCCCATACCACCGATGCCCATTTAGCCACTGGATAAAGCCCCACTTCCCTAGTCTGGCAACAAGGACCACCATCATCTGGATTCTGCCTACTACTCCGGTTTTATCTTCTGCTTTTCTCCTACCTGCATCCATCTATCTTTTAGTCATACCAAACTACTTGCGGTTGTCCCCAGTGCTCTAGACCGGTACATACAGTTCCCTTTGCTGGAATGCCTTCCTGTCCAGGTTCAGTTACCTGCCTCCTTGGTGCTCTGTGGTACTCCATACAAACCTCTATACTTGCCCCTTCAGTGATTTTCCCATACCATTTGTCCCACTGTCCTGTAACCTTTGGCTTCCTTGTCAGGCACTCCCCTCTCCCTCCAGCTCTGAGCTCTGTTCTGAGCTTTCTTCAATTTGATATCCTCAGAGAAAGTTCATAGTCTGGTAAATCAGCTGTTCAGTCAACAACTGATGAAAAAATAATCACCATGGGACGGACCTGCCCAGGAAGATAAACAATTATTTATTGGTTTAACTACAATTCAAACCATGATATTAAAATAAAAGTTTCTAGTCTGCTTACAATTTTTTTAAGAAACCTATGTTCAGGAAGGTTAGTGGCTATAAAACCAAAGGCCACATAGAAGGATGAAGAAATAAAGCCCCCAAGCAGCTGGTATATTTATTGCAATGAAGGATTGCATTTCATTCCAAGATTGCCAACAGATAAGCAAAACAATTCCCAGAATTATGATTTTGCCTAAACCTTGCACTTAGGTTCATGTTGAGAATTTCCCCAATATGATAAAAAATCGTTTTCATAAGATTTGCCACGCTTATTCAGGATTCCATTCTACCTATAGTTCTATTCATCAATAATTAAATCAGCTGAAAGAGAAAGGGGAGGGGATAAAAATATACCACCACCCCCACTCCCCACCCCCCGTTTGCTACCAGTTGAAATTTACAGCTGACCCAAAGTTAACTCAAGTTAGGGATCATTCAGGAAGTGAAAACAATCACCTTCTTCATAAAGGAATATTCAGGGAAGAAAGAAGCAAATCTCACTGTCAGAGTAAACATCTTTCTTATGAGGTGTGGCCATCAGATAGAGATATTTGATGACCTTTTCACAATATCTTTAAATCAGTGGCACTTTAGTATGTATGCTTTTCATTTTGAAGAAAGAAATATTTGATGATTTAGACAGTTCATCAAAAATGTGTTTCCATACAATAAGCTTATTGTCATGAGGGATTTTGATGCAAGAAAAATAATGAACCTTGGAGAAAGGCCCTGAATCCTATGAAACCAGAATGACTAAAAAAAAAAAAAAGAAAAAAAAAAAAAGAAAAAAAATGTCTATTCATCCTGCTTAGTCTACCTATTGGAAAGTATCATCTTTTGTCTAGAGAAAAGAATATATCCAAAACCTAAACTGAAATCTCTCTTCTTTTAGGTCATGTCAATTCTGCAATCAAGTCTAAGGAAAGTCCTTACAGGGCAGATGGCTTTTTAGTTTTATAGGTGGGGACACCTAACCAATTTGACAATGTAAAAGTATTAGAAAACCACCTGTAAAGATGGCTTGGATGACTGTGTACAAAAAGTCTTGGACCTGAAAATCCAAACTGTGAATCACATTGAGACCGGAGGAGAAGGCTACATAATCTGAACAAAACAATTTTTGACTGTGGTTGCTGAGTAAAGACATGTGGAAATGGTGCATTCATTGAAAGGAAAAACTGAAACAGTAAGAATAAACAATTTTCTTCCTATACTACAGTTGCTTATAAATTTATTTTATTATGTAAAGGAAACTTTAAAAAACTTATACTTGGTGAGGATTTGTGGAAAATAAAGCTTTCAAAGCACAGTGGTATCTCCATCAGAGAAAATTAGATTGGTGCATTTGTAAGTACTTCTGGTTCTTTTTATTCAGATAGATTTGCATTTTAATTATCTCTTTCCTGTGCACAGTGCTATAGATGCCTGCCCCCCTTTTAAAATTAATAACCTATTAGATGACCTAACAGTGAACTACAACCTCCTGATGAGAATCACTCAGGGTCCAAGGCATCCTGTGCCACTAGCACAAAGCCTCATCCTTCACACACCAACAACCCGGCCCCAGGAAAATCGACCAGAAGGGCAAATCAGCCAAATGCCTGGACTGAGAATGGATTTGTGGACTGGACTGCTCAATTTAAGTAAAGGCACAGCTTGAAGTTCTTTGGCTCAGGATCCTGATTGGCTACACAGCATTTCCAACAATTCCCTTATAAGAATTATCTGGAGCCCACATTAAACCTGCGGCTTTCTAGGCTCTGCCCCCAGAGTCTGTCTCAGGAAGCCTAGGATGGAAATGGACCCCAAGAATCTGAATTCATAACAAGTACCCCTGGAAATTGACATCAGATATCCCTGAGAAACAGAATCCTGACAGCTGAAAGTGCCAGAAGCACAAGTGGCCCCCAAATCTGGTTGCCCGTAAGAATCACCTGAGGAACTTTCAGGACAGGGACTCATGACCCCTTCCCTGGGCTTACTGAATAAAAATCTCTAGCAGCGGGAACCAGGACTTTATTTTTTTCTACTCCTACCCTGGCCGCATATTAGAATAATCTAGGAAGCATTTGAAAATATAATATCCAAGGCCCAATGCAGAACAATTGAGTTGGAACCTCCGAGTAGTTTGTAAAAACTCCCTAGGTGATTCTGAAGAAACTAGACCACAGCTCACCATATGGGAACCACTGAGTTCGATGGTTTAAGACAAAGCTGAGATTATTGCTTTTTAATCTTTGTTCAACAAACCAGAACAGCAAGGAGCAACTGTACACCAGCTTTCTGACAGATATTGCTGGGCTGGTTTCTTTGCTTAGTCAGTGTCCCCAGACTGCTCCTTGGACACTTTTAGTTGAACTCTTTATTCAGGTCTATCCTTTAAAAGACTTGAGAAACTCAGGTCAAAGTAAGAAGAGTTTCCCATCAGCAATGGGAATAAAAAGGCTGGAATCCCAGAAAGGGTGTTCAGTCTGTCTGCCAGTTTATCTTCATAGAGCCTCAAAGAAATTATAACCCCACGATGACATTGTTGCTCAGGCATGAATAGATTCTACCCCAGGCAAAATGAAGAGAGAATTCTGTAGACACAGCAGTTACATTTTCACAAGCTCAAGATAATGGTTGGCACATAGTAGGTACTCAGTAAACACCTGTTGAAGGACAGCCTGAATCTCTGTCATTATAGCTAAAACAATCTCACTGGGGATTTTTCTCCACTTTGTGAAGAAATCATCACCACCACCATCAATCATGAAGTATGATACCAAGAACAATTAGAACTATGGCAAAATTGATTCAATTTTTTTTTTTTTTTTTTTTTTTTTTTTAGGCGGTACTGGGGATTGAAAGCAGGACCTCATACATGGGAAGCAGGTGCTTAACCACTGAGCTCCACCCGCTCCCCAGTGAGAGTTGGTTTTTTGTTTGTTTGTTTTTAGGAGGTACCAGGGATCAAACCTGGGACCTTTTATATGGAAAGGAGGTGCTCAACCACTTGAACTACATCTGCTCTCTAACTCAATTTTTCACTTGCGACAAATAAGTTCTGCTTAGATATTGAAGATTTTACTTAAATATCTTCCAGAAGGAAGGGGATTTCCACATTGGCATCTTTACATCTGTGAGAGGCAGAATAATTGCCCCCAAAGATGTTCATGTCCTAATCCCCAGAATCTGTGAATATGTTACTTTACATGGCAAATGGGACTTTGTAGATGTGAGTATCTTGAGATGGGAAGATTATCCTGGATTATTTGGTTGGTCCCAATGGCCCTTAAAAGATGGAAGCAGAAAGTCAGAGAGAGATTGGAAGATGTTATGCTGCCAGCTTTGAAAATGGAGGAAGGGGCCATAAGCTAAGAAATGCAGGCTACCTCTAGAAGCTGGACAAGGCAAGAGAATGGATTCTCCCCTAGGGCTTCCAGAAGGAATGCAATCCTGCTGATGCCTTGATTTTAGCCCAGTGAATGCTATTCCAGATTTCTGGCCTCCAGAACTATAAGATAATAAATTTGTATTGTTTTATGCCACTAAGTTGGTGGTAATTTGTAACAACAGCAATAGGAAATACATCACACAATATTTAAGAAAAAAATAGACAATAATAGGTAGCAAAGTAGCATTTCTTTGCATTTCAACATAGCCAAGGACTAGGTTAAAGCCCTCTACATGGTAATGTAATCAACCATGTTCCAGCAAAACCATGGTATGGCTTTTAAGAGGACAATGTTGAAATAAAAGTTGCTAGGATGTGTGTCATAAACCAAATCACAGGATTGTTATATACCAATGGCCTTGGCTACATGGGATATGCATCTGTCTTTAAAAATTTTTTTGATATCATTCTAAGGTCTTGCATACAATAAACAAACATGTTTGGCTAAGCAAGGTTACAATCTGAGTTTATTTCACAGAGAAATGGCCAACATTATCAAGGGGATGGCATCCCACCCAAACAGCTGTCACCCAAATCATAAGCCTCAGTTGTGTGAGGGTGACAATGATGATCAGTGTATATTCTCCCTACCCCCAGAACATGTTATGAAGTCATGTTTGAAAGGGCATACTCTCTTCCAGATCTGGTGCACTCTACAGATGCTCTCACCCTGTGATTCAGGACACCCATGAGAACCATGGTTGTGTAGGATTGGGAAGGTTTTGGCCATGAAAGGGGGCAAATCAATGGGCTCACAAGAGGCTTGTACCAATGACCTCAGCTTCACCAGTATTGCTTCTAACCATCAAGGTCATCTAGTGGAAATGTGTTCATTTCTCTCTCTTTTATGTGGCCTAGCTCTGAGGCCAGAATGAGATCTGAAAACTGGGAATTTTTACTTCTGGCTCCATTTGCTTCCCATGGACTGAAAGCAGCTTCGTAGGAGCAGCAATCAGGTACATAGCTGATGACGGCCCTGCCTGGAACGTGTGTCGGAGGATGGCCAGTGACCTCAGGCTGTTGGTGGAGTGGGCACATCAGGGGAAGAGTACATGTTGGCAAACTTCTCCACCAACAAGAGAATAGAAGGCTCTCATCAGACTCCTACAGCATAACAAAAATAGAAATAGCTTCCATTTATCAAGCACTTTACTATGGACCAGACACAGA
Organism: Tolypeutes matacus; assembly: GCA_026826555.1. Classification (NCBI taxonomy): domain Eukaryota; kingdom Metazoa; phylum Chordata; class Mammalia; order Cingulata; family Chlamyphoridae; genus Tolypeutes; species Tolypeutes matacus. Next base: position 937,769 of record JAKSZT010053764.1, on the reverse strand, counting down.
GCTAAGTGCTTTACAAATGACTCATCTAATCTCGACAACCTTAAAAGAAAAGTACTTTATAGATGAGAAAACCAAGATTCAAAAAGGTGCAAAGGGGAGTGGATGTAGCTCAAGCAGTTGAGCACCTGCTTCCCACATGGGAGGTCCCGGGTTCAGTTCCTGGAGCCTCCTGAAAAAAAACAAACAAAAAAAACCCAAGCAAATGAGAAGGCCAACTTGGGGAAGCCAGTGTGGCTCAGTGGTTGGGCACCAGCTTCCCACATATGAGATCCTGAGTTCAATCCCCAGCACCTCAAAAATAAATAAATAAATAAATAAATAAATACTTAAACAAATAAGTAAAGTACATACTCTAAGGCTACATGGCAAGAAGTGGCAGATCTGGGATTCAAAGCAAGACTTTCTGACCCCAATGTCTGTGATTTTTGTCACCATACTATACTACCTCTAATATAGTAGCAGAATAAGGGACATAATTTTTGGGAGAGTGGTAGCAGAGAATGGCGTACAAAGTACTTACTGCAACTTACTTACAACTAATCATTCATATTTTCGACAATTTTTGAGCGCTTTATTCTGTTAGGAATTGTGCCCATGTAACATGGAAATACTAAAATATCAAACGATATCAAGTGGCAGGACCTAGAGACAGAGAGGAAAGCAGCAGAATCCCACAACATACTCTAACAGCAAGAAAATCTGCCAACCCAGCAACAGATGTTGCTGGAGACAGCAACAGCAGGCAGTGACCCAGCAGGTGACAACGAAGTAGAATCTCCAGCAAGGGAAAAGCACCACGACCCCATAGTGCAACAGGGTCTAGAAACAAGGTCAGGAACCCAAAATAAGGAATATGTTTTCCTTGCATGTATTTGTAGAAAGGGCTGACCATCAGTACTGGCCTATTCACCAGAATCAAACAATGGGGTAACATAGGAACAGGGTCACGGGACCACTTCAACCACAAAGTCTCTTCAGTAACACTGAAAATGCCCTGTAAATTTTGGATCCTAAAGGTCTATTCTTTACTGTGAGGGAGATGCGCTAGTGTTACCATAAAGAGGCAGCCCAGCCAAACACCTTTATTATACATGTGTCCAAGTGTAGAGAGAGAAATCTGAGGGCACAGTTCAGGTAAGGATTTCCCAAAATGTGTTCCTTGGAGCTATGTGACCACATTTCCCAGTTTTCCTTGGTTTACTTGTTTTGTCCTGTGGTACTTATTAATAGTACCTCATTCCATTCTCAAAAATGTTCCAGTTCAGATGATAAATTATATGGCACCCCCTGCCCCAGCTCAGAAAACCAATTCTGGGGATATTAATCATTCTGTTGTCCTTCTCTGAACCTATACGACCCCAAATAATGTTGTAAACCTTGAAGAATGAGATAAAGAATCAAAAATCAATTTTGATTTAAGGAAATTTTGCTTATCACCTTGTGTAACTACCATTTTGTTAAATACAATTTGGGAAACAGTGCATTAAATAAAGCTAAACAAGTTTTGGTTGTTGTTAGAACATATGGCTTCCCAGAGACATTTTAATATATCAGTGTGTCACGAATTTCCAGAAGGGGCATATAGTGGGCAGTTTTCCCAAACTTACTTAAACACAAAACCTTTTATTCATGAAATGTCAAAGGAGATCAGTGTTCCACAAAGTGCCCCCATATTTTCAGTCACCAAATATGAGAGCCTCTCCTAGAATTGTTCTAGGTCCTGGAGATTTAGTGATAAACCAGAAAACAGTCCTTGTCCTCAAGTAGCTTACATTCTAATGGGGAAGACAGACAAGCCTGCAAATAAATATTTTAACTTGGAAAACAATACACTATCTTCCAAGTGGTTGAAGGTCAAAATAAAATCCACAACATCCAACAATTCTGAGGAATATTCATGTAGCAATCTGCCTTCCGACTTGTACTGGCAATGATTCATGTTTGTCAGAAGCCATCTCTCCGCACCACTTTTTACTGATCAGGTAGAAGTTTCCCTTAAGTCTCCCCCCTTGAATAGAGGGTATTTCATTTGGAATTCTCATTAGTATAAACATGCCCCTGGGGGGCCATCTTCCTTTGGCTATCTCCCCACTCCTTGTGGCTACCTCTATTTCATATGTACCTTCAATTTAATACTATTTTTTGTCCTATCAAAGCTGAGTTCTTATTTATAAGAGCATCACTTTCAAGAGACCTTCATAGTTGTTTAGCACCTAGGGAATAATTTGAAAAAAACGGGATGTTATTACATTCTATGCCACACATCTCACCCCCTGGAGCTGGAAGGAGGGGCAAGGAGGTGCTTAAAAAAAAAAATCCTACCCTTTGATTCTGTGAAGAACAGAGATTCATATTTAAATGAATAAGCCAAGTTAAAACTTTCCCTCCTGGAACAAAGCGGGAGGGAAGCCTCTTTATGTAGTGGGGGCTATAGATGCCACGGGGACTGAGCCTGTCCCAAAGCTTCCCTCCACTGCTCAAAAACTAAGCCATTTTGCTGCATTTAGCACTTCTCACCAGACCACCCACCCAGATGCGGATACACAAACCACATGTGTGAGGAATGCTGTTCGGCTAGGAAATCAGTATCAGCATTTCAACCTTATTACTTGCACAGACGGCCCTTTTAGTGAGACTCATTTGTTTTATCTTTTCAATAGCTTTGATTATTTTCTTTTAATGGCCTGGATTTATCTTTTTCTACCCTTTTGAAACTTCAGAACTCTGTGGTGGGGGCTGCATGTGGTATTAGGCATGATTATGAGGGGAAAATGAGCAAATAGCTTTTCCTTTACTCACCCTCTATCTCCCCAGTCCTTGTGGCCACCTATTCTGTGAAGATTGCCTGGCGACACAACAATCATCTAGAGTTATTTTTGTTAAAGTGGACTCAAGGTGACATTCCACTCAGATGGTAGATTATTTTTGTTATTTAACAGCCATAAGACCCAGTAATACTTACTGTAGTATTTTTTAGTTTGTGTTGTTTCTCACTAGCTGTCAGAGATCATATTGGTTACCCTATTTTAGTTGAGGAGAAATTAAGACCAAGAGGCTGATAGTCCAGGGCAACTTAAAAAACTCTGGAAAAGACTAGCAATGTCTCTCAAGAAGGACCATACAAACAGGAAGGTATGGATACTGTTACTTGGCAGAGAAGGCAGAAGCATTGAAATGGGCTTGGTATTTTCTATTTTGGTGATATCCTGGGTAAGGAAACCAATAAAATACCCAAAGTTGCTCCAGTAATTAGAGAAAACCAGACCATTCCTTTTGGACACTATCTGCCTGAATTGCCAACAGCAGAGGAAGTCCTGAGCAGAGGGCCTTGATTGAGCCACCATTCCTCTCCAGGTTTCCTGGCACATCCACGTGGGGGCACAATTCTGTGAGGTATGGAATAAATGTGTTGAAAAACACACCGTGTAGTGTACCTCTTGGGTGAGAGCGCTGTGGGCCCAAGATGCTGATCCTGACTTGCTACACTAGAGAAAATGCAATGTTATTTTAAAATAAACAAATGAACATCTATGCTGAAGAAAGGGAAGAGATTAGTCCAGGGATTCTTTACAAGGGGTCCGTGAGCTTGAATTGAAATTCAAAAAAACATTCCTGTGGGGACATGTTGGAGGTGTGATATAATATTAAGTAACAGACAGTATAGTGTGGACTTAGTAAGGGGTCCGTGGTTTTTACCTGACTGGCAAAGGGGTCTGTGAAACAAAAAAGTTTAAGAACCCCTGGAGTCCAATTCAAGTATGGCCATTAGAAAGCTTAAATGCCACCCAAGCCCATCTGGGACTGATGCTCCCACACCTAAAATCAGCTTCTAATTGATAAGATACAAAGCCGTCCACTATAATCCCCTAACTGGCCTATCAGTCTGAAGATAAGGCAAGTTGCTCAAATTTAACAGTCTCTTCACCATTAAGTAGAGCATTACATCCAATTCCTTAGTTATTTGCCAAACGATGTATTTTATTCTGTTTGTTGTTGTAATTTTTCCTCCTACATGTCTAGTCAAGGTAGCATTTCTTGCTGCTAAAGTAAATGCAGGGCCTTCGTAGGATTGAGTTTGCCTGCCTGTAACATATTGTTTAGCTCATGATCAAAATCTTTCAAAGGAACAGGGTGAAACAGAAAAAAGATCGTGTACAATTAAGCCAGTTTATGTAAAGAATGTACCCACCCCCCATTTTTTGCCCAATCTGTATAAAGTTTAAAAAATGGTTCCAGCCTTAGGAAACACAAAATGGTGCTTGACAGTGGTGACCCAAAGTTGTGTGAGGCATGGACTCTGTTGTCAGCAGGTTTTGGGTACCCTGTCCTTTCTCTAGATACATCTGATCTCTTCACTTATTCTTCCTCATGACTGGCATCATGTCTTGAAAAAAGACGATGGACTCATTTTCCTCTGCAAAGCAAAGCCAAACTTGGTCTAATGACACTTAACAAATCTGTAAGACTATACATTGTAAAGAAAATGGATGGAACCACAATAAGTTAGATAACAATTTAAGTAAAATGCCTATTTCTGTTGATCTCTACGTACATTGCAACATGAATTTTAGAGATGGGAAATACATCTCATGTCTTCCTTATAGTTCACATAAAAGCATGCGTGCACACACAGTGTATCTTTCACCGTAACTACACATACACACTCCATTAAAAAGATACTGACAGATTTATAAAATGTATTGGCCTTGCACTGTTAATCTCAAGAATACATTTTTACTTAATTTATTTTTGCACTGTGTGGTAGCTCCAGCCACCATTAAGGATCTGGCAGCATTTCCATCATAACTCTATTTTCAGAATACTGTAGTACAAGTGCCAAAATACATATTTACAGTTTACAGACAGTGGTGGCTTTGCCTTCCTTTTAAATTGACTTCTTAAATGCATCTTTACAAAGAATATTCAGGGATGGCAGTGCCTACATAATAAAAAGCATCATATAAAACAAGAGAGGTCAAAAGATGTAAACTCCTGGCCTAGGACTAAATGAAACCATGAGAATTGACTCCTTAACATTCACTGTACCTGCAGTAAGGCTCTATATCTTAGTCACAGTTTTAGAGCAATAGTCCAAAGCAAATTACTATAATATGTGTGTGTGTGTGTATTAATACACAAACACTAGAAAGTGGAAAGTAACAAGCATATAGCAAACTGCTTCAGAGATGATCACTTCCACAGGGAAAAAAATGAACACAAGCCATCAAACACAGACACTGACCGTTTCCAACACTGAACAACCAACTCCATTAGGTAGGTAGAGTTAAAACAGTTGAGAGTAAAGTCTCTCTTAAACAAGTAGGTTAACTCAAAAGAGGGGCTTGAAATGGTGTGTGGCATATTATGTAGGCCTAAATAGTCTTTTTAAAGATTAGGTGGGTATGTAAAACTATCAACAGAAACTTTTTTTAGTGGCATAAAACCAATTTTATTGGCTTTTTCCACAAAAAAGGTTAACTACTCAGCTTAGAGAAATTTGTTCAGCAATTTAAAAATGTGTTAGGACACTGTCTCATGAGATTCCCCCCCCCCAGAGCCTTTGTCTCCTCACCATAAGTTTTTATGTCCTCCCCTATTTTGACACAATGTGCAAGCATATATAGACATACCTATTTGTCTACATGAAGATATACAGAGACATTGATTTTGATAAAGATATGAAATAACTGCAAACATTTTTGTAGCTAACATGACTGCTATATCCTAAGATAGAAGGATCCCCCTTCATACATATCCTGCTGCAAACCAAGAGGCAAAAGCTAATTTATAAGGAAAAAAAAAGTTCTGTACATTTCTCCCCCTCAAATCACTGGGGAAAGATTTAAGGAAAGTTTACTATACTCTGACTGATTCAAACCATATTCACACTCAATTTTCTTTGAAACATCTATATATAGAGATAGATAGATAGATTAGATAGATATACACACACCAAAGAAATTAAGCCCTGCCATTTTCCCTTTGTGCTTAAGAAAACCAAAGCCATTATAAGATACACATGTGCCAACAAATATATATTTTAACATGTTTCAAAGGTGAGTGTATATAAGTGTGGCAGAAAAGAGTGGGCTTCTTTAAGAGAAGTATAACTATTTGAAATTAATTGAAAAGGGACCTATTGCTTCTGCATTTAAAAATTATATGAAAAGAGCAAGAGTAAAAGTTTAAAAACGATCAAGTAAAATTCTTGTGACAAGAATTTTATGGAAAAAAATAATTGATGACAGTAGACTGACAAGTTTTTCCCAATTTTGGTATCAATTTACAAACTTAGGTATTTGCTTTACTACCTAAATTTTAAGTCTTGAGTTTATCATTGTAATAGCTGCCCTTCTTATTATCCTTTTTGTTTGGTTTCATTTCTTAGGTTACCTAGTTTCTCGGTTAGTAATTTAAGGAACAAAAAATCTTAACATTGCCAGATCATAGTTTTTGCCACACAATTTAGTAACAAAAATAAAAACAGTCCAAATTACACATATACATTTCTAGTTAAATCTATACAGATATTTTACTTAAACCACCTAAGTTTCTGGTTTAATTAGAATATGTGGATGAGCAGTTGGAAGTATTTAGAGAATATTTATAAATTCTGCAAATATTTCCATATAAACACTGCCTTCCCCTCCCACCTTTAAAGTTAAAAAAAAAAAAAACAAACCACACAATTCATCAATCACCTAATATCCAAAATGACTCAAAATTTCACTGTAATTGGGCACTGAGAAGCTGACTACACAAGTGCTTCAAGTACAGTTCATGCCAATCATCAAGAATCATAACATTGTTGAGAAAAGTACATTTGTCCTCTGAGAGGAAGCTGCAAAGAAGAAATTTACAAGGAGCATGGCTGTATCATCATTTTTTAAAGGAAAAAAATAGTTTCTTTGGAAAGAAAGAAACAGTGTAAAAAAATCCCCTTTTTAAAATGCAGAAATAACTCCATTATCAATCTGCATTTACATTACTGCCCAAAAGAACAGGTCTGGAGAGACCATTTTCTATACAGACACTAGTTAATCTCTGTATGAAAAGACAGCATCTGGCATGGGAATTTAAAAAAAGGGAGATACTGGTCTATTAGCATAGACACTTTCTTAAGGCTGATCCAGTGAACGAACCTTTGGATCCAGAAGTATTTCTTCTTTTGTTTTCGGTTGAGTTTCCAGTAAAAACTTAGAAAATGAGCTATTCTCAATTTGCATGTCTCCATTTATGGAGAAGATGGAATGATGACACCAAAAGTACTTTGGTTGCTTTTTTTCCTTTTAAAAATAATTTGTTTTTTTTTTGTTTTTTTTGTTTTTTTTTTTGCATGCCACAGGACAGATTTCTAGTTTCAAAACTAGGGTACATCAAGAACAAATTACTTCCCCTCCCAACCATCTTTATTTTCATCAATACAAGAAATTCTTCTGGAAACAAGCAAGTGACTAAAACAGGTATTGAACCACTGAATCTACAAGGTAATACATAATCTGTTATGAGAGAATAACCAAAAAATTTCCCCCAAAGATTTTAATTTTTCAAATATAAAAGATTCTAAGAGGATCATATGTAAACAAACAAAAATCTCTTATTCCAGGTTTTATGGTAAAGATGAATAACACACTGGCAGCTGAAGAAAGCTGTAATTCTTACTAATAAATATATGCAAATTAAGAACTTCCATAACATTTCTTTAGAAAACAGGACCAGTATTCCTTTTTTTGTTTTGAATGATGATCCTGTGGAATGCCTTTACTTCCATATTTATCTAATATCATAACAGTAAAACAGACATAAGAATGTTGATGATAGCTCAACAATGCTGGATTCAGGACGTTTACAGGTACACTTTTGTTTAAAAGTCCTACAGATTTATTGACTAAGGCTAGACAGCAATTCATGTAATCCTATTTGGTGCATTTTCTATCATGGTCCAAGATCATTACATGGATACAGCCAAGGACTGGGCCCCAACGTTCAGAAAAAAAAGACCACAAAGAAGAAAATCAGGGTAGCTATTGGGCCCCCCACTCCCGCCCTCAGTTGATAATTTGTATCCTGGAACTAGAAAAACAAAAGTTGGAAAATACAGACTGCAACAAGTTAAAGAACTTGAAAAAAGTTGGTGGAAAGTGGCACAGTATATGAGTAAGGTCACTGGGCTTGGGATGGCAAGGGCGCTGCATTGAAAGAGCATCCACGGGACCAAGTACTTCTAATGTCTGGTGGTGTCATTCCCTCAACGACTTTAGAATATCTGCATGTGATAATAAATAGATCAGTTATGTAATAAGGCAGTGTGTTGAATATGCATTCGTCCTGTGGAATGAACCACCACAGAGAGATACATGATACCATACACATTCTTTAAGTTTTCTTGTGTTGTGTTTGATTTGTTTTCAAGGCTATCCAGGCTAACTCTTCCCGAGGATTTCCTTTGAGAGAAGAGTGGTCCGCTGAGGCTGGTTTGCTTAACCTCTCCTTTATCAAGAGATGATGATTGGCTTTAAAGAAAAATAAAGCTGAAGGTTGTTTGATTTTTATTTTTTCCCTTTTGGTTGCATCATTCTGAGTGTTTTCATATAAACAACAACAAAAAAATCACAACCAAAAAAAAAAAAAAAAAGCCAATAGTTTTTGATGCATCCAGTTGTTGTAATCTCAGGATGTTCCAGATGTTTCCAGGTAACTCTGTAGTTTACGGACTGTGGTTTTGTCCAGCGAGCAAAGGTCAAAATCAAATGTCGTGTTTGTGATATGAAAATGTCCAGTTTCTTCTATAAGGTTCACGATCTAGAGAAGTAGAGAAGAGAAAGTTTGGGGAATAAGCAACAGACATCAAAAGGGAAACTATGGAACCATGAGGTTAAATATTCTTATTTACACCAAGTAGGTCCAATAGTTTTAAAGGAACCTAACTATCTCTTGGCCAATTTGGCAAATCAAAGCAATATTAAGTGATCAAAATTCTCAAGGAGGTAGGATTACCTGTTCTCACCATCCACATCCTTTAGACTGATTCCTGTTTTCAAGTCAGCAAAAGAATACTTACTGTAGGTGTGAGAAGTGAGGATGGGAGGTTGGGAGAAGAAAGAATTTCAAGACCGCTTTAAAAATTAGTTACTGATCCAATGGATAGTGCCTATACTTAACAGATGTAGGAAACACCAACCTAGAAATAAAACTTCTTTTAAAAAATTATATACATGCATATACATATGCACACATATGATAATGATCAGTTTTTTTCTAATTACATAATTGTCAAAAACTTGGAAAATACAGACTGTGCAAGGAAAAAAAAAAAAAAAGGAAACCATCTACAATCCCACACTTGAAAATCATGGGTGGTGACTAGAAGGGGGTCTCTTCTGGGATACTGGAATTGTTTTATTCCTTGATCTGAGTGCTGATTACATAAAATGCATTCATTTTGTGAGAATTCATCTGGCTGTATACTTTGCTATACAAAAAAATGAATAAATATTTATTTTTATAGTCATTTTCAGTTGATTCTCTTGGGTGTTGTGGGGCAATAAATATGCTCTAGAAAAAGAAAGGATGTCTTTGTCCCCCTGTTTAGGAGGGATAGTTATTTGTCAGGTATTTTTCATTTCATACTGCATTGGCTCCAACTTTCAGAAAAATATTAAACAAAAGTGATGACAGAAGCATTGTTCTCTTGCCCTGGCTTTCATAAGGATGCTTCTGAGGTTTCAACATCAAGAATGATGTTGATTATTGATTTGTAATTAACAATTTCATGTGTCTTATTTTACTAATATAAGACATTTTTATTAGAAATGTATATTGTGCCTGAGCAGTGTGGGTTTTAAGTGTGTATGTTGTAGGGAAATGGAAGAGTGGGGATTGCTTTTGTCAAGCTTTGTAGGGAGGGAAGAAAACCAGCATCAGGGGACAGAAAAAAATATTTACACAGAGAAAACACTTGGCAAACTCTTCTACTTATTTTTAGTTGCCTTTGTTATTCCCCATACTTGCTGCTGATTCTCTTTAGTTCATAAATCTTAAAATAGAGAATAATCTAAATTATTTAGCCTATTATTTATTCAAATGAATTTTCAGGTTCCCTAACTTCAGGCTGAAAAACAGCAGCACTGGAACTTTTAACTTTCTTATTGACAATTACTTTAAAACAAAACAAAACAAAACAAAAACAGTAAATTTGTGAACTATTCCCTGTGGGTCAGTGGCTCTTAACAAAAAATGTGCTCCCCATTCCTCATGTATTATTATGCCCACAGAAGCATTAAGCCTCAATCCAATTAATTACACAACTCCAGATTGAGCCATTATTGCCTTATTCAAATTCTGTGACTAATTTTTACAGATATTACCATGGATTTAATAATAAAACAAGTTACTCCCATTGTGGAACCATGACAGACACTGCAAACTGCCTGCCTAATATCCATTTACCCCTTCTTCTTTCCTAATAGCAGTTAGTAAAGCTTTTCTGAGAGTGGCAGCACTTGCCCTCCCTAGACCCACTTGCAGAACCTGGCAGCCACAACTCCTTACATTTAATTTCTCAGAAATCACTGGGAAGAATGCAACATAAGAAAGATGGCAGAGCAGGAAGAAAAGGAGCCTGTGTCCTCAGTGGCATCTTTAAGCTACCATATTGACTATGGATTACTTACCTCCAAGTGTATTGTTATATGGGGGAGTGGGGGTGGGGAGAGGCCTACTCACTTAAACAACTGGACCCAAGGTTCTGTTACATGCACCAAGATATCATTAGAAGGGATGTGCCCAATTATGGTTAAAGTATTACAGGCATGTAATAATTTACCAAACAAGATCTTATTATTAACACTAAAAGACCTAAAATGCGCACTTACAGTTGTAGAGCTTTGGACAAGTTGTCCACCCACATCCACATACTTTCAGAGACACAAAGTTATGTCCACACACACAAACATTTCAAGGCAATCATATTCTTACTGTATACAAAGTAAACTATCTTTTTGCTAGATTGTATAGTAATACTATGGACCTAGTGAAATGTGTAAATTTCAGGATAGAAACAAAACAGCCTCTTCAGAGGTATTGTCTTTTCAAATTTATACAATGAAGGCAGATGACAAGTAGACCAAAGTCTGGTTCCTTCTTTCAACCAACTAAGCCAGTAGTTAAGTAACAAAGCATTTAGAATAGAGAGTCCTGAATTTGGTATATCAAATTCTGACTCTGCTCACTATCTGAATGACATGAGACCAAACAGTATAACCTCTGAGCCTCAGTTTCCTCATTTGTAAAATGTAGTTAATACCATCTGCTCTATTTAACCTTACAGGGTTGTGCAGATGACCAAATAAGATGTGATAAGTGAAGCATTTTTATAAACTGAAAATTGCTATACAGATGAGGTCAACATGATTATGATTACCAAATATACTTATCCTTAATTATTTGGGCGGTAAATATATAGCAGCTGAATTATCAGACCTGGTGCATTTTCCTCTCTTTCCTCCACTGACTGTTAGGCATTTCATTAGCCCTAAAAAAAGTGAAGTAGGAATATGCCAGAAATAAAACTCAGAAAAGGCAACTTGAAATATTAAAAAAAATAAAAATAAAAGTATACAGAGGTAAGATGAGGAGGTAGAGAGAGAGGTAGATGTAGGAAAGTAGTTGGCATGATAGGCTAAAACCACAATGTATGATAAAATAAATGGAGTACTGTATTTTCCCCTCAAAATGATAGGTAACTCTGAAACCACCCTTAAGAAAATGGCTTTCTGTGACAACATAGCTGTTCATTAATTGCTTAACAATAAATAGAAAACTGGGCAATAAAAATTCTTTCAAGAAAAGAGCCACTTAATTTTAAAGCAAATAAACACATGTTCCCACTAGGAAATTTAGACCAGTCATTTCACATACATTGTAATATCTTGTAGGCTCACTCATTATCCGCCTACTTCCTCCATGATCAGCGCCTACCCTCCACCTGTAGCCACACACACACACACACACACACAGATATAATGGGGATCTGATAAATCTAACCAAAATAAGCCTCATGTGTTTATGGGACCCTCTAAGAATACACCATGGTAGATGCAGGGTCAGCCTCAAAGCAGTAGTAGTGGCAGCTGTTGGGGAGTTTAAGACTTTGCCAAAGGGATAGCCTTAATGATTTGAATTACTAGAGCATGTGCTTATGTCCTCAATCAAGTGAAAACAGACTTCATAAAGAAAAATAAGTGTGTGTTCCTTTTCAGGAACTCTGATAGTCAAAACATCAGAAAAACATTAAAATACTTTATTCCAATGACACAGGCCACAAAGCTTATAAACACCCACCTAGCTCTGGAAGGACTCTGATGTGTCATTCTACGCAAATACTCTGCTCTCTTGATTCAGTGTGGCTCTACCTTGGTACCATTGCTCTACATCATACTACAATAATGAATGCCCCTCCAGAACAGTTAATAAAAGTTAGAGTGACCACATATAAGAAAAATAAGCAAGGGCACACGGTACCGGTAGTGGTAAAGGAAGGGCATGTAAACTGCTTAATTCATTCTTCAGATGATGGTTGTTGTGAAAACATTCGTGATGGATTATTTCCTGCCAAGGCAGCCTTTTAGGGGGTACCATGCAGGCCGATGTTTTTTTGTTTGTTTGTTTTTAAGCAGGGTAAGATCCAGTTGTTAAATCTGTGGTTTGCTCCCACAACCCTGTTTCTAATTATAAAAAGGTAGATGCATTGTTTTGGTCTCATTATATTAAAAAGTGACCGTTCTTTCCACTTAAAGCAGCCACTTTCACTGAGTGTGAACAAGCTTTGCTTTTAACTGCTTCTGCCCAGACTGGAGCCATTTTCCTTTAGAATTGGCCTCAGCTATGGACCGGGAAGCACTCTCTAGCCACATGAAAAATGTGCCCTTCACTGGGTTGAGAGACAGGACAAAAAGCTCCAACCTACAAGGAGGTGTTAAACATGACAGGAAATTTCCCAGGATGGAGAAAATCCTTTGCAGCAGATCACTTCTCAGTGTGTTGTTCAAAGGAAGACTCTAATGCGTTACTCAAGGAAAGGGTTAAAGCCTCGTTCCTCATCTCTCTGAAGATAATTCTAAAAGATTAATGGCTGGTATCTCAATTGCTAAAGTGTTGTCTAAGGAAGTCCTGGTTTTCCTCACAGCTTTTTCTTCTCCTGACTAGGATGCAAATCCAGGCTCAGAGCTGAATTGCTGAGGAGGTGAGAATGTTCAAACTCTTTCCAAATAAATGTGGATGGAACACATGGCTTAGAGAGGAATCAAATCATTAGTCAATCCAAGGGCACTCATATCTCTTGGTTTGACTGAGTCCACTGTACTGTATGTTCACCCTACGGAAAAGTGGCTTAGGAACAGAGGTACTCTTGATACAATGCTTTCTGTTCATTTAATAGATGCTGTATACCCCCGAGTAAAACAAAGCTATTAACTACTTTTGTGAGCCATATAAAATTACTAGATCAGGTTTTTTGAGATGATGCGTTTAACAGGAAGAGCTTAAAGAAAAGAGCTAGGATGTGATCTTGGGCCCATCTGAAATTCTGATTCAGGTGTTCATGTACATGGCAGTGAATACGTAGACTTTGTGAAATGCATTCTGCAAGATGAGCAGCTCTCAAGGTAGAGAATAACATTAGTCCTCAGTAGTGCTATGTTTTACAATAAGAATTAATTAAGCAGTAAACCATGACAGGACATGCATCATGCTATCATAATCACAAGCCTCAGCTGCATTACAAGGCAAAAGGCCAAAGACTGAGAGCTTTCAACCAGCCCAGGGAATGCAATTAGGGTGAAATGCTATGTGCCCGGGAGTGCCTTTATGCCAGGTTAAAAACTCATAGATATTGCTCTCTCCCTCTAGAATACTACAATAATCCACTTGGATGGACTTCTTGAGTAAGCCACCTTTCCTCACAATTCTTTCAAAGGTCAAAATAAAGGACAATGTTAAGTTGGGAATGCCAATGATGCTCCAAGATAACACTGCCCCACGGCCTAGTATCCTCGACTCATTGGCTGGGCTTTCTCTGGGAAGGTGTCTCAACCCTGCCCAAACATCTGTGGCACTCTGCTGCGGGATAAAACCCTTCCACTCTCTGGGCCCAGCTTGAGCATTAATAGCTTTATTGGACAATTCCACCATAGTGTTTCAGAGCTGGTGTTTGGGGAACAATGGGAAGACTGGCTAACAGATTTACAATTAACATTCAATCAATTAGCCCCAAATAATTGTTAAGTGGCAGGCAGAGCCTTGAATTCTCAGTTCTACAGAATCAAGCTGAACAAAAATACTATGAAAATAGTAGATTATATCTTAGGGTAAACTACTCAAATCTCCCCATACTCACTTTAAAGGAAATGCTAGAAATGCAACTTAGGCCCAGTTAAGAATCACAGGTCTTTTGTTCAAATCTGAAAGCTCTAAAAAGGGTTTTAAAAAAAAGCTTATCAGATCAATCAGGAACTTGGCAAGTTTGAGTGTGTGTATTTATAGGTGTGAGTAAAAACGTACACAGAATATAAATGTAACCATCAGCCAGTAAACATAAAAAACACACATATGCACACACACAGCTGGGGCAGATTAAGTACTAACTTCAAGCCCTTTGAAGTAAAAAACAAAAACAAAACAACAAAACTGTATATATGTGCGTGTATATATATATATATATATTAAAAAAACAGCGAAACAAACTACCAACCCAACCTGGAATTTAGAACACACAGCCTTCTCTTCAGGTGTTAAAGAAAAACTATTTTATCAACAGCCACTGTTAATGCAGTAGAGGCACGTACTGTTAACTGTATGAAAACTAGAAACCTCCCTTCTTATCTTCTCAAAACATCACATGGTACTAATAGAAGTTTCCCTACTCTACAAGTGTTCCACAGCTGAGTTCATAATAATAGATTATATGTTGTACAAGATAAGGGAAATGAGGAAAATATTTATTTTCCTTAGAACAGTATTGGCAAAACTTGCTAAACTGAATGACAAATGTTTACAACACTTGACTGAAATTCTTATCACTGTTTTCTCATGAAATCAGAAGCCTGATCCCAAAGGTCTTTGCATTCTTACTATCCCCTCCCTTAGACCACATTATTACATTAGTCAGTTGAGAGATCACAACATTCCAGCTTCATCTCTGCAAGTGGCCATTTTTCATCTGGCTGTAGCACTGGGGTTGGGAGAACAACTACCACACAGCTCCAAGGCAGACTTCCCAGTGGCCTCAGAAATGAGCACCTTCCCCAAATACTTCTGCAGGTGGCATGAGCCTAGTTCTGATGGTGATGGTATGGCTTCAAAGTGCTATCACAGGACCCCAGGACAAACTAGCCCTGAGGCTTCTGGAAAGAGCATTTCTCACCTGTTGCAGAATGTGCCTTTCCCTCAGCGTCATTAACCTTCTGTGAAGCTCTACCAGTTCGTCTAGGTATGCCTGAAAGAGAAGAGTATTCCCAAAAAGAACAAGCACTTTAAGAAGCAGTTCAAAAATAAATGACTAAATAAGTAAGTAAAAACAAGCAGCAGTTGGATGGTCTCCATTTTACTACCCTACTCTAGGGTGTATGAACTCAGTGCCCAAAGGCCTTTGCAGACAAAGTCTCTCTTGGCCTGATCATTACCTTTATCAAGCCAGCTTTAAAAAAAAATGGGCAACATTATCTGCTCTCAATAAAATTCAAGTGAACAGATGGATCCTCTCTCAACAAGGTCTCTACAGAGAGTAGAATTCCATGTTAAATTATGAATTTAAACATGCTATCGCAGGCCACTTTCAGTTTTTTTACTTTAATGTCAGAAGTTTTTTGACAAAAAGAAAAAAGTCTAAGTTTGAATATGGAAGAATCAATGCACAATACCATCTATGTCAGGGCAAATTCTCAAAAAAAAAAAGCCTTCCTGCTCACACCCATAACCTAACATTTGCCAGGAAACAATGCCAAGAAATGACAAGACTGTCTTATGAAAAACAGAGATCATACTCAAATGATCCAGTTTGTCAAGAGCTCCTCTGGAAGGGCAGAGGCACACACCTCTCTTTCCTCCTGAGCTCCTGATGGCATAACTGCATGGGTGTCCCTTGAACCTTCTGCAATAAAGGTAAAAAGGAAAAGTTTGTGAAGCATTAGAGGGGTCCACCCTGACCCTGCAAGACATGTTATGGTCCAGCCAATATCAGGTGATTTAATCCAAAACAGGCCTTGCCGTCATATTTCAGATGCATGGTGCACACTTTGAGAAACCTCATTGCACTAGGATCAGATGTCCTGGGCACTCACGTGTGAGATTCCTTAACCCCCTACCTCCACCACGATTCTCTTTCCTCCCAATTCAGTGTGCCTGAAATCCCTGGGCAATGTAGGCATCATGGCAAACAGCAGCACAAGGCTCAGCTAAATACTGAAGATACAAGTAAGACTTGAAAAACAAACTACAAAGCACTGGGATGAAGTGCCCATCATCTGGGACTCTTAGGCACTTCTGATGAAGAGAATGAAAGGAGAACCAGCGAGGATGATCAAAGGAAACACAAAGAAAAGGGAGACGTGTTTGCGCTTCAGCACTCATAGCAATGGCCTGGAAGCCTACCTTGTCACATTCACCATTCTTTATTTGCTTATCTGATTTGCTTTGCTTTATTGGACTTTTCACTTCGAGAATCTAGAGATCAAAAAGAACACTGTGTTAAATTTGATTTCAAGTACTTCTTAACTAGCCAGCCACAAAAACGAAGACACTTACTGAACGAAATGCTGTACAATAACATGACTTTCCAAAAAACATTTCTCCTCTATACATTTTCCTTCTTCTCTTTTAAGCTTACTTTTTGTTGGAAAATAAATTATTTATATCTGAAATGCTGACTCAGGTCAATAGAACATAAAAAACAAACACTCAAAAAACAGGAAAGTTGATAATAAGGAAATTGACCTAAGCTTCCAAGGCTGCTTCTCTTTTGTGACAACACTCTCACACTTACATACAATAGCTGAGTTTTACTGAGATTATAGTCCCTTCTGGCAAAATTTTTTTTCTCATTCATTCTGCTGTTTCAGCATGTCTACCAGTGCTCGGTATGCTAAGGATGATAAAACAAGCACTCAAAGGCCCTTTTTAGCACCTAACTTTCAGATTCTAAAAGTTATTCATATCCATTAAACTGAAGCAATTTGAAGACGAAAATGGCCATCAGTTACAGTGATTGCTCCCAACTTGGGATCCTCCAACTGAAGAAATAAAGAGCCAGAATTATCTTCTGTATTTCAAGAAATTATATGTTTACACATGGTAAAACACCAAGTATCTTGGCTTTTATCTGGACTGATAACAACTTGAGTTATGAATAGCAGTTTTGCATGCTGTTTGGAAACTTTGATAGGGAGCTATGTTTCTAATTTTAAAAAAATAGAAACAAATTATTATTTAATAAATATGGCTGATTAGTCAGAATTGTTAAAATTGAGGATTATGAGGAAAATATTTTAAATGGTTCTTGCTTGAAAAGGCTGAGAACCACTTTATTAATGATGAGTATTTACAAATGTGTATAAACATAAAAAGCAAAGTAATATGTGTTTTTCATTATAACCTCATACTAAGTGAGATGTTATAATCTGAGGCTAATATTGAGGAAAATGAAAAAAAAAAAAAAAAAGAATTCATTTATTTTTAAGAAGCCTCATATTCCTAATTGTTTGTCTCTTTACCTATTGCTGTCCTAACTTAATCATACACCATTTTGCAAATCTACCATATTCTGTAGCTCAAGACACTTTTACAAATAGATCCCATTTTAATTTATAGTGGAAAGAGTACTGACTGAACTCAGAAACCCAAGCCCTATCATTTAACATTTGGGACCTCAATAAATGAAATGAAGTGAGAGAGATGGACAAGATAACATCCAGATTGCCATTCAGCTGTAAAATTTTATATTACTAATAAACATTTTATTTGTTGAGGATAGGACCATAACATTCTGGAAAAGACCAAATATTTTTAAAAGCATATTTTTTTTTTTCTTTGAATTTGGAGTAATGTACAGGAGGACCGTGCTTCTAACAGAGCCTTTTCTGTAAATTGCCTTACTTCTTCATTTTTTAATTTTTGTTGTTATTTTTAATTTTTAATTTTTACTGGGAGGTCCCGGGGATTGAACCCAGGTCCCTCCATATGGGAGACGGACGCCCAACATTTGAGCCACATCTGCCCCCTATTTCTTCATTTTTAACATTAAGATATCCAAATGAACAATTTGGCCAAGTTAACTCAAAATACAATTCCTTTGGCAATACAAGGAAATTACTTAATAGCAAAGGCAAGGCAATCGTTTTTAACATGCTCCACTGTAAAGGAAACCAAACACTCCACTACATTCAGAATTTCCTCCTCTCTATTGTTGTTGGAAACTAGTCCTCAAGGGAAAACTCAATGCTCAGAGACCTAGGAGTAACTAGGTCAGTAGATGGCACTCCTCTCCAACGCAGATGCTGGGCTGGGCAAGAGAGAAAATCCGCTGAGATTTCAGGCAAGAGAAAAAACAGTGTCTACCTACTTGCCTTGTGCATTAGAGACCTGAACTTTGTTCCCATCATATCCTGCCCCCTCGTCCCATCCCCCAGCTCACTGCACCCTGGATGTCCAAGTGACTAAGGACTCTAGAGACTTCTACAACCTTCTTTTCAGAGCAGAAAACAGAACATTTGGGGGACTTAAGTTACCCCACACATTCTGAAAGTGCTATAGCACCAGCGGCCAGAATACATTGAAATCCTAGTTTCTTTCTTCTGAAGCAGCAGTGGCAGGAACAAAAGCCCCGGGTGTCAGGGATCCGCCTCAAGTTACTGAGTAGCTGCCCAGAGAGGGCTCAGTTAATCTTCCTTCTTTGATCTCTCCCTGCTCCAAAATAAACAGCTTTGTCAAAATCTCATTCTGAGAGAGCTGAGCCATGCTGAAGACAATTGTTTCATTTATGATCATTTCTTATCTTTAGGGAAATGACTCCAGAATATAAAAGTACAGCACCTTGCCTTCCACAGGCTTACTGCAAACCAGTTTAACTGGATAGACTCTTTAATTCCATTCAGCATGCCTTGCGGGCTGATAGATGATTTATGATATTCTGAATATTAACTCAGGTCCAGTAGATCACTTCCTTCCTTCAAGGCCTTTCCCCTCCCTTCCCTCCACACTTTTGGCTAAAAAGGACCTGGTATTTTCATTTTGTTTGAAATTCACAGAAGAGGATTAGAGTGAAAGAATCATCTCTGGTTAAAATGGTATAACAGTCCTCATTACTCCTTATTGATCTGTACTGAGAGAAACAGAGCCACCCAGACGGCCTAGATGTGCCACTTATAAATTTTGTATCCTTTGAAAATAGAACTGTGATTAGTAGCAACTTTGCTCTTAATCTGAAAATATGGTTTGAGAATCAAATTTTCAAGATTCTGCTTTTCTGCATCCTTCTGTGAGGAGTGACAACTCAATTATTCAGCAGATGGATTCTCTCTTGATAGATCTTTCATGTCAATGATCACTAGTAGCTCCTAACAACGCTCAGGTTAATTACTTGCTTTGTGGACTTGTGCCACTCTTCTCAGTTCACTTTCTTTCAGTACTTAGAGAATGCTTGACCTAATTAGCACTTTCCTTTTTCCCTGGTCTCTAGAAGATTTGAGAAAAAGCAACAGACACCAGCTTTGCCTGGTACTTTTCAGAAACTTGGGAGATCATTATCAGTTTGGAGATAGAGAATAGCCAAGGTACATGGAAGAAGGAAACTGAGTCTTCCCATTTCAGAATTAGGCCCTCCTGGTGTGTTTTATTTGGTGTGAAA
Organism: Tolypeutes matacus; assembly: GCA_026826555.1. Taxonomy (NCBI): domain Eukaryota; kingdom Metazoa; phylum Chordata; class Mammalia; order Cingulata; family Chlamyphoridae; genus Tolypeutes; species Tolypeutes matacus. Next base: position 917,872 of record JAKSZT010053764.1, on the reverse strand, counting down.
TTTCAGATTTTCCACACATATTCAAATATAAGCCTAAAAGGCATTCCAAGGTGAAATTTGAGTGATTTTTAGATTTTAAAGAAATTTTTACTCTCTCCATCATCAATATGGAGACCTAAGAAAAAAAAAATTTTTTTTTAAAGCTCCAGAAAACAGACTTAAAGGGATAGCATCACACCTGGCCCAATGCAATTAAGAAATGAGTACTAAACAAAGTTTTAAAACCTTTTCTTGCTGTCCCAGGCCCAAGACATGGCTCTAAGGATATAAGCATTCTTGCGGTACATGTATTTCCTACCCCAGACTAGCAAAAGTGAAAGCATATGGGCTTTCTTATTATGCTTATAGGTGAATGGAGAAAATGACATATAACTGAATATTACTGACAAACTGATGATTCACATGTGTGAAACTACATTTGTCAAATAAACATATGCCAAGGAACTAGTGATATGCTTTTTAATTAGATAAAGTAATTTTTACCTTCTCTGAGTAGATGATACTGCTTCTATTTTTGTTTTTTTTTTTTGCTAGGTAAAGAAATGTCTGACAAAGAATCTAAACCTTTCCCTAAATCCAGGGTTAGTCTGAAACTGCCCATCCAGGAAGGGTTTAGGGACAGCTATTAGGTTAGAAGGCAAAATAGGAGCTTGTTGTAGCTACGTTTACTTAGCAAGTACACTCTAGTGACTGGGAGAGACGATGAAGCAGATTAAGGGGAGGCACACAAAAGCATGCCCTAGTCCTTTACTTCTGCTACTGCCACTGCTGCCGCTCATGAATTATCCTAATTTTTATACACTGGAAGCAGAAATCAGACCTAATTACATTTAAATTGGATATGAAACACATATTCATGGTCCAAATTCTATTCTTTTGCCAGGTCATATTGAAGCACAAATATACAAAATAATTCCCAAGTAACTTAGCCAGTGCAGTGTTCTCTGTGATTGGCCATTATGTTTATGTCTTTACTCTTTTTACTTTAACTGAAATGCATAGCTTGTGGTGGTGCACAGCCACGCCAGAGGTGAAAGTCAGCTGAGCCAAAAGCATGAGCTGGCACTGGAGATGGTGAGAGGCACAGACAGCTGCCGGCCAGGCTAAGGAATTAAGAACCAACTAACTTATTCAGCACTTAATCTGCATCAGATGGGGCTGGGCTTTCATTCATATGTAGGACACAAGGAAACTATAGCTGAACTGTAACTGGTAAGGTAAAGAGCACTGATATTATTCCTACTTAACAATGGAGGATGTAAGTTGGAGATGCGAAGTTTGTAAGTGAGGAATTTTAAATTATAAGAGATCTTTGTATTTGCTTTACACAAAATTTTAAAAGAAAAAGTCTTTAGCTATAAAATATATTTCCAAGTAAAATAAAAGCCATAAATTTAAGGGAAAGGCCATTTAAAATTGTGGGACCTGTGAAACAGAATAGTTTTAGAAAAATGCAGTTTTTTTATTTCCAGGTTAATATTCATGTGATAATTTGAATTATGCAATTATTGCAGAGGTCACAGGGAATCTGTCTAAACAAAGAGACACGAATAACTTACGGTAATGAGAATATCAACTCAATGCCTAGTGAGGCTTCTACAATATTAATGATACTTGAAAAGAGTTTATGATTTTGAATATTCAAATCATATCCATTTGTTTAACAAAAGCTTTTCATCACATCTTTTGAAATTCTGCCCAAACCTTGTCCAAAAATCTGTATTTTGAGTTGACTATCAAATTAATAAGCTTTCCTTTAGTTCTCATTATAACAGCAATAATGTGACCAACATTTTTCTACACCTTATTAACTGTTTCATACAATCCCAAGTGATGATCTTCTTTTCCTGGATGAGCAAACTAAGGCCAAGCACCTATAATAATAAATATCTAACCATCAACTGAATGCTGACTGGATGCTGGGCACAGCCTCATTCTTTTTAAATATATCCTTTCTTACCCTTCCAACAACCTGCAAGGCAAGTGTCATTATCCCCATTTACAGAAGAGGAAACTGAGGATCCAAAGTTAAAAGTTAATTTCCTACCAGTAAATTACTAGTAGTAAAGTGAAGAGCTAAGTTTTATACCAGCCTCAAAGGTCTGTCGCCTACTACTGCTGAGGGAGAAAAATATAGAAATCACAAATCACCATCCTTTCCTACTTAATCCATTCAATGGAATATGGTCATATTCTCAGGACAATAGAAGTTCTTTTACCCTATGTGTTTATTCCTCTATTATGAATTCTTGTTTATCTGACATCAAGAGGGGCTTCGTTTAAAATTAAGGGGTAAAAAGGTTAGTGTGTTTTGTAAAAATGATTACAGCTAGTTTTTCAGAGTCTTGAAAAAAAAAAAATCCCGAGCCAGTAATTTACCTGGTTGTTGTTGGTTTTTAATAAGGGTGGTGGAGGTTCATGATGTAGGGGTGAAGAAGCAGAACTGCTTTCACTATCACTGCCATCACTTAAGCTAACTCTGCAAAGACAGAGAAAGAGAGAGAGAGCCATCATATGCATCATTCCAAACAGATGAGTCTTGAAACATCCATGGTAATAGTCAGAGAGAGCAAGAAACCCAAACAGTACCATTAAAAGCTCATTTTAACAACAGCTAACATGTACTGGACCTTACTTTGTGTCTAGAACTACGTTAAGTGCTCATTTCTCATTTAATGATCCCCTATTATACATATAAGGAAACTGAGGCCTAGAGAGACTAAGTCACTTGCCTAGGGTCACAGAGGTAAAAAATGGTGGATCTAACATTCAAACCCAAGTAATCTGACCCCAAAGCTAGTGCTCAGCTACTATACTTTGCTGGTATCATTTATTCATTTAAGTCCCTGTTTCGACTCCACCCACCTACTATCAAACATGTCACTCAAGCTTGCAGACATCAGCAAAATCAGACCTTTTGTAGGTTACTACCTACCTTCTGTTTTCCTTTTCTTCCTGCCTCTCTGCTACGGATGGAAAAAATTTAGTAATAGGGCTAAAAGGCTGCAGGACCAGAAGCAACTACTAAAAAGTATATGGACATCCCTGCATCACTGACAGCTCAGGGAGACACCTGAAGAATTGGATGTGTGAAGTCCAACATATCAGGACCACCACCCATTGTTTCCACTGTGTAACAATTCAAGGATGTCTCTGGTTCAGAACATTTATACAACAATTCATATAGCATCCATTGAAAATACACTATAGCAATACGAAGAAACTGTGTTTGGGAAACTACTTGGGAAAAATACAATGATAGCTTTCAACAACTAAAGACAATAAAAGTACCAAGTATCACCTCCTCCAATATTTTTTCTTTTCAGATTAAAATGGAATTTTCTTTTAGCCAGAGTTGCTTTTTTTATTTTTTACTCTGCTGAATATATGTCCTCCTTTAGAAATGTCCCTCAGTGTTTGCCTCCTTCTCTCTGGTTATACAGTAATCTAATAAAACAGAAAATGTTTTAGAAATCAGGATAGTTTTTCTTTTGCTCTGAATAAGCAAATACATTCTAGTTCCGTAACATAGATAGATAAGGTACAAGATATGAAATGAAAAGGATACACGGAGACATCCCTTTAGGAAAAACTGACAGAACTTGTTTTTCTTAACTAAATTACATTAATGAAGTGCTCAGTTGAAGCGCCGCTTTAAAATACTTCTTGACTGAAGTGGAAGGCTGAGTATTTAAACTGATTAAGCAGCTGAGACTTCACAAGTGCACTGGAGATCAAATGTTACACTGGTGCTGCTGTGCTAACAGCACATGTCAGGCAGGGAAAAAAGAAGAGTGTTTCAAACAATGTGTATCATATCAGACAACTCACAAAAGTGTTTCATCTGACCCCACATTGACTCAGAGAATGGGGAAGTGGGTGGGCAACAGTTAATCACAGAATACCCAGATCATTTAAAGAACACTAACTTGGGAAATTCTCTAAATCGGTAAAGCAAGTTTTCATCACCTAAATTTGAGAATGGCCAATGGTTAGGATTTTAGTTGGTAAAAATAAGCTCCTAAACTCTAAGCTGCAGTCCATTTTCAGGCCTTTTTTTCTCTATCAGTTTCCTTCTTGTTAGATTAAAGACTAGAAGGAGGTGTTATAAAGTCAAGAACATAAGAGTCCTTATTTTTTTCCTTTTTAAAAGGAATACAGAGGAGTAAGTTTGAGAGACAAGGTGGAGAAAAATGTTGAGTATGGCCCAAGGAAAAGCCATGGAGAGATGTGATAAGGGCATACCCTAAAGAGCTTTTCTACTCAGATGATGCTAAGGAATTACCAATTAGGACACAAATAGTCTATACAGTTTGGGTTAAGATAGTATTCTTTTTAGGAATTTTAGGGCTTTCTAGAAAGTAATGGATGATGGGAAAATACATAATACAATAGATTATTAATGTAATTGGACTTTCAGTTCAAGTAAATTCATATTTTTCCTACTGAAAACACATTAAAATAAGCATCCCTATTTGTTTTCCTCATGATAAATAAAATCCTCAAGGCAACTTCAAGTTGCCTATTAATTATAAATGAAATGAATTACCGTCTTATAATGTGAAATCATGCCTCACAGCATTAAAGAGGCTTAAGGAATCTAATTGTCAGCACACTTAAAAGGAATTTCTTTTCTGGAAAACACACACAGGTGATCCCCATTTTAATTAGGTCAAACACATAATTCACTGAAGCCAATTATGTATTTCTAACTGCAAACAGGAAATACCTTTTCTTCAAATTGAGACTACCTCTAGCAATGGACCTACCCAAACTCTTCAAATGAAAACATTTTAATTCAGCAGTCCTATCACCCAGCATATACTTTCAAGAATAAGAACTTGTAATGACTTTTCCTATGAAGTTTTTAGAGGCAAAACCTCTCCTTTCTGAGCAAAGAGATCAAAAGTCCCCTGTAGAAATAAGTGTAAGCCTATCCAAGCACTCAGCTTCAAGTGAATGTGACCATTTAAGTGCCATTTTGTGTGTGTGTCTGTGTGTGTGTGTGCTTCACACCTTTGCTATTATACCAGTAGGCTTTTCAAAAGGTATGATCCTTCCTAGGGAACCTCTTCCCTTCTAAGACACTTACCTGCGACTTCGGCTGCCCCCTCTATTTACAGGTCTCTCCATTTCAGAGTCATTGTCATTATCCTCTGCCTCATCTGATTCTTCCTCATTGTCGTCGGAATGCAGATCTTTCATTATTGACCTTAAAGGACCTAAATAATGAAAGTGAACCACAGGCAATCAAACAAACACACTTAGCCACATTAAACACAGGAATGCTTACCAGCAACCTCTCCTCTGAACATTTGTTAAAAATCCTCATTCTAACCTATATTTATACATTTACAAGCTACACTTGGTAGTTTCTGGACAACAACCCCTACCAAAACATTATTGTTTTCATAATATATGTTCATTAAAGAATCATTAAAGAATCTCTATTTTCAAGGAATTTTTTTCTATGTATTTTTCCTTCCCTAAGCAAAATTATACCTATAAAGAAACAGAAATCCCTATTAGTAAATTGAATATTTTGTTAGGTTAATCCATGTATTGAAAAGTTGAGACTAATAAATTACTGTGGTTGTAACTTGTTCTTGGCAGTGAAACCTTTGCGTGATAGTTTTTGATCTATTAAGGTTTAGCTGTTCCTTTTATTTCAAGGTCAATTTCAGGTCAAGCAAGCATTTCAGTCAGTTCAGATTATAAGATATTTCAATTCAATGGTGTAATGTCATATCTCTGATCTTCATATTAATCTTGGACATAAGGTCTTGTTGTAATAATTTAATACAGCCAATTTTCATTTTATTTTTAAAAGAAATTCCTGACAAAATACCAGCACACATTTACATAGATAAGACTATGTAATAAATCAGGTGCCCAGAATATTCAAGAAAGTATCAAATATTAGATGAGAGAAGAAAATCAAGCCATAACTAATTTTATTCTAGAGCAGAACTGAAAAGACAGAAAAAAACTCAGTAGTGTAGCTTATTTTTACTTTACTGCTATAAATATGAGGAAACAAGAGGGACATTTTGAATCTTAACAGAAAAGATTATAAAGGCAATCAAGAAAGTGAGAGAGGCACTTTCATTCTGAATTAGGCAATTCCTATGATCAAAGATAGGGATATCTGAGCTATCCCTCGCTCATTTCTAAAATAAGTATTGACTCCCTGCAATCACATATTCTGCAAAACCCAAATTTCTCTGCTTTTGTAGTGGGCTTATATCTTTGGAAGTCCATGGAACAAGAACTCTGAATAGCCAAAACCATCAGTCTTTATTTTGTTTTTTCCTGGAAGCTTAGGCTTAGCCCAAACAAACACAGCAATTTAGTCCCTTTCAAACCTTGCAAGGCTTTCAGGAATTCCATGTGGCAATGAAAAAGATGATGTTCAATATGAACAAATTATTCTTCAACATTCACTAATCTTTCATGTAAAAAAAATAACACATTTGAAGACTTTACACAAAAGAAGAAGAAACTGTAATTAGTAATGTTCTACTTTAAATTTCTTTATTCTGAGTTCATTTGAGACTTGCTCAGAGCAGAGGAAAAATATTTTAAAAAAACAATAAATTAACACTTGTTAAAGAAATTCTATTAATCTGTGGAAAAATAAAATGGAAAGTGTCCAGCAGGGTGAGTGAAAATGTATTTCTCTATTTGAAAGCCTCACAAGTCCAGCTTTTGCTATTGTATTTCCTCTGGGAATTCCCTGGAATGAGCTGTGCTTATAATCCTTTTGTAAAATGGGAATCTGATAGCAGGGACTAGAAAAAGGGGGATTTCTAGAGCCTGGCCTGATATATCAGAACAATACCCTAGTGCATTCATAGAGGAAATAAATACAACTGCATAAAAGCCAAGTTATCATTCAAATAATAAAAACGTGGGAGGTCATAAATCAACTCATTAAAACGCTCTATAAGAAAAATGTCTCATGGTTTGTCTGGGAGATGTTGATACCTTGTTGCCTCGTCTGGGATGGTGTGAAGCTGGAGCTGGAGCTGGAGCTGGAACTGGCAGGACTGGGTTGTTCAGACTTTAAATAAAGAAGAGAAAGACATCATCAATAAATTTATGAGACACTACACATCCTAAATTGAAAACAATATTGTTGCTCAAATCACCCTCTGCAAAAACAGTCTGACATCACACAAATAAAATAACCACACATTTCATATGTCAAAACTACAGATCACACTAGTGCAAAATGATAATAGTGGAAACTGAGTATGTGGGGGGGGGTAAATAGGAACTGTATACTTTCTGCATGATTTTTCTGTAAACTCATTTTTCCATAAACTGCTCTAAAAAGAGTAATAAAAAATACAAACACAGGACAGTCATGGTAATGTTTCTGTTTTACCGATGTTATTTTTACTAGATGCAGAAACAAATATATAAACTCAAGGATTAAGTGATAAACGCCTGGGTATTACAAGAGGGAAAAGCCTGGCTTTTATTTCACTCCTCTGTTTACTACTATACAGCTCTATTTCTGAAAGATAACTTGATTACCCTTTCTGCAATGTTTGATTGGCTCAACTAGTTAAACCACAGTGGTAATGAGGCCAAGGTCATTAGTTCAATCACATTATGAGCCCATTAATTTCTCTCTGGTCCAAGGCCATGACTGAACCCTAACCCCATCTACCCACAGTTCACAGATGGAGGCCAATGTTCACAAGGAGACTTGGCCAAGCCCCACAAATGAGTCAAGGATACGTTACCACCACTAAACATAATAAAAACACCCTTTAATTCCACAGCTTACTAATGGCAGAGAAAGAACATCACACACACGTCTCAATCCCTCATTCTCAATAACTTCTCCCAATCCTTTAATACCCAGAACAAGCTCCACACCATCCTTGACTGACCCAACTCACAGTTCCTCTCCCCTTCTCCAAACCTACTTAAAATGTACTATCTGGATCATCAGTTTGCTTATCAGGATATGATATAGAATTATGCCGACTCTGGTGTGTGTCTTTTCTCCCCAAATAGGCTGTTGGCTGCCAGCACTTGAAAAAGCTGGGGCCTGTCATGTTCTTCCTTTTATCCTCTCATGCTCAGCTTAATGCACTGCATACAGCAGGCACTCAATATCTGCGACAGAAAGCAGCACAATAGGCCCTCTGCCAGGTTTTATGAGCAATTTTATAGCAGATAAAGATGGGAAGAGCACATATATATGGACAGAAGTGTGCAAAGAATTTGATCATACCACCAACAGACTTGAATTTCCCATATATAAGGCCAAATTTATTTTAAAATCACAATGTTGATAACTTTACTTGTAAGAGTGAACTATTTCCATCCCATTTCTAATGTGCTCATAATCTCGGCTACATACTCATGTTATTTAAGAAATCCTAGAGGTCTTCCCAGGTACAGGACACATCCTTCTACTTTGCTCAACGGTTGACCAAGTTTTTCAGTGCCATGTGGAGGATGAACTAAGAGCACAATCAGAAATCACCAAATAAGGATGTGATTCAGTTCAGTTTACATTGTAGTTTCTCACCTCCAATTTTTTCATCTCCCTTCCCACTGTTGAAACCTCCCCTCCCCTTCCTCCCAAGCTCCACAAACTCAGACACAAGGAAGCACTTTTAGGCATTCCTAAATACACACTTCACATCCCCAGGCTGGATGGGAAAACAGGTGTCAGCAATCTACCACTCACTCTGCAGGAAAAGAGCCAGACAGGATCTCTAATGAGCAGCAGACGGCCCACCAACCCTTCACCACTGGAGATTTACTGGAGATTTGCAGTACAATGTCTTACACCTCATTGTTTTCAGCCCACAAAGAAGAGTTGGTTTACAAGTGCAAACGCCTGTGTGAGGTACTCTTCATTTCTGTTGAGTGGCTCTTCCACTGTTGAGCCCCAACGGTGAGTTACACAGCTGAAAGGGCATTCAGTTAGCATTTATGTGCAATGCCCAGCTGCAAAACATTTCTCTTGGCGTCTGCAGAGTACTCCTTTTCCTCTCCAAGTTGCTCTTTTCAGCCATGAAAAGTGCCTGCAAACGGTATTATTTTGATAGCTCTGGAAACCATTTGGGAGCCAAAAGAGAGGTTTCCTTTCAGTGAGCAGAGAGCTCTAATTTCCCATCCTGCCTGACCAGCACACTTTGCACTGGACTTAAAGGAGCCGTTCTACCAGAGCTATTTGCTGAGAGTAGGATATCGAGACGGTGTGGTGGCTATCTCTCAACTACATCATGCTAAACTTGACCCATCTGTCCAAGCATCGTGCCCATGACCATAAACAAGGTTAATAATTGTATAGTTGCTAACCATCAGAAAACTGACAAATAGTAAGGAACATGATACAACAGGGGAAAAGTTGTTTAATTCAACATTTATGATTAACACTGTACCTCTTCTACAAAGCATTTGAGGAAGCCTACAAAAGAAGACATCAATTCAATGAGAATATACAAATAGAATGTTTAAAGCAACAGAGCTGGATGGAGAAGGATAAAATGTTGTGTGAATGATGGGCAGCAATGTCCTGGAAGCTTCTGGCAGACAGGAGAAGCATTTGTGGGATTGTAGCATGCACAGGACCAAAGATTATCTAAGAAAGTGATTCTCACATTTCAATGGGCATCAGATTCTCCTGGAAAACTTGTTAAAACACAGACTGCTGGGCCCCACCCCAGAGTATCTGATTCACTTGGTCTGGGGTGGGGCCAAGAAGCTGGATTTCTTACAAGTTCCCAGGTGACACTGATGCTGCTGGCCTGGGACCAACCACTTTTTGAGAACCACTGATCCTGGGCCCAGGGATGTGCATCGTACTTAGGGGGCAGGACAGCACTTTATAATAAGGATTCATTAGGTTTGGGGTGGGAGTCCAGGCTTTTTTTTACATTTTAAAAGCTCAACGGATGTTATTAATGAAAATTCCAGGTTGAACATTGCTGATTCTAGGTTAATACTTATATTTTTCTAAATCAAAAAAGCATGTGTTTTTGAAAGAATCTTAAAAAACTTCATACAGCATAAGAGTATATACATCATGAGAAAAATAAGACTTATATTGATCTTTTCAGACATAGCATTACTGAGTACCCTTTAAACTGCTTTTGCAAGAAAGCATTTGGATAGAACAAGGCTGCCATTCAATACAAACATTTATGAAGCATGTACAATCCTGTGGTGGTGGATGGACCTTAAACTAAGTAAAGCTGACCTGCAGGGGAATGCAATTGAATGTTAAGTGCTCAAAAAGTCATTCTGCCACTAGATGAAGCTGACACAGTCTTACATTTCATCAAGTCCAACAAAACAGAGCTGTAGCACACTTGAAGTGGTCTGCTTTTTATTTTTTAAAAAATCAGATCTATCCTCCAAAAACACAAATCAAGGATGATTATATAAACCAGAGAAGGTTATTTGCCTTACAAAAAAAAAAAATTTTTTTTTTTCACCATAAACGGGCCTAGATCAGGATCTTTAGAGACCCTGAGGACTGAAAAGATTAAGGTCTGCTTCTCTCCACACCCAATCCCAAGAAACACTTAAAATGTGTGTGTGTATACACTAAACCAAAAAAGTAAGTGTAGTTAAGTCCAATGAGGTTCTGAGTTTTCCCCTGGGCAACTACTTTGATATTTGTTTTTGAAATATGTAAATTCTCCCACTAAAAACAAAAGTGTGCCTCTTTTTATTGATGTCCTAAGCACATGCTTAGCTGATTTACTGAGTAATCTAACATTAGTCATGAAGTTTCTCTAAATGATGTGCTTCATACTGGTAAAAGCATTGGCTTAGGATTCCCAATTCTATCACTTACTAGTATATGTTTTGGGGAATATGGCTTAAGCATTAGTTTCCTCATGGGCATTCTGAGGGCACTGATACTGAACCTCATGTAGAAGTGATAACCCTTAAATTGATAAAGTAAAAACACCTTGCACACCACCTTTATAATGGTAGCTAATCAACACATGGTTGCCACTCTTACAACAGATCATAAACTCCTCTATTGACTAAACAAGATACACCTCTACTACCAAAACAATGTCCTACCAAGATTTGCAATGCAATCTTCAGCATTAAATGGCTATGCAAAATCATTTTGTAATGGATTTTCTACAGAGGATTACTTTTGTCCAAGACAAGTAAGAAAAACCACGTTTACAACTATTAAAGGTTAAGTGCTTCAAAAGAGAACACCTGTCAAGGTAGGCCACAAGAGAGGGTTTGTAAAATCTTGGCATTGTTCCTTATTCTGAGAACAGACTTCCTTCTGGAAGCAGAAGACTGAAGTAGCTATGATCTTTCTAATGGGCAACTATACTTATGAATAGAATTTCAATAACTTGATTTTAAAGCTGTCTTTAAAGAAGAAAAGGGGGAAATAATATACACCTTTCTTTGGTGAAAAGAAAGAGAATACAGTAAAACTAGCTAAATAGAGATTATTTCAGATATATTGGTAGGTTTTTTTAATGAAATGTTTATCTTGTTTAGAAAAAGAAAACCTATACCCTGCAATACAGATTACTTTATCTTTGCACAATTATCCAGAAAGACTGTGTCAAGGATGAATTCTAATTAAAGAAAACACAAATTTAATTCATTTTATTTACTTCCTTGTTCAATTTCATAATGGCTGATTAAAATATTAGATTCTTGTCAGTTTAATCCTTCCTTCATTAAAAAAAATCATCATCATCACACCGACTAGAATAGCTACTATTTTAAAAAAAAGGAAAATAACAAGTGTTGAAGAAGATGTGGAGAAATAAGAACCCTCATTCGTTGTTGGTGGGAATGTAAAATGGTGCAGCCGCTGTGGAAGACATTTTGGTGCTTCCCCAGAAAGTTAATTATAGAAATACCATATGACCTGGAAATCCCACTTCTACACCCAGAGACTCAAACAGGTTATCTGCATACCAATGTTCATAGCAGCATTATTGATAATTGCCAAAAGATGGAAGCAACCCAAGTGTTCATCAACCTATGACTAGATAAACAATATGTGGCATATACACACAATGGGAATTATTCAGCCTTGAATGAACATGGATGAACCTTGAAGGCATGATATAGAATTAAATAAGCCAGACACAAAAGGATAAATATTGTATGATCTCACTTATATGAAATAATTAGAATATGCAAATTCATAGAATCAGAACTAAAATAGCAATTAACCAGGGGCTGGGATGGGAATAGGGGATAGGGACTCAATGCCTCATTGGTACAGAGTTTCTGTTTGGGGTGATGGAAAAGTTTGGGTAATGGATGGTGCTTATGTGGATGTAATTAACACCACTGAATTGTATAATTGGAAGTGGTTATGGGAAATGGGAAACTTTAGGCTGTATAAATGAAACCAGAATAAAAATTTTTTAAAACCATACAAATGTATAACACAAAGAGTAAAAGAGTGAACCCTAATGTTTACTATGGACTATAGGTAATAGTATAATTATATTTTTTCATCAATTATAACAAAGGTACTAACGAAATATGTTAATAATAGGGACAGCTGTGTGTGCGAGGAGGGATATATGAGAACTCTGTACTTTCTCCATTATTTATCTGTAAACCCACAATTACTCTAATAAAAAAATGTAAAAAAACATAAATATCATCCTATACATAATACAGCTTTTTTTGCTTAGCATAAAAATCATTTAAAAGACTACTTCATATAGTTTTTCCTCTATAAGAAACTAAAGATAATCCACTCAACTTTCAAATATACATTTAATTTTAAAGAAAAGTGACATATACCTTCTAAACAATTGTGGAAAATGTTCTCATCATATAGATGAAATCTATCTTACCAATTCTCATAATATATTGGAAATAGCTATGTCAGTAAAAGGTAAGGCCAAAGTTAAGCAAATAAATAGTATTGAAAAGTAATTAAAGAAAACCCACTTAGGTTAAGTTGATCTAACAAGAGTAATAGAAGAATGATTTGCTAAAAGGCTAGAAAGAAGAGAACTTTCATTTTTCTTTGGCTTTAGGTTAATAACTGCTAAATAAACATACCAAATGAATAAAACTTTATTAAATAAGGAGGTATATAAAAATAAGTTTGGACAAATAATTCTAACCTCTTGATGTATATTAGCGAACTATTATATTCCTTATTTCATTTGCTCTATCATAGGGTAGACAGGACACATTTTTATCCCCATTTTATAGATGTTGAAATTGTGAGAATAAGTGACTAGTAGGTAATATTTAGATGGATTTATTTAGATGGATTGGAACCAAGTTTTCTGATTTCTAATCCAGTACTCTGTCTATTAAACATACTAACCTTGAAAAAGTGTAGTTAACTCAAAGCAATGTTCTGACACTAACACCCTTTTTATAACACTAGTGACAAGGAAAAAGTTTTCTAAGTCACTGTGACATGTACTGAGCATCTCTGTGTTCATAAGGGACATCACGTGATTCACACTCAAAGCACTGGTAGGTGGTAAAACACAAGACTTCATCCCAGGGTCTTATATGTCTATATCAATTGCTTCTCACATTCATCTAGTCAATACGACGATGGATCCTGGCTACCTGGCCACTCACCTCCCTGGTTCAATAAGTGCTGTAAAGAAAAGCAGGGAAGCTTCTCCTCTGAACTGGCCTGATCTTCTCGGCACTGGCACTCATCAAGAGGATCAACAAACATGCCAGGCAACACTGTACCATTATTTATGTTATTTGCCTTCAGAGGTGATCTACCCTCTTTTCCTAACTCTTCAGTATGAAACCCTACAATCTCCAAGAAGCAAAATAGACTGAATGCTTTAAATAACCTTCAACAGCTCTTTCTTCGAGAACCAGGTGAAATTAGGGAAAGGATAAAGGAGTCAGAAATTAGAAACTTTGTTACTAGAAGAGTTACTAAAGTCTGTAAAACCACAGGGAAGACACTACATCTCTTTTTTGGCAGACTCTAGATTTGTAAATATTTTAACAATTTCAATGAACTCGACGCTAAATTTCATTGTACTCAGCCTCGTTGGCCCTTATATAATCAAAAGCTATTGTTAGGCCAGTCATTTTCTGATAATTGAGCAAAACTCTAAGAATTACCCTTCAACCGTTGGCAAAACAGGATAGATCCTTATTTCTGTTACATTTTCAACTTATAGGCATAAAATCATCCTGGATGCCAACATAATTGGCTTTATATTGAGGTGCCTCTGATTTTACAATTCCATCAGCTTTCTTCATTATTAATGTTATCTTCACTATTATTATTAAATGCCATCATTTATACTCATCACTCCCTATCTGAGAGCACAAAATCCCATTAGGAAATGAAATGGCCTTGGGGAATAAGGGCCTATAAATCTCTCTGTAAAACCCTTTTCCACACTTAGGGATGGCTATAATTTCCTTTTAGCTTCCTCTCTTCTAAACAGAAGAGCCTCAAGTCTTTTTATCTCTCATCACCAGTTTTACTTTAAAGGCTGCTACTGACTAGTATGGCCAGAACATGTGCTCCTTCAAAAAATCCAGTTGTTGCAAGATAGTGTATGTGCCAGATGTGTTCAAAGAGAGCACAGGTTGAAGAATTCTTACTAGTTAAGGACTTGAGGAATGAAAAATCATCTGGAAACAGATCAATTACAGTTGCATCACCTATAAGCATACTGCTATTCCTTGAGCAAATAGCGTGTGCATAGAAGGTGAGTTTATTTCACAACTGACCATTATAAACACCACTTACTTGTGATACCAGAGACTTCTCTTTTAACTGGTCTCTTTTTCATTTTGTGTGTGTTCAGGGTGGTGGGTAGAGGAAGAAAAAAGTTACAAGTGAGACGGTTTAGAGCTATATAATGCCTCATGAAAGAGAAATGGCAAGAAAAAAAAAAGCTTCCTGATAGAATTGTACCACAATGAACTGTTATTAGAGCTGGCCAATGGAAATCAAAACAGCACTGCTCATCAGTTTATAATAAGATCCCAAAACTGTTGTCAGAACAACTATTCAGTTACTTGTGGAAAAAAAAAAACCCACCTCTGCAGAGCCCAGAAGCTTGAAATAATAGAAAATTATTGTAGTGTTCCTTATACATAGAAGGGCAGCAAGGAAGTGAACAAAGTCCTAAGAATTTGTGGTTATAGCTCTAGGTTTTAGATTATAAAATTTTAAATATTAAAGTAAAATAAACAGAATTCAGGAAATCATAAAGGTGGTAATTGAAATGAACTAACAACATATACTTGTAAAGATCATCTTGACAAGACATTTAACTGCATTTGCTTATTAAATTTAGACCTTTCCTAAATGTGAATTACATTAAAATGTTCACAGAGCATTTGATTGACACCAATAGAATCTTTATAGACTTACGCAAATGTCAAGAAGTTTTATTAATTTTAGTCTTTGAACTATCTTGCAGAATTTTCCCCATTAGATGTAAAACTTGGATTTATTATCATAGCAGCAGCATTAAGAGTTCATTTTATTGTTGAGGCCTTATTTCCATAGTACTGTGATTTCTAAAATAACTAAAACCCACTGGGGGAAAATGTTGATTTAAAAATTTCTAATCACCACCAGTGAAAAATGCAACCTTTTCTTATTATCAGTCCATACAATAAGACTGTTGATAGTTGCAATGATTTTTTCTTTACAGGCCTTGCATCTATCTAATTAAAATATACAGTGTATTTTCCAGGTAACATATTGGAGTCCTTTCCCCTAGTTCAAGGCATTCCAAAATTCCTTGGGTATGAGTATGCACATATGTATATATATGTAGATGTGTGCAAGATAATCATCCAAGAAAATAATAGAACATCTATTCATATTTATTTTCTATCTTTTTCTTTTAAATTTTCTGATTTTTATATACAGGCTATTACCAAAATTTAGAAACATATATATATGGGGGATACATGCCTAAAACCTGCTTACTGAGAGATGAGTTTTAATACCAACTGTATGAGTATTAATACCAACTCTATAGATGCTTATAGTTTTGATTTTGTAATTAACCTGCTCAAAATCTTAATTTTATCACATAGATTTCAAATTGTGGAGTCATACATGCTAAATATATAGAGTAATATCATTGTACTTTACTCAGAGACAATCCAGATTTTTGCATTTTATGGTATTTTTTGCTCAAAACTGCAGAATTTGACATTTTAATTTTTAAGTTAAATGGAAATACTGTAACAGAGTTCCTTTCTGAATAGGAGGTAACACAAATGTTTTTAAAAGAGTTTAAAGTGCACATAGATTTTCTTGAAACAAAAACCAACACAAAATGCTTCACATGATTCCCTAAGAAAATTTAAATTATCTTCCCTGTGACCCGATTCAAGACTCTACTTTTAGAGTGTTTACTGAAAAGTATACAATATTAAATGAGAATTGAAAATTTTATAAACAGCCTATGAATAAAATATGCTATACTTACTTCACTTCCATTTAAAATGCCAAGTCCTAACAAAAGTTTATAAAACCAGAACTATTTTTAAGAAGTATCTCATTGAAAATGAACTAAAATAGCAAGACAGCATATTTAAGAGACTGTTCTCATGTGAAGACATTAGGTAGTAGATTTTTTGTTTTGTTTTCAATGTGGTCTCTTAAAATGTGGCATCCAGAATTACATATTCCTATTAGTAATATTAGATTCCTGTAAAGAATAGGAGGAATGCTTCTGCTCATCAGGCTCTAAAGAAACCTGCATTTCCATGCACACATCTTATATAAGCCTAACAGTTGCTTTTCTCCATAAATCAATCTATTGTTGTACTTCATAATGAGAAGGCAGATTTACTGCCTTTTACCGCCTTTTCTCACCATCAGAAAGATGCCTATTTCAGTAATAGAAGAACGTTTCTCTTCTTCAAGGGTGTTTGGGATTAGGGAGGCAGGGGCGAGAACCTTTAACATCTGCCCCCTTCAAGTGAATGACACCTCTGGTTCTCACAGCCAGGACATTGAAAAGCAAATACCCATAAGTTGATAAAATTTTCTAACTTAAGAAGCACAACATTTTAAATACACTGAAGTCACATCACTAAAACACATTTGAGATTTGAAGGTTCTACTGTAAAACTGTAAAACATATCACTCAAATTTTTACATTATAATTCAAATGCCCTAATATCAACATAGTAGTCAAAACAACAGGAGTTTAGAATAAAGACCTTTGAGTCAATCATCTTGAATTTTCTCTAATCCTGAAAAAAAATCTAAAGTACTGGCTGGTAAGATTTTCACTATTTGCTATCTCAATACTACAGAGTAATAATAAAAGTTTATAATATAAAGTTATATTTTTCTGTTTTTATTTGCTTAAATTATTTTTCCCCTAGGGAGAAATATTTAAGAATTGTGAACTTTAGACTTTAATTTAAAAATAAGAAAAAGGTACTTGTCAGCCTGTAAATTCTAACCATCTGCCTTTTAAAAATACACTCACACACATACTCACCCACCCACTCCAGTTAGGCTAAACATTCTTAGCAAGTAAGTAGAACTTGATGGATCTAAACAGAAGTTTCAGCAATGATAGCTCTACTTTTGGAAACAAGTTATCTTTAAATAGGCATAATGATACCTACTAGTAAATGCAACGAACCATAAATTTAAAACAAACATACACCATCCAAAACAAATAAATAAAGAGGGGCAGGTACCGGATTCAAGAAGAACCTCTATTTTAGAAGAAAACTAAATAACATCTTCTGTACATGAATATGGAGTATTGCCTAGTGAGCTAACACTTCTTGTTATTTGGGGCTATCTTTTGTCACTTAAGCAATGCTTTCTGACAGTTTTACAGGCTGTTATCCCAAGGACTTCAGTATTTATGGCCTTTATTCACTTGGCTTTCGGCTCTTATCCACTGGTTACTAATCACTAAATAGATTTTTTTTTATGGGTCTGAAATTAGCTCAAAGGATGTCCTTCAACAATGGCAGCTCAGGACAGCACCGGCTAAAGGTCTTCTCCTCGGCCTCTTCCTTGCTCTCTTCAATTTTCTCTTCCTTACAGACAAGTTAATGAGGGTTCAGATCCACGGTGTTCAATTAGAGCAAAAGTACGAATGATTTATAGCATTCTTAAAGGATGGTTTGGAACTGTTTCTGAATTGGTCTTCAGAAACCCATTCAATTTCAATATATCAAGAATGATTTAAAGGCTTGAACTTGTTTTTAATCTTCACAAAACAAGCATTTCTTACTACACATAAAATCATTATTCAGGAAAAGCTCAATTCTACAAACATTACTATACACCCACACAAGAACATGTTTCAAAAAAAAAAAAAAAAAATATATATATATATATAATAAAACTTCAGATGTTTTTGTGGGATGTGGTGGGAGGTGTGGGAGGTGGGCAACATGGGAATCCCAGTGGGTTCCGTGTAATATTTTGGGTATCTAAGCACCTCTTAAAATATATTTATATATATATACATAAATAACATTTTTGTAAGCAAATGCACTTATATGCATATACATTTATATATCATTTTGCAAATGTTGGTATGTATTGTAAAAATTTTGATTTTTACCCACAATAAAAAAAAAACAACTTCAGCACAACTTAGTACTCAAATTTCTTTCTATATAGTAAAGGGTACTTACTACATTTTTATCCACTTCACTTAAAAGACCAAGGGCTGGAAATTAAGTAGAAAACACATATTTCTTTTCACTTAATTGCATTTGACTTAAACATCTCCTAAGAGATTGGTTGGTTTTTAATCTTCTTTTTAGATGGCTGCTAGCAAACTGAGAGTCAAATTAGTCAAGAAATTGGTGTTTTCTTAAAAACAAACTCTGAAAAACTATAAATATTGACATTATTTTCATGTCTTTCCTGGGTAAACTGAGTAAATTGCAATTGAAAACACAGAAGTGGGGGTGGGGGAAAAGTGGGAGAGAGAGAGAAGGAGAGAGAGAGAATGCATTTTGGAGGACCACGGCAGTTCCATTTATTGCTCTAGAATATAATTTACTAAATATTATCTTTCCTGAAATGAAAGGGATTTATTGTGATCAACTTCTGTTTTCTCTGAAACTAGGCTAGAGTAAATACATTTAAAAAGGAAATTGTCTTTAATTTCTTTTTAATCCTTTAATATTTCCATGTCTGGGTAAAAACAGTATGTTCTACTCCCTCAGAAAAACAATTTTAATTTCTCGATACTAGCATTTATAAGCAATTACTTTGTACATTTATATATAATATTAACTATTTGGAAATCATACGATTACATTTACTTTATAGCAACGTACATCAAAATTCTCCTTGAATATAGTTCAGGAAAATTTATTTCTGCTGATGAATCTGCATGCTTTCTGATAGTCCAAATATAAAACTACAAACGGCAATATTTCTCTGGGGAAAAAATGGCAGACCTTATTGCCCATATGTGAAAACTGCCTAATGCTGAATGACTGCTGTTCTTTAAATTTTGTGACTACTTATCTTAGTGTATATTTTTCACATATATTAATATGATGAATTATGAATTATTAACATTTCATTTGAACAGGCAGAGTATAAATATTAAATTAAAAATTAAATACATGTGTATTGTGTAAGAATTTACATAGTAATAGATTTTTTTAAAAGGTAAGGAAGTCTCTCCAGGATTATCAAAAAAGATATTATGGAAATAACATTTTAATGTGAAATTAAGTGATAACCAATTTTTAGCAAATACTCTAAGTGCTTAATGATAAGAGGTGTTCTAGTAATTTTTAAGAAGTTAAATTTTGCAGTTTCTTTTTACATATAAAAATATATGAATGAGGAAGAAGACTTTGAATGTATAGCTTCCTAAAGCTATTTAATTATGAAAATAGAAGAGGAGTATTGATCTTCTCTGAATGAAAAGATCTGATTCATTTCAGAGTAGTAAGATACTTAGCAGTCTGATACTTAGCTTCCCTAAGCAAATAAAAGGAATTCTATAATATTCCATCTACAATCATGAATAGAAAAAATTCAATTTCTTTCATATGTATTATAAAATTATCTAGTAGAAAAAATATTTTAAATGCTCTGAAGTCTGAGGAGAAGGGTATCTTTTTTCCTGCCTGTAATCACTATGGAGGAAAAATGCACATCAGGATTCTATTATACAATAAAACATCTACTTATAAACTTTTCTCTAATTTTTTCTTAATGCACATTATATGCAAATTTGTGATCTAATATTAATAAGGTTTCCCTGAATTCTTCCATACATTAAAACCCTCTGTGGCTTTTACCCATTCCTCCACTCCCACCCCTCTCTTTCATTACCTTGTATCACATCTAGAAGCTATCTTTCCTATGAAGTTAACTGCTCAGAGTAAATAAACTTTGCATATAGCTGGCTTTTAAAAATCAGAAAGACAGCAAGCAAAGATATCATCCTCACCTCTTTTAAAAGAAAACAGAGTAACACTCAGGAAAACAGAAGTGCCCCACGGTTCACGTGTGTCGGCAAGGAGTTGAGAGCTGTTAAGAATGATCCTCTTAAAAAGAAAGATGTCTCCTCGGGCACCCACATGTATATTTAGATTAGACTGGCAGTTTAAATGACAGCAAACACATGGTCATGACTTCCCAATTGCTCATTCATCCAACACACATACACACAGGCTAATCAGAAGCAAGCATCCATCCCAAACTGTTTTAGAAGCTAGTTTCTTCCATCTGATACTACTGTGTGTGGTGAGCCTGCATTCTGCTGGGGAGATCAGATGTCAAACACTTAACTATTTTTCCTAATAGATCTGGATCTTGAATCATATGTCTCTAAAGTCTGACTTTTAAACTTGACTAAACTCTGTTCTCTAACCTGCAGGGCTTTATGATGTACACAGTTAAAAAAAAAAAATGATATAAATGTTACAGGACCTATTTATCTTGTTAGTATTTTAACTGTATGACTCTGCCCATCCTATCAGTAATAGCACACACTCCTACTTTGCAAACAGTGTAAAGTCATTAAAGAGGATCACATTTTCTTATGCAAATAAATGGTTGTCAAATTGAAAGGTAGAGATACCAAACATGAACTTTAAGTTCCTGTTCATAACTGGAGTTCCAATGACATCTGACGGTAAATAAGAAAAAAGAGAAAATATGTAGGCAGGCACTATGAACTATACCTATAATATTGTATATGCATATAAATTGAAATTCATATATATTAAGTTGTGTTAGTGAGAAACAGAAAGCCAAAGGCATCTATTGACTCTATGAAAAAGAGAGAGGTTATATAAAAAAGCAAGCAATTTAAAAATAATTAAATTTTACTTGTGACATGAATTTTGCATTTTAACCTAAATGTAGAATATTTTGAAAACTCAAAAATCAATATGGGGGTGAAGGTGGAAGGAATGGCACAATATAATGATTTAGGGCTCAGGTTCTGAAAACATCAGGCATGGTTTGAATCCCAGTTCCACCACTTTCTTGCTGTGTGACCTTAGCCAAGTAACATAATCTCTTCAGGTTTCAGTTACTTCATCTATAAATTTGGGAAATGGAATTAATGACATTTTCTCATATGGTTTATGTGAAAATGTAGACAGTGCAAGTAGAGCACTTGGAACAAAGCACGGAATAAATGATGACTAAATATTAGGTAGTATTTGTCATCCATAAGAATAGCTGTGAAATTATGATATAAGAAAAGATATGTCTGAGTCAGTTTGGTTTGTACATCCTCCCCTCTCCCCACCCCCATTACTGTCTTCCCTGAAATACATTTGACATTTCAAATGTATTCAGATGATCCAAAGTTTACTTTCTCTCAAACTTGTACTGGAGCAAGGAGCTGGTAAAATGCCTAGTTCAATGCCTGATATACAGGACATTCTAAAAATGGCATCAATACAAACAGAATAAACAAAGATGAGAAAACAAAGATGAGAATTACAAGAATTGCCTGGTTAAATAATGATTAATAATTCACACAAAAAAGTGAAATTCCTTTAGGTTATCCTATTGCTTGAGAACCTGAAGTTTTTCCTCCTGAAGAAAAATGTGAGTCTCAAGAAAAAGTTCTATTTAAGGAAAATACTAATATTATGATAGTTCTCTTGACATCTTCCATATCCATTTTACAGAATACACTTCTGTCATATGTTCACTTGTCTTGGTAGTAAAAAGACAAAAACAGATCAAAGTTGATGGCTTATTGGCAGTAATATTTATGCTGTGGTTTTTGCTACTTTATAAAAGTATTACAAAGGAATTCAAAGGTGGGGTGAAACCCCAAACCTAATTAAAAGTTCTTTATGTTGTCTGACAAATTAAGAGTGTGAGTAGCATTATGTAACATCGGCCCATGTGGTGATATCAATTTCAAGTTATTTCCCTTTTTTCCCCAAAACCCACAATCCCTATATGCAGATCCTGTATTCCAAGTAAGAGGTTTTGTTACACACAGAAGCAAGCATATTTGCTATACTTAAGAAATGAGTGTTTCCAATACTAATGCCATATAAAAACTTGTTTTTATGTTCAGTCTGTACCTGTCATTAAAATTTAATATAACCTGACACAATTATCCTCAATGGGATGCAGGTGTTAGATAATTATATTAGCATCAACACTACAGGCAAATTAAGATTTCATCCCTTGTGATGGAGTTCTGATAAATATCAATTCATTGGTTTACTGAATCCTGAAGATCAAAAGACCCTGCATATGGCACTCATAAATCAAAGAGTCATCAAATCTACAGTCTGTTTTCTTTGGCTAAAACTGCAAAGTTTTACTTACATAGCCTTATCTACTCCTAAAAGTTCTCT
Source organism: Tolypeutes matacus (assembly GCA_026826555.1). Classification (NCBI taxonomy): domain Eukaryota; kingdom Metazoa; phylum Chordata; class Mammalia; order Cingulata; family Chlamyphoridae; genus Tolypeutes; species Tolypeutes matacus. The sequence continues at coordinate 895,063 of JAKSZT010053764.1, read as the reverse complement.
GCCAAGATTTAACTCACCAAGAGTACAGAAAATATAGTGCTTCCCAGCTGCACACTCCTGGGGTTTTTGAAGTTCAGGATACCATTGTGTGGTGGTCTAGCATATCTGGTCTTTTCTTCTCCCTTGCTTGTTTAGATGTCGTATCATAATCAACAGAAAATTCATACAGAAAAGTAAAAAGGTACTTCTAGATTCAGATGGGAAACTTACTAAATATTTTTATCTATTAATGAAACCTACCATGAATAAAGGTGCTTAATAAAAATCTTTAGACTTTTAACACATATACATAGAAAATAATAAAATAAAAAATTCTCCAAAATGTTTTCCTCACTCAACTTAAATATCAGTAAGAACTTTTGGTGTTGGGAATTCTACTCAGGTAATTATAGCCTAATTAATCACTTTCTGATAAGCTAACCATAAACTTTGTGTGACAGCAGTAGTATTTGAAGAGAAGGAGCTAGGAAAAGATAATATAAGCAGGATGAGAACCCAGGAAAATTTTTATCTCCCAGTTCATTTCCCTAAAGAAGCTGTGCTGATGGCTGAATGAAGATATTTCCAATCTTGAATAAGGTGTACAAATAAGTGGTGGGATGGTCACGGAATTAGTTTCTTCTTTATAAAATTATTCTGTAATTTAAAACAATTTTTTATAATAGGTATATGCTTGAAATATATAAACAAAAATAACAAAATTTCTTTTCCAGGGTCAACTGAGATCACCATAAGGCAGTGAGAAATACTCTGTTTTCATGTCCAAAAGGAACTGAGAAATGTTTAGTAACTTTTCCTAGTAAGCTGAAGTATCAACTAAGAAGTTTTTTTCAATGTCCTAGGAGAAGCCCCTAGGCCAGGGTTTCTCAACCTTGGCAATACAGACATTTGGACTGGATAATTCATAGTTGTGGGAGTGTCCTATGCATTGTAGGATGTTCTACACACTAGATGCCAGTAGCAACACCCTTCTTCTGCCATGACAATCAAAAATATCTCCAGACATTGCCTAATGTTCCTCAGGGCAGGGATGGGGGTGCAAAACTCCCCCCATTTGAGAACCACTACCCTAGGCTGGTGTTTTCCAAAAGGTCACCTAGAGAAGTTTCATATAGTCAAGTACCACTAATTGACACATTATTCCATTTTAGTAAATTTTACTTCTGAGGCCAAATTGAAATGACACTTTTGGTCAGACAAGATCCAGGTCAATGGTCTTTTTCTGGCATTGATGATAAGATGCATTTTGCAGGACACTAGAATCTCTGCTTTCTGTGATATTTGCACCTTTAGCGAGCTGGTCTATGACTCCACTTTAATTCTGGAGTGATACCACTGCCATCCCTTAGATTGAAACCAAATTCCTATTTCCAGTTGGCAATGCCATTTCTGTATTTGATATATAGAACAAGTGGAGATGTGTGTTGTTTGGTTAACAGGGCCCAAAAAGCACTATATGAAGACACATACTTTACATAATGTTAAATGAAATGAGAGTTTGCAATTAGATTTCGTGAATACAAGAGTGGTGTTATCAGTCAGCTTACATTTGGGGAAAGTCTATTCTGTGCCTGAAGTGATACAAAATAATGTTTGGAGAAAAGCTTCCAAGGCATGGGATGTCAAAAAGCAGGGAGAAGGCTCATTCAAAACCTCTTGGTCAGCAGTCCCAAGCCTGTTTCCTTAGAAGCCAATACACTCAAAATGTGAGAAGTTCAGCTTCTGAAATTTGCATGGTTTTCTTCTTCTTGGTTCAGCTTTGTTCCAGAAAGACTAAGAAGAAGTTGGTCTGGTTCCTGTCATCGAGATTTGTTTGGAGGCTCAATCACTGGAGTAATGAACCTCGCAGGAGTGGACAAAACCTATTTATAGATGCTTTCAGCTGCCACAGACATCACTGGAGGTGACAGACCCCATTCCACAGATGCCCAAGCCTCTATTCTAAAGATGTGCTTGAATGACACAGCCAAGTGAATATCTGATCACACTGAATCGTCCACACCCAACAGAATTCCCAGTAAGAAATGTAAACTGCTTTTTATGGTTATTAGTATTTGCCACTCTTTCTCCTATGGTGACAACCAAGCTATTTTCTGGATATATGTAAAATTCCAAATTTTTAAAATTTAACCTAGGTAATGAATTACAGACCACTAGTGCTGCTTTATCCTGATAGCCATACTTTCCAACACACAAACTCTGCTCAATACAATCTTAATGTACTAAGATGGCCTTTCTTGCCCTTTTCATCATTGGTAATTCTATTATTCTATTTTTCAATTTGTGTAAGAGTTATCTGAATATTTGTGTTAGTTACTCTCCCCCACAATCTCACAGGATAAGCTTCTTGAGGAGAAGAAATACATCTTTCTTTCCTTGTATTTTCTCTAACAGGGGTTGGAAACCGTTTTCTGTAAAGGGCTAAATAGTAAATGTTTTAGGCATCACAGGTCATAGAGTCTTTGTTAGAACTCTGCCCTTACAGCCATGAAAGCAACCATAGACAATATGTATACAAATATGCATGGCTGTGTTCCAATAAAACTTTATTTACAAAAACAAGCAGTATGCCAGGTTTGGTCCACAAGCTGTAGTTTGCCAGTTCCTATGCTATGGCTACTTACCACAGCAACACCCACCACTCTCAAAGGGGGTTGGATCTTCATGAACTTTGTTAAACCAATTTAGTCTAATACAATTTGCCTTATTATTTCTCTCAGTCTATTTTTGTTTACAAACATAAGATATCTTGTTTTTGTTGTTATTTTGCAAAAAACTTTGTGACTTTATTCACTAGTTAGATGGTTTACAGCTTCTTTAAGACACTCCCTCCTAGAGCAGCCCCAAAATATCAACTTAATTTCATCCGATTAAAGAGCAATGTTCTGATCTTGCTGTCCAAGTTTCTCAGAGTTACTGTGGAAGATAAAACTGTGACATATTATTCTTACTAGTGAGTTTTCATGCCAATTACTTGTTGAATGTGTATTAAAAAAAAGTCTCATCTACAAAATAAATTACTCTTTACCAGATAAACAGCTAGTTCCTCTGACACAGCAACGTCTTGGAAGAGGCCACTGGAAAAAAGTTACAAACTTAGAATTCCAAAGCTACTACAAACCCTTACAGGCAGGCTATCCAAAGGTCACTCATTTAACAAGTGCAATTCATTAATTGTTTTAAAAGTTCAAGTCTTTAAAAAGGATAAGCTTTAGATACTTAGAAGTTCAAGTTCCGTAAATGGAAATATTGGACCCGCTCATTTGGAGAGAGAGTTGTAACATCATAATCGGCCAAAATAATGCCTAGCCAAGCAAAATACACTTGTGCTTTAAATTCAGATTAGCATTTAAGAAGATCAGTATTTTGATTCTCATTTAGAAGAAATTTCTTATACAAGAATCTTTAACCAAATTTATTCTTGTGTAAACCTCAAAAAAAGAAAACAGTAGTTCAAGTACTAGATGAGTTGGAACATTTATATCTGACTGCTGTTTTGAAATACTTGTTCTAATAAATAAAAAAACTGAACAGTTAAATAAAAAGAAAAATCAAAGATGGAGGACAAAGATGGTAGAATTTGTCTTTTTTTTTTTTAAAGGCGGTTTTTCCCCCAAAAGAATATCCCATTGAAGAGCAATGCAAATAAGGTAATTACCAAAGACAAACTCAAAGACAAACTGCATATTTTTAAAATTCTCCTTTTCTAAATAGTCACATGACTATACAGGGAAAGGAAGGAAGGAAAGGAAAAAGGGAGGGAGGAAGTGGGGAGGGCAGGAGGAAGTGGGGAGGGAGGGAACACAGGAAGGAAAGAAAAAAATGATTTCAAAAGATAGCTCTTTCAGGATAGTTTCTCACAAGGTTATACATCAGAGACTTGAAGAAACAGACTTAACCCCACCAGCAATTCGGGTGTGGGCAAGGCTACCTAGTTTACCTTGTTTTTCATAGTGAGGACATCTACAATGATTGACCAAATGGGACAGTCCAATGGGGAGAAAAATAAGCCATCTCCCTCAACATCTATCAGAATTCTTCAAACCTTCTCAAGATGCTCAGGGTTAAGAAGAAATAAGAAAATCACACCACAAAGAATATCAGGGACTCTGAAGGCTGCTGGAGAATCAGTAGGTAGTGCTTCATGGAGAGCACATTATATTAAACTACACTGAATCCATACAAAAATTTGTACCCAACATGTTCATAGCAGAGCTATTCATAATGGCCAAACAGTGGAAACAGCCCAAATGTTCATGAACAGATGAATGGATTAACAAAATGTGGTATATCCATAAAATGAAATATTATTCAGCCATAGAAGAAATGAAGTACTCATCATACAACAATATTGTTGAACTTTGAAAACATCATGTTAAGTGAAAGAACCCAGTAACAAAAGAGCACATATTATAGGATGGCTTCATTTATATGAATTGTCCAGAATATGCAAATCTAGAGAGATGGAAAGTAGATCAATGGTTGTCTAGGGGTGAGGGAGATAGGGGAATGGAGGGCGATAGTTAAAGGATACAGAATTTCTTTTGGAGGCAGTAAAAATGTTCTAAAATCTATTGTGATGATGGTTGCACAACTCTGTGAATATACTAAAAACCACTGAATTGTACACTTCAAGTGGGTGAGTTGTATGGTATGTGAACTATTTCTTAATAAAGCTGTTAAAAAAACAACTACACTGAATATATACTGACAATTGCTCATGTAATTGTTTTTCCTTTTCTTATGCTGTCCAGTAAGGTAATTTAATTCAATCCCTATGCTTTAAAAGATTAAAATATAATTAAGTTATGTATACTTTGGGACATTGTATAATACATTTGGCCCATCAGATTATTATAGAAGTTCCCAAAATGGAAATGTTATGAGAATCAACCAAGAGAATTTAATGGTGAGTTTGGCAGCAACTTTTCCAATGAACTACAGATAAAATGTGAATCATTAGCCAAAGAAAATAGTAGTAGGTTTGATAGTGTTACATTAAGGATACATATTAGAAAAATATGTTGAGATATCTGGAGGTAAAACGTGGTAAGTTTAAATAGTGTTAAAAAGTAGGATATTAATTTTTCCCCACGGTTGTAAATACAGGGTTTAGAAAGCAAAACATAAATCCTTGTTACATAGTCTTACTGAAAAATAAAAAGTAGCATTAATATAAAATGAAAATGGAGAGAGAAGTATACAAAGATAAAATAAAAATATTGATCCCCAAACCATCATAAATTGATTCTTTTGCATAAAACATATCAGCAAATTTTGTATGTACAAAAAGTGCACATATCTTTCATTGACTTATTCTTGTGTGGCTACTATGTATCTAGAAATGTGTTAGCACACTGGGGAAATTGTGCTGAACAATCCAGACAGGATATCTGCCTTCCAAGGCTTTCTGGTCCAGTTTATGGATTAAGCTTAACTGCCTTTTATATCAATATTTCACATACTAAGAACTCTGGCAAACTGGTTGCAACTGTTCAAACATGAAAACAAAAATCTCTCCAAAATACTCATATAATAGGGAGCAATTAAAGTTTCTTTCATAAAATCAAAGTTAAAAACATGAATTAACAATGAGAAATAATTTCCTTTCCATAATAAGTCAAATAAAGACAAACCAATTTATATTGGTTAATCATTTTGTAGAAATAAAATCACATCTATATTACTGATCATCTCTGTGTAAAAGATTCTGGCTAATATCTAGGAATGGGTAAGGGGCAGGGAAAACAAGGAGACAAGCAGAACAGGTTCCTGCAGACAAGACAAATGTAAGAACTAAGTAAGAGACACTACCTGGGGGAATTGTGTTGACTCTTCCTATATTTATTTTGGAGGGAGAGTGGGTAGTATAAGGAAATTATTACTATAAGGCATGGAACCAAAAGACATCAAGCTAGGGCAAATGAACATGTAAAATGAGCCTAAGAGTATCAGAGAGCAGCCTAAACACAGGGAATAATTGGCCTCTCCCATCCATTTGTCTATCTATTCATTTATGTAACATTCTCATTTTCATGAGAAAATACACCACTCCACGATAAGGATCCTATGTCTATCTGTCCCTTGATTCACTTTCCACATTTATCTCTTTTAAATCTAATCTTATGTTGTTGCCTATAAGCATTATTTCTAAACTACACTATTTTTCCTGAAATAAGGTAAAAAATTTTATAAATATAATTCTTTGTCACTATCAAATGCTGAAATTCCTAAACTTGAAGTGAGCAGAAGGAAGACAGTATGTGAAGGACAGATATCCAATGAACAACTAGAAATTCTGAAATTGTGTTAAGATTTTAGGATATGTCTATTATATTTTTTCCATCTTATTCAACTACTTTGATACACTACATAAGCCCAGGTGCTAGCTAAGCTTAAAAACAGCAAACAACTTAAGAAAAAGGCACTATATTTTGCCACAAAAATCAGTAGAAACCTCGTAGGAGTCCAACCTGCTCACCCTGTGCTTCTCTCAAACTTCTCTCTACTGCTCGAGTGCCCCGAGTGGCCAAGAAGTCAAATCCACTGTTCATCAAAACCTCCAGGAACACTATCTCAAAAATAAAGGTAATTACCACATCTCTTTCCAATCTCATTTCCTTCAAGCATGCATGGTGGTTGTCAGACCCTTTGGGGACCAGAAATTGCCCTGTGAACTACATTTCTATTTTGTCAGCATCTTTAAAATGTGGCACACAGACCAAACACAAGACCTAGATGTAGTGTGACAAGGGCAGAAGGTAACAGAGCTGTAATTGTCCATGATTTATACACAATATTTCTATTAACACAGGCTTAGATTAAAACTAGCTCATCTACAGCTAACACTCCACTAAAACTCCCAAGGTCATCTTCCAGCTCCTTAACTGTCACTAAGGCCAATACGCTTTATCCTGTGCTAATCCAAATAATTACCTCATTTTAATGAAGGACTTAACATTTATCTGTTAAATTTCATTTTCTTGAGTTTAGCCTAGCATTTCAACTTGATAATAGTTTTTAATCATAATCCTGGGATGCCATGGAATATACTATCCCTCCCTGCTTTGGTTCACTAGAGAGTATGCCTTCCTTATCTTTAAGAAATTCACTGTAAACGTAACAAATAGGACAGGGGGAAAAAAAACGTCAGCTCTATAACCCTCCACAAGCAATCTCTCTATAGGCTGACATGGACTCTTTGAATGCACTTGTTTAACTTAGCACAAATCCACTAGGTCAAGAATCATCCAGTTTGCACTTCTCCAACTTATTCTAAGGTATCATTAAAAGACTGACAAGTCATTGTATTATTCTCTAGTCAACCTTATAGTAAATGAAGAAATTATATTAGTTAGGCATAATAACACATTAGTACCTAGTGATAGCCACAATCTTTTTCAAATGCTCATTAGCCACATATTTTTAATTAGGAAATAATATAGGACTTACCAATCTGCAGTTTCCAGAATCTAAAGATTTGCAACAACTGCTCATAGAAAACTGTACTCACTTCATCATGTTGACTGTTGCATTTCCAAGGCTAAATACTCATTTTACATATTTTGTAGCAATGTCTTTAACTGTAATAATATCTTCAATGGACTCTACTATAAAGATATCCCCTCAATTTCAAAATTAGTCAATGACATAGTTCAACAGAGGTCTGAATGTTTTAGGTTATTTGCTATGAAAATTTATGAGCAATGCCTCCCTTCTTTACTCTGACAGCTATTCCTGGCATAACTACTTTTAATTGCTTGGCAGAAGTAATGGTAGTGGAGAGGGGTGAAAAAGGTCTTTAATGGTCCTATGTAATCATGAGCCATGCTTTCTTTTTTTTTAAGCACCAATCACTTAACAGGGACAGGTAAATACACTTTAAAACCACAGAAAATTAGAGTAACACAAAGAGATAACCTTAACTTGAGATACACTTGTAACTGACATTATTAATTTTTAAACATTTAATAAATTGGTTCTGATTATCCAATGCTTTTCTTGAAAGCATTTCTTCATTGATTAGCAAGAGTTATCATTCCTGTAAGACTGCACATCTAAAAAAGATTTAGTCATTTTAATTATCCTTCACAACAACTCTCATCAAATCATTCAGTGCAGCCATCTCTGCTTCTTTCCAGATGAGGAAAATGACTCATACACAGTTCATAATATTTCCACTGGAGTATATGGCAAGGAGCTTGCTGGATTCCCACACAGGCTTCTGGAAGCAGGCTGAGACCAAAACCATAGGGGGAAAAAAAAAGAGGACAAAAGGTGGGAGAAGGTAGGGAGATAGTTACCTCCTGCAGAATCAGGATTTCAAGTATTTGCCACTTGTAGGGACAGGAAGGCAGAGAAAAAATCCCACTTCCCAACCTGAACACAAAACAAGAGGACAGTGAGCACTTTTTAAAAACCCAGCTATGGCTCCTTCTACCATGTGACGTAAACATTTAGCCAATTGGTAAGCTGAATCTGAGTTAGGGAATTAATGGCTTAAGGCTAGTACAATGCCTCAATCATTGTTGGAGGGAAATCAATAAGTGGTGATTATTTAATTCAATACCCCAAACAGGCAAACCTGGAATCCACAAAGAAGATGCCAGCTCCATGACTATGTACGCAAATCTACTGCCTGGAGGCAAGAACTGCTCTACCCACATAGGGCTACATGCAGCACCCCCAGCCGCCACCCCACGGAGAGATGTTATCCCTGCCTGGGGCTGGTCAATGTTAGACATTGGCTGTGAGATATAATTGTAACAAACATGGAAAGGTTTTTAAATCTCTTCCTCAGGTGGGAAAAAAAGCAACAAGAAAATAGGGAATAAAATGTCAGGAAATGAGTTGGGAGAAATAAGGTTTCCAGATAAAAATTATACTGAGTCCAGTAACTACAAAATCCTGGCCTATTTTAATATTATTATTTTTTTAATGAGTCCATTAAAGAACCTGTGCCCTTATTTGGGAGGAGAAAAAAAGAGATTTCTGTCCAAGGTGACCTGTATGAGAGAAAGGCAGGTGAAGGAAAGGTCCCACAGAGGTAGAAAAGGCCACAATCTCCCCAAGGTCATTGGGCGCCACCTGTGAAACTCGTAGTTGGAGGACCCAATCCATAGTGTCTCCCAAGGCAACAGATGGATCAAATGAATTAGTCAGTGGCCTTCCTGGGATGCTGGGCATAAAACACTTTGAGGAGAAGGTGGTTAAGCTGTGAATCCTGCTGAAACAAACCTGACATCTGCTTAATCTTCTCCCTCAGCCTCCAACTCCACACTAGATATTTCAAAGGGATAACAACTTGAAATCTCCATGTGGACTTCTCTTTCATTATTATTATTTCAAATGCTAAATGTTATCTACTTAAGGATCTCACCTTGGCTCCATGCCCTGGCAGAAGGCAAAATTTTTCAGCTAATAAGGGCCTGGAGGCTTTACAAGACCACAGGAGTTTCCAAAAATATTCCTACATATTCATAATAGTCAAATTAATAGATCTGATGCCAGATGTAAAGTAGCATTTTATGGGTAATTTTAAGAGGTACTAATGGGGTAACTTTTAAAGCTACTTTAAAACATGCAGTTATGAATCTAATACAAAACCATTTGCCTTTTGATTGTGGCTATATGTTCGCTATTCTGTAACAAACTCATCAGAAAAAACTTGGCATCTTTTTATCCTGAAAAGATATTTGGCATTCAGAAAAGAAATTTAGGTTAAACACCTTTTAACTGTCTTTCTGTAACAATTAAAAGCTTTTCCTTTGACTTACTGACACGGTTCACAACCACACACAATGTAAGCAAAATAAATCTTTCCTGTGCAGAACATTACATGCCCTTAGATGGACTGAAACATGTTTGCCAAGTCTGCATTTTTATAGGTTTTCCGCTGCCGAAAAGCTGACACAGGTATTGATAGCAGAGCATCAGGTGAAGAGGTGAAAGGAAACCACTGGTAACTGTACAGCAGGCTTTTCTGAACGCAGGACCCTGTGGTCAGGACAGACATAGGCTTGTCTGAGAAAGCAGAGTCCTCACTTTCAAAACTTACCATCCGAATCAGGAAACAAGATGAACTATGAACATATTGGGCAAAAGTTAACTAACACTTATGAACGAAGTGTTTATAAAGGCAATTTCACACCAAAGCAGAACAAAAGCTATCAAACAAAATAAAATATGTATTATAAGCCATATTTTAAAATTATTTTTTAGGTAGAGTCATCTAATTAATAGCTTTGAAGCAGCATTTAAAAATTTTGGAAGTCCTTTACACAGATATTTCAATTAATCACCCTAACAATCCATGAGTAGGCATTACCTGGATACACATTATATATAAAAAAGAAAACTGGTTTAGAAATATTTAGATTCCACCAACATTTACAGACTAACTGCTATGTGCCAGGTACTGAGCGCTACTCATTTTATCCATGCAACAATTTTATAATATTATTCACATTTCAGAGATTGTGAAATTAAGACTGAAAGAGATTAAGTATTTTGCTTCAGGTCACAAAGCTAGTACTTCTGTCAGACCTGGAGCCCTTTCCCAGGTCTCTGGAGTCTGGGACACCAGTTTTTTCACTGGGCTAACAAAAATATAAAATATGAGGATGTGTTCCTCATCAAAATATGGAGAATCTGTACTCCTGGGCCCAACATTTTGCAGTTACCAGCAGAATCCTGTATCCTGAGTACATTTACATAAGCATAAGTAATGCTGAAGGGAAATGGTGGTGGGCATAGATGCTGACAAGCCATAAATTCACCTGGAAAATGCTCCATATGCAAGAGGTGAGGTATGAATAAGATTGCCACTAATACAATGGAATAATGGGAGAACGAAGAGGCAAAAGATTGCTATCACCAGAGTAAGTGTTATCTTAACCCAAGGAAAAAGTGCTAGAATCATGGGTGAAGACCAGTCAAGGTTTGGGTCTAGTAGAAATCTGTCAGGTGGAAGATGCTAGAACTATAGGGTAGGCATCTTCTATAGGGAAGATGCTAGAATTAGAGGGTAGGCTAGAACTTTATGGTAGTACCCTGAAGCCTATCTTGGTCAGATAACAAGAAAGGTCAGTTAAGGTATGGAATCTTTAGTAAAACAGAAATATACACACACATACACACACCTAATTTTTTATCTTAAAATTTATAAATATACAACCAGCCAATCTTTTGATGTAGACCCAAGGAAGTTTTGTTGAGTGGGGTTTCTGACAAGTCTTTCTTACTAAATCGCATCCTTAATGCATTATCTTTGATCACCATCTAGTAGCAAGAAGGCAGAGAATTGCAAAGCTCTAAGAATGCAGAGACCTTCTAGATTCTTAAGATTCTTCCCTTGGTGTGCTATACTTAATTTGGAAGCTTTTTTTTTTTCTTCAACAAACTCCCCTTCAGGTTTCTATAGCATTCAATTTAATTTTCACAGAAATAATTACTTTGTGCGTACATTATTGGTCTATAAAACATTTTATAGTTACATTATCTAACTAAAGTAATTACTAGTGAAAATGGACATATGTGTTTGGGAACAACTACACTGACTGGTAGGTGAGTGTGCAATTGAACCAGGAGGAGAAGAAGTTATAAGAGAACACCTTCCAACCGTGGACAAACATGAGTATGTTGGTTTAAGAAAGGAAAGCCCTGTATCAGTGCACTAAGTGAACTTCCTTTGGTTGCAGAACATGCAGAGCCACTCAAAGGCTGGGCAGAAGAGCAGCCACGCAGGCCCATCAACATGCAAATTCCATTTTAGGGGGGATTCCCAGAACCCCCACAGGAGGTAACCCATCAACTTATATTTACATTCGAATATAAATTTGAAACCTTAAGTAAGGTTTCAAAGTACATGTGCTGAGGCTATGTCTTTCCTTACACTAAAAATAGATGGCTATGATGATACTTTTCTTTCCAATCTTTTTTTTTAAACTGATGGTTGCTGTCTTCAGTTCATTTTTCTTTCTTTTAATTGACTTAATCTCCCATAAATGATAAATTATACTTGGTTGCTTATATTTTTGTTGCATAGGGTAAACATAGCCTTTCAAAAACCACCTTCAGAAATGTTAATAGTCTCCAATGAGTATAATTAAATATATAACTGTAAATAGAAGTGCCAGTACTGGCACAGCTAAGTTGCTAATTCTTTGAGGGGACTGACTGCAAACCTGCCCCCGCATCATTTCCCTCCGCTTAAGTGTTATTGTTTAGTAAAACTCCTTTTTTATAATGTTTGCCCCTTGTGGTTAGGAACTTTAATCTTTTGTGATTGTTTTTCATTAATTCTTCCACATATACAATAAACAGTGAATTGTTTGGTTGCAGATATTCAAATATGATGATATAATAAATAACAACCAAATTAAGGTAATTAACTTAAAGCCAATCTGTCTTGATAATTATCCAACCCGAGGAAGCAGAAAGAGGAAAAAAAACCAGTTTTATACAGTATACAAGTGGTATTTTACTAGTTCCAATAATTTCAGGAACACATATAAACATCAGAGGGAATATAATCATATTTCATGATCACAAAGACAGCAAAAACAAGGTGGTCATATAACTTTCATGTTATCATGCCTCTGCACAGTCCCTATAGGAAACAGGGAGGCAGAAATTTCTTTCACTTCAACATCCTGTTATTGAAATTTCTCTGCAACTATTTGCTTTTCTAAAATACAGAAGCAAATGTTTTGGGACTTTAGACTCTGACATCCCCCTGCTGTCTCAATTAAAGATTAATTTGTGGTCCTCGCCTCCCCTTTGTTATTATTGTGGCTTAATACTCTTCACGACAGAATCAGTAAAAAAAAAAAAAAAATCTCTGGTTTTTCTGTGGGAGTTTTCAAGAGCTCCATACTCCTTGGCCATACTCTAACACAAAGGCAAGGGTTCCAAAGGCAGGTAATGTGCAGTCCAATTTATATGATTTGCTTACTTTGGCCTCCAATTTATCCTAGGATTTTGTTGCATGAACTTATTTGCACAAGTATGGCTTATGCCCCGGACTATGTGCCATGGAGGGAGTTGAGACTTGTCTGTTTATACAGTGAGCTCTCGTACTCATTGTGGCCTGTCTACCCAACCCCCATACACAGAGGAGCCAAAGATCACATCTCCAGATCACCCAGATATAGTTATAGCTAAGACTCCTTTTAAATATAAACACATAATATAGAAATACAAATATAAATTCATCATTGCACTATTTAACTCAAATTTGTTGAGTGCCAATTAAATGCCAGGCATTGTGCAAAGAGCAGGGAAATAAGATAATTTACAGACAGTGTCTGCTCTCAAAACATTCCATAGATCAGGAAAGAAACACTTTAATGCGAAAGAATAAGTATATAGTCAAAGTACACACAGACTGTTAATAGAGGTAGCACAATGGAGGTAAGGATTAATTGGGGTGGGACAGATTATTCAGAAAAGCTTCAAAAAAAGGTGAAAGTTAACCAGGTCATAAAGGACCAAGAGTATTTCACTGGGATGTAAAACAGCTTGAAATTGTCAAGAGACCCAGGATTTCTAATATTTTAAGGTGACTGAAGTATAAAGGAGAGCAAATAAAGATGAGGGTGGAAAGGTCAGATTAAAGAAGACCTTAAAAGCAAAGCTTTAAAAAATTAGGCACTGTTGAAGAATGCTAGGGAACCAACTCATTCTTCTGAAAACATAAATAAAGGGAAAGAATCAAGCACTTATGTCTTACCTTTCTATACAAATTATACTACTAGTTAAACAAAAGGCAGATGAGGGGGAGTTTCTCTTTACAGTAAGGCAAATTCTTGCTAATAAATGAAGAATGGGATTAAAATACCACCAATTTGTAACCCCTAATGAACTGATGTATATAGACTTTGAGCATCAATGGGTGCTAATATCACACTCAAAAAAGAGATAACCTTACAAGTCTCCTGATAAAAGAACACAACTCTATCCATAAAATAGTCTTACCCCAAAACCAACATACAAACACAAACCAAAAAACTAACCTAAATCTGACCATGCCTCCAATTCTGACTTCTATTTTACTGGAAATACACCACAAAATACTATCAGCAAAATTCAAACTGAGAAATTCTATAAAACAAACAACCAATGTTTTTTCCTTGTACTTTTATGTGAAAAAGGAAGGAGGGGGGAAGATCTATAAATTAAAAATAAAAAATAGTTTTGACTAATTGGAACTTATTTGGGTACCAGTTCAAGCAAATAAACTCTAAATACAAAAAGAACATTTATGACATTTTGATTCTGCTGGAAATTTGCCCAGTGGCTAGATATTTGATATTAAGTATTGATTTGTTTAAATGTGATAATGGTATTTTAGTTACATTCTGAAAAAGTTCCTATTTTTTAGAGATTTGTATTGAAATATCTATGAATGAAATAATATGATGTCTTAGATTTGATTAAAAATTTACTGGGGAGGGGAGAGTAGATGGGGCTATAGATGAAACAAGATTGGTCATGAGTTAGTAATTGTTGAAACTGAGTGATGAAAGGAGGGGTGTTGTTATATTATCTTGTATAGTTCAAATTCTCCATAATATAGTAAAAGATTACCAAAAGGAAAAAAGTGAGTGTATACTAATCCTGGAAAGGTTTTCTAAAGAAAGAAGAGAGACCAAGCAGCTATTGATGTGTTCATAGGTGGATGAGGATAAAGAGATGGGCAGTACATAAGAAACCACCTCCCCACCAAAGCGTTGATTTTGAGGGGAATCTATGACATTCATTAGTTTTATACACAAAACAAGGACTATACTTATTCTAAAAAGCAGATAGGGGACTTGTTGCAAGTTTGAAAGTTTCTGGACAGTGAAGGCAGACTTGGTAAGGTAAGCAAGAGTAAGTGTGCTGACCCTGCCTCACTCTGACCTAAGGTTATCAGACAACCTGGAACCTTAAAATAACCTATCACAAGATCAGCAACAAGTTTGGTGTTCATCTTTAATAAAAGCAATCCTGAAAAATAATGGGAAAGAAAAGGAAATGTGAAAATAAAGGGAACTTTTTATAGTACTGAAAAATATGTCAGGTCACCTTGAGTTTGTCGGATATGAAATATTTTTAAACTAGAGTGGACTTTCAGCAAGACTCTGCATTCATTCCCAACACAATCTAAAGTTAGGCCAAATGGAAAATGACATTTTAAAAATATGTGCAGGAATTTAAAAAAATATTTTGGCCATGGATTACAAACCACTAAGTTCCTTTACCACAGCTTCCCTCTCAGTCTTAACAAGAACACCTATCAACATCAGTTCTTCACAGAACACAATTCATAAAATTACCAAATAAAATGGAAAGTCTTCACTGATGACATCATTATTTTTGCTTGAACTAACACCTGAATGGCACTGTTTGCAACTATTATCTTATTAGGCAGGTATTATTATTAGAAACCACAATTTATAGTTCACCACACGTAAGCTAAACTTGTCTAGTCTTTTGATTTCAAGTGTATGCTCTTTTGACTACTTCCCATCCCTCCTGGACCCACAAAGATAATTTTTTAGCCAGATATGGCTATATTCCAAGACAAGGGAAACCCTAACTCCCTTCTTTAGATCCTTCATGAATGCAACCTTCAGACAAAACAACATAAGTCCTCAAAGTAACACTAGCCATGTCCTTGTCCCTAGAATGAGGTATGTGAAACAGCCTACTAAGATGGTCCACTGGTAAACAAGTCTTGAATAGACTCTAAGGCACTATAGCTTGTCAATACTTTCTGCTTCTTAGAAAATGAGGCATAGGAAACATTAATAAAAATAAGCATTTTGGAAATCATGCTCAGGTCTCCTTGGACCCATTATTTGTAGTCAAATATCTTTTTTTTTTTTTTTTTCCTAAACAAACCAATTTTATTGATACATATTAATAAAGCATAAATCCATCCAAAGCGTACAATCAATGGTATTTGGTATAATCACATAGTTGTACATTCATCATGGCAATATATATTTTGTAAAAACAGTCTTATATATGCAATATCACCCATATTTGTATTTTAAATGAGGTGTCACTATGTTATACAGTCCCATGTTACATTTTTTAGCTTTCCTTCTAGTAATATACGTGACCTTAGATTTACCCTTCCAACCACTGTCATACTCATAATAGCTCTGCTAGTTACATACACTATGATGTGCTTTCACCATTCCTATTCCTGTCTACAGATTTACAATCAACCTTTTTACCAATTCTGCACAGATTAACCCTCAGTTTTCCATTCTCTACCCTCATTCTATTTTCTGGTGACCTATATTCTAGTTATTAACTCCATTAGTTTACACAATATATTTAGTTCCTAATAGCACAATCATACAGTATTTGTCCTTTTGTGTCTGGCTTGCTTCACTCAATATAATGTCCTCCAGGTTCATCCATGTTGTCACATGCTTCATGACTTCATTTCTTCTTACTGCTGCATAATAGTCTATCGTGTCTATACACCACAATTTGTCCATTTGTCACTTGATGGACACCTGGGTTGTTTCCATCTTTTGGCAATCATGAATAACAGTGTTATGAACATCGGTATGCAGATGTCTGTTCGTGTCACAGCTCTCAGTTCTTCTGGATATATAACTGGTACTGATATTGCCAGGTCATGTGACAAATCTTTATTCAACTTCTTCAGGAACTGCCAAACAGTCCTCCACAGTGGTAGTACCATTCTAGGTTCTCACCAACAGTGAATAAGCGTTCCTATCTCTCCACATTGTCTCCAACATTTACAGTTTTCCAACTTTTTAATAGTGGCCAGTGTGAAATGATATCTCATTGCAGTTTTGATTTGCATTTCCCTAATCACTAGTGATGTTGAAGGTTTTTTCATGTATTTCTTTGCCATTTGTATTTCTTCTTTGGACAATGTTTTTTCATGTCTTTTGCCCATTTTTTTTTTAATTGGGTAGTTTGTCTTTTTATTGTTGAGTTGTATGATATCTTTATATATCATGGATATTAAACTCTTATCGGATAAGTGATTGCCAAATATTTTCTCCCATTGAGTCAGCTGCCTTTTCACCCTTTTGACAAAGTCCTTTGAGGTACAAAAGTGTTGAATTTTAAGGAGGTCCCATTTAACTATTTTTTCTTTTGTTGTCCATGTTTTGGGTCTAAAGTTTAAAAACACTACTGCCTACCACAAGATCTTGAAGATGTTTTTCTACATTTTCTTCTAGGAGTTTTATGGTTGTTGCTTTTATACTTAGGTCCTCGATCAATTTTGAGTTAATTTTTGCATAAGGTGTGAGACAGGGGTCTCTTTCTTGTTTGGTTATGGATATCCAATTCTCCTGGCATCATTTGTTGAATAGACTGTTCTGACCCACCTGGGAGGGCTTGACTGCCTTGTCAAAAATCACTTGACTGTAGATGTGTGGGTATATTTCTGAGTTCTCAATTCGGTTCCATTGGTCAATATTCTGTCTTTATGCCAGTACCATGCTGGGGTTTTTTTTCGGTTGTTGTTGTTTTAGCCACTGTAATTAAGTAATATTGCTTTAAAGTCAGGAAATGGAAGTCCTCCAACTTTGTTCTTCTTTTTTAAGACATTTGTAGCTATGCCCCTTAGTCTTCTAAATAAATTTGATAATTGGCTTTTCAATTTCTGGAAAAAAAGCTGTTGGAATTTTTATTGGGATTGCATTGAGTCTGTAAATCAGTTTGGGAAGGATTGACATCTTAATGATATTTAGTCTTCCAATCCATGAACACAAAATATCCTTTCATTTATTTAAGTCTTCCTCATTTCTGTAGCAATGTTTTACAGATTTCAGAATACAGGTCCTTTACGTCCTTGGTTAAGTTTATTCTAAATATTTGATTGTTTTAGTCACTATTATAAATGAAATTTTGTTTCTGATTTCGTCAGATTGCACATCAGTAGTGTATAGAAAAGCTATTATTTTTGCATATTAATCTTGTAGTCTGCCACTTTGCTGAACTCGTCTATTAATTCTAGTAGCTTTGTTGTGGATTTTTCAGGATTTTCTAGATATAGGATCATATCATTAGTGAATAGTGCAAGTTTTATTTCTTCCTTTCCAATTTGGTGCCTTTTACTTCTTTATCCAGTCTAATTTCTCTAGCTAGAACTCTTAGCACAATATTGAATAACAGTGGTAACAGTGGGTATCCTCGTCTTGTTCCTGATCTCACAGGAAAGCTTTCAGTCTTTCACCATTGAGTGCAATGCTAGCTGTAGGTTTTCCATATATGCACTTTACCATACTAAAAAAACTTCCTTCTATTCCTATCTTTTGGAGTGTATTTATCAAGAAAGGGTGCTGTATTTTGTCAAATGCCTTTTCTATATCAATCAAGAGGATCATGTGATTTTTCTTCTTCAATTTATCGATGTGGTTTATTACACTAATTGATTTTCTTGTGTTGAACCACTCTTGCATACTTGAGATAGAACCCACTTGATCATGGTATAAAATTCTTTTAATGTGCTTTTGGATTCAGTTTGCAAGTATTTTTTGAGGATTTTTGCATCTATATTCATTAGGGATATTGGTCTGTAATTTTCTTTTTTCAGAGTATCTTTATCTGGTTTTGGTATTAAGGTGTTATTGGCTTCATAGAATGAGTTTTGTAGCATTCTTTCCTGTTCAATTTTTTGGAAGAGCTTGAGCAAGATTGGTATTAAATCATCTTTGAATGACTGGTAGAATTCACCTGTGAAGCCATCTGGTCCCGGGCTTTTCATCTTTGGGAGTTTTTTTTTTTTTTTTTTTTAATAAATATTTATTTACAAAATAAGTAGCAAGATTTGGCCTGCAGGCCATAGCTCGTTTGTGTTTTTTGTTTTTGTTTTTGTTTTTTTTTTCAGTCACCATAACTATACCATTACATTACAATAATTAGGAGCAGTACAGTTCATGACAAAAAATATTACAAATTTCAGATCACTTCAGAGCACATACTCCTATAAACATTGAAAAGTTAATTTTAATTAAAAGAGTGGTCAATTTTCAATTTAATGTTTGATTATGACCAACATTCCTAGGTCAGCACAACCAAATGATAAAGAACAACTGGATCACACTGCATGTCCCCCCCACCCCACACACAAAAAGCACAATGTACAAAATGTACAGGTTTCTGTTTACACATACAATGTTTGTTTGTTTTTTAAGGAAAGGTTTGTATTTCTTTAACAAACAATTACAAGGTGCTACATTAACTCATGCAATTCCCCAGGAGAACCTCACGCATAGGTACTAATATTTCCTTACTCTGCAGCTGTGGCAGCAGAGCAACAGAGTGGCCACAGAAATTGTGCAAGCTCTGATCTAGCCATCCTGGAGATACATCTCCAGGATGTGGAGCCAAGATTTGACTACTGGGTCTGAGCCCTTAACTGCTCCTGGTGACTGTTGTGTCTCAGGATATGCCAGAAAATGGAGATATACTTGTTTCTGACTGAGAGAATGCTGTATGGAAGTTAAAATGTGCTGGTAATTCCATCATACAAACTATGGGATGCAATTAAAACTAAAGCAGCCACCACACAACAGAGAGAAAGACATCAAGAGACCATTAACAGTACCAGACCTCTGGGGCTCCTGACTAACACCAGTCAGAGAGAGCATAGGTCAGGAATCCCCTAGAGAATTTGGAAATGAGAGTGGTCACCCCAGTGATCCCTCCTTTCTGCTTTAAGTGGACACTAGAAATCCGCAATGGTGAAAAGTGCTTCAGCGATCCTGATGTAGGGCAGAAACTTGGAACTCTGTGAAAGGGTGGTTCACAAAATACAGATTAACACTTATAATGGGCTCCCATCTGGGGACATTCATTTCTCATGTTATTTATACCTCCCTCCCTTGTCTCTCAGACTATGGCTTTTTTTTTTTTTTTTTTTTTTTTTTTTTTTAAGATACTTAGATAATACAATGTCACATAAAAAATATAGGGGATTCCCATATGCCCTGCTCCCCACACCTCCCACATTTTCCCACATTAACAACATCCTTCATTAGTGAGGTACATTCATTGCAATTGATGAACAGATTTTGGAGCATTGCTGCTAAGTGTGGATTAAAGTTTACATTGTAGTTTATACTCTCTCCCATCCAATTCTGTAGGTTATAGCAAGATATATAATGGCCTGCATCTGTCATTGTAATGTCATTCAGGACAATTCCCAAGTCCCTAAAATGCCCCTGTATTACACCTCTTTTTCCCTCTCCCTGTCCTCAGAACCTCCAGTGGCCTCTGTTTCCAGATCAATGATATAATTTTACCCATTGCTAGAATCACAATAAATCTATAGTAGAATAAGAGAAAGTCTGCTTTAGTCCATAGTTCATTCCCCAATCCTGAGGATTCTGGCATAGTGATGCCCACTCCATCTTTAATTGAGAGGTTTTTGATGACCGTTTCAATCTCTTCACTTGTGACTGGTTTGTTGGGGTCTATTTCTTCCCATGTCGGTGTAGGTGTTCATGTGTTTCTAGGAATTTCTCCATCTTATCTACAATGTCTAGTTTTTTAGTATACAGTTGTTCATAGTATCCTCTTATGATGTCTCTTATTTCTGCGGGGTCATTGGTAATGTTCCCCCCTCTCATTTCTGATCTTATTTATTTACATCTTCTCTCTTTTTTCTTTTTTTTTCCCCTTCCAGAATGTCAGAGGAAGCCAGATGATGGGAAATTTAATACTATAATTTGAATTTTTTTTCCTCAGGTTTACTCAGTATCATGGTGACTTTAATTTGATGGGATTTCTCTCTCAACAGGGTTTAATCAGTGATATAGTACAAAAAGCTTGGGTTTTGGCCTTGATCATACTTGGATTCAAATTCTGGCTCTGCCCCTTCCACATCTGTAAGACGAGGACAAAAGTTATCTCCCCCATTGAGAAGAGTTCAGTAAGACTCCCTCATTCCCAATAAATCAGTTTGATAAATAACTGGATGAAGAACTCAGTTAAAAGAGCTTTCTTCATTTTCAGTAAGGACAACACAGAACTGTTTTACATTTGCCATCAGTTGTTTGTTTTTTTTCCAGGTTCCCCTCTCCTGTCCATCCCAACCCTCATCTTTACCAACTGATGCCATCCTTCCTTCAGCTTAAATCCTAATTTTGTACCACTGTTCTTAGTACAGTGCTTGTGTATTGAAAGACCCTACTTCATAAATAACTTTAAATGATATTGAACGTCACTCAAGTAATCAAAGAATATTAGAATTAAGAAGCATTTTAGAAGAAAAAAAAAATTACTCAAAGTAGCGAGTGTTTATCATTTTTTCTTCTACTTGTCCTCTATATCATTTTTTTTTTTTTAATTAGAAGGGCCACCTAATAAAGCAAGGGTCATCAACTTAATTTTTTTAAAGTACTATGATTCCAAACACTGAAGTCCCAAATTATGGGCACTAAAATACCTTATTTATTTAAAATAATATCTGTGGGTCCCATACATACATTTCTCACCACCCCCACCCATGACTAAGAAAGTCAAGGAAATTTATTTCTGTGTCACTGACTTCTCCCAAACCCAGATTCCATGACCACCATGTCCCCATACTCTATCTTCAGAATTCAAAGGCAAAATAAAATCTGTTGTCTACAAACTCTGCAGTAAATGCTTCTCCATTTTTTTTCTAGCCTAATAGAAGAATCTCTGGTTTTATCTGAGAACATATCACTGTGAAAACACCTTTAGTGACCTAATGAAGCCTCTTAGAGGTGACTTTTCTTTGTGGATTTTGACACTGCCTTGAAAGTTTGCACTCATAACTTGTTACCTGCTGAGAACAATTTCTCAAACTTGGTTAAGTAAGTACATAGACACTAAAAGAAAACCACCCTCTATCTGTGCCACTGCATAATCTTATCTCCTAATTCAAAGAAAGCACAACCTACATTTTGAATAACTTAGAGAGATTATAAAATGTAAATAAAATTTAAAAAGAAGGCATCTCCAAACTGGAGGACAGCATTGTTATTTGGTGGCACCTTCTGGGAAAGCTTGATATTGCAGCTCAGCTCTGTTAAACATAAATTCTCATGCAAAAAGCAAGTGGGAAAAATTCTGGGAGCATGGAAATAGTACTGATAATATATTATGGTAATATGTAATCTAGAATTAGAGAGACTGTGTGAAGTGATAATGTATGAGAAATTAAAGTTTGCCTCTTCCCTCATTTCTAGTTTTGTATGCTAAATCCAGTCATGAGGAGAACCTATCATTTCTTGAAGACTGCTGCTGAAGCCCAAAACAGTAAGTCAAAGAAATATGAGCCATAAATGGAACAAGGATATGAGACATTAGAGGCTATCACAACAGTGATGCCAGCTTCTTGAAGTACATCTCTGCAGTTTGTTTGTTTGTTTGTTTTTAGGAGGTACTGAGGATTGAACCTGGATCTCATACAGAGGCTCTCAACCACTGAGCTATACCCGCTCCCCATCCCTGCAGGGTTTTTTAGTATTTTGGTGTTTTTGTTTTTGTTTTTTTTTTCATTTTTACCGGGAGGTCCTGGAGATCGAACCCAGGTCCCTCCATATGGGAGATGGATGCCCAACCACCTGAGCCACATCCATCCCCCTCCCTGCAGTTTTAATATGAATTCATGGAATAATAAGGTTTGTTTTACCCTGAAACTCCCTACCAAGTCAGATGATGCTGGGAAAAAAATTCTGGCTCCACCATTTTAAACATGGCAACCTTGAACAAATTTTTTAACCTTTGAATCTCAGTTTCCTTACCTATAAAATAGTGATAATATTAGTACCTATTTCAAAAAGTTGTTTTGAGGAGTAAATGAGTTAAAACCTTAAAAGTGATTAGAATGGTGAGTAGCTTATAGTAAAGCATCCAAGAAAAGTTTAGCTGTGGCTATAAGGCATTACTTAGGTATGGCAAAGCAGGTCTTGCAAAGACCATGTTGAGTCATGTCTTTGGCTTTGTGTCTAAAGATGGTAGATGGGGCAATCATATAAAAATCATGGGCCCTAGATTAAGAAAACAATATTGTGTTGAATAGGACATGCAGTTCTCCTTAAAAAGGCTTAAGGAATAATGGGAAAGAGATATTGGCTCAATACATAAGAGTGAAAATGTTGAGTTCTGGCAACTGTTCATAGCAAATAACCAACTCTGCAATGATAGCATTCCCCTATCTGTTCATGACCCTCAGCTACCCAAAGGCTTCTAAGGAATTATTTAACTAAAAGATTGAGAAACCACATCAGTTTTAGTATAGTACAGAATAAATAAGCAAAAGAAAGGACCCTAATTCATTTAAAAAACAAAAAACAAAAACAAAAAACAAAAAAAAAGCTCTTTTAACTTTCTTCAAATCCCTTTTTGGAACAAGGCAGTAATGGGGATGAATACATGGACAGCTGGCTGGCTAGACTGCACCCTCCTCAATCTGATCACATCTAACACAGAAAACCAACAACAACAAAATCATTAGAGAATGGGTGTCAGATGACATATCTCTATGCACCCAACAAAGTTTACTCTTTCAATTGTTTTAATTAATGTTCTGCACTGAGCTAAATCTACCAGAGGAAGAATCGCAACCCTCCAAGTATTTTTACCTCCAGTTATAAAGCACAGAGAACAGAAGCCCAGAATGAGAACCCCCAAGGAGAGCCAGGGTAGCCCTTTAATGAGTGGCCTCTCCAGCTGCTCACTCACCATACTTACAGACTTTACAGCACTTGCATGTGATGGAATTACAAGTCATTAAAAAGCCACTTTGAAAACACAATAAAGACCTTCTTCTCTGACTGCCTTCTCTGACAATCTTCCATCACATAAAAACCTAAGGCCAATGCTTCAACAGCAGGAA
Source organism: Tolypeutes matacus (assembly GCA_026826555.1). NCBI lineage: Eukaryota > Metazoa > Chordata > Mammalia > Cingulata > Chlamyphoridae > Tolypeutes > Tolypeutes matacus. The sequence goes on along the minus strand of JAKSZT010053764.1, from coordinate 871,206 downwards.
TTTTACTGCCAGCTCCAGACAGTTTAAGCAGAGCAATGAACAGGGTGGGGTGGGAGGAAATGAGGCACAACAAAAGAAGGGAAGTTTTCTTTTTCCTGCTCCTTCCTTTTTTTCTTATTGAAAGAAACTTCTGCTAAGGTGGTTTGAAGTATTTATCCTGTATCTGAACCACCAGCCATCACTGAGTAAAAGCTACCAACTGACAAGATTCCATCTTTCTCCTTTAAGAAGATTTTATCCAAGAAAACACTTTGGTAAGTAAACCAAAATTATCGAACGACCTGCAAGTTGATGTATGTAACATTTTACCAAATTTAATCTGCCCAATTTCAAGGAAAGGTAACTAAAACTTCTAGCTTATTCATTTTCAAATTACAATTAAATATCTACAAAGAAAGATAAAGGGGGGGGGCAATGATAAGGAAATTACTAACATAACCAAATCCAATTATAAATGGTTATTTCAATTTGATTTTATTTACTAGTCTCTTCCTCATTCTCTGCTAAGAATACCAAAGTTCCTAGTGTCACAAAACAAGACTAACTTCACAGACTTCCCTTTAGAAGCAGAGTTATATAAGCAACAAAATCAATCAAACAAACAAACAAATAAACAAACAGAAACTTGGAAATTACAGGAGGGGTGAAAGATATTTGGGTTGATTGTCAATTATAGTTTAAACAGGTTATTAAGAGGCACAATTATAAACTTTTAGTATACACTGATACATTCAGACCCTTACCCTTTCCAGCTACTCATTAATGTTTGTCACTAGTAAGAGTAGTCATTTTCCTAAGTTCAGTGGACCACTGTGGCCCCAAAGAGGTGAAGTCCTAAACCAAGAGCAGTTTGACTCTAATGGGAATTACTCAGGTGCTTGAATATAAAATATTCTTCAAGCTAACATTCGTGGACATAGCAAGAACATTCCCTTATCATGCTTTCTGTCTTTGCTAATTGCTCACCCACTATAAAACAATCCTTCTGCCTCCCTACCACTTGTCCCCCACCTTTCAAATACCTCTGTAGGGAAAAATTATTGATGGACTTTCATGTGATAATATTAGATCTTTAATATGGAAAAAGAATCATGTGAATCAATGATATAAGTTTCCTGATCCATCTTAATTACCCTGTTTTTATGTATAACCTGAAATCTAATTTGACTATGGAAAAGCTTCTTTAAAAAGTTCTTCCACTTAACTGTAACTAAACTGTAACTAAACTGTACTGAGGCAAGATGTTTTCTTTACAGATAGTCCAGGTAAATAAATATTTTTTCCTAGCCCTTCCTAGTATTTCACACTCTTCTGATCTGCCACCCCACCCCCATTCCCCCAGAATGAACATAAATCTGGCTCAGATTCAAACAATGAAGCTAGAAGGGGCCTTAGAGAGATCAGATCATCTGATCACACTTAGATAAAGACACGCTCACAATGAGGATAATGTAAGTGGTGAATCCTGAAGTTGGCTAATGCCAGGGCCCTGCCCCAAGAAATCAAAAGAGTTACTGACAGAGTTGAGGCTATGGGCTCCTTAGTGCGCTCCTTTACAATTTCCTCCTGTTCCTTCTCCTCTTGCCCACAGGAGGGAGGCCAAGTAGGACAAAGTCCAATCAAAAGCTCTCTTTACTATTGGCTAAACAATCTCAACTATCTATCCCACCCCCCTCCTTTTTTTAAATCTTTTTAAAGATACTTAGATTATACAAATGTCACATAAAAAACATAGGAGATTCCCATATGCCCTACTTCCACAACTCCCATATTTTCCCACATTAACAACATCCTTCATTACTGAGGTACATTCATTGCGATTGATGAACACATTTTGGAGCATTGCCACTAAGCATGGATTAAAATTTACATTGTAGATTACACTCTCTCCCACCCAATTTTGTAGGTTATGGCAAGATTTATAATGGCCTGTATCTGTACCCCCGTATTCCTTGCCCTCAGAACCTCCAGTGGCCACTGCCTCCACATCAATGGAAAAGATTTAAGCCTCTTGGACATACACCTCTCAACTCTAGTACTAATTACAGGTTCAAATAGAAGGACAGAAGAGCTGTGTGTAGGGAAACCACAGATAAGTCCAACTCTGTCACTCTGGGGAGCATAAATTCCAAAGTAGAGTCCACTGGCAAGGCACCAAACTCCTGAGCTATGTGCCCTGACTATAGTGTCTGGATGTCTCCAGAGCCCTCTTTTGGGAATTGTATCTACTTTGGCAGTCAAAGAGATCCTTCTGAGACATGCATAACTGTAACCTCTGGAATGACCTCCCGACTCACTTTGAAGACTCTTAGCCATATGAACTCATTTGTCTTTACCTTTTCCCCCTTTTGGTCAAGGTCTTTTTCCAGTTGCATTGCTAGTTAGTGCTTGGTAGTAACTCTTGGTGCCAGGGAGGCTCATCCCCAGGAGTCATGTCCCTATGAATCTTGTCCTTCAAGGAGTGAAGCCTGGTGGTTGCCATGGGTCCCGAGGAGAGAGGAAGGTAGGAATATAATAGATGGAAGAGGGGACATTTTGGGGGAGATGGAAGTGTTCTACATGGTCTTGCTATGATGGATACAGGCCATGTTGAATTGCATCAAAGTTTATAGAAGTGTATGGTCCAAAATGTAAACCATAATTTAAACTATTTACCATGGCTGGTAGCGATGTTTCAATATTTGTACTTCAGTTGTAACAAACGTACCATCCATATATAAAATGTTATTAATAGGGGAAGGGGGAAAGGGGAGAGGATGTTGGGTATATGGGAGTTCCATATATTTGGTATGTGACTTTTCTGTAACCTAAAACTTGAGGACAAAATGAAAAAAAAAAAAAAAAAGTAAGACACTGAGGGAATAAATGGAAGAAAATGTCACTGTACAAATAGGACAACAGATCTTACAGTAATGAAAATGTCAAAAAGGAATTTTTAATATTTTTTCATTATTTTTTATTATCCCAAATTTTTATTTTAAAAAAAATGTTTTTATATTTTATCTCCTATTTTTAAAACTATAATTATTATTTCATTTTCTTATTAATTGTATTTAGCTATTTTATTGGCTTCATTTTTGAAGAAGTTTTGGATCACAGAAGAGTTACAACTGTGGCAGGGGAGGATTATTGGGGAGGGGTGTCAGTGACGGGGGATACATGAGAGGAAGCTTACCTGGGCATATAAACGTGTTCAAATGTTCATGGGACATTGTCACCGTGGGTAGAAATTCACACAATACCCGAAGGAATATCAAATTCCCATCCTCGGGAGCTCTGCCACATTCTCTAATGGATCAGCAAGAGTCCTCCGAGTACAGGGGCAAGGACTAGTGAAGGAGGATGGTCCATTGACGGGCCCTTGATGTTGATGACTGTGCGTATGAACCTTTACTCTTGAAATGGAAAGTTAGCCTGGTATTATAGGGTGCCTAAGAGTTGCCTCCTGGGAGCCTCCATGTTGCTCAAATGTGGCCTCTCTCAAGCTGACTTAGCATATAAATACATTAGCTTCCACCCAGTGTGGACCACCTATCTCTTATGCTCTTATGCTCACAGAAAAGGCAATGGCTTACTTGGAACCACTTTTGTCTGTTATACCAGGTGCAATTAAAGAAAGAAACCAACAGCAGTAACAGAAAAGTATCACTATAACTAGAAGACTGATAAAGTAAGTATAATCATTGAGTTTTATATCCAGATAATACCTAACTATCTTTAGAGGCTTTCTTTCCAAAGATAGGCAGAGCACATTACAAAAACTTCTGTTATAATCACTTGGAGAGGTGGCTCTAACACATCATGTACTGTATTGAAAATTCACTATGTATTGTCAAAAATTACAATTCTCACTTTATTCCAGAAGATTTTTTTCAAGGTTTTACTTTGGATAAATAAACCAAGTTGGTCAAGAATTTGATTAAAAGAAAAGCCATACCTTATATAAATCATATATAAAAGGAGGGAGCAAAAGTTAACAAAATGAAAATAAATAAATAGAATTATCTAAAGCGTGAGATCATCTGTGATAATTTCACATAGAAAGAGCATTTAAAAGTGCTTTATGAATGATATTTGGTCCTCTCACAAGTCATCAAACATTCTAAAAAAGGTACCTTTCAAATTTTTAACCATGACCTACTGTAAGAAACAAACACACACAGTCTTCTCTGAAATAAAAATTATCACAAACCTATACTTACCCAAAATAATTACAATGTATTCTGATTTTATTTGTAATGCTGGTGATGACATGCTAATTGATTTCATGGCTCATCAATAAATCACAACCCATAATTTGAAAAGCTCTGTTGGGAATCTCAACATTGCAGAAGATAGGAAAAACAAAGTTGTTAAACTTGACAATCTTGATAGACTAATCATACCCCAACAGCATCAAAGAATATTTCAGGGTAATTTGAATCAAGGCAAACATACAGAAAAGTTCCAAATAACATCTGCATCAAGAGTAAGTTTCTTTCTTTTCTTTTCTTTTTTTTTTTTAAGAGTAAGTGTCTACTTAAGAGGAGAGGTAAGAAGCAATGGAGCAAAAATTAATGTTTGAGATATTGGGACAAACCCCATCAACTCATCTCCATTCTACAAACCATCACTATAAAGCCTTTTTAAAATCCTGGAACAAATTACCCAATCTCCAGTATTTTATACACTACTCTGTTCCTACATGATCTATCAACATGCCAATATTGGCTATAGAGAGTAAGGGGGAAGGAGAAGGCCTGTGGGCCACTAGGGGCAATGATATCATATCCTGACACACAACAGTGACTGAAGAAGGTCAAAGTCGGAGAAAAAGTGAGGAGGAGAAAACTCAGAGTGAATTACATCTGTTCTTCAGAAATAGAGGCAAATACCTTTTGAATTACTAACAGTCCTGTCTCTAGCAGTGTAAGAATTCTTACATTGGTAGGAGGTTAGAACAGATAACCTGAAAGTGTTCCAATTCTGAGATATCTGTAATTATATGTCTAAATCTCAATGTCAAATAGCGCTTTTTTAAATGGTGTTAGATGGTCAGATAGTTGAGCACCCACAATATTCTACCTATCAGCAAAAACTTTTAATGAGATCACATACTCCCCACAAAAACTTTTAATGAAGGTCACATACTCCCCCTCTTTCCAGTTAGTGGCTATACATTCAAAGAAGAAAAGTAAATATATCATTTTCAAAATAGTCACCTGGTTTCACAGGTGTATCCATATGTCAAAACTAATCAAATCATATACTTTAAACATGTATAGTTTCTTGTTATGTCAAATTTGCCTTAATAAAGCTGTTTAAAAAATACTATCACCAGCTTTCCATCTATATAAACAAATTAGTTCATTCCACAGATCAAAAGATCAACATTATAGTTGACCTCAATATTTTCTGTTTCTCTTTTAATGTTCCCTTGTATTTAAGTTTTATTGCATTCTTCTCACTTTCCTAAATCAGCAATCACTGAAAAGCATAATAACCAAGCTTTAATAAGCATCTACATTTTTCTGCTGCTATTCAAATGACTCATTATAATACTAAGGAATATATCTTTAACAATTTTATTCACAGACTGAAAATCTGCAGATTCCTCAGTGATTTCATTTCCTTTTTTCCATTAGTTGAGACTCATTTCTACACTATATTTACTTCCATGCTACCATTTTATTGGTTCAACATTCAATTTCTTCATCATGTATCACGAAGCTATCTGAAATAAGGGAAAACAGGGAAATCAACGAGATTACTCACATCAGATTTAGAGGACATATTCTCCTCCACGTCTGAATCGTTGGGATCGACAATATCATCAAATGGCGGTAACGTCGATTTCTTCTTCTCTGGTGTCTCACTTTCAATTTTGACCTTTCCCATCTTCACATGAGATTTATCTTTTATCTGTTTTTTGTCAGAAGAACAAGTGAGTATCAGTGGAGGCGCACTAGAAAAACTTTTAAATAAAGCCTCTGAGCTACTCTTTTTCCTTTTTTTGGCTGAGAGTTCTTCCGAATCTGACACGGGGGCCCTTTTACTAGGAGCCTTCTTATCCTGCTGTCCACTAGTAATGGTGAGTAAGTTACTGTCTGGTTTTGGCTCTTTTGACATGGGTTTAGGTTCCTTGAAGGCCATTTTAGGAACTATTTTTTCTTCTTTCAGTGGTTTGTTTTCTTTGGGTTTCTTAGAGGATTCTTTGGAAGATTTGTTGTGATCCCTGGAAGGTTCTTTGAAGGCACTTTTATGTTCTCTGGAGTCTTTAGAAGGTTTTTCCTTGTGCTCCTTCATTAATTTGTGAGGCTTTGAAAAACTGGTGCTGCTGCTGCTGCTGCTGCTGCTGCTCCTGCTGCTGCTGCTGCTGCTGCTGCTGCTGCTACTGCTGCTGCTGCTACTGCTGCTGCTGCTGCTACAACTGCTGCTGCTGCTGCTGCTGGTGTGGACACTCCTGTTAGGGTCCTACAAAAGGCAAGAAGAGACGCAACCCTCAAAACTAAGTATCAAGCCACATTCAAAAGCCAATTTTCTTGAATTTGGTCTGCATAAATGATCCTGTGATTACTCTCAAATTAATTTTATATGCACCAATGACCACTATATAATAGGCGGGAACAGTGTATGTGAGAAGCATCGTGAAAGGGCTACTATTACAGGAATTTAATGAGGCAAGCTGTGCTCTTTATCATCAGGAGAATGGGGGTTAAAACACTTCAAAAAATGCTAACTAAGTGCTTGCCCCAAAAGAAAAAAATATGAACAACCCATGGCCCCCCCTCTTGAGTGATGATGTATCTAGGATCATAGTTGTTGTAACAGCCACCTGTAAAGTACCCTGACAGCAAAAAGAAAGGAATAAGTTTGTTGAGGGTATGGGCAAAGAATAATTCATAAATTTATAGAGAAGTAACATCTTAACTAGGTCCTGGAGGATAAGCAGGTATTTACTAGATAGAGAAGAATATAAGCTACTTGGAGAACAGGGGCCAGAAATGAGCTACAACAATGAGACAGAAAAGCACTGGTTGTGTTTGGGGAAACAGCAACTAGCTACAGCACAAGATCGAAAGGCAGGTAGAAAAATAGCCCAGGGTCACATAGTAAGGTCAGGTGATGGTAAATTTTAAATAGTTTTTCAATATAAGGAATCAGAAGGCACTAAAAAAAGAACTGAAATAATTCTCAATCTAAGATAAAAGGAAAATATTTTTATGTTGTACAAAATTTATCAATTAAGAAATATCTCCCACCTACTAGGAAAAAAGAAAAAGAACGTATCTAAATCAGAATAAAGATTTCACCTGAAATTCAAATGGACTGAAACATCTTTAGCAATTGCTGTTGTGTAATCATGAGAAAGGAGTTGATTGCTGACTATACCATTTTAAATGTGTTCTCAATTTTTTCACTCATTAAATACTGCAGAATATATAACCTTTCTGTTTAGGAACAAAAGCTAAATCCATACTTACCATATCTATGAACCTCTACTATTAATTGTAAGAATAAAAAACAGAAGTCAATTCTGGATAGGCAAAAATGTATATCAACACTAAAAGAAGAGCTCTTTCTTACTTCTACCTCCTACTGGAACCAAAGATAAATAAATGTCCAAACTTTGCAACTAGAAATTACATATTCACACTATCGTATTAAGTTTTCCCTCTAACTCACTCACAGCCCAATGATATGCAAGCAAAGTCTGTATTCCTTAAATATCTAGCATAATACAGGAAAGACAGCAGGCAGTGGATATGTTTTTCACTTAAAAGAACAATCTATATTGGATCTATGCAAAAAAATGCATGTATATGCATCAGAAATTATCATCCCAAAATGAAATACTATCATCCTATGTTAATAAGAATATGTATTTTTCTTCTTATAATTTTTTGTGCTATTTGTTCAACAACAACAAAAATAATATATACTAAATCATTCCATTTACTTTCTCAAATGAGCATTTGCTTTCAAAATTCTAAAATGGATAAAGTTACCCAGCAAAGACCTGCTTTTTATGCATCAAACTAGATAATTCCTAATAAAACATCTTAATCTGAGATTTAAAAGCAGAAGGCTAAAGATAGGATTCATATTACTGAAACTTCATTATTTTATAAGTACTATTACAAGACATTTCCTGGCATATTAAGCAATACTATGAATAATTAAAATAAAGAATAATGGACAAACTAAATTAAGGAAGAACATTTTGAAATCTAATATCCTTGAGGGTTTTTTCAGTTTTTTAAAAATCTTAATTGGTTTGCTGACTCACTGAATTTTGGCAATTTGCAATCAGTATTCTAATTATGGCTCTAAATCACCCAACTATTGCTGTTTAATATTCAAACTATATGAAGTATTACACATATTTTTATAAATGCAACTTTTAAAAAAAGACAGTTGCTAATCTAGCAATATATTTGCAAATGTTAGGCATTAAAACAACAGTAACATTCTAGCACCAGAAAAAAATTGACAAAATTTATTTTTAAAATTCTTCTGTAGAACAAGCTAACAACAAGGTACCTAGTGGTGTTTGACACAGCTCCTCGTGTCATAGATAGTTTAAGTTCTTTTCCCAATTACATCCATATAATGGTAGGTACAAAATTCCAGAAATTTAATAACTTGTTACTCTCATGTTAGTCTGGGTATGTAATGTTTCCTATTACCTTTTCACTCACCCCAAATCCAATCTTTTTTTTTTTTTTTTTTTTTACGAGGTACTGGGGATTGAACCCAGGATTTTGTACATGGGAAACAGGCATTGTATTAGTCAGCCAAAGGGGTGCTGATGCAAAATACCAGAAAACGGTTGGTTTTTATAAAGGGGTATTTATTTGGGGTAGAAGCTTACAGTTACCAGGCTGTAAAGCATAAGTTACTTCCCTCACTAAAGTCTATGGCCACATGTTGGAGCAAGATGGCTGCCAATGTCTGCCAGGGTTCAGGCTTCCTGGGTTCCTCTCTTCCCGGGGCTTGCCTCTCTCTGGGCTTAGGCTTTCTTCTCTCCACAGGGTTCCTCTCTTCCGGGGGCTTGCCTCTCTCCACAAGGTCACCTTTAGACTATCAGGCAAATGGCTCATCTCTTCCTGGGGCCTTCTCTCCTTCCTCACCACCAAGCTCCTCTCTTTGTTTGCTTCCCCAGGCTCCAGCATTGAAACACCGACATCAAAACTCCAACTCACTCCTCTGCCCTGCCATGTAGCTTGAAACTCAACGTCCTACTGACGTGGCCCCATCAAAGCCCTAATCATAACTTAACGCCCAGAAGAACAGACCAGTTTACAAGCATAATCCAATATCTATATTTGGAATTCATAACTATATTAAACTGCCACACTCCACCCTTTGAATACCAAAAATACATTACAATATTCAAAACACCTTTAATCAGCAAAAATGCAATTACAAAATCATAACATAACCAGTTTAAAGAAATGCAGTTTGTCTTGGGGCAAAGTCTCGTCTGTAGACCTCTGAAACTTACAAAACCATTTTTCTGCTTCCAATATACAAATGGACAAAGGATAAACATTTTCATTACCATAAGGAGAAATTGGGAGGGAAACATGAGTCATGTGTCCTCTACAGTTCAGTAAACCTGCAGGGCATCTTCCATTCGATTTCAAAGTCTGAGAGTCATTCTTAAGAAGATGGTTTCTTCTCCCTGGGGTCACATGGGACCCACCTTTTCCACAGGCTTGCCCAATGGCCATTTTCTTGGTTCCACACTCATCAAGCATCTGGGTGTCCACCAAACTCCAGATCTCACTCTACAAGTGTTGGGGTGATTGCCACACCTTACTCAATCTTTGGGTTAGAGTCTTAACCCCCCTAGTACAGTGAGGTGAAGACAACAGTCCTCCTAACCTTTGTATACAGGCTCAACCCTCTCAGAGCAACGAGTTGACCACCTGGCCTTCCCTAATCCATGGGGGACAGGCACACCCCTCTCAGACCTGTGGTGTGCTGACCTTAACCACCCTAATCCTTGAGGAATGTGCTCCACCCTCTCTGTACCCTGGGGTGGCAAAAGTCTCCCCGAACATCGAGTGGGAACATCCACCCTTTTCAACAGCCAAGGCAAACTCACCCTCTTTGTACATGAGTTGGGTTTCTCTCTTGGCCCAAGGCAATGCCTTAATTCCAGATCTCAGCTTCCATGGTTTTTTTCTTAAAGCTGTTTCTCCTACAATCTCTCCTTTCCATGTCCATTTTAGTCCAGGCTGACAGTGGTATGGTTCATACAGTGCTCTCAAAAACCTTGTTGGTTTAGCATGCAGGAAGCAGGGGTCCAAGCCATCAAACAGTAAGACTTTCCACAAGTCTTTCTGAGATAACTGCATCTTCAATCCTGATTTACAAGTTCCAAGTTTAGTTAAGTCCTCAAACTGGGCACTATTGTCTGGGAGCTTGATTTCCAGAGGCCTGGAATTTCCAGAATCAATTTCTGTTTTCTTTGAGCCCAATAATTCAGTCCTTAGCTTATCCCACTCATCTAGCATTTTGCTATAAGCTGCAAGGGAAGCCAAGCCACATTCTCTGAGTATGTTTTGGAAAGTTCTTCAGCTAAATGCTTAGGTTCATGCTAAAGAACCAGTCTATGGGTAAATTATCTAGTATGTAAATGATATCTCAACACAGCTGTTGAAACTGGTTTAAAGATTGGTATATGAATATAATGGAACAAATTTTAACCAGTGACATGTTGAAAACAAATATATGATATGGTAATATCTGAATGAAAGAAAAAATGGAATACTGGTAAAATATTAAAAATAAATAAAATAAATGCTCAGGTTCACCAATTTCAAGTTCTGTCCTCCATATAACACCAGGAGTTAATCTTGCTAAGTTCTCTGCAACTTTAAAACATGGATCGCCTTCCCTCCAGTTTCCAATAATAGTTTCATCATTTACTTCTAAGGCATCATGAAAAGTCTCTTCAGCATCCATATTACTATCAACAGTCTCTTCAAAACACTGTAGGTCTTTTCCATCAAGCATCTCACAATTCCTCCAAAAAATACCCCTTACGCATTTATAAAACTGTTCCAACATTTTGGTAATTGTAAAAGCACTTCCCCACTCCTCGGTACCAAATTCTGTATTAGTCAGCCAAAGGGGTGCTTATGCAAAATAACCAGAAAACGGTTGTTTTTTATAAAGGGGTATTTATTTGGGGTAGAAGCTTACAGTTATCAAGCTGTAAAGCCTAAGTTACTTCCCTCACCAAAGTCTATGGCCACATGTTGGAGCAAGATGTCTGCCTATGTCTGCCAGGGTTCAGACTTCCTGGGTTCCTCTCTTCCCGGGGCTTGCCTCTCTCTGGGCTTAGGCTTTCTTCTCTCCACAGGGTTCCTCCCTCCTGGGGCTTGCCTCTCTGTGTGGGGCTGATATTATTTTTGCAACTATTCTATAAGTTTAAAATTATTTCAAAATAATTAAAAAAAAAAAAATATATATATATATATATAACATATATAAATACAAGTAGGTGCTTGCCTTGTAAATGAGGCAAAGAAGATGAGGTGTAGGAAGCCCAATGTTGCAGAGAATAAACGTGCTTATCCTGTTCAGATAACTGCCAGAAGGTTTAACATGGGAAACAAAGGGGGCAAATGAGTCTGAACCCACATCTGTGGTTCCAGAGGTAGAACATGGGAGGAGAGGGCCTTATATGACATGCTAAAGGGTTTGGTCAATAGGGAGCTATTAAAATTTGAAATAGGGCAATTAATCTAATCTATGATTAGAATTTTTAGATAATTACTAGGTAGTATAAGAATAGACAAATAGACTGTTGGAACAGAATAGAAAGTCCATAAACAAACCTAAGTATTTATTGAAATTTGGCATATTATGGAGGTGGTATTTCAGATCTGTGGGTGTAAAAATTGTATTAGAGGGCTGGATAGTGTGGAGTCATTCTGCTAGGGTTAGAATCCTGATGCCACCAATTAATATTTGTACAAATTAGGCAAACTACATAACCATGGGGTGCCTTAACTTGCATGCTCTTTAAAATGTTTTGCTTGATCTTCAAAATAACCCCAATAATGTGGGATTAAATCGAACAGACCCGGTACAAGTAAACTGTCATTCAATAAATGTTAGTGATTATTACAAAAAAAAAAAAAAAAAAAAAAGCTCATTAAATGCCATTGAGCAATACAGACTAATTACCATTCAATGTGAAGTTTACACATGGTATATAATTCAAATTCTTTTTGCCTGAGGCTGGTTAGGACAAATGATATGAAGCAATCCAACCAAGGAGAGCATTGTACATAAATCAAATTTCAAATATTTAAGGTAAATGACTGTTTAAACATAAATATACATGTATTTGTGCTAACTTTACAACCTGGGGCTATAGAGTGCAGTATTTTCTTTCATCCAACCAGATTCTACAGAATGCTTCCTTGTTTTAATTTTTTGGAAAAGAACTGGTCTCTTTAATAGATCATCTTTTCTAATACTACTTGTCAGCAACTCTAGTAGATGGCTTAGGAAAAGAAAAGGTTGCAACTATTGACCAGAATAGATTTCTGATTATATCTGGCTTCCAATTTCCATGTTTTTATTATGTCTGCTTCCATGTACGACTGTAACTAAAAAGCAGATTCCCTCTCCTGTTCCTGTTTCTTCCCTCTAGCTATCCTTTTATTTTTGGTCTCTGCCCTACTTTAAATGGCTTCAGTGCCATGCGAGGTTTTCAGATCACTTGCATTTTGTTCAATGAAATTTGCATCTGGACAAATATGCTCTCCAAGAAGAGTGTATTTGTCTAAACTGCATCTTAAAAGAACATTCCCTAAAAACTGTGGAATAGTTCAAGAGATTACAAGTACATGAGGGGATGGGGAAAACCATGATAGTCAAAGATAAGCTTCCAAAATAGAAGTCTTTTCTATAATGTCATTAGATATATGAGAAATGGCACAGAGGGTTGAAATACAATCTGAGGCTGTGAATGAAGTATAAAAATGTAGGATTCTGGGGGAAAAGAGTCTTGGATTTTACTTACCTTCCCTTCAATTGCAAATTCAACCCATTTATCTTTCTTGACCAGTCAGCTCTGGGGGCCAGCGAGTGTGGGCTTAGAAGAATGTGGCCATATGCTCATGAGCATCTAGAGTGTAAGAGGGCTGCTGCTGCAGGTCTTGCTTTGCTGTGGGCCTCAAGCTAGACCCAGAAGAATTTTGTCCATAGATAACTGTAGAAGTATAGCTGAGCCTACTTGGCCCAGAAGGCACTCAGAAGGTGCTCGAGAGTCTCCCTACTCCTCAGGCTGGGGCATGCAAGGAAACCAGAAGGCACAGAATCCTCCAGGTTTGTGGACAAGAAACAGACAACATATGTGTTGTGACAGCACAAGCTAAGACTCCTGTACACTCCATCACGTACAAGATTCCAACAATCTAAAGTCCTCTAAGATCGAAGCTCCCTCTCAATTAGTAGAGTGGACATCACCATCCCATAATACTGAGGATTGGGGGATGAACTATGGACTAGAGTGGACTTACTGGTATTCTACTATAGACATATTGTAATTCTAGCAATGGAAGAAATTACAACAATTGATGTGGAGGCAGTAGCCACTGGAGGCTCTGGGCACAGGGAGAGGGAAAAGCAGATAATAAGGGGACTTTTTTGGGACTTGGAAATTGTCCTGAATGACATTGCAATGACATTGCAATTGCCATTTTATATCGTCCCATAGTGTAGACTACAGTGTGAACTATGGTACACACTCAATGGCAATGTCCCATGATGCGTTTATCAATTGCAATGAACGTACCACACTAATGAAGGATGTTGTTTATGTGGGACGGTGTGGGAGGTGTGGGGAGTGGGGCATATGGGAATCCCTATATTTTTTGTGTAACATTTATGTAATGTAAGTATCTTTGAAAAAATAAAAAAATAAAAATTATCAAAAAATAAAAAATAAAATAAATAAAGTCCCCTAACAGCTCAACCTGACCCAATGTGCATATAAAGAAACAATATACCTAAAGATGAGGGGAGGTGGGGAGAGCAGACCTGACAGTTATTCTGGAGAAGACATGAAAAACTGAGGCCAAACCTAGTATGACCGTTTAAGGAGAATCAAATAGAATATAGAATATAAAATCTGGAAAGAAAAAAAATTATCATTAAAAAATGTTATAATTAAAATTTTTAAAATCCTCAAGCTGAATAATTAAGTAGGTAAATTAAAAGAGAGGACAGACTCAAATTGGTTGCATTAAAGATCAACTGGTAGAAATCTCACAGCATAAAGTCAAAATATAAGGAGATGAAAATCAAAATGGGAAAAGATGAAGAGATTTAAGGAACAGATTGAGGCAGTATACCAAATCAGCCACAGGAAGAGTTCCAGAACAGTCTTCAGAAGGAGGAAAAGAAAAAGATAGAGGAGAGACAATAGTTAAAGTAATATAGAAGAAAATTTCTATGAACTAAAGAGTGAATTGCAACCTGACAGAGTTCACCAAAATTTAGGCAAGACTGACGAGTAAAGACAAACACCCAAGTACATCACAGTAAAATTCCCAACCTCTAAGGATAAAAACAAAAATTGACAAGTTACCATAAAGAATAATTATTTGGGGTGAGCAGATGTAGCTCAAGTGGTTGAGTGCCTGCTTCCCATGTACAAGGTCCTGGGTTCAATCCCCTGTACCTCCTAAAAACAAAAACAAACAAACAAATGAATAAAACTACTCAGAGGAGCTGGAATAGCTTAGTGGTTGAGTGTCGGCTCCCCACATACGAGGTCCCAGGTTCAATCCCTAGCCCCGGTATCTTAAAAAAAAAATTATTATTTGCAATTAAAAAATAATTAAGAGCACTGTAGCTCATGTGATTGAACACCTGCTTCCCATGTACGAGGTCCCAGTGTCAATCCCTAGGACCTCCTAAAAACAAACAAACAAAAAATCCCACTCTCCTTAGAGAGCAGATGTAGTTCAGTAGTTGAGCTCCTGCTTCCCATGTATGAGGTCCTGGTTCAATCCCTGGTACCTCCTAAAATAAAAATATAAATAAAAAAATAACCAAATTGACATTTGTAACAGAGGAAGAAAAAACAATTAACATCTAGACTACTGGCAGTAAAAGTAGTATAATACAAACATCCCCAAAACAGTCAGTATAAAAAATATATTTGCCATACTTTAAGGATTCAAAAAGCACATCACCCACTGACCCATCTAAGAAAAGTACATGAGAAAAGATTCTAACCAAACAATAAGAGAATCAGAAAAGAGACTTTTATGTATGGGAACACAGAGAGGAGAAGAAACAGGGCACAATGTACCTTGTACTCTGGAAAGAATTAAATCTAAATGGATAATAGACTGTCTGGGACGTGTAATATAAGTGCTCAGTAGGAATTCTTGACACAAAATAGTCTAATAGAAATCTGGACCTAAAACACTAAATTATCTCCACAAATATTTAAGAAGAGCAGATTAGCATTGCAATGTGAAGAAAAGTATTGGTATGATATTTTCATGTTTTTTCCAAGCAGAAAATAAATGGATTATGAGCAATGGAAATGGAAGGTGTCCAATAATGGAATGGGAAAATACAAAACTTCCACATAAACAAAGGTGAAATAGGGAATGAATATAAAAATTTGAAAACATAAGCAAAATTAAGAAAAAGGAAAAAGTCTCAAATATAAATAATGAACAAGATAAGAGGAAAGTGGTAAAATGAAGTACCACTCGGAATAAAAATGAAAGAGCTGAATTCTCTCACTGAAAGACTCTGTCAGGCTGGGTGTGGTGGCTTGGAGTTACAATACCCCTGAAAAACATGTTCTTAATCTTACTCCATTCCTGTAGGTGTGAGCCCATTGTAAATAAGATCTTTTGAAGATGTTATTTTTAGTTAAGGTTTGGCCAGCTGAATCAGGATGGGTTTTAATCCTATTACTGGAGGCCTTATAGAGAAGGCTACAGGGAGAAGACAGAAGCTGGAAATCAACAGAACCTAGAAAGAAAGGAGACAACATTGCCATGTACATTGCTCTGTGATGGAAAAGCCAAGGTACTCCAGATTGCTGGCCAGCCAGAAGATACCGCTCCCTCTGAGAGGAAGCCTTTAAAGCCATGAGCTAATAAATTCCTGTTGTTAAGTCAACCTATTGTATGGTATTTGTTTTAGCAGGGAGGAAACTAAGACACTGGGTTAAAAAGACAAAAAAATATAGCTGTTTGAAAGAACCACTCAAAATCAAATAATTGAGGAAGGTTTAAAAGAAAGGGATGGACAAAGAAACGTCATCCAAGTTCCCCCAAAAGAAATCATGAGTGCTATAATAATTCAGACAATGTGGAATTAATTCAAGATTAACTCAAGGCTAAAAGCACCAAACAGCATAAACAATTAAAAAAGCTAAATTATATAAAGCAAAAAAACATTTAATATGCATGAAAAACTTGAAATATTTCATTCAAATGAGAAGTTCATACATCTTTTTCAGAAATTGGCACTCTAATAAAACAAAATGAGTAAAGACATAGTGAAAAAGACTAAATCCACAAACTTGATTTAGATTTAATAATTATAAATAGAACATTCTATCCCTTGAATAAAATTTATCAGTTTTATGTGCCCATGAAGCACTATCAAAAATCAATCATAGGGGTCGGATGTGGCTCAACTGGTTGGGCGTCCGTCTCCCATATGGAGGGACCCGGGTTTGATCCCCGGGACCTCCTGGTAAAAAAAAAAAAAAAATCAATCATAAAGGTGTCACAAAATAAACTTTTAAATACTCTTTTTTAAATCTCTATAAAAATTATACTGGTTGATCATAATCTAAACAAGTTTAAGAAATAAGATGACAAATCAATCAAAAGAAAAGAGTGAAAAGGGCATTTCATATTTACAGGCACAGTAAAACATGTACTCAAAGAAAAATTTCTAGCATTAAATGCATTCGTTAATTAAAAAGAAGAGAAGGGGAAGGGGGAGGGGAGAAACCAAGCATAAAGGTACAATCAGTATTCATTCCAAGAAACTAGAAAAGATGAACAAAATAACTAAAAATTATAATACCAGATATAATGAAGAAAGTAAGAGAAACAAATTTCACCAGCATGTACACTCTAAAAAATTACCTTTAATGTTTATTTAGGGTTAAAAAGTTAGGGAGAAATTGATCAAGTTAATTCTGATTTAAATGAGATCTACATGCTTCTTTTAAATATAAACTTAAAAAGGTGATGTTTCTTGAATTTAAAATCCATATCTATCATAACAGGAATAAATTAATGAGAAATAATTTATAATTATTAAAATAATTTATAAATATTTCAAAAATGGGGATAAATACCAAAAGAAATAGCCAAAAAGTTGAAAGTGGTTTAGAAGGGGTGAGTGTGTGTGTGTGTGTGTGTTGTGGGGGAGGTAAACACTCATAAGTTTTACAGGTTTTTTTAGCACCATTTGACTTTATACTGAAATGATTTTTTAAAATTTAGTATTATAAGACAATAAGATTGTGATGCATAAAGCATTGCAACAATAATTAGTAACACAAGCTAAAATAATGAACCCAGACTTACCTAAACAGCAAGCTAAATAGAGGCAATGAGATTCAAAATTTAACAGTTATCAGTTGATGAGTAGAGGACTACACAAATATGGTACAAGTGGAAGAGAAATGGCATTGAATCTTGAGAATAACAATAAAAAGCTTTCATTTAAGAACAATTTAAGTGGTCAGTGTGTAAAAGGAATATGAAATATGTATATGCATACAAAAAGAAAAAAAGAAGTCTGCTGTTATAGGACACAACACTTTGTGGGTTTTACTTATTCTGACTTCTTGAAAATGCCTCATTATGGAGATGGCATTCAACCAGGAAACTTGAGGGAACTTGACAACATACTTCCACAGCTCAGGAAAGGGGGTGGGGGTGGAGGGAGAAAGAGCCATTTCTAGGTATGACCAGGGAGGGGCAGCAGACTGTTTTTACAAAATTGGAGAATCACATTCTCCGAAATTCCCCAATTTGCCTGGATTTGAACAATAATAACTAACACAGATATAACTACACTTTCAGAAATACAGATGAAATCTGGTTTTTGCACAAATGATAAAAGATACAGCAATAATCCTATTGGTTAAACATTAATCAACATATAACAGGAAAGAGGATCAAGAGATGATGATGAACATTCAAGGAGAGAACCTAGACAAGAATAAAGACAGATTCTTCTAAGCCATACCTGACTATGAGTTCTGTCAATTCATTATTAAGATATCCTGGCCTTAAAATCATCCACAAAGAGCATTTACATTTGGGGAGCAAAGGAGACACACTTGAGGACTTTAATGAGGAGAGCTATATGAACTACTATTTTAGGATATCATCTGACAGCAATATGGTAGAGAGGATGTAGTGGTAGGTAGAGGGTAAAGAAAAGAAGGCCACTGTGACAGTTTGAAGCTTTTTTTGGATCTAGTTCTGTGGGACTGGAATCAGTTGGGGGAGGGGGGGCTTTGACTGAATTACTTCAGTGTGGCATATCCCAGGGTGGGTCTTGGTCCTCTTGCTGAAATCCTTTATAAACAACTGGGAGGAAAAGCCACAGACAGAGACACACAGAAAAAAGTAGCAGAGACAGAAGGAAACTCTGAGAGGCTGAGAGAGAGGTCCCAGAGGCCAGAGGCTGTAATCAGCAGAGCACAGAAACACAGAACGAGGTCCCCAAGAGGCTGAGAGATCCCCACAGAGAGCAAGAAGCTGAAGCAAGGAGCACAGAGGAGAGAAGAGAGACAATCGAATCCTGCCTTGTGCCCGACTGCCCACAGCTGAGCTTGGAGAGAAAGTGACCCTGGAGGGGAAGGCAGAGACTTCAGCAGAGCCACTATTATGCCTTGCCATGTGGCAGGAGTTCAGGATCACCAGCAGTCGACTTTCGGTGAGACAGCATCTCTGAAGACGCCTCGATTTGGACATTTTCACAGCTATAGAACTGTGAGGTTTTAACCTAATAAATTCCCATTATAAAAACCAACACATTTCTGGTATATTGCTCCCAGCAGCTTTTAGCAAAATAAAACAGTCAGGTAGAGGACTACTGCACTGAGAGGCAGTGGTGATGGTGATGACAATGTTGGTGGTGATGGTGGCAGTTATGACGACAGTGGTGGTGGTGGGAGAAGTAATGACAGTGATGGGGTGGTGGTATGTCAGTGGAGGTGGTGACAACAGTGATGACTGGTATAGGTGATGACAGCAATGACAGTGGCGGGGGTGATGACAGTGACAACAGGGTGGGTAGTGGTGGTAATGGTGTTGGTGGTGGTAACAGCTTACTGAACACTTACTAGTCCAGACTCTGGTGTAGAAGCTTTATAATTATTAATGCAACTATCTTGTGAAGTAGCTATTATCAGCCCCATTTTACAAGTGAGAAACCCGAGGCAAAATTTAACCAATGTGCCCAAAGACATATCACTATCACAAGTGGTAGAATTGAGATTCAAGCCAAGGTAGTCTGGCTCCAAAGCCCACACTCTTAACCACGGTGGGAGGTGTGGGAGGTGGGCAACATGGGAATCCCAGTGGGTTCTGTGTAATATTTTGGGTAATCTAAGCACCTCTTAAAATATATGTGTGTATATATATATATAAATAACATTTTTGTAAGCAAATACACATATATGCATATATATTTATATATAATTTTGCAAATGTTTGTATGTATTGTGAGAATTTTGATTTTTACCCACAATAAAAAAAAAAAAAAAAAAACTATACTTCTATTTACTTAAAATTTACCAATTGGTTTCCAACCCAACTGTCAATCTTATCAACAACCTGAGCTGGAAATGAAAGAAAGATGGGTAGAAGAGAGGAGTCCAATGGCTTTAAAAGAATAAAAAATTGAACCTGTCACCTGGGCAAAACCATACAAATGAAGTTCTATTCAATTATAGCAGAGGAACAAATTGGTTTTTTGGTAGGTGGCAAGACTTGCTTTGAAATTAGTCTTTCTGTATACATTTCAAGTGGTTCAAACTTTAAGTCTTTTTTTTACCATATAAATATTTTTAAATTAAGAGATTTATTAAAATAGCAGTGTTCAGAGGACTTATGTGATATTGGAAAAGCAATCTCTCCTATACAGCCCCTGCAGGACACAAGATGTCTCTGATTATTTCAAAATAAACAAAACTGTAAGGTACTTATCTAAAAAGTAAATGTTTTCAAAATCAATGTAAAAATCTATCACACTAAACATTTTGACATGACAAAAATTTATATTACTCAAGTCAAATGATTACCTCCAGAAAGAGTGGGAAGAGGAGTAATGCATAAGAAAACCAGAGGATGCTATGAGGCCTCTTATAGGAGTCATTTGGAAAGAGGGGGAATTTGAGAGTTTTAACACAAACGGAGAAAATAAAAAATTTAAAAAATTAAAAAAATTTTTAAAGTCATAAAAACAAATGACTATATGAGAAGGAAAATACAATAATACACTTCTTAACTGTGAGTAAACATTTTACCTAGTCAAAAACGTAAACAGTATTTATTGATTTTCAACTTTTAGAAATAACCGCCTCAGCTCTACCACTTACTAAGTAAATTAAGTTTCCCTGTCTCAAAAATGGGGACATTATGGGAAGCGGCTGTGGCTCAATCAGTAGAGCTCCCGTTTACCATATGGGAGGCCCCGGGTTCGGTTCCCGGGGCCTCCTGGTGAAGGCAGGCCCGCCCGCACGGCGTGGTTAGCTGACCCAGCAAGCACAAGCAGCAAGGGGGGGATAAATGAATAAATAAATAAAAATCTTAAAAAAAAAAAAAAAAAAAATGGGGACATTAATATTATTTATCCTAAAAGGTCAATGTGATGATTAAATATGTTTAATATATGTGAAGTACCTAGAACTGTGCCTGGCCTATAGCAGGAACTAAGTGTTTTGGATTACTACTGCTGCTACTGCTGCTCCTACTATAGACAATCATATAAGACTTAAAACTTTTATTACAAAACACAATGTTATCAACCTTGACAATATAAAAGTAAAAATTTAGATGACAAAAGTGGAAGGTAGAAACGGTAGAGAAGAAGGGACTGACCTACCCTGAGGTTACAAAGTTGAGAAACAAGAGACACTGTCCACAGTTAGTGGAACAAGAAATAGGGTTAGATGTCCAACAACTAGAAAGTTATAAAGGTATCTAAGAGAAGAATTTAAAACGGTATTATAGTACAAGGAAAAAGAGATAGAGTTGATGACTTAGATTCTTGTGTAGAAATAATACCATAAATATATTGTTTGGAAACTTTGGGTAGTAACCTTGGAATTTAGAAACAGTTAAAAGTGGTTCCTTCAGGAAATGGTAAGGGACTTGGAGAGGAATAGAATACAAGACTTTTGCTTTTTGTTTAAACACCTAACTTTACTATTTAATTATTTCATACCATGTAAATTCATTTTGTTGTAAAGTAAATTTCTTCAACTTCCCACGTGTACTTTTATATCTTCTCCCCTTTTCATGGATCTGCTTCCATCTCAGAGATTTTGTGAAATAAATTTTGTATTAGGAAAAAAAGAGAAAAAGAGAAACTATTAAACTGTATGCCTGATATTTTCCTATGTTTGAAATTTTTTTTCAATTTTCCTTCTGATGTGGTTTGAATGCAATCTTATCTACATTTTTGAGCAAACTGCAAACACCAAGCTACAGTTCTAGCTTATGATACTTAGATTACATTTTGAGTTTTATGTATTTTACTTAATAACAGAAGCTGAAAATGAAACTTATAAATCATATTTACAATTGAGAAATGGAAACTCCTGAAAAAATTTTCTTTCATCTCTGAAGTAAACAGAGTAATAAAATTTCATTTCCCTCATCTTTCTATGCAAAAGCATTAAAAATAAGACAAATATTTTCTTTAATATTGAAAATATATTGAAGTAATGTATCTCCCTGTAAATATGAAGTTTAAGTGTAAAGTTCCAATTGACAAAAATAATCAACATTTCACAAAATAATAATCCAGGTAGACAAAGTTTTAAAATGCATTTCTTCCTTCAATGACAAGTTCCAGCTATGTTGTTTGTACTATAAAATACTATTGTTTCAGAATCCAGTCTCATTTAAAATCCTTCTATTTACATACCATTCCCTGACTTGGTATGACTTAAATTATGAATTATAATTAAGTACCGTTAACAGTGAGTTATAATTAGAAGATTTTTTGGTTTCAAGCAAACTTCTGTTTACCTTTGTGGTTTGAAACTAGAAACTCAAAATAGTCACTGTATCACTTCTCTTTCTAGGTTTATGTATATTTAGCTTTACACAATTTGTTTTCTTGAACAAGCTTTCAAGTATATTAATGAGATCATTCTAGCCTTCTCTTCTAATACTAGTTGGATTTCTGATATAAGGTTTGATAAGTGTTATGAGATTAGTCAATTTTCAATGTATACTATTAATCGCAAAGGAGTAGCTACAAGTAAAGATTAAAATGGTGTGTGACACATAAAAATTCAATAAAAGTGTTGCATAAATAAATTTATAAAAATAAATTCAACTGAACAAAGGGAAAATATAATCAGCGTTGTGCTGTCACTTTCTCTCAATAGTTTCTCAATACATATATACCGAGTTTCTAGTATATGCAAAGAACTATGCTAAAATTGCCAGACATAAAATGATTTTTTTAAAAATATTCAATTTGGGCAATATGGTGAACACTCACTATAATACAACTACATATTGGATAAATTTCAACAAAACTCTTAAGACATTACTAGGTTATAAAAGAAAAGGGAAGCGGATGTGGCTCAACCAGTTGCGTACCTGCCTACCACATGGGAGGTCCTGAGTTTGGATCCTGATGCCTCCTGGAGAAGGCAAGCAAACAGTGAGCAGACAGATGAGAGAACCATCTGGGGGAGGGGAGGAATAAATAAAGAAAAATAAAGTAAATATATAAATCTTAAAAAAAGAATAAAGGAAAACTCCATGAACCAAGTATGTGAAAGAAAAACAGGAAGAGAGAAGAGGAGATGAAGGAGAGAGCTAAAACATGAACAGTGAATTATAATCAAGGATGAAAGATGTGATTGCCTAAAGGACACACACATGCTTGCCTATTTTCTCATGGGTCTCTAAAGACCAAACCTGGGGCCTAGAGCATATTTGGAGACCTGAACCTCAGAGAGTCACAGGTGCCCAGCAGGAGCCTTTACAAATCCACCATTGGGGAAAGCACTCTGAATTCAGGTCTCAGGATTCCCAAATTTCATCTAAACCAATATGAACTCACAACTTTAAATTAGCCCTGAACACAAAGAAATGAACCACCATGGTCTGAGAGTTTGGTGAAAGGGCCTCAAGGATCTCAGATACTGGAATCATCAGATGCAGAATATAAAATTACTATATAAAATATTGTGAAAAAGAAAAAAGTTGGAATCCGAAAAGTGACCAAGCAATAAGAGATTAATAAAAATTTGCTGAAAAGAAGCAAACAATACTTTAAAAAATGAAAAAAAAAATCATTGTTGGAATTAATATCGCAATGGAATGACTTAAAAAGCAGGTTAAACACAGCTGACAAGAATTAGTGAACTGGACAGTAATCTGAAGAAACTGCCAGAATTCAGCACAAAGGCACCAGAAAAATGGAAAATAAGCTATGAGAAGACATGGAAAACAGAATAAAACCAAATATTTAATGACAGTCCCAGACAAAATAGAGAATACTGGAAATATCTGAACCATTGTATCTCCTAACATGATAAAAATCATGAATTCACAGAAAGAGTAAGTATGATATAAAAATAATGACATATACATAAAAGCATATAAGTACTTATAGATCAAGTACTAAAAATGCAGAACACTAAAGAAAAAGAGATGATAAAATCAATAAGAAACAAGCAATCGTCTCTTTAAAAAAAACAATAAAAACAAGTAGTATGCTAGAGCAGGCTCATAAAGGCTCACAAGAGACACCTGTTAAATTTTCAGGAATTTTGTGAGCCAGTTGTTAAACATGACCATTATTAAAAATTAAATTACAGTTCTCTCTGCCTAGAGGGGCCCACACCAACTCTTGGTGTGTATTTCTATCTTTCTCTCCCATTTCTCAGGAAGCTTTGTTCTTTCTCCCATTTCCCAAATAAATTCTTTTTACTGGCCTAACCAAAAAACAAACAAACAAACAAAAAAACTTAATTACATAAACTTACAAGTAGAAAAATATCAAAAGCAAAGGTAATAAATATTCTAGACATAGAACTTCCTAAATACTTTACTAATTATTATCTTGAGGTAATTATTTATTGTATGAGGATGGTAAAAATACTTCATAATGGTATGCTACTGCATATCTCTTCCCAACTTGACAATAAATGACATTAAATGGTAAGAGTATTTACAACACAGAAATCAGCAAACACTATAAAAATCAACGATTTTCTCCCAGAAAGGTAGTTGTTAAATATCTACTAGCATAATACTAAATTAGACTGACATCACACACACACAAAAATAGAAAAATATGTTCAAAGCACTGAAAGATAATAAGTGTCAAACTACAATTGTATAACCAGAAAACCAACTTTTCCTAATAGAGGCAATAATCAAGATTTTAATAATAGACTGACAACAACAACAAAAAGACAGTTTATGAATAGGAGACTTTCGCTTGAAAGAACTTCAACAGGATTTACTTCAGAAGG
Organism: Tolypeutes matacus; assembly: GCA_026826555.1. Classification (NCBI taxonomy): domain Eukaryota; kingdom Metazoa; phylum Chordata; class Mammalia; order Cingulata; family Chlamyphoridae; genus Tolypeutes; species Tolypeutes matacus. The sequence continues at coordinate 846,461 of JAKSZT010053764.1, read as the reverse complement.
AGGAAAAGAATTCAATAAGAAATTGTAGCAATGCAATTAAGCTAAAAGTCTTTAAAAATTTTATCAAAATGCCACATATTTGGAATTATATAGGTACATTTGTAAATAATTTACAGCTAAAAGAAGAAATTAAAATGGGAAATTTGTAATTCATCATATTGAATGATGAAGATAAAGTAACACATTAATATTTATGGAATGTAGTTTAAAAAGTATTGGTGGGGAATGGATGTGGCTCAAGCAGTTAAACGCCTGCTCCCCAAATGGGAGGTCCCAGGTTCAGTTCCCAGTGCCTCCTAAAAGACAAACAAAAAGAACAAACAACAAGCAAAACAAATGAAAAACCAACTCAGGGGAGCTGGTGTGGCTCAGTGGTTGAGTGCCGACTTCCCACATATGAGATGCTGGGTTCAATCTCCAGCCACCATTACCTCAAAAAAAAAAAAAAAAAAAAAAGTTTTGGAGGAAAAAGTTTAGCCTCTTATAATGCTTATATTGAAAGAAAAAAAAAAAGTGGAGACTGAGAGTTAAAGAAATTAGGAAAACAATGGCATAATAAACTAAAACAAAAGGAAAACTATAAAGATAAAAAAAAGAAACAAAAGAGTCAACAAGGCCTAATATTATTTTTTTAAAACAACTAATAAATTTCACAATTCTCTAAGAAAGATTGATTAAGACAAAGGAGGGAAAGCACAAATAGGTCTGGTTTTGAGAAGCCAAGGAACAGACAAAAATGTTTGAAGAGCTAGCACAGGCTCGAGCACCACACCAAGACAGCAGCTGACTAAAGAAATAGGGATGAGAATTAAAACCAAATTGATGAGTCTGAAATGAAGAAGGTTGAGAAGTCTGTCAATGAAGTGATGAGTGGATGAATAATATCATGAACATTCAGGCTATAAAGAGTCTGCATCAGGATCCAGTTGTCTGAGAGCAGGAAATTAAAGCAAAAATAAAGGAATTGAACAACACTTGTGAACCCATCATAACACAACCCAAACCAAAAATCCAATAACCCAAACTGGAGAGAACTCCAAATGACCCAAATGTTGATTTAAAAAAAAAGAAGATGGTTTAGAAGGCAAAATAATTTCAGTGCTGAGCCTCCACATCAGAATGTCGACTGCTATGCTAATGAGAAGAATTCTAACATGAACTTGGACTAAAGGACATTCCGTGAAATATTTTTGCCAAGTATGTGATTCTACATTAACATCCTGAGACTATATTTTCTTCTTAAAGGATGTTTAGAAATTTTTTGTATTATATGGAAAAAGGAAAAAGCTTAAGTCTATAGTTTTTATTATCCTAAAAGGGAAAACTGCCTTGGTAACTTTCAGATTCCTGTGAAATTGAGAATTTCTTACTAAGCTTCTGTGCAGTGTTACCACTTGCATCACTGAGGATGAAATTGACTTTTTCGTCTTTCGGAGGGGAAAAAAAATTGTACTGCATGTTCGAGAGGGTTGTGATTAAAATCTTTAAGCATTAGTTCCTGCCAAGGTAGTTTTCTTGCCTTTCACTCTCCATTTCAGCATATGTGTGGGTGTAAATGTCGATAAACAAGATTTTCTAATTTCATGAGGGCTTTCTAAAATTAATTCTGTCCAATAGAATATGACTTTTGGATTTGGTATTATTAAAAATTCAACGAGTCAAGCAAAAGCAAGTAAAATGTGTTAGCAGCATGCAGAACAAAAACTTTAAAATATATCTCCTGCTATACAGTACATTGTCATGTGAAGGTGTGAAAATGGAAGAAATGTTGATCCTATTGTAACTGATATTGTGAAACCTTTTATGAGCTTTAAAATAAAGTTCGTCTTATGTATCATTTCTACAAAAAAAAAGGGAGGGGCTGACAGTTAAAGAAATTAGGAAAATAATGGCATAATAAACCAAAACAAAAGGAAGACTATAAAGATGAAAAAAGAAACTAACAAAATAATCAACAAGCCTAATATTATTTTTTGAAAACAAATAATAAAATTCACAATTCTCTAAGAAAGATTAAGACAAATGAGGGAAAGCATAAGTAAGCAACAGGAAGGAAAAAGGGGAGTCATCTACAATAGGAAGGGAAAAGGGGAGCACAAATTAAACAAATTAGGATTTTATAAATAATTTTATGTCAAAATTTAAAAGTAAATTTGTAGGGAAATATGACTTAACAAAATTGACCCAAAATGACATAGAAATCAAAACAGTCCTTTACCTATTAAAGTAGAATAAGTAGAGTTTAAATCATCCCTACAAAGAAAACAACAAGCCCACAAGGTTTCCCAAGAAAGTTCGAGGAAAAGATAAGTTCAATCTAATAGCAAACCTTACAAAGGATGGAAAAAGAAGAAACACTTATTTTATATGGTAAATATTTTGGAGGTAAGAAAACCTGAATTCTCTCTTTCAGAGAAAGAAATTCACAGGTCAAATTTCACTCAAGAATATAGATACAAAATTTTAAATTAACTATTACACAATGAATTCAATATTAGGGAAAATAAAATCTAAGACAAAGTTATGTTTATCCCAAGAATTTGTGAGCATGACAAAAAAATGCTTGTTAGGCACTATATTAACAGATTACAAAAATTGGGGTAATATGTGTGGGAATGGATATTAAGAGTTGTGTGGGAAGCAGATGTGGCTCAACTGATAGGGCTCCCGTTTACCATATGGGAGGCCCCGGATTTGCGGTGAGCTGACGCAGCAGGACGACCCAACAAAGGGAGACAAGCAGACAAAGAAAAATGCACAGCAAATGGACACAGCAAGCACAAGCAGCAAGGGGGGGGATAAATAAATAAATAAAATCTTAAAAAAAAAAAAAAAAAAAAGAATTGTGGTAGTTTGATATTATTTATAAATCCCAAAAGAGATATTGATTATGTTTGTAAATTGGTCTGTTCCTCTGGGTATGATACCCTTTGACTGTATTCAATTTAAAGGTTTTAAGTTTACTTGATTAAATCAATTTAGGGCTTTTGTTTTGACCACTTCAGTAGGGTGTGACTCAGGGTTGAGTCCCTGCTCCCTTGGTGAGCTGATATAAGTGGACAGTCACTCAAGAAGACACACAGAAGAGGAAAGAACTTTGTCACTTTTGATCCTGGAGCCCCAGGGAGAGATGAGCCATTCACCTGATAGTTTGCAGCTGAACAGAACAGAGCAGTGGAGCAGCTAATAAGGCCTAGAAGAAAAGAAGCCCTATGCCAGACTGATATAGGAAGCCCTGAAAGACTAGCTCTATGCCAGCCTACAGCTGAGATTGGAAGAAACTGGGCCTACGGAGCCTTAAGAGGAGTAAGGACCAGGCAGAGATCAGCTACCATCTTGATTCAAGAAGTGGCAGCTGACTTTGGTGAGAAAGCAGCCTTGATTTGGACTCTTTAGGGCCTTGTACTATAAGCTTTTATCCCCAATAAATAGTCTTTTAAAAGCCAGCACATTTATGGTACTTCGCATAAGCACCTCTTTGGCTGACTAATACAAGGGTATGGGAAGGACCCTCTTACACTGACAAAAATGTATACTGTTAATCTTCCTCCAAGCCTTCTCCTAGGAGATCTACAGCCTTTTACCAGGGTAACTGTACATTGGAGAAAAAGAAATTATCAGACATTTCAGGGATTATTAGACACTGGCTCAGAAGTGACATTAACTCCAATATTAATTAAAACACCACTGTGGTCCACCAGTCAGAGTTAGGGCTTATGGAGGTCAGGTGGTCAATGGAATTTTAGCTCAGGTCCATCTAACAGTGGGTCCACAGAAACATTCTGTGGTTATTTCCCTAGTTCTGGAATGCATAATAGAATAGACATATCTACACCAGTTCCCTGACTTGTGGAATGAGGGCTATTATGGTTGGAAAAGCCAAATGGAAGCCACTAGAACTGCCCCTATCTAGCAAAACAGTAAATCAAAAGCAGTACTGGATTCCTGGAGGGATTGCAGAGATTATAGGGGTGGTGATTCCCACCACATTCCCATTCAACTCTCTTATTTGGTCTGTGCAGAAAACAAACGGAGCTTGGAGGATGACAGTGGATTATCTTAATTGTAACCAGGTGGTGGCTCCAATTGCAGCTGCTGTTCTGGATGTGATATTGTTGCTTGAGCAAATCAACACATCCCCTAGTACCTGGTATGCAGCAACTGATTTGGCAAATCCTTTTTCTCAATTACTGTTTATACAGACCACCAGAAGCAGTTGCTTTCAGCTGGCAAGGCCAGCAATACACCTTCACTGTCCTACCTCAGGGGTATATCAACTCTCCAGCCCCATATCATAATCCTGTCCTCAGGGACCCTGATTGTCTCTCCCTCCAACAAGACATCATACTGGTCCATTATATTGATAATATCATGTTGATTGGACCTAGTGAGCAAGAAGTAGCACCTACTCTAGACTTATTGGTAAGGCATTTGTGTGTCAGCAGATAAGAGATAAATCCAACAAAAACACAAGGGGGCTTTCCACTTCAGTGAAATTTCTAGGTGTCCAGTGCTGTGAGGCATGTTGAGATATCCCTTCTAAGATGAAGGATAAGCTATTGCATCAGGCCAAAAAAGAAGCACAATGCTAAGTTGGCCTCTTCAGATTTGGAGACAACATTTTCTCATCTGGGTGTGCTACTGCAACCCATTTACCGAGTGACCAGAAAAGCCACTAGTTTTGAGTGGGGACTGGAACAAGAGGAGGCTCTGTGACTGGTCCAGGCTGCTGTGCCACTTGGGCCATATGACCCAACAGAGCTAATGGTGCTGGAAGTGTCAGTGGCAAATAGAGATGCTGTGTGGAGCCTTTGGCAGGCCCCTATAGGAGAATCACAATGCAGACCCTTAGGATTTTGGAGCAAAGCCTTGCCATCCTCTGCAGATAACTACTCTCCTTTTAAGAAACAGCTTTTGGCCTGCTACTGGCCTTAGTAGAGACCAAATACTTAACCATAGGCTACCAAGTTACCATGAAACCTGAGTTCCCTATCACAAGCTGGTTGCTGTCTAAACACCAAGCCATAAAGTTGGGCATGCCCTGCAGCACTCCATCATAAAGTTGAAGTGATATATACAAAATAGGACTCAAGCAGGTCCTGAAGGCACAAGTAAATTACATGAAGAAGTACCCAGATGCCCATGGCCCCCCACTCCTGCCACGTTACTTTCTCTTTGGCAGCCCACAGCTATGCAATATGAAGGTATCACCCTAAAGTAGACACCTACAGCACTGCAGCCCCTTTCTGGGAAGTCTCTGGATGACAGTGGTGCGGGGATATCCTCCCAGTGGGCAGAACTTCAAATAGTGCACCTGGTGTTTATTTTGCTTGGAAGGAGAAATTGCTGGAGGTGCATTTGTATACTGATTCATGGGCTGTCGCAAATGATTTGGACTGGATGGTCAGGGACTTGGAAGGAACATGATTGGAAAACTGGAGATAAGAGTTTTAGGGGGGAAGTGTATGGATAGACCTGACTGGGCAAAACAAAACAAAACAAAACAAAACAAAAAACCATGAAGATATTTGCGTCCCATGTGAATGCTCACCAGAGGGTGACTTCAACAGAAGATTTTAATTATCAAGTGGATAAGACCACCCATGCTGTGGGCACCAGTCAGCCTCTTTCCCCAGCTACTCGTGTCATGAACCAAGAGGCCATGGTGATAGGGCTGGAGGGCATGGGCCCAGCAACATGGACTTCCACTCACTAAGACCAACCTGGCTACAGCCACCTCTGAGTGCTCAATCTGCAAGCAGCACAGACCCAGATTCAGTACCCAATACGGCAACATTCTCTGAGGTGATTAGCTGTTACCTGGCTACAGGCTGATTACATTGGACCGCTTTCATCATGGAAGGGACAGTGTTTTGTTGTAACTGGAATAGACATATATTTGCCTTTCCTGAATGCAATTCTTCTGCTAAAACCGCCACCGGTGGACTTACAGAATGCTTTATCCACTGTCATAGCATCCCACTCAGCATTGTTTCTGATCAAAGAACTCACTTAATGGCAAATGAAGTGTGGAAATGGGCACATGCTCATGGAATCCACTGGTCTTACATGTTCTCCATCATCCTGAAGCAGCTGGATTGACAGAACGGTGGAATGGCCTTTAGAAGACTCAATTATGGCACCAACTAGATGGCAATACCTTGCATGTCTGGGGCAATGTTCTCCAGGAGTCTGTGTATGCTATAAAACAGCCAAAGCCAGGATCGAGGGTCTAGGAATCAAAGGGTAGAAATGGGAGGGGGCGAGAGCTACGACCACCTAGCAGAGCTCTTGCAGCATGAGACACAGGAACAACTTGGTGACTGACAATATGCCTCATTAATGAACAATATGATGCCATCCTATGCTTCAGTGTGGCAGAAAATCAGAAGCAAAAGAAGATGCTTCAGTGAGATCTTAGCTTGATTGTGTATTTTGATTACTCTTGGAAGAGATATATCTTGGAAGAAGGGAAGGAGGCAGAAGCAAACTTGAAGCTTGTAACTTCCTAGATATTGACTTTCTGGAAAGAGAGTGAGGATTGAAGAGTCATCAGATTCGCACTTTTCTTAGCTCCTGGAGAAATAGGAATTTCTGAAGGCAGTATCTTTTGATAGAAATCCTCATTGCACAATGGCCTTTTTACCTTCCCTGCCTGTCTTCCAAGCAGAGGCCAGCAGCCTCATCTGCCTGGATTTCCTGAGGAACCCAGTGACCCTTAACTGTGGCCACAACTTCTGTTACTCCGGCATCACCCAGTGCTGGGAAAATCTACTGGATACCCTCCCCTGTCCTGTCTGCCTCCACTACTGCCTTGACAGGAACTTCAAGAACTGTCAGGTCACATGGCTGATATTGTGAAGCAACTTCCCACAAGGAGAAGCAAGAGGAAACTGTGGGAAGAGAAACTCCTGTGTGAAAAACACAATCAGATCCTAGCCTAGTTCTGTGATAAAGACCTGGAGCTATTGTGTCATCAGTGCAGGCTCTCCTCTGACCACCGGGATCATCACCTGAAGCCAACTGAGCAAGCTGCAGCTAGGCACAGTAAGAGACTCAAAAGCTACACTGAGCCCCTAAAGAAGCATGTTAAAAATGCTGAAAAGCAGTTAGCAATCCAAGTAACAAAATCACTTTAATTGAAGAGAAAGATGACAAATCAAAGGGAGGAATTGTACTCTGATTTTGAACAAATTGAGAGCTTTTTGGGAAAAGAGCAAGATATAATTACTTCCACATTATAGATTGAAGAGAAGGGTGCTGAAAAAAAAAAAAAAAAAAAACTAAGGGAAAACAAAGTAAAATTCTTAGAGCATATTTGCACCCTAAAAAATCTACTGAGAGAAATAGCAGAAAAGTCTGTGCAGTCAGAACTTGACTTGCAGGAATTGAAAGTATCTACACCAAGTATGAAAAACTAAACACTCCATCAGTTTTTTTCATATAAATTACAGAAAAAATATATAAGTCCTCTGGAAGAGTGTTTTAGCTTATGGAAAATGATCAACATATTTAAGGTAAATTTGACGCTAGATACTAAAACTGCTCGCCCCAAACTCACTATTTCAGAAGACAGAAAAAAGTGTGACATTAAGAAGGATGAACTGAAAGACACCTTACAATCTTGAGAGCCTTACTTTGTTCCCATCTATTCTGAGTTCCCAGGGATTTGTTTGTGGTAGGTGGAAGTAAGAGGCAAGGGGCATTGGGCTGTAGGTGTCTGTAAGGACTCTTTTGCAGAAATGATATTACATCACCATACCCAAAAGATGGCTGCTGGCAAATCCAGCTCTGGTCTTACACCTTTGGTACTATGAACCTAATAATATGCAAACAGTAGGTATTTTCCTGGACTATGAGTTAGGAAAGCTTTTATTTTATGATTTGTATAATAGATCTCTAATTCATATGGTCACTGATACATTTAGAGAAAAACTTAGGCCTTATTTCTCTTTTGGATCTAATTCATCTTATGTTACAATCCATATAGTAAGCATTGAATGAAGAATTACTTGGAAGAGTCTTGTTTATAGATATTTTTCTTCCTATTGTTCATTCATGATACTTAGAAATGTGCATATTTACTAATTGTTAGTATGATATGATCTTGATAATAATGATGTTTTGTGACATGGTTGTTTTTTAACTTCTTATTTTGAAATAATTATAGAGTCACAGGGAGTTGCAAAAAAAAAAAAAAAAAAAGAAATGGGAGGGGCACCCCTATGACCCCTAGTAATCCATTAGAAAAAATTTTGCTTCTATCTCTGCCACCTTAAACTTTAGGTCTTTGTTTCAAAAGGAAGGGTGCTTCCATCAGGAGACACAACAATGATTCCACTGAACTAGAAGTTAAGACTGCCACCTGGCCACTTTGGGCTTCTCATATCTCTGAATCAACAGGCAAAGATGGGAATTACTGTACTGGCTGGGGTGACTGATCCTGACTAACAAGGGGAAATAGGACTGCAACTAGACAATGGAGGTAGAGTTTGGTTGGATTACAGGAGATCTCCTTGAGCATCTCAGTACTACCATGCCCTGTGATTAAAGTCAATGGAAAATTGCAATAACCCAATCCGGGCAGCACTACCTATGGCCCAGAATCTTCGGGAATGAAAGTTTCGGTCATCCCACCAGGAAAGAACCAAATCCAGCTGAGGTGCTTGCTGAGGGTAAAGGGAATAAGGAATGAGTAGTAGAAGAGGTAGTGATAAATATGAACTACAACCACTTTATGCCTACAAAGTGGGCATAGATGAACTAGTCTATTGAGAAATTAGAACAATGTGAACTCACACATTGCTCATATGAAAGTCTAAATTGTTATAACTACTATATATAATAATTTATATACAACTACTACATAAAAATAATATAAAGCTAAATATGTGAATGCTCTATGACCCAAGACTTTCATTCCCAGTTATATATCCTAGAGCACTATTTCTCTAAATGAAGTCAGTATTGTCTAGATGCTTATTAGAAATTCAGATTCTTAAGCCCCACCCCAGACCTGTGAATAAAAATCTCTGCAGGAGGCGGCTGTGGCTCAATCAGTGGGGCTCCCGTTTACCATATGGGAGGCCCTGGGTTCGGTTCCCGGGGCCTCCTGGTGAAGGCAGGCCCGCCCGCACGCCGTGGTTGGATGACCCAGCGAGCGTGAGCAGCAGGGGGGGATAGATGAATAAATAAATAAAATCTTTAAAAAAAAAAAATCTCTGCAGTGGGGCCCAGGAATCCAAACAGTTATTAGCTCTCCAGGTAATTCTCATGGACCCTAGAGTTTGAGGACAACTAACTTGGAGCAGTATTCTTCAAAAAAAAAACTATTAATGAGCCTAGAAATCAATATAGGGGAGTGTACCATTTGTTAATAAATGGAATCAACCAAAATAAAATCAAATAGAATGTGCCTTGTGTAGTGAATGCTAGTACGGCTTTGTGAAACCTTCGCCTCAGTTTGTCTATGTATATTTAGTATGTACTTGCTCATGATGAAAAACATATTTCTTAATGTGGGTCATGGTCATAAAAGTTTGACAACCACTGCCCCAGAGAAACTCTTGCACATGTGTACTGGAAACACTCCACTCATAAGAAAGTTTATAATTGCATTGTTCACAGAAACAAATATAAAACAAAATAAAAAAGGAGTATCTAGATATCTGTCAACAAGAGAATGGATACACAAATTTGATATAGTTACTCCATGGACTTTATGCAGCAATGAAATTAAAAAAAAAAAAAAAACACAAAATAACAAGGTTGAACCTTACACAGTGATAAGTGGAAAAAAAGTATGTCACAGAAAATTACATGCAGTATTATACTATTTTCATAAAGATCAAAAAATAAGGAAAGTTGGGGGTCGGATGTGACTCAACTGGTTGGGCGTCCGTCTCCTATATGGAGGGACCCGGGTTTGATCCCCAGGACCTCTCGGTAAAAAAAAAAAAAAAAAAATAAGGAAAGTTGAACAAAGGAATTCATCCATTTGTGGTAAAAACCACATTTAAAAGCTCTGGAAAATTCAGGAGTGTGGTTTTACCTGGAGGAGTCAAGGGGATGGACTAGAAAACAAATACAGATAGTCTAAATGTCACTAGTTACTTTCCGGTTCTCATTCTTAAATGGTCTGGTAGGTTTATGGCATTCTATAATTTATATACAAAATACATATAATCCTCATATGTATCAATTATAACATAATAAATAACATTTTGTTTTAAGAAAAACTCAAATCTCCTGATGTTAGAATTTTATAGTCTAATAAGGGAAATTTACATCCAGATTCAACAGCTACTTATTTATTGGTTCCTATGAGAAAAGCACACACATTGACTCATTTAATCCTCTCATGGGTCCTGTGAGGTAGATATTTAGATAACAGATAATCAAATATGTGTTGAGTGAATAAATGCTTGAATAACTCTACAGTACAAAAAGACAAAGAGTTTGATTATATGCTATGTAGTACAGTTTTATCCACAGGGATTAAATGAAATAACATAGATGAGTAACTCTATTAATAGTAAGGCACTGCTGATCTATTCTTTTCTACATTCTATTACTTATTATCAAAATTATAATGAGAAAAATGCTAAAGTCAAATCATTTTTTTATCTGAAAATATCTCTGGTCAAAGTAGAGACTAACAATCTACCAGGTGGAATTAGCTAATATAAGATTTCTTCATAGAGTGTTTTCGTGTTGTCCATACAAGTAGAATTAGCTCTATGTGAAGTACCGGCACTCTTCAATGTGAGGGAAAGGCTGAGTTGTAAGAATACAAGAAGAGAAACTACCAGAGCTGAAAAAAAAAGTCTGTGACACGTTTAGTCTACACACTTTAATAAGGACTACAGCTTAAAAAGTACAGTCAGAATCTTTTTTCATTGAATACATATTAATGTAAATGAACACATTTGTGGAAATGGCTGCCTTACAAAATTATTTCCAGCCTTCACAAAGACCTATTTTTCCTTCACAGGACTCCTACAAATTTATGCTTTTTCTTTTGTTTTTAAAATTTGATTCACTGTTGTATCCCCCCAGTGCCTAGAATAGTGACTGACTCCTAACAGGTGCATAATAAGTATTGGTCCTTGAATGATTTTATACACTTATTGCATATCTACTATATAGTAAGCACTTGGGGAAGTCAGATCAAAAATGTTATACTCCTTATCCACAGAGAGTAATTAAAACAATATTAAAAAATTGGAGCTGTAGGCTATGTTTTATCTGGGCAAGGAAAGAGATTTACTGATAATATAAATGGCTTGAAATTAACATTCATGTCTTTGGGAGTTTTTAACCTTTAAACACCTATTGAATAATTGTCAGATGTTATTGGCAACTGGCCATTTATTTTTTATTCTCAAATATTTATAAGTCACATAAGTTAAACTGACTAGTGGCAGAGGCTATCATTCAGCAAATGGGTTACCAAAATGATAATTAAGGAGAGCTCAAAGATGAACTGCCTATCTCACCTTATAAAATGATTTTGTATGTTTGATGTGGCATATTAGCACAGAAAACTATGAAAATAAAAAATTAGCATTGATATAATTTGAATAAGAGAATGAATGAACGAACGAATGGGAGAAAAAGTGCATTCCTGAACAATTTAGTCCAAAATCTATTAGATGGGGCCTAGCCAAGTAGGCCACAGTGTGTACATGGGGGTGAGGTGAATGAAAAGGGGAAGGGCATGCATGCAGTAGCTCAAAGCCACTAAAAGAAGCTGCTCTTTGAAGACATGGCTGAATCCAGGGCTGGGGCAAGAAAAGTACACAATATGCATAGAACATCTTTTTGTGGCAATAAGTTAAGAAAGTACAGCAAAGACGGACCAAAACATGTCAAAAGGATACAAAAGTGAGATTAAAGGGGCTCCCTTTGGTCGAATCAGAAAATTATAAGCATGAAGATAAATAAAGATAGCAATGCATTAAAACCCTTTGAAAAAATATAAATCTATGTGTTCATGATGATATAATAAATACAATAAACTTTAGCTTGATGAGAAATGGGATATTTACATTTTCACAAAGTACCTCCCCATAAAATACTTCATAATGACAAAGACAAAAAGAGCAATTTTACAGTGGAGAAGACTGGCAGACAACAAGCACCTTAACCAAGTGACTGGAGCTACCATCAGCAGTAATGGCACAATGAAACCGTGATCACGTGATAGGGCGCAAAGAGAAGAGCTCAGAATCACTTCTGAGATATTCCTTCCACAGGTGCATCACCTGAATCTAATCACAAGGAAACATCCAATATGAGTGACATACTTTTAAATAATTAGTCTGAAATCCTTAAATGTTTCAAGTTCATGAGAGTCAAGGAAAGACCAAGGAACTGTTGTCAGTTGAAGGGGATTAAAGAGATATGACAACAAAATGCTATGTATGATTCTAGACTTGATCCTTTCGCTGACAAAAAGGGCATTAATGGGACAATCTGCAAAACTTGAATGAGATCCGAGAATTAGGAGGTGGTAATATTTCAAAGCTAATTTCCTGATTTAGATGACTGTATTGTGGTTATGTAAGAGAATGTCCTTGTTTGAAGGAAAAAAACACTAAAGTATTCAGGGATAATGGGGCACCATGTTGGCAATATACTTTCAAAGGGCTCAGGAAAGGGAAGGTAAGTCTTTGTACTATACTGGCAACTTTCCTAGGAGTTTTAGATTATTTCAAACTTTTCAAAAAATGTAAAATGAATAAATAATAGTATTTGAGAGCACTTCATGTCTCAATCTGTGCACAGTACACCTTGGTTAGGACTTCTAAATCAGCAAGGGCAGGCATCAAAGAGGAGTCCTCAGTCTGTTCAGTTCACTTCACTTGCCTCTCTCTCCATGGACTTTATCAAACTGGAGCAGACCTAAATAGCACCATATTCATCCAAGAGGAATCTAGACACGACCCCAAAGGAACCAAGGCTTCTTTACACAAATTAGATTTACCAGCTAAATCCAGACTTTCTTAATACAAGGAAAGGCAATTCTTTGCTTTAAAGAATGCCAACTGGGTTTGCATTTCTAAACAACACACAAAAACAAAGCAAAAAAAAAACAAAACAAAACTGTGATTGTAAGTCCTCCTCCATCTCCTTCCACTAAAACCTATTGTTTCTGTTGCAGAAAAGGACTGCAAGCTTGTGATATAAATATAAAGGCTTGGAATATGAATTCAAAGACATGTATTTGAGAACTACTTTTCTGTGGCTTATTGGGAAAAGCCAACTCTATTTGGCTTTGGTCTAGAAACAAGACAATTCTACTCACATTCACTTTAACCATGTAACACATTTGCACAAAAAGTCAGCTTTCCAAAATAGATGACACTGTTGTTTTTGCCATCCTTGGTCTTCAGTGCCCTCAGAGCTTGACTGAGGTGGGAGGGGGCAGGGTCAGATTGTAAAGTTTATGGCTCCCCACTATAAGAAGCTGGTGCCTTAAAATGTCACAGATTTTTCTCCTGAAAGCACACCAAGGCAGCCTAGACATATGGCTAGGAATTTCATTTAGATTTTTCTGTTTTATTTTTTAATTATCTGAGCTGAGTCGTTTTAGTCCTCTGAGAAGATGAGAATTTATTATCCACTGAAAATCGAATGAGAGATAGGGGTTGGTAGAAAGAAAAAACAAAACAAAACAAAACAAACAAGAGCTCATTGTATACTCATTGAGTGTGGCCCACAGTACATACTCAAATATTTTAAAATGAAAATTACTTATATGTACTTCCTGTGGGTAAAGCAAGGATTGTTAAGCCTTTTGGAAGGAAAATTTATATTTGTTTTATTAAATACTCAAAGCCTCCTGGGCAAGAGGTGGAAAGAAATGAAGAATAGAATATGAAGGTAAGAAAGGATAGGGGCAACCTTCAAAAGGTCTGCTTAAACTTGATTTTCAGAAGCATGAGAAATCAGTTTTGTTCAAGGAACTGCAATCTACGAAGGAAAAAATGAAAGGATAAAAATCTGTCAGAAGTCTTCCAGAACTTGAAAAACATCTTGGATTTCCTAAGCCTGTCCTACCTGTCCTAGATTCAAACATTCTAAACTATTTTTATAGATCATGTACCCTGATTTTTTGTTGTATGTGGGTGTGTGCACATGTGCACACATGTGAGAGACCAAAGCAGCCTCCCCAAAGAATAGGTGGCAAGCCAGACACAGTAAGTTGATTGTAATAAAGATTTCTACCATCCTATTTTCCAACCCTCAGGAGCAACTCTTTTATTATCAAAATACTGAAAGAATCACCCTACCCCATGACTTACTTGCACCTCTACTTTTAAAAACCTGGTAGATTACAAACTTATTTGTTGACTTTATTATAGTCTTTTTTCATGTGCTGGTTTTATTGCCCAGCAAAACCACTTCTAAAGTCATGTATATCGCAGCTGCCGTCGCCATAACCCGCGGTAACCAGCGCGAGCTCGCCCGCCAGAAGAATATGAAAAAGCAGAGCGACTCGGTTAAGGTAAAGAGCCGAGATGACGGGCTTTCTGCTGCTGCCCGCAAGCAGAGGAACTCGGAGATCATGCAGCAGAAGTAGAAAAAGGCATACGAGAAGGAGGAGGAATCCAAGTAGCTTTGCGGCTTCGTGTCCAACTCTCTTGCCGTCCGCCTGTGTGCCTGGAGCCAGTCCCACCACGCTCGCGTTTCCTCCTGTAGTGCTCACAGGTCCCAGCACCGATGGTATTCCCTTTGCCCTGAATCTGTAGCAGGTCCCTTTTGCGCTTCCTTCCCCTCAGGTAGCCTCTCTCCCCCTGGGCCATTTCTGGGGGTGAGGGGGTTACCCCTTCCCAGTGTTTTTTATTCCTGTGGGGCTCACCCCAAAGTATTAAAAGCAGCTTTGTAATTCAAAAAAAAAGATTCCAAAAATTATGCTTGCCTCTAATTTACAGAAAATAAAAATGCAACCAATCCCCACAGATAGGTTGCTGCTGGCTTAAGAAACTATGTATGTGTTAGTGAAGGGAGGGTGGGGATTTCTAATAATCATTTTTCCTACTCAGACTGAATTTTCAGACACAAGAGAAATCCGTTTTGTACAGAGAAGTTGAAACTACGAAGAAAGACTCAAAAGGATAAAGTTTTCTGCTGCCAACAAGTGAGCTGCTCTGCCCTGGCAGTTTACCCAGCTTGTCTTCAGGAAGGGGCCTCCCTCAAGATTGCTCTACTGGCCCTAGGGCAACTGAGAGAAGTGGCCCTGCAGATTTATTTTTAATTTTTTGTCTTCTTTTAATTGCATTTTTTAAAGCAAAAACTAGCATAACTCTATCATCAGAGAAAGAATATATAAGAACGGTGACCTAAGACTCTGACTCAGCTACCCCTTGCTTGACACAAGTCACTTCGGCATTTGATACCTCAGTTTACTCAAAGAATCCTTCCAGCTGTAAAAATGTATGATTTACTCATTTTACAGTCATGAAAATAAGCACTGACCACATGCCCAGAATCTAAATGCATTACTTATAATAAAAGTGTTATTGGGCTTTTCCCATAATAGTCACTCTGCTAAGCACTCCTCATGCATTCTCCCATATCATCCTCACAATTACCATATCCTGGTTGATGCCACAACAGCCCATTTCAAAAATGAGGGAACAGGGAGCGGATGTGGCTCAAGCAGTTGAGTGCCCGCCTCCTACATGGGAGGTCCCAGGTTCAGTTCCCGGTGCCTCCTGAAAAAACAAAAACAAACAACAAGCAAAACAAATGGAAAAAACAACTCAGGGAAGCCAATGTGGCTCAGTGGTTGAGCGCTGGCTTCCCACATACGAGGTCCTGGGTTCAATTCCTGGCACTTGGAAAAAAAAAAAAGAGGAAATAAACTAATAGAGGTTAGTAATTTGCCCAAAGTTACACAGTTATGAAGTAACAGTGCCAAAAATCTGAAAAATGGTCTGTTTCATAAGAGAGTCTGCCCTTTTAACTGCTGTACCATATTCACCTCATCAAAGGAAGTCTGGATAGGTGTACAGAAACCTGAACAGTGAGAAAACCACTCTACATCTCAACGATTCTTATAGGTTTAGATATTACTTTCAAGGCTGATTGATGGATTATAGCCATGTCTTGGAGCCTGCATGACATTCACATCCTGTGATACTCTGCAACGCAGAGACATACATCTCTGACACCCATGTATTTTCATTTAAGAAAGGTAAATCAAAATAGAGATTAACTATAACATGGGTGTTTTTTTTTTTTTTTTTTTAATTAAAAAAATAAAGAACTGAAGCTCAAATTGGGCATATGTATATAAACCATGAAAAAATCTCTTCAGGAAAAGAATAAAAAAGAATGGATTCGGATACCATGATCTCAGGGGATAGTGTGAATGGAGAGAGAGAAAAGTTTAAGAAACAACCATGGGAGAGAGGTGAGATGGACAAAAGAAACAAATCCCTTCCGCAGAGACAGAATCACTTGTTTTTCAATAGTAGAAACATAAATCTAGTAAGGAAATATACATAAAGGACACAAGGAAAAGAAGCCTCAACTTAGGACAAGTTCTAGCTCCAGCCCTGGGACCTAAATGAAAAGTCAAGTCAGATAAAAAACATCTGAAAACTAGAACATAGCAGAAAGCATTATTATTAATGGTGAGTGTTATGGAGATCTAGAATATCCCTGATCCAGAATTCACTGATGCTCTCTTTGCCAAATCACTCAGAGCTCAAAATCATCAGAAAGGAAAATGGCACTTTATTAAATCTTTACTTAAAAAAAAATTACTATTCTTTGTTGAAATTCTCGTTAGCAAGGGCTAGGGAGTTCCAGTTCAGTTTTTGTAGCCATGCTCTTTCAAAAAGTTTAGTCTGGCTGTACAGTCATTGGCATTTGAAATCCCGTTGAGCTAATGTGAATGAGTTGCACAATGGTCTTATCAAAAGTCCTCTTGCTTCCTGTACTTGAACCAGACCTATATAGGTATCTAAGGATGCTGGATAATAAGTCATAAGCAAAAATCATAAAGCAGAGTGGCAAAATGAGAAGTCAGGCTAAACCTCTGAAAAGAGGGCTATTCAAAACTGGAATCCCTGAGAACAAATTTGCAAGAAAGTTTCAGTCATTTTTTTCCCCAGATCAATCTTGTCTAGACTATCTCAGATTAGATAGTTTTGTTTCAACCTCAGAATCACCTTGTCTTTGTAACAATAAACAGTGCTACTGCAAATGGTTGTCCAGACTGAGCCCTGCACAAGAATGCACAGCCAACAGGATGAGTAGTAGTTGAAACCCAACCTATGCAACGACTTGGACTTTGTAGAGCAGGGAGAGATGGAGGTACTTATTTCTAATTTGCCCAAGCAGATTATATGAGTAGACTTCTGTCTACCTAACCCACACAAAGCCACCTCTTGAGTCACCAAGAATTCATATTAAGACTGAAATTTGAAATATAAATATGCAATATGGGAGGCGGCTGTGGCTCAATCAGTGGGGCTCCCGTTTACCATATGGGAGGCCCCGGGTTCGGTTCCTGGGGCCTCCTGGTGGGGGCGGGCCCGCCTGCACGGCGTGGTTGGCTGGCCCGGCGAGCATGAGCAGCAAGGGGGGGATAAATGAATAAATAAATAAAATCTTAAAAAAAAAAAAAAAAAAAAAAAAATGCAATAGGATCCTATCTACATAAAATTACAATGTGAAAAACAATGGTTATAGTTGCTGGAGGAATTATCACAATTTATTTTCTTCTTTTTGCTTTCCTAGAAAGTCTACATTTTCTGAAACTAACACATATTTATGTTAAATCAGGGGGAAAATATAGATTCCTTCTTAATTCTGAAGCATGACCTTTCTAATAGAAAACCATTATTATGTCTAAATCTTGGAATAGAAACCTTTCATTTTCACCTTTCCAGGTATCAAAAACCATGGTTTAACCCAAAGCATAATATACCTGTAGAAAAAAAAGGTTGTTGCAATAAATAAAACAATTATTGCTGACTATTTAACTACACATTTTATTTAATAATTATGACTGTGAAGCAGGGGGTATTATGCTCATTTTGGAGTTATATACCAATCTGAGGCCCAAGGTAAATCAGAAGTAGGCCCAATTATTGAATTCATGACTTAGGATTTGAAATCAAACTCTATTATATGATGGCTGTGTCACTTCTGGTAATAAAAGTTAACTATATTAAACCACCTACCATATACACCCACTGACCAAACAAAACACAAATAACCTATTTCAAGAGTCTAAGACATTTATATTTTAAACTGTTACCTTCAGATCCCGATAGTGTTTGCTTTACCTATAACATATAGAACAAGAAGACTTCAGAAAATAAAATGTTAATAATAGCCTCTCATTCCCTTCTTCCCACCCCTTAGCCAAAAAATTGTTTTCACTTAATATTCTAGGCAGTGTGAACCCAAAAATTACCCAGTGGGGAAAATCAGAATAGGAAGCTGTTCTTATTAGCCACTCCTTTACCATCCTAGAAGGGAACAGATCCAAATATATCAGATAAACTTTGTGTGAAGCTTTGAAACAAGTGCAAAATGGGCTTCCTGAGCTGAGGAGAGAAATTAAATTTATAGGTTTCACTTGTAATATGTTTCTATTTAAAAAGAGAAAGCGGGGACGGATGTGGCTCAAATGGTTGGGCGTCCATCTCCCATATGGAGGGACCCGGGTTCGATCCCTAGGACCTCCCGGTAAAAAAAAAAAAAAAAAAGAGAGAGAGAGAGAGAAAGCAGTGTTCATTTTTTTTTATTTGAAAAATTTCCCAAGATTCACATTCTTTTATTTTTTCTCCTTTTCTGTTCATTTCTTATTTACTTGGCTCTTTGTGTGTGGTGAGGAAGGGAAGGAGTTAGGGTGGGTTTAAATGGTGGTTTTATTTCAGATATCACAGAATTTCCTTTCAAGACTAAATTAAGGCTCCTACATTAGGAGCCTCCTACATATAGTCAGCTAAACTGTTACTCCTAGGAAATATCCAGAAAGAAATGTGGCACATCTTCTAAGATTGACAGCTAAGTATTCAACAGAACTTTTCCTGGTATACATTTTAGGCCTATCTACCTGTCTCTTTTTCTTTTATATTAGCTCACTTTACGCAACTAGAGTTTTTGAGATTTGGAGCTTTTTTTGAGCTTTTCCCCCCCCTCACTTAAAAGATAAACAGGTAGTTGGGAAAGAAGGGAGGAAGACTGTTTTATACTATAGATATTTTGTGTGGATGCATATTTTCAAAGGTCTAAGTGTCCCGCAATCAACTTGTGTGGCTTTCAAAAAATATTAAACCAAAAAACCACTAAATATGCTAAGTGACATAAATAACTTTCTAATATTGTGACCATGCTTTCCCCCAAAGAATTTATGAGGTGCATGTTATATTGTGATTAAGGGTAACAACGTTGACATTCTATTCATTATTTATATGTATGTTCCACTCTCATGATTTAATTTTCCTGGCTTGGAAAAAAACACAAAGATAGAGAATAAAGAAGAAAATACCAAATATGACAGAAAATTAACCTCAACTCTGAGAAACAACCAAATAAATAAGACTGCCTACTTGATCTTACATTTATTTAAATAAATCACCTTTTATCAGTGTCGGTGAAAACAGTAGCTCCTTTTATCTTTTGAGGCAGACAATTTCAGGATGATATATATCAGAAAATAACCAAAAGGCAACCAGCCCCAAAACAAATATCCGAAAATCCAATGAAGCTGTCCAGTGACAACCACTAAAATAATCTTCTATGTATTATTTTCTTTGAGTCATTTTAAAAATAAGCAGTCAGCTATCCATCTCTGGGTACTGTCAAGAGGAGTTTGCCACAAAAGCCACTTATATTTTTAGAAGTCAAAGACTTGACAAATCTGTTCCTAAGAACATAATTTGTTACACATCAGAAGAAAGCCCCAAAACACAGACCGTGGTCAAAGAGGCTTCAGTATCTTTGTATAACCTTTCCAAATGTAAGTATGTGGGAATAGTGTTCATAAATTTAGTTGAAACTGAAACACTTAGAATTTTTCCCATTTAAAATACATTAAAATGTGGTCTTTGAAAGGAAATGAAAAGGGCTTTTAAATGTTTGAAAAGCTACCATCATCAACCATAAAATAAATGTGAATTAAAAATGAGATACCATTTTTCAACCATCAGATTGAGGAAAAAATTTAATAAATGACTGTGTGGAAGAATAGGCATTCTCACACATTATTTGTGCAAACATAGAGTAGTATAAACTCTTTTGAGAACAATTTATAAACGTCTATCAAAATTTAAATTCTACTTTGACTTGGAGTCACACATTCTATGGCTAAGAATTTATCCTTGAGATATACTTGTCCATGTGCACAAAGAACTATGTACAAGGTTACTCACTGCAGCATCATTGGTGGCCTGTAGCAAGACTCATGTTTCACTGTATATCATTTTGTACTGTGTATACAGTTTAGAAATTAGGAGAAGTGTTCGGAACCCTCCTACAAAAGGAAATACTAAACCACCCTACACAAGATTCATTCCAGAACCATGCAATACGATGCTATGTTCAGATGGCTTGACACAGCTGCATTAGTAAAAGCTCCTTATCATAAGTGCCCTTTAGCACTTTAATAACCAAAACCCCTTGCTGGGGGTCTACTGTGGACCTGACTTCCACTCCACAATTAAGTGTTTCAAAAGATTCCTTGTAAAACAGATCATATATAAATGACATTGTCACTTTGAGAAATGGGACTGAACTATGCTGCAGACTTAATACAAACTGAAAATACATTCCCTGTGTCTTCTACAGCAAACTTTGCCAAACGGACGTCTGAAATGTCCTGTTGAAACAGGTGGTGTCTGAACAGAATTGGATTTCTGCCTATGGAAAAACCTTAGTTTTAACAACTGCTGTGGTTAGTTTTAATTTTCAGTCCTCAAAATTAACTGCTTGCCAGTGACTCAGAAATAGACTGAACAACATGTTTAGACTGCCCTGTTTAATTGAGGAAAGAAAGGAAAAAAAACCACCAACACCCTACCACTATCACATAAAGCACAAGAGAACCAAAGGCAGCACTTGATTTCCAGGCAAAAAAAAAAAAAGGGGGGGGGGGGAACAGCTGTAAAATAAACTCATTTCTTCAAAGATTCTTGTCCCTTTTGTGCTTTCTTCATAGAAGCACAAGTATGTAACTATCTTCCTGAACATACTCCTTGTGAAATCCTCTAGGGGAACATATAGATTTGAGAAGTCTTTACTCTGCTAGCAATTAAAATAAGAATAATGGGAGGAAATGGTAATTTTCCTAATGAAAATTTACATATTAAAATATTACAAATGGAACTGAAGTTACACTTTATATAAACAAACTATAAATAGCCAGAGTATAAACTCCTTGAGGAAAATTATCATGGACTAATCTTCAATAAACCCAAGACAGGGCCATCACAGTGCTGGTCAGAGTAACTGGTGCTAAACATGTTTTCTTGTGAATAAATCTAGAGTCGCTAACAGTAAAAAAAAAACAAGCCTTTTCACTGTACCTTTAAAGGCCTGATATAAAGGTATTTAAGCATCTGTTGATCTTCTCAACCAATAAGCAAGGGGAAGGAACCAGAGGCACTGTGTATCTACTCTATGCCACACACCATGATTATACATCTCTGTGAATAAAACACTGCCATGTCCGTTTCACAGCCAATAAACTGAAATTCAAAAGGATGCAATAATTTTCCCAGAACAAGTAGGTAAAAGCTGAGAGAGATGAAGTTTTTACCTAAATCTGCCTGACATAAAAACTCCTCCAAATGATATCATTCCCTCCCAACAGGAAATCCAGAGAGGCAAGTTAGTAGAACAAAGAGTCTCAGTTTTATGACATAAAATATCTAATACCTATCTATATTTTGCCAACCTCCAAAAGAAAAGCTCACCCTCTCTCAATCCAATGTCTTCAAGTAATGGATGTCTTAGCCTTATGTGCTGCTTTTCAATATGATTGAATGCCAGCTCCTAAGAGAGTGATTCAGTGAATAGTGAGAAAATCATGGGTCATCTATTAGGATCACAAACAGTTTTTAAAATCCTAACATGTTGATGAGCACAATTTGAAAATCACTGATCCTAAGAGGATTCATCTGCTCATTTTTTTTTAAAGTGGCAAACAAAGAGAAATATCTCAGCCAGATTGTGTGGTGCTTCTCAATGAGAATACTTGGTCCTCAAGTAATTGGTATTCTCAATGAGAATACTTTTGATCCTTTTACTTAAAATTCAAGGATGACTACTAAATTATACCAATTTTGCCAAATGTTTGTTGCTCATCACTACCTGCCACCCACTACCACCACCCAAAGAATTTAAAAAGACCACAAAATAAAACTCCTCCAGAAACTCTCAGGTTGTTCTTTTCCTGATTCTACTTATTTTCCTGACTTATGGCTAGACACTAAACAAAATCTACGATTTCCCCAGAAGCTCCAATCAGATTTCTAATCTCGAGGAAACTACCTTCAGTGTCTCATAAATGAAATCATTCTGTATTTCAATATTTTCAGAAACTAATGCTTAAGTCCAAATGTGTCCTGCCCATGGGAGTTTTTTTTTTTTTTAAACACAGATACCTTTAATATTAGGGAGTTATTCAACAGAAGAGAGAGAACATAAGGTACTTTACTTCTGAAGGAGTACATCAAGTTTTCTCTGAGACTATTTAGAAAATAGTTGCAACATTAAAAAAGAAGCCCAGCAGAAAGAAAGAATGGCAAAAAAAAAAAAAAGAAAAGAAAAAAAGGAGGAGGAAGAGGAAGAGAGAGGCTAGAAGGGAGAGGGGAAAGGAGGGGGAAAGAGGGGAGAGAGGAGAGAGGGGAGAGGAGGGGAGAGGAGGAGAGAATCCTATCATGTAGCTCTAAGTTTCAGAGACTATGAAGTAGGAAAAACAATTTGCAATTTTCAAGAGTCTTCTGGCAAAAAGTTCTTTGGAATCATCATCTTCTAAGAGCTGAAAAGCCTAACATTTCCAAGATGCTGCCAGCTCTAAAAACAAACTTTTTGATCTCTTGAAAAGCCAAGTTCAATTTTTAATAGCGCTATGTACTTTGGTTTAAAAAACCAAAAATAAAAAAAGTGAAACAGAAAGAACTATACCCAAAAGTTGTTTACCCACTCATGCCTCAAGCTCTAGATAATAATTTCACATAGAACATATGAAAGGTCATTTTTTCCCTTTAAAGGTAGAACATACACATCTATGTTGTACGTGTAATATTTACGTATAGGGAACACAGAACCCTCTCTCCCATGCCAAAACCCAGTCCCCTAAAAAGCAAAAACCAAAAAAAAAAAAAAAGTTTATTTGAAAGGACAGTCATAAATATAAGATTTCTAGTAAAATCAAAATGGTTCATAAGTTAGTGACCCATGAAAGACTGCATTAATGCTAAGGCAATGCTAAATAATTAAAGGCCAGGTAAGAATAACACAAAGTAGTAAAAATCTCAATAAAGCCAAATAATGTTTATTAGACAATTGCTTTTCACATCTCTATAGAAGGCTACTTTAAGCTTCCCATATGTAACAGACAGAATCTATGGCATTATTATTTCAAATGAACTTTTCAATTTCTATTTTACTACAAAATACACTGTAAACATTGCCTTAGAGGACTTATATCAAAAAACCAGTGTGCTTGAATATTTCACATTTTCAACTTATTATGTTAGAATTGTCAAAATAGTGTAAGTCTAATAGGAAAATATCTGCAGGCTTCAAACAACACTTAAGAAATACAAAGAAGGAAAGTTAGAAGTCAAGAAGGATAATCCTGAGATAAAGGCTGAGTGGAACAGAAGACAAGAAATCTAGAGAACTTATCGGGCACAGCATTGCACTAGTCTGCATTATCACTGACCTGTAACCTCTCCTCCAGCTCACAATCAGCGCTTGAGTACCCTGGGACTAAGTGGTTGTTTTAAAAAGTTCTTGTGTCATATTTACTTTGTCCTACGACCCTTATCAGAAGTCCGATGTACTTAAGTTCCATAATTCACACACTCCAATTACCTACCCAACTACACACCCAAGAGGGATAATCAGAAGCATAAAATGCCACACTCATAAAACAAGAAATAATGAGAATGACTAAGAATTAAAATGAATTGGCTGATTGTTAAGGGCATAACCATAGCTAAATGTCATCAATACTGTGCTCTTATTAACTATAAAAAGGGATACAATAGTTTTCCTTAATAGTTTCCTTATGTAATAAGTTCCTAACTTTAAAATGATCTGTATTTCAATAGCCTGTTTTTTCATGGAGGTACATTTCCCCACAGAATACTATAAATAGTGGTTCATTTCTGAAGCTGGCTCACCAACACCCATTTAATCCATAATCTACTGACATATAGTGTAGTGTGAAATGAAATGTAGTAAACAGTACCTGCCATGATTCAAATACACACTAGTAATTCAGCTGAAAAGACGGAAGCATGGCAAAACAGAATAGTGGAAGATGTGAGCGCTATGAACCCTAAAAGACCTGGGTTTGAATTCTGACTAACACTTACTAGCTTTGTGGCTTTAGTCAAGTTATTTATCCTCCCTGTGATCACATTTCCTAATTTGTAATCACATCTATGTTACTCTGAAAAGTAAACAGAAAAATAAAACTAAATTAAAACTTGTACTCTGCCTGATGATATATTTATATTCTTAAAAAAAAAAAAAAAACTATTTTCTTTTAGAATGTGTAATTTACAGTCCCAGGGGTGAAAAGAGGTACTTTATAGAAAGTTATAGTTTGCTTTATCTTCTTTATCACTAATATAGTAACAACAATGCATGTACATTTATATAAGATATAATGACTAAAAAATCTATTACTTTAGCTTAACATTTCAAAAATACTTTACCCTAAATATTGAGTAGTTGATAAACCTCACTCTAGAAAACAATTCATTATTCAAAATTAAACTAAGGAGAAAGTAAGTCTTAGCATTCTCAAGTCAACTCTAGGACTTATAAACTGGAATCCATAAATGGGACCTGAGGGTTTCCGTATAATCCAAAATATTCACACAACTGTATACATGGGTGATTTTCTAATGAGCTAGCCCACAGTTTTCCTGAACATGGAGTAAAGGGGTCATGAGCCATCTTAAAGGGGCCACAAGCCACTTTGGAGGTTCTTAAAGTGGTTGCCCATGACCTCATAAAGAGAAAGAACTTCTGTGCTACATAAAACCCAATGCTTTCCTACAAAGCTCTCAGGCAGTTTATCAAGGAAATGAAGCATTATGAAAGGTTATGCTCTCAACATGCTTTCGGATAATGACAAATCATGGATACGAAACTATCAAAAACTTTCCAGACAAATTAAGTAAAGGGAATCTTAGAGCAAAGAGCGCATTTCAACATTTGACTGGCTCTGAAAGGCCCGCATAAGATGACAACGGAAACTCATCTGAATTAGGAGCTGATGATCCCAATGGCAAACTTTTTAAAGTAGATTTTGATCAGCCAATAGTATTTCTATGCACAACTGTCTTAGTTGCAAGGAAACATTCCATATGTTTATATTTGCAAGAAACTCCACTTAAAAATTTCCCCCATTCTAGCTACAGCACATGGGCAGAGGTTTACCATGCCTTTTTTACCATTACCTTAAAAAAAAGAATCTATCCTTTATTTACATATGATTTAAACAACCAAAAATGTTTATTTAAATGACCCAAACATGGAATATGAGTGAATATATGTTTTCTATTAATTAAGATCAGGAAAATTCTGATGTTGGCTTCTTTTGATTAATTTTTAATTTGACTTTCAACTTTACTAAAAAATTTCTATAAACTTGTATAACAGTTCAGGCATTGTAAAGTTCAGAGAATGTTCCTTTCTTAATTGAGGATATTTTTTGGTTTATTTCTGGCTTTTGTCAAAATAAATTTGAACTGCAAAAGCCTTAAGGCTGTTATAACCAACAGTATAATTTCAAGCTCATACCTAAGTAAATTGTTTGCTTACCTTTTCATCTCAAAGCAAGAGTCCATAGCTAAACCACTGAGATAATTCCTCTCTTTTTACCTCTCCCAAAAGGTTATGACACTTCTTAATAAACTAACAGTTTTTTATGGAAAGGCTTTTCATAAGAGAGTGGCACTTACCCCTCCTGCCTGCAGCAACTTTTTTCTAAACTCCTCTGTGGGGTTATTAAAAGTTAGCTTTTCACAGCGGAGGTGATTCACTGGTGGATGGCCTTCAAGATGCAGGAATAAGTCATAATCAAAGCGGACTTTCTTAGGTTCTTCCTGAGGGGGGGGGGTAAAAAAAGAAAAGAAGAAAAGAGAGATTTGGGCATAAGTAAAAAATAAAAACAGCAAAGGCGTACTCCTCAAAAGGAAGATAAAAGACCCAGATATCTAACAACTATAAGGTCGAAGAAGTACTGAAGAAAATTATCAGGGAATTATCTACAAAGCAAAATGGACATATCTGGTAAATTCGTTTCTTATGTTAGGGAAAAAACAAAAAGAATAAACTCATCAATTTCCCCATAATCTCTCAAGTGGTATGATTCTATCAACCCAGCCACACAACTAGAAACCAAAGATGCCCTTGAAGTCAATCCTTCCTCCTCCAGTCCCAGCTCCCATGCTCATCTGCAAGGGCTGCCATTTTCACTCCTAAATATTTCTTGAACAAGTCCTCTAATCCCTACTGCCAAGGCTCTTACTTATTGCCCAAATGACTATAAACTCTTCCTTTAATAGGTCTTCTACTTCAGGATAGTCTCTTCAATCCCTGCTTAATTCAGTCCTCAAAAGTATTTCTCTGAAACAAAAATAGCCATTTTCACTCCCTGATTAAAATTTCAACAGATCCAAACCATTAGGAAAAAAATCTAAACTCACGTGAATACCACATAAAGCCCTCCATCACCTCTTTCTTGGCTACATATTCTACCACGCTCCTCCTGTCCATCTGATGGTCCAGCAACATATCGCTGCTGGTGGCTTCCCAAAAGTACCATATTTCATGTTAACTCTGGGTTTCATCATACTACCTTCAATGCCTACCTCCATTACTTCACTTCCACCTTTACCTGGCTAACTTCTATTCATCCTTCTCCATTCAGGCTCACTTTCAGGAAGCCTTCCTTGAACTCTGTAACTCCCAGTTCCCCACGACCTCTCCCGTGCTCTGTGTGCATCTCCTTCTTATTCCTGCCACATCTTAGAATAACTGTCTCCTTATAGCTCCCTTTACCAGATTAGATCATAAGATTCTTGAAAGTAGGAACAACATTTGCATCATCATTTTACCCTTAAGAACTAGTTTAGTGCCTGCACATCGTAGGAATACAACAAATACCAATGGTCTCTTCAGACATTACTTTAGTTTATAGTGCTTCACATACAGATGTTTAACCATCCAAGGTACAATGAAGACTGCGAACAAAAATAACACTAACTAATATGTACTTTAATATTCATCTCATTTAATTCTCACAGAGCTCCTTTGTGTCAGCAGTGAGCACCATTTTGCAGATGAGAAAGTTAAAACACTTAGAAATTGTGATATTAACACCTGATAAGACAAAGTGATTGGAACCCAATTCTTGTGTCTCAAAACTCTTAGTACTTGAAACTATATCAGAATGCATGCTTTAAGCCACTACAGATTCATGGTATCCACCTCCTCCTCCAAACTTTCCAAAATCATTCTCCATTCATTTCCTTACCACTTCTTCACTTCTACTACAATCTGGCATGAAACTGGTCCCATCCTTCCTCTGGCTCCTTTCATTTTGTTTTTCCTAATTATCTTTTTTTTTTTTTTTTCTTTATTAGAGACGTTGTGGGTTTACAGAATAATCATGCATAAAATACAGAATTTCCCATACACCACCCCACCACCAACACATTGCATTTGTGTGGAAAAATTACAATCGATGATAGCAAATTTTTATAACTGTATTATTGATTAAAGCCCATGGTTTAACTTAGGATTCACTGTTTGTATAGTGTAGTTCCATGGATTTTTAAAATTTTATTTTATTGTTACCATATATGCACTCTAACATTTCCCCCTTTATTACATTCAGACACAAATTTCAGTGTTATAATTTGTGTTCACATTGTTGTGCTACCTCCTTTCACTGTAAGATGCCATTCTCTCTCGATTTTCCTCACTGTTTACTGGCCATTTCTTATCAGTCTTCTTCACAGACTTCTCTTCTTTCTCCATTGACCTTTAATGTCTCTTATCTTTCTGCAAAGTTCCCCTGGGAGAAAGCATCCATTTATAGAGAGCCAATTCTTCTTACATGACAGTGACTCTTCTATCTGTATTTCCAGTCCAGCTCTCACTTGACTGCCATATGCAAGATGTTTCATAGCCTACTGGACATCTCTACTAGGACAACTCATAGCAACATCAAACTCACACATTATCTTAAACTGAATTCATCTTATCCTGTCCTTTCTCCTATATTCTATATTTTGGCAAAGAGCAATCCTGCTAACTGTTTGCCACAGTTAAAAGTACATGAATCATCCCCCCATCTTCCTTCTCCCTCACTGACCACAGTCAAATAGTCTCCAAGCCCTACTTAATACATCTCCTTAGGAACTCTCAAATCTATCCCCCTTCTCTCTAGTTGCCATGACCACTGTCTTAGATTAGGCTTCACAATTCTTAAATGGGATATGAACTTATCCCATTCTACCTTCCACAACTAAAGGAGGGTGATCCTTTTAACACAAAATCCATATTATAACTTTCCATTGATATAAAAGCCATCTTCTATAGGCTAAAATCCCACTTACTTGGAATAAATGGCACAGTCTTTTACTACTTCACCTACATTCCCTTTGCTCTCTCACTATACTCTATTCCACAATTTTGAAGTACTTGTAGTGCCCCAATACTTGATATTATTTCATCCATTCTGACTTTTACACATAGTGCTCCTCAACAGATCTACCTCCCAATATATCTCCCTCCTTTGCCTGGTTAATGTAAACTCATTTTTCAAGACCCAGCTAAAGCATTAACTCCTCTGGAAATTCTAACTCTTCCAATCTAATCTGAATTAGAAGCTCTTCTTATAGCATTCTTCTATTAATGTAATTTTCACTTTGTATTATAATTATTTTTTTAATTTATCTGACCTTCCACTAAACTGTAAAGCAGTTGACACATTCTTAAAATTAATTAAAAACAAAAGGAGGGCAGTTTTATGTCTTGTAACTGGGAGTGTGAATTGATAAAGCCTTTTTGGGAGGCATTTTGGCAATATCTATCAACATACTAAATGCATATGAAATTTGACCCAATAATTCCACTTCTAGGACTCTATTCATAGAAATGTCCAAATATTTGTGCAAATATATATATTATAAAAATGTACATGGCAGCATATTTTAGAAGAGTAAAAATTTAGAAATGATCTGCATATGAGTATATCATTATCATGAAATGCCACTC
This sequence comes from Tolypeutes matacus, assembly GCA_026826555.1. Lineage (NCBI taxonomy): Eukaryota > Metazoa > Chordata > Mammalia > Cingulata > Chlamyphoridae > Tolypeutes > Tolypeutes matacus. Next base: position 816,959 of record JAKSZT010053764.1, on the reverse strand, counting down.
AGGTGTTTAAAAATTCTGACTTGGAAAACTCTCCAAGACATATTGTTAAGCCAATAAAAGGTAAGTCACAGAAAAATATTAAAAGTATGACATATTATGCCTTTGCCAACATCTACATTGATAAACATTTTATCTGTGTAAATGCATAGGGAGAAATCTTGAAAGACTATACCAAATAGTTAACAATGATTAAAATGGTGTCTTAGGAGTAAAATTCCTAAGTTTTAACACATATACTTTTACTAGGAGGATATATTGCTATATTAGCTCCGTGCTTTTTTAAAGAGATATTAATGGACATAATTACCAGCAGAAAAAGAATGAGCCATAACAATATCAAATTATAGTCCACAAGAATTTAAACCAAAATAAAAGTCACTTTTCTAATAAACTAAGGGTAAGGACCTCAGAAAGTAGCTCTCTTTCTACGAATCTTGAGTACAACTTTCTTTCTTTTGAATATTCATTTTTGAGTAAGGAAAAAGTACCCATCAATTTATGTTCTGGCTAACTAAATAACTTCTCTCAGAGGGCAGGCATCGATATTACGTCAATCTATTCTCCTCAGAAAGATTTTTCAAAGTTCAAACAAGAAAGCATGTATTTGTTCTATATATAAAACTAATACATTTCCTAAAGCTGGAAATCTGTTTTTAGCAACATCAAATTACCCATTTCATTCTGCAGCAGCTTCAGTCCTTGATATTTACTCTCCTACTTTTTCTGAGGACAGAATGAAAGAGAGAAGAAGCCTGGGGTCCTTTCAACCTAAAGTGCCATTATGGAAAATTTCAATGTAACTGTTTAGAGTTTCTAAAACACACAGGTAGTATTGCTTTGAGTACAAATATGAAATAATACAAAATAAACATACAGGAACTTGAAAAAAGCACTGACACTAAACCAACACTCTTGACTTCTGATCTCTCAACTAAATAAACAAAACTGAAAACAACCCATCAGAAGCAAAGGATGGGCATGGGACCAAGAACCAGATGATATACTTAATACACAGTGGTAGGACTTTTCTAAAATCATGTAGAAATCTTGGTGTTTTCTCTCATCTCCCATGAAAATTTTGAAAACTTTTCATAAAACATTACTGTAATGTTTGTTCATTCTTTAAGAGAGAGTTGAGTGAACTCCAGAGCTGAATAAAATGATAACTACTCAAATGAAATGAAATGTACCTTCTGGAGCAACAACCTAAGCCTATTAAATTTTCATCTGGATCACTTCAGTAGGAAAAGAAACAAGAAAAATAGAGGAGTGATACCTTGATCAGAATACAGCAAAACCAGGGCTTCTAAGACACTCTAAGATAAATTAAAAGGGGTGAAAAGTAACAATATTCTTTTTAATTAAAAAAATTAATAATATTTAGAGAGGTACTTAAAATATTTTATCCAGGTATCCTCCACTGAGGTTAAACAGATATTAACATTTTTCCATATTTGCTTTGTCTTTTATTAAGAAATAAAATTATATAAAGAATAAGCTTCTCCATTCCTTCTTCCTATATCCCTCCCTCCCCAGTAACCACTGCCCTAAGTTGCCATGTTGTCATTCCAATACATACTTGCACTATATATGTATGTTTCCATAACACCACTTACTCCTGTTTCGGTGGTTTCTAAAAATGTATATAAATGGTATCTTTGCTATATAATATAACTCCACAACTTTTCGGTCATTACTTTTGTCTTAGAGATTTATCCGTGTTATGAAATTAACTGCAGTACAGCTTTTTATGTAGTATTAAGCCACGGTTTATTTATCTACATCGCTATATAGGATCAATTAGGGGTATCCTGGTTCTTCTTTATTACAAGCACTGAAACATATATATCTCATTGTATACATGTGAAAAAACAGCAATTATTATTAAAGCACGAAATCTTAAAGAAAATCTAAAACTAGAAAACAGAAATAAAGTAAACCAGACACTAAACAGAAAATCTACTTAATCATGTTCAGCCTAAGTTTCTATTTTATAATGGTCCCAAAGGAAGAACTGCTTTCCGTCTTATGTGCAGTTGTTTCCTCCTTCATATTTTAAGAAACTATTCACAAAGTGAATAATATCTTATAGTTATAAAAGTGACAACTCAGAAAGCCTTTATTATATCTTGCTTTTGATTCTGTTCCATGAATTTCAAGAATATTGAATGTGTGTATGGGGGGGGTTGGGAGTGAGGGTAGTACTTGCTGCCTCTTGATAATTTATTTGTTCTCTTCACTGTGTATTGAAGGGATTCCAGTTATTTCTGTAAAGCAGAAAACTGGGCAATCCAAATAACAGATTTCTCTGTTCAAAAATAGTTTTAAAAAGTAAACAGAAAAATTAAAAAGAAAGGAGAGATACCTAAATGTAGCATTATTTCCTAATAAAAGGCAATGCAATTTCAAATTAAATTAAGTGATGGGAAGAGGGTGGAATAACCAATAAGAGATCATAATTGCCTATATCCTAATTTCTTTGGGACAAGACTTTCTGTGGCTTGAAGGCCTAGTCTTTCCCTATAGTGTAGCCCAAAGCCTAGATGAAATTAAAACATGGAATTGAAGAGTGTGACAAGAGGAAAGAAAATCACATGATCTCCATTAATTAAACTTCTAAAATAGTAACATGTGTATGTCGGTGGCGGGGGGATGGGAGGGGCCAGGATAGGCTCCAAATTCTTTCCCCAAAACACAACACTTTAATTAAAATCAATACATTAAAAAAAATAGGCAAAGGAATTTGAATAGCTATTACTACAAAAAAATTATACATACAGCCAATGAGCACATGAGAAGACGCTCAATATCATTAACATCAGGGAAATGCAAATCAAAACCACAATGAAATACTACTTCAAATCCACAAGGAACACCATAATTTAAAAAATGGAAAATAAGTGCTGGCGAGGATGTGGAGAAATTGGAACCCTCATACACTGCTGATGGGAATGTTAAATGATGAAGGTGCTTTGGAAAACAGGTTTGGCAGTCCCTCAAAAAAATTACACAAAGAGTTACCATACAGCCCAGCAATTCCACCTAGGCATATACCCAAAAGAATTGAAAACATATGTCCACACAAAGCTTGTACATGAATGTACATAGCCACATTATTCATAAAAGCCGAAAAGGGAAAACCCAAAGTTTCATGGATACATAATTGAATAAACAAGATGTAGATCAATACAATGGAATATTATTCAGCCAGAAAATAAGAATGAAGTATTGATACCAAGAATGAAGTGTTGATGAATGCTATAACATGGATGAACCTTGACAACATTACACTAGATGAAAGAAGCCAGATAGAAAAGGCCATATATTGTATAAATCCATTTATATGAAATCACCAGAAGCCAGGGGCTTGGGGGAGGGAAGATGGGACATGTCTGAGAATGAGTGCAGGGTTTCTTTTGGGGATGATGAAATGGTTATGAAATTAGACAGTGGTGACGGCTGTGCAATTCTGAATACACTAAAAACCACTGACTTGGACACTTTAAAAGGGTTAATTTTATGGTACGTGAAGTATATCTTAATGTTTTTAAAATTAGGGGAAAAAGAAAGACAAAAACTAGTTTCTTAAGGGAAATCCAGCTTGAAATAAGAAAAAAAAAAAATACATCAATATATCAATGTAAAGGCATATCTACATATGACCAGATACAAATGCATCTCAAGAAATTCTAATTTAATGAAAAACCATGTAGGCTGAATTCAGTGGTATTCCATGTGAGGAAGGTAATCATCATTCTAGCAAAGAGTTATTGCTTCTAAGACATGGAATTTAAGAGTACAACCAATGGAGAGAAACACCTAGCTCAAGAATCTGGTTTTATCTGCCACCTGTCATCCACGTGTGGCCTTAGGCAAGATATTTAACCATGACTCAGTATCCTTTCCTGTAAAGTAGGAATGACAGTACTTACTTCTTGAAAGTTCTTATATACCTACTAAATGAAATAGCATATGAATAGGGCTCAGTAGTGTCAAAGACAAAGTACTCAAAATTTTAACTACCGAGATTTAGGTTACTGTCAACTATGCTCCAAAAATATAACTCTAAGAAAATCCTAATTAATTTAGTGACAAGTTTGTGGGGAGGCAGAGCAACAAGAGAGAGGCACATCAGGAGACAAACCCAGAAAGAAACATGAAAATATGGAAAATAAAATCTAGCCCTATTATCCACACATTCCTACTTTATAGGATAGTTTTATTATAGGTTAATTAAAAGTGAATTACCTCCTAGCAGTTCTAAACAACTCTCTTGAATACCTCAATCACCTGGGAAGGAGGAGAGAAGAAAGTAGAGAACTAGAATTGGAAGATGGAGGTGACAATAAAAAGGAGAGAGTAAGATCCAAATGACAGAGTGAAAAAGGAGGGTGATAGATTGGCACCGCACATTATAAAAAAATGAAATAACAAGTGAATTATCTCACTTTGGGGCAAGTTTTAGAAACCATGATAACTTAGGGGGTGAGAGGTAGGAAGGAACAGATTGATTTAAAATATCAGCTAATATTTATTCAGTGCTTACATATATATGAGACACTTTTCTAAATACTCTACACAGATTTATTTTTTATCTTTATAACCACCTTATGAAGTAGGTACTCTTACTATCTTATCCCCATTTTATCATTTTATAAATAAGAAAGGTGAGCCCCACAGACATTGAGCAACTTTTCCAATATTATATAGTCAGTGTGTTTTGCCAAATAAGTGCTATTGAAAACTTTCAAAATCCAGTAGAATCCATACATCTCAAGTTGAAATAAATGTTTATATATGTCATATATGCGAGTGTATCAGCTAAAAATAAAATGAGATATCCTTTGCAAACCTCAAAATTTCTAGAAATATGAAAATGGGAAAAGGAGCAATTCTCCGAAAAACTATAACTTTTCTTTTTATTTTACAAACATATTAATCTTATTCTTTTTCAAAATGGTAATGATTTTTCTCTTAAAAGTAACATTTAATGAATTTCATATAATCTGACTTCATGTAAATGAAATTATCTCTTTCTAGCCACTTACTCTATAAAGGTAAAAATAGCCAAAATTTCTAGAAGCCAAATTTAACTTTTATTTTAAAATCCTCTAGTAATAGTAGTTACGAATCAAATTTATTGTAAACATTATATGATAAATGGAGGATCTTCTAGTGAAAGATTAGTGAGTAAAGATAACATACCTTGTTTTTAAAATAAACCTCAATTGGCAAAATGAAACCAGCATACCCAGATTCTTCTACTTTGTAAGGTGGATCTTTGCACACTGCAATATTAAAAAAAAAAAGAAAAGAAAAGAAAATAGGTGAGATGAGAATAATAGACAAAAATACATCATTTCTTTAGAAAGAAAGAAAGAAAATCCCATTCTACCCCAGGTAGAACACCCAACTACCACAGCTCCTTGCCAACTCCCCAATTTTCTAAAAACATAAACATTTTCCTATTTAAAGTAAATATTTAAGTTATTTATTAAAACCTTAAAGATTGGAGGGTTGGAGTTGAGTTCATCACAGTCAACCAGGATCATCAAGGACCTGACTTCCAAGTGTTATCACTCTGCCCTAAGGCTTTAGAGAAGCTGAGGATAGCTCTTTATGACCCAAAGCTTGAAAACAACTATAATGTTTCCTGATAAATATACTACCTACCTCTGGTCTTTAATGTAAAGCATTCCACCCCTAAATTCCTCACTTCTCTGAGATGTCCTGATATTTATACCAAAATGTGGTAGGACCAACCTCCTTCCTTGGAAAATCCCAAACCCAGAGTACCCCAATGGCATTGGTACCCATTAAAGACTCACTACCCTCCCTCCTGCACCCTCTCCCCAAATGCTGATTGAAATACTGATACACATACAAACACCTAAAATCTAGGTACATCATAGGAATATATAAAAAACAGTAAAGCCTTTGTGCTTCTTATGAAGTTGGAAGGAAGTAACACTATTAGGCAAGCTCTTGGGGAATGAGAGAGACCCTAAGATGCTAAATACGATTTCACCTCTCTAAACCAAATTCAACCACAGGTCAACTGGAATTATTCTAGTGAAGAATTGCATTTTGGTAGTATCACAAAGAAATAAAAATGTGTATGCTGAATATCAAAGCACATAACACTGGTACCCTAAAGTCCTCTTCAGCAGGACTCCAGCCTACCTTTCTAGCAGTCTTCCTTTTGTCACCTGCCAAACTGTACTGCTTTCAAATGCATCAACTGCCCCCAAATATACCCAGCATTTCCCACCTGAGCCCTCTCCTCATATTATTCATTGCAACTCACCTTGAGGCTACTCTTAGTATCCTCTGCTGGTTCAAATCCCAATTTCTTCAAAAAGCCTTTCCAGATCACAAAGTACTGCCATCTCTTTGCCTCTTACCCTGCCAAAGTAGTAACTGCTCGAATCACTGGTTTGACATTCAACAGATTTCCTTATTACCACATATTCAGGAATCTCATCTATTAATTTCCTTTCATTCCTCGAGGACAGAAGATAAAGAGTAAAGGGCTCAGTCTACCGCATCAGCAGATCTGGGTACCAATCTGCCATCCACCTCAAACTAGTCAGGCTACCTCAGAAAAGTTATTTCACTTCTCTGAACAGCAGGTTCCTCTTCTGGACAGTTACTGAAGATTAAATAGGATGATGTATGTAAAAGACCACATAGGGCCTGGCACATATCAAGTTCTCAATAAATGAATAACCTGAAGCAGGAAATCTAACCTGGAAAATAACCATATGCATAACTTTTCTGGATGAAAATAAAAAGGAGGCAGCAAGTAGAAAGCAAATAGGATTTGGATCGGAAGACTCAGGGCCATGGTTCTTCAATGAGGATTCTCTAGATAGCCTCCATTTCCTTTTCTTTTAAAAGGAAGGATGACACTATCTATATATCTGTAAGCATGGCCGTCAGGATGCAAGGAGATTATACATGGGGAAACGTAAATGAAAGACATTTTTATAACAAGAAAATGATGATGATAATCACATGAAAATTGGTGAGAAATTCCATGAGAACATATATAGTTGAAAAGAGGTAGACTGAAGACAAGATTTTAACACTTGGCAATCTTCTCTCGCCCACCTTAGGAAAATTTCCCCAAACTGACATGAGGAAGAAGTAAATCAGAAATGAGGCACCTCACCTAACCTTACAAGTTAGGTGACCAAACTGCCAACCAGTTATGAATATTCAGATACCCTAAGCACTGAAGAGTCCACCACCAACTGCCCTGAGCACTTCCCTCCCACCTCAGCTGGATGGCTAATATCAAACACAACATTTCCAGGCTGCAGAGCCTCTTTTAGGAACAGCAGCATCCAGGTTGCTTGGGATTAATCATGCCAATGTCATCTGGAGGAAGTTTATTCTGTGGGGTACAGAACATGCCAGAGAAGTTATAGCTGTTCTTCTATAAACCCTTTTGTATAATTCATTTTCTCTATTATGCATGCAAATTACTCCTATTATAGGAAACAGCTGTTCATGAGCACATCTTATAGTTGAAGGTCTTAGATTTTTTTCCAACCCTCCAAAGGAAATGATCTGTTACACAGTAATATTCTATAGAAATCTGGTTTTATAAGAAGAATTGAATTTTACTAACTCATGCCTCAATTACGTTTAAATGCATATTTTTCATAAATAACAATGAACTCAATCTATAAAGCATACTGAGTTCTTAATTAGAAGCAAACAATAGAAACTTTATATACACAGTAAACATACCAGAAAAGCAGTAGCAATGAAAATGCAAACTCACAGTTCTAATCTGAAGAAAGAAAAATTAGGGGACATAGTTTATTTATTTATTCAGGTATCTTATAATCAGAATCATTAACATGAATTTCTAAGTTAGTTCTAAAAATGAGGCATGAGTTAAAACCAGGAAACATTTTAGCCAGTATGGATAATATATTAGAGAAAAACCAATTCGTTTTTTAAAACCAATAGAACCAAGATTAGAATCACCTTCTGTCATTCAGCAACATTTCATTTAGAGTCCCATCTCTAGGATCACTGGCCACTGTGTCACATTTACAAGATCTAAGCATCTGAAATTCTTCAACTTATTCTTCTTCTTGATTGTTCAAGATTCAGATAATCCTTAAGAGCTATGTTGCAAAAGACCAACTTTCAGAAGTTACTGAAGGGATATTCGTCTTTGGAAAGCCACCAAATTATTTTTCTAAGTGGCAATAATATGAGAGGAATACATATTCATTCTTTAAACAAGAATCAGATAATCCTTAAGAGCTATGTTGCAAAAGACCAACTTTCAGAAGTTATTGAAGGGATATTCATCTTTGGAAAGCCACCAAATTATTTTTCTAAGTGGCAATAATATGAGAGGAATACATATTCATTCTTTAAACAAGACACATTAATTCAGTAAGAATCATTAGAAGCTTTTATTTCTCCTTCAAAAGCCAGCCCCTGTGCCAACTCCTTCAGAAGGCCCTGTTTCTTTCATTTCCAGGTTTCTCCTGCCACACATATCAGGTGGGAATAAGTCATTCACTGACCTATCAAACTCCTCCACTAGTTGAGCCCTCTAAGATCAGAAACCACATCATTATTGATCTCTGTAACTCCAGGCACTAACATTGAACCAAATAAAAGGTGCTCAACATATGTGTGTCAAATTGAATTTTTTAGAATGCAGCCCTTTGCTGATTTACCTTTGCTAGAAGTTGCCTTCCCAACAGCAGTGATGAGTGGACATTAGTCAGTCAAACTCTTCTCCAATCTCCCTACAACCCATATACACTTTTAAAAATTGGTACAGGTGATAGAAAATATTGCCACAGAGAAGTTTTCTCTTGAAAGCTGAGAAACCAATAGAGGGCTGATTCTAATTCTAATAGTACCAATATTTAAGAAATTGAGTCATCCAATTGGGCCAGAAGATCTCTAAGGTCATGGCTCCCCTCTTCTCTCCTTCCACACATGACTGCCTGTGTTCTCCAAGGCTCTAGCTGGGAGACTTCAAAACTTGCTCTCTGCACATAACCACATGGACCATGCAGGTGGCAGCACATAACACCCCAAACGCATGCCTGAGAAGAAAACACCAAAGTTTTTATAAACAAGTAGTTGGATTTTTTCCTAAAATAGCTTTAAAAAAAAAAATAGACTTAAAATAGATCCATATATAAAATCTGTAATAAGATACTAAGTATACACTTTCATTATTAACCTATGGAACTTCTAGGTTGAACCAAAAAAAAAAGTATGCAAAGAAGAAAAATACACGTAAGGGGAAAAAGTTCATGATTTGGTTAACCCAGAATAAGCCATTTCCATACTTACACATTATCTGAGGTTTTTAATATTTTTCTTTTAGGACAAAAAAAATTGAAAACAGCTATTTTCAGTACAGAGAAATAAATGCTCCTTGGGTGAATAAGTGAATTTGGGCTTGTGCACAAATTATATACATATAAACACATTAACAAATAGGTAAATTGAAAGGTCCCATTTTCACACAAAACCAAAAAACAAAACTCTTTCAGATCCATAGATCTGTAAGACTTTCATTTAGGCTCTAAGAATTATCATTAGGCAGCAGTTTTGTCCATAATCCACAGGAAAACAGCTGGTAGATTCTTCTCTAGAGCCTTTCTCCCTCTTCCTCTCCAGGATTCTCTCACATGTGTTTGTTTAGATGTTATGATTTATGGCCATCTGAATAGTTTTGTTAAGGACATGGTCAAGTTGCCCATTGATAATTATTGGTTTTGCTTTATTTACTGTGCAGAGCCCTTCAGGAAGAAAACAGACCAAACTCTCTCTTATATAGACTGGTTATTACCACTGCTTTTTGCCAAATGTTCCTTCCAACTTAAGTGTTTTGGCCTCCATCCCTTCTTGCTCCAGTTCTACCACATCAGAGCTCCGGAAAATGGTGATAAAGGGTACTGCACTGCCCATCTTGCTGCCCCAAGTTCTTCGTGAGCGTCTGGAAGTCTAGAGCTAGCATCTGGAAGTCTGAGCACCAAGGGGTAACTCACCGCACTAGCACTAAACATGGCCCATGTCTTTACATTTATGACATTGTGAAAAAAATAAGAAAAAAATAAGTTGGGTTTTGTTTTTGTTTTTATAAGCCAAAAAAGAAAGATTCCACCATTGCTTCTATTCAGCCCATTTCAAAACAGATTATTACTAAATAACAAAAATGATGACAAAATATGTTCTGCCTATTCATGTTTTATCACTTCCTTCATTTCCCCAAAAAGGATTCAAGCTAACATCAGTCAACTTTTTTAAAAATATTTTAAAAATAAATTTCCACCCTGAGATGGATCCCTGTTCTGTCTGTTGGTTGTTTCCACTCATTGTCTGCTCACTGTGTCTGCTTGCTGTCTACTCGTTGTGCCTGCTCATTGCGTCCGCATGCTGTCTGCTCATTGTGTCTGTTGTATCTGTGCACCTTCTTTTTAGGAGGCACCGGGAACGGAACCCAGGACCTCCCATGTGGGAGGCAGGTACCCAACCATTTGAGCCACATCCACTCCCTGCTTGTTGTGTCTGCTTATTACATCTGCTCATTGGATAAGCTCATTGCACCAGCTTGTCTTCTTTAGGAGGCACTGGGAACTGAACCCGGGACCTCCCATGTGAAAAGTGGGCACCCAACTGCTTAAGCCACATCTGGTCCCCCATCAGGCAACTTTTGAATTGTGTTGTTGAGTTGTTTTTATCTTGTTATTATTTTTTATTCAAATGTGCTAAAAACCTAATTCTATTTCTATACAATATAGAACTGTGGCCACACATAACTGTGCAAATAACTTTCACAAAGTATTAAAGATACTAATTAGATACAGTTAGCTAGCTGGATAGATATGGGTCCCTGTTGACCTCCTCAGGATTCACTACTCAAGGCCCAATTAAAATAGCACCTCCTCTGGAGAGCCTTTGGCCAATATTCCAAAACAAAAATTGTAGTTTCCCTCTTCTGGGTTCCACCTCTTTTCTACTGTATCATATGAGCTAATCTTAACATATCTGCCACCACCAAGCACCATCCTTACCTCAACTTAATTCTGAGTTTTCCAAGGGCTAATATTGTGTCTCAGAACTCTTCTCATACCTGAGCCCAAGCCTCAGTTTATGAAATTGAGTTGAATTAATGAAACACAATTTTAGGATGAGCTTAAAAGAAAGGTATGGAGTGAGACTGGCAGATGAGGAGGTATAAGGTAATTATTTGATATAAGGATAAGATGGTAAGCAGAAAGCAGGAGTAAAGGCATTAGGAAAATACAACTCAGCATAATTGAATAGTCAGTATAAGCAGAAACACTTGAAAAGGATGAAAACAATACAGATAAAATTTACATATATAGAGAGAATGTCAAACCAAACACAATCAAAATTTTATGTCAATCAGATAACACATAAAAGATGAGTCATTAATTTTGAAACGTTACAGAAAAACCCCTAGATTTGGAATTAGTTGGAATAAGGATTCAAGACTCCAAATTGGCCATACTGTAAAAATCTTAAGAATGATACATAAAATGATGTCATTTGTTAGTGATTTGGAATCTTTACTTATATACTCAGAATATCCTTTGCTTTCTCTCCAAAGGAGGAAAAAAAAATGGGAATTTAAAAAAAGTATATGTATGTACAAGATAAGATATTTAGCTTTCTGAGGAGTGACATCATTAAAGTCAGTCAAGCTCATCTAGCTGAGGTTAAGTGAACACATTTCATCGTGAGGAAATATAACCATGTTAAAACAAGACTGCCTTCACAATCATTTATTCAAGGAGCATGTACAAAGCAAGGAGCAAAATACAGAAATTGCCCAAAAATAGATAACATTAAATCCTCAAGCTTATATCTTTTACTAAAATTGATAGTACTGGGAGTGGATATGGCTTAAGCAATTGAGTACCTGCCTCCCACATGAGAGGTCCCGGGTTTGGTTCCCAGTACCTCCTGAAAAAAAATGAAAACAAACAACAAGCAAAACAAACAATAAAACAACTCAGGGAAGCCAATGTGGCTCAGTAGTTGAGCACCGGCTTCCCACATATGAGGTCCCAGAACCTGGTCCCTTAAAAAAAAAAGATAGTACTTCTCCTAGCAACTTGCCCCAAGTCCCCTCAATATATTGCATCTTTTCAAATGATGTGCCTACTGGAAATATATTTCCAGGCTAATTTGATGGGAAATAGCAAATCTACATCTTCAAAGAAAGTTCAAACCAGAGACAGATCTAATTAGTTTATTGATGATCATTCAAACGGAAAAATCTTGAGATTTCCATGCCAAGGATTATAATTTTTTAAAATTAAACCTCAGGTAAAATGGTCATATTTCAAAAGGTCCATCTGGAAAAGCAACACAAACTACACAGAAATTATTTTCTAGGGAAATAATTAAGAACTGCCCTCAGCATTTTGACAGTAGCATCTTCATTTCATTGTGTATTACTACATCCAAACAGCTGGTCATTGAAACACAGTTCTTCTCTGTGGCTTTTTTAAAAAAATCATATATATAAAAAGCTATTAAGAGTTCCACTTTCTAAAATAATCACCTCATGATTTCTGGATATAGCACAAGTAAAGGTGACTTTGGACAACCCTCTGGCATAAAAGTTTTACCCAGACTTCCACATCTTACAATTGGCCCAACTATTAAAACTGGTGCTGCCTTTTTATTTAGAGGAAAATGAGAAATTTAATATTTTCATTATAAAAGTATCCTATTTTCTCAATAATATTAACTCATTTTTCTCATTAATATTAACCTAATTAATTCATTTCAACAGGCTTCGTTTTAGGCACGTTACAATCACAGGGATACAATACTAAGGTAGAGTCCCGCTCTCAAGCCGACGGCAGCCTAGCCAGAGACACTGTCACCCTATTATTTCACTAAATCCTTACTGAGTGTCTGTTAAATGCAGGTTCAATTCTAGGGACTGCGATAGAGCAATAAACACATCTAACACAATTCCTGTTCTTATTAAACTTATGTCCACTGGTAGAAAGCAGGGAGGGGAGGAAGGGGGAAGAGAGACAAGATTTATCAAAATATTAACATAAATATTAAGAAAGTTAAGTATTGAGTAATAAGTGCTCAGGGGAAAATAAAACAGGCCAATGTGAGAAGGAGAATGGGGAACTCCCTTTCATTTTATATTAGTATTCCCTCTCTGAAGATGTGACATTGAAGCCATGACCTGGATGATAAAAGAAGCAGGTTATGTGTTGGCCTGATAAGAAAAAAAACTCACTTTATGCTGTTTATGGAAGAAGATGTGTAAGCAATCTAAAGAAAACCTGTCATTTTCACCTCCTGTGCTATTTAGCCCTTTCCTGGTTTTTCCTCCTTAATTGAGGTGAAGGCCAATTCCTCCTTCTTGAACACTTTCAGTTTGTAATCTCTTCCATTGTGAATTGACCATTTCAAAAGGATACATGCTTGGCTATTACAATTTTACAATTTCACTTCCCAAATCTTATATCCCAATGCTACCAACTCCCAAGAAATAAATATATCTCCTTATAAAATATGCATTCTTATGGATATCTTATATATAGATGTCATTCTTCCTTCGGTATTTACATCACTTTATTTCAAATGATAAGCTTTTTAAAAAATATCTGCCCCTTGAAGTTTCAGAGTGCCTGAACATGGTAAGTAACAGAAAGACGTCTCTGGGCTTTCGTAAGCATACAAAAGCATGTGATTTTAAGTGAGATTTCAGTAAAGGAAAGATCACAAATGAAAAGCTATCTATTCAAAGGAAAGGAAATAGTACTACCTGGAAAAAATTACATGGTTCGGGAGATAAAGGAACAGTACAAGAGAGATGGCATTCAAAATATTAGAAGAGAGAAGTTTCAATTTTCTCAAAAATATATATATTCATATCAAAAGGTTATTTTACAACTGTAAAAAGAATTTTATCTTTTAATAAATATACAATATATAAAAGCTACTTTTAAATGTGCTAAATCATCTTTTCTTATATAATATGCAATTCCATTTTTAATACTGGTCCTTTAAGCATTCCTCTCCAAATACAGAGAGCAATGAAATGGTACTATATACAATAGAGATATTAATTGCATTAGGGTGAGAGAAATGGCAATGTGTTAGAAAATAATCAAACATAATAAATCAAAGTTAAACACCATTTCCTATTTTGGGCGGGGGTGGGGGTGGGGGAGAACAACCTAACAGATGATACAAAAACTGTTTTAACTCTTCTAAGATTAAGATTTCTTTTCTGTGCCTTGTGGACTTTTTTGTGTGTGATATTTGGCACAGAGATAGTCTATCCTAAGTATCCTAACTGATTTAAGATACATTAGAAATTATAAACTAAGATAGAATGAGGATGGTGCTAATACGATGACAACTGTTTATACAGTGTGTGTATAGGAATGTTCTTCCTGGTCAGCCTGGAAATCTTTCAAACTTCTCACACAAGCAAAAATCCTGTATCTTCACCCATCTAAAGCAAAGGTTTTCAACTGGGTTTTAGAGAACTCTATAACCCTGCAGTATGTTTCAGGGGTCTACAAAAACAATAGAGTATTTGCCTCAAACAATGAAAATTTAAATACACTAAGAACCAATTCTGAGTTTTAAATATTGTATTAGGATCCCTTACGATTATCTGAAATAAAGTATGTCGTGGCTAAAATAAAATTTGAAACCAATTTTATTGTAATGTATGTACATTACAAAAATCTACCAATATCATAAAAGTCTACATTTACAAAGTATAATTTTTTTTTTTCTGCTTGCTCATACAACACACTGTAGCTAACTACCTTTTTTCTCCCTATCCTGACTATAAAAGTGAGCTACAGAGACCATTCAGTCAGATTTGTAGCTCTGGCAAGACTTTGGACTAAATAGAGATGGAGATTGACAGGAGAAAGCACAGCTTTCATTCTTTTTTGCAGGTCAAATTTTACAAAAAACCTTCTGACTACTAAATGCACTGCTAATTGTATGGATATATCTCATGGTCTCTAAATTCCAAAAGTTAGTTAAGTAGGGGGAAACAGTACAAATATAAATAAAAGAAAAATCAACATGAACACAAAAACTATTAATAGTCAATTTTGTAGTTGGACAGTCACAACTGAAAAGCTTAGGAAGTAAACCAGGGAAAAGTAGAAAGAGTCGGTAATGGTTTAATTTTAGTTTGTTTTTAAATGAAGAAGCTGTAATATAGCAAAAGGAGGAAGAAAAGAAAATTTAAACAGTAGTAATGATTCTAGAAAAAGCTTATCAGGAGATGATTATAATATAAGTTGGAGTGTATGAAAACATTTCACTGGATGGGTGATTGAATTAGATTTTTTAATGGTTCTTTTAAAGCTTGAGTTTCTAAGAAAATAAGCTTTCTAAGAGGAAGGTAAAAAATCAAAGTATTGGTAAAGAATTTAGGAGCCAACTACTAGAAGCTTTAATCTGAGCAACAGAGAATCACTTACTCTTTAGAGAATAAAAATAAAGTTATCAATGCACAAGACACATTGACTACTGTCCTGAATAAGCCAAGAAGAAAGGGGAGGGCAGAAAATTGAGGCTGAATATGAAGAAAGGACAGCAAAGGGAAGCAGAAGATATTACTACCATATCCCAAATAGAAAAAGCAAGAATTTTCAAGTATACTGCTCAAGTTTATTGTAAGAATTGTAACCTAAATCAAGGACCCATTCAAAACTTTAGTTCAGCAACAAGCAGTGTTGTATGGCAGAGGATGGTATACCAGGAAGGCAGAACAGATTAGTGATGCAGAGCCAGAGCTTTGGAGAAGGACCCCTTGGTTTACTTAGATCCCATCTTTGACACTCACATAACACATTCTGTGCCCCATTTATAAAATGGAGCTACTGGTATTACCTATGTCACAAGGCTCTTGAGTGCTTTAAGAGATCTAGATACTAAAGGCTTAAATGAGATAATCCCTATAAGGCTTTAGAACACTTTCTGGAAACTAGAAATCACCCAGTTATCTAAGAGTAGTAGAATGTAAAACAAAAACATTAGAGAACTAATGTTTTAGCTCCCACAAATCAATCAATCTCTCTCTCTCTCTCTCTCTCTCTCTCTCTCTCTCTCTCTCTCTCTCTCTCTCACACACACACACACACACACACACACAAACACAGATTGAAACATCTATTTGCAATCAGTTTAATGAAACCATTCTTAGATCTATTTTTATTTTTGACCTGAAAGATCCTTGGCAAGGACAAATGAAATAAAATATTCTTCACTTTGGAATTCTTTCAGCTCAATTCACCATTAAAACTACCATCAGTCAGCCACCTTCAAACTCAAAGCCCAAGTTAGGACATATTGTGAAAAGGCAGTAAATAAAGCCTCCAAAGTTATGCATTATATAGTAGCAATCTTGAAATCCTGCAATGAAATAAAAAGCAGAAAATGGAAATGAATCTGAGTCTGAGTCCTCCGGCATGATAGAAGAAAACTAAGTAAGGTTCTGGTTCCCAGGTCTTCCACAAACTAGCCCCCTAACCTTTGGAGAGTCCCTTTAGCCACACACTCTGGACCTCCTCTGTCACCAAAGGTACTTTCTTCCAAGTCAGAGGCTACTCTATTTCTAAAATTCTATTATTCTGCAGCTAAGTCATATGTGCTACCTCCATAATAATAAATTGAAGGCAAATGCTTTTTGTTTTTAGTATCTTCATTTAAGCATAAAGCATCTATCAGCTAAATACCACACATGCTAAAATGCCATCAGAAAATTGGAAAAAGAGAAAAAAATCAGAATCACACTTGAATTTTTTAAATGCTTTTTTTTTGCTAAAAGCTTTTTCTTAATGAGAAGAAATTGTTATTAACCATGAAATAAACAAATACTGAGTTTCTTTAACAGAGACTGTCCCCAGACCCCCCCAAAATTCCGTAAATTAGATTTTAATTCTGTTTTCATTCTTACAATGAAGTCAAATTAAATCTAAAAAGACTCCATTTTACATATATAAGTCAGAGTAGGAATTTGCTTCCTCAGGAGCTTGATATAATTTAGTTACAGGAGAAATTAACTCGAGTATTAAAGAGTGAAACAACAGAACACACTAGCAACATTTATTAGAAACACCGTGCTTTTAAAAAGCTAAAATAAAAAATTAAATAAATTGCACCTTAGGCATAGCACATTATGCAAAAGGCTTTTGAGTATTACTATTTTACAATATATTGGACTTAAAACAACCTTGTTCTTAATCACATTGAATCATATTATATTGCTTTTTAAATAGAGCACACCCTGTCTCCAATTGGCTAAGCTGGATTTTAAGTTTGGGTCCAACCAGAGGTTAGATTCAGCACAACGGGAAACAGAAACAACAACGCATGAGAAGAGAGAGTTGATTACTCATTGGTCCTAGACTGAGAAGGGTGCCATGAAGGGCTGATGGGAATCTCAAGTGGCTCCCATGGGGCAACCAGTGGGGGTGTGGGGGTGTATACAAGCAGAACAAGAGCGACCTGTGGGCTTGTGCCTTTATTGTGGTCCAGGGTGGTTAGTAGGTTTCCCATGGTAGCCAAGGATTGGTTAGTTTAAAGCAAGCATGTGCAAGGAGGGTGAGGTAATAGGGGTCTGAAGGCAGTGGTTAGTTTATCATTTGAGGCCAGATGGGGGCTCTGGGTGAGGAGTGTGGGTGGTGACCACAGATGTAGGTTTGAGTTCTGGGGACTGGAGGCTCCACGGTGGAAAACTTTGTTAACTAGGCCAATGGCAAGAGTAAGATGAATGCTGAGGCGGCACACAAAGAAATTATGTTAGGACACATCCTGTCACGATGTAGTCAATCTTAAAAATATTCTAGCGCAGCATGCCCATATGAAAGATAGGTTGGGAAACAGATGTGGCTCAAGAGGTTCGGCATCCGTCTACCATATGGAGAGACCAGGGTTCGATCCCCGGTACCTCCCGGTAAAAAAAAAAAAAAAAAAGAAAGATAGGTTGATGAATAAGTTTATGCCCTATTCAGGAAGATGAAACAGCTCAAGAGAAAGATTAAATAAGACTCCTGCCTGTAGCTGAAACTTAAAGTCAAAGAGAAGAACACAACTCAAACCAAATGTTACAGGCAAAGGCCAAACAAGAATAATTGAGACCCTAACTTGAAGAGCTAGCTAATAGTCACTCTTTCAGTGTAAATCAGAAGAAAACTCCCTCCTCTTAAAGTGTGACCATAATAACTTCCGTTGAGTCCATTTCAAAAGATACATTATAAAACTGAATGAAGGAGATCTAAGTCCCAAAATAGCCTTTACAGAAAATCACTTCTATTATGAGACTATGGGCCTTAAGTGTACAACTACACATTAAAAGCCTATTGTTATATCATACTTTAAAATAAATTCTAGACTTAGTAAATGTTAAATAGTAGCAGAAATACAGATTTTAGTAAGAGCATTTTAGTTAATTTTTACAGAATTCTATTATAGCCCAAATCATTTATATAAAAGGAAAAGGAAGTTTACGAAGAATAATTCAGCAATTTATGCTTCCAGAGTACTTTTTTATTTGTTGGCTTGAATGGCTAGCTAGTAGAACCAACCAATTCTAACAGAGGGTTTAACTACCTGGATGAAATATTTTTCTCTATGAACACATACCACCTACAGAATGGAAATACAAACTCAGCTATTAAGAAAATATGGGAAATGTAAAATAATGCTAAAAGAACAGGAAAGAGACAAGTTGCTTAGTATTTTGGAGGTATTAGAATCCCATCTGAAGAAAAGCCTAGTTTATTTAAATTTATCATGGGAGAACAGGTACATTTGTGTTATAAAAATTGTTCTCCTAGTGTGCTGGCATTTCCTATGTTGAAAATACCACTAATTTAGTTTCTCTCCTAATAGCCACATTTTTGAACAATGACATTGAAATCACTAAATTAACTAAGTAGATCATATGAATTAGTATGCGTATGCCCATGGAGTAAATATAATCAACCAGAGAAACTACGAAGAAACAAATAAGCTAGCTTTTCCTAAATCAATTCCTTTTCTTTGTTATTCTGTTAAGATTAAAAAAATGCTAGTAGATAAACTCTGAATCTATCTAACTGTAACCTGGGATTGGGGGATGGTGGAGATTAAACAGTACAGCATGAAATATCACAGGAAGAGTTAATATTTTGTAATGATGCTTTATTTATAAATAAATAAATTACTCTCACACATACTGCCCCTTCCCCCCAAATAAGCATATACCATACATTGCAAATAAGTCATTTTCTTTCCTATTTACTACAGAAATCAGCACCATATTTAAAGGCAGCAAATTTCAAACAATTTCTTCCTTGGAGATCATAATAAAGGTATGATTTATTTAACACCTTTCACCAAGTCCCTGAAAGATCTCTAATGTCACATAAATCCATAACATAAGGAAATAAGTAGTGCAAGAGCCCTGCCAGCTACCCCTTATTACAGACAGAATATGACAACTTAAGCAATTTACCCAGAGGTCAGGGAGCTAATTCCTGGCATTCAATCAATAGGTATTTATTAATGGCTTCTACAACCAGCACTGTGTGCTAAACGCTTGGGAAATACATGGAAAGTACTTTCTTCTTCTTGCTTATTTTTATCATCTCATTTTTACACAAAAGTAAAAATCTTTACTTGTATAATAAATTTTAAAATGTTTGAAACAGTACTGAGATGGTGAGTGAATTTAAGAGTAATGTGTCTGGGATTTGAAATAGAAAGTCAGGAAGAACTGAGGTCTGGGTTTCTCCACTGTGTGTTCCCTTCACTATATACTTTTTTGTACAAAAAAAAACACACAATAAATTATATTTCAATTTTACAGAGAAAACCGATTTAGAGCTAGCTATTGAGTTCTATACCTGGCTTCTTTGTAGCTCAGATTCTTCCATCCATAAAATAATAAAAAGCATCATTTTACAGAACAAATGTGATATATTATGTATTTTATGTGAAAATAACTTTGTAAAATGCTAAATTCCTCTTACACATTTGCCATCATACATGAGTAACTTGCCAACAGTTATGTGTACTTACACTAAAGGGAGCAAGGAAAAGATGCCAAATAACCAAAATTTCTGACTAACCAAGAGTGAAGTGTTAGAGATATTAAATATAGTATCTGCTTCAAGGACCTCTCCCACCATTTTATGGATATAGATCTCTCTAGTAGGGTGTGGATATTATGTCCCCACCACTAATAATAATAGCAAGTAAATGAAGACCTAGAAAAATGAGATTATGATAACATTCTACGACTAAACTAAGATGGAAAAAATGATATAAGTTTGGGGGTTTCGTAATTCTCTTACAAATATGGTTTACTTGGACTTCATATTTTAGTTTAATGCTTTTATTATCTCTACACTGTTCGTGACTTAATACTGGCTTCATTTTGATAACATGTTATGGCTATCAAAATCAATGAGTCTAGTGATTTTTTTTCATTAAAAATTTTTATTGAAGTATATCATTCATACATGAACATACATAAGCAATAAGTATATAGTAAAAGTTGTGAATTTACAAAATAAACATGTATAGCATCATACAGCATTCCCATACATCACCCCACCACAAATACCTTGCATTGTGAAACATTTGTAACAAATTATGAAACAGCATCAAACCATTACTATTATTTATAGTCCATATCTTACATTTGTTGTATGTTTTTGCTATTGTTATTCATAAACCATACAATTTATCAAGAGTGTACAACCAATGACATCTGGAATAATCAGAGTTGTGCATTCATCACATCAATTGATAGAGATTTTTCATTGCTTAAAAAAAAAACCCACTATCCTATCCATATGGTAGTGCCACTAATTACAATCCAGTGATGTGCTTTCACCATTTCTATAGATTTCCAAACACAAACAACTTTTTACCAACTCTATACAGATTAAACCTCAGTTTTCCATTCTTTAAGAACATTCTATTCTCCGGTGACATATATTCTAGCTATTAACTCCATGAGTTTGATCATTATATTTAGCTCATAATAGCACAATCATACAATATTTGCCCTTTTGGGCCTGGTTTGTTTCACACAACATAATGTCCTGCAGGTTCATCCATGTTCATTCATTTTTTCTTACAGTTGAATAATATATTCCATCATGTGAATATATCACAGTTTGTTTACCCATTTGTCAGTTGATGGACACCTGGGTTGTTTGCATCTTTGGACAATTATGAATAATGTCGCTATGAACATCATTGTACAGATGTCTGTTAATGTCACTACTCTCAGTTCTTCTGGGTATATACTTAGTAGTGGTATTGCCAGGTCACATGGTAAATCTAACTTCCTTAGGAACCGCCAAACAGGCTTCCACAGTAGCTGTACCATTCTACATTCTCACCAACAGTGAATAAGTGTTCCTATCTCTCCACAGCCTCTCCAACACTTGTAGTTTTCTGTTTTGTTAATAGTGGTCATTCTAGTACGTACGAAATTTTATCTTCTTGTAGCTTTGATTTGCATTTCCCTAATAGCCAGTGATGTTCAACACTTTTTCGTGTGTTTTTTAACCATTTGTATTTCTACTTTAGAAAAAAATGTCTATTCAGGTCTTTTGCCCATTTTTTAATCAGGTCATTTTTTTTTTTTTTTTTAATTGTTGAGTTGTAGGCTTCCTTTTTATAGCATGAGTATTAGACCCTTGTCGGATGTGTGATTTCCAAATATTTTCTCCTATTAAAAAACCTGCTTTTTACCCTCTTCACAGAACCCTTTGAGGTACAGCAGTGTTTCATTTTGAGGAGGTCCCATTTATCTATTTTTTCTATTGCTGCTCATGCTTTGGGTGTAAGGTTTAAGAGACCTCCACCTACTACAAGATCTTGTACATATTTTCCTACATTATCTTCAAGGAGTTTTATAGTCCTAGCTTTTATGTTTAGGTTGTTCATCCATTTTGAGTTGATTCTTGCATAGGGAGTGAAATATGGGTCCTCTTTCATTCTTTTGGTTATGGATATCCAGTTCTTCCAGCACAATTGTTGAAGAGATTGTTCTGTCCCAGAAAAGTGAACTTGGTAGGCTTATTAAAAATCAGTTGACCACAGAGGTGAGGATCTGTTTGATTCCACTGTGTCTATCTTTATGCCAATACCATGCTGTGTTTTTTAAACATAATTTTTAAAAACATTTTAGACTACAGAAAAATATAGGAGACTCCCATGTCAATACCATGCTGCTTTGACCACTGTAGCTTTATAATATACTTCAAGGCCAGGAAGCCTGAGTCCTCTGACTTTGCTCTTCTTTTTCAGGATGCTTTTGGCTGTTGAGGACCCCTTTCCCTTCCAAATAACTTTGGTAATTGACTTTTCTATTTCTGTAATGTAGGCTGTTGGAATTTTTTTTTTTTTTTTTTTTTTTTTTACCGGGAGGTCCTGGGGATCGAACCCAGGCCCCTCCATATGGAAGATGGATGCCCAACCATTTGAGCCACATCCATCCCCCCCACTTTTTTTAGGCTGCTGGAATTTTGATTGGTATTGCATTGAATCTGTAAATCACTTTGGATAGAATTAATATCGTCACAATGTTTGGTCTTCTAATCCATAAACACAGAATGTCCTTCCATTTACTTAGGTCTTCTTTGAGTTCTTTTAGGAGTATTTTGTAGTTTTCCGAATACAGATCATTTACGTTCCTAGTTAAATTAATTCCTAGGTATCTGAGTTTTTTTTGCAATTGTAAATGGAGTTTTTTCCTCGATTTCCTCCTCAGCTTGCTCATTACTGGTGTATAGAAACACTACTGATTTTTGCATGATCTTGTATCCTGCCACTTTTTTGTGTGTGATCTTGTATCCTGTAACAGCTCTGTTACAGATATTTCAGTATTTTCTAAATATCCACAAACTGTCAGAGTTTTACTTCCTCTTTTCCAATTTGGATGCCTTTTATTTCTTTTTCTTGCCTAATTGCTTGAGCTAGAACTTCTAGCACAACACTGAATAACAGTAGTGACAGTGGGCATCCTTGTCTTGTTCCTTATGTTAGAGAGAAAGCTTTCAACCTCTCCCCGTTGAATATGATGTTGGATGTGGGGTTTTCATATATGCCCTTTATTATGCTGTGGAACTTCCCTTCTATATCTTCTGAAGTGTTTTTATCAAGAAAGGATGCTGATTTTGTCAAATGGCTTTTCTGCCTCACAAGAGGATCATGTGTTTATTTCCCTTCAACAAGTTAATGTGGTATATCACATTAATTGGATTTATGTTGACCCACCCTTGCATATCAGGAATAAAAACCACTTGGTTGTGGTGTAAAATTCATTTAATATACTGTTGGAATTGATTTGCATGTATTTTGCTGAGAATTTTTGCATCCATGTTCATTAGAGAGATCGGTCTGCAATTTTCTATTCTTCTAGTACATTTATCTGCCTTTGGTATTATGGTGACATGGACTTCATAAAATGTGATATGTAATTTTCCCTCCTTTTTTAATTTTTTTGAAGCGTTTAAACAGGATTTGCATTATTCTCGAAATAGAATTTACCTGTGAAGCCATCTGGTCTTGGACTTTTCTTCTTGGAAGATTTTTGATGACTGATTCAATCTCTTTACTTGTGATTGGTTTATTGCACTCCTGTATTTCTTGCAAAGCCAATGTAGATTATTTGTGCATATCTGGGAATTTGTCCATTTCATCTAAGTTGTCCAATTAGTTGGCATAGCGTTTCTCATAACATCCTCTCATGATCCTATTTATTTCTGTGGGATCAGTCATAATGTCCCCCCTTTCATTCCTGATTTTATTTATTTGCATCTTCTCTCTTTTTTTCTTTCTTAGTCTAGCTAAGGGTTTGCCAATTTTATTGATCTTCTTGAAGAACCAGGTTTTGGTTTTTGTTTTGTTTTTTTTTTTTAATTCATCAAAAGTTAGATTTTATTTGATGTTTTTACAAAACTTTAAATGCTTATTCTTTAATTTTTTCAGTACTTTATTTACATTACTGTACTGTGTTTCCCATGAATACAGTATATGTATACTCAGAGAGAGAGTAGTAAGATCAGATTACACAAAAGTGCTGCAATTGAAATATTATTTTATCATAAAGAAATAATGCATATAATTATTTATAAGAAATATATAAGGTACCTTTAAAAAGAAACACATAAAACAAGGTTATGTATTGATAGGTGACCAGAGGCTTACAGGAACTTAACGTTGTAGTCCCTCTAGGAGCAGTGGTTCAGTATTCACTAATTCAGTGTTTGTAGCAGCAGTATAGAACATTAACTACCATGAATAATGAGAATCAACTCTATGTAGAAAAATAGATCTTTAACTGTTATGACATTTACAATCTGCCGTAATCAAGAATAATACATTATAAAATAAGTCCATTTCATCCTACAAGCAATGGAATGGTTCCTTATTCTTAAATATATAGGCATTGTTACTGAAATAATTTGAATTAAAACCTGTTTCAAATTATTTATTTTGTAAAAGGCTTCCATTTCCTAAATTACATTCTAAAGTTGAAAATGGCAGTGTTCAAGAGGTTATTACTCCCTTTAGTATAGCTGCATGGATTTGAAAAAATAGGGTCAGGATTGGAGTCAAACCTTCTGACTTTAATGCCATCCTTCTTTCTACAATTGCCATTTTGCCTTCTTTGACTTCAAAATAACCTCATGACTATCCATATCCAGCTTTCATTATGGGAGAAGTGGGCTCATACGTTATTCACAAAGATTCTAGTTTAATTCTAATAACCTTAGAATATGAAATAGAGGTAGGACAGGCCTATATAACTTTAGCAGCTAGACACATAATCTGTTAGGTCAGAAACTATCTGCAAAGGAATATGATGATACTGTTATCCACTAAAACAGGAGATATGCGTATATGAAGAAAGGAAAATTCTTATGAACCAGTAATAAAGTTATCAAATGAGAATTTATCAAGTATCATTTGTATTTCAATTCCTTTTTTGGGGCAATCTGTAAGTATACATTATAAATACATATAAATAACTAAATTTTCTATTTAGTAGGTAGCCTTTGCTTGACAACCTAACATCTCTGCAAATAATAGAGCTGACAAAAAAGAATCCTACTTCTTTATACGTTTGTTCAAATGGATTCTTCTTAACATGTCTGAATATACAGTGAAAAGATTCCAAGAAAGGAACAATTTCAGCAATAATGAAGGAGTTCTATAATTAGCGAACATGTATCACAAGAAATCAGGTTAACTTCTTCTGCTTCATCCTTGGAAACACTGTATTTTCCACCACATTGGCAATTCAGTGAAAAAGAGTGATCATCTTCATTCCAGGACAGTTCCTCAAGATATACTTGTGCATCTACTGGTCCCATATTTCTTAGACCATCTTCATGCCGCTGCAGGTCATATTCTTTTTTTGTCTCTTCATTCCCCAGAATTTTCCACGCTTGATCAATTTCGAAGAACTTCTGTATGCATTCCTCCACTGCTCCTGCTGGCACATCTGCACTTTGTTTGTCTGGATGATACATTAATAGGAGTTTTTGATACTTTTGTTTAAGGTCTGACATGCTTGCAGATGGGTCTGCCCCCAGAATGCTATACCAATCCTTTCTTGGTATCTGCTCAAACGCCATCATCCATTGAGCAGGAAGTGGGCCTTCTCAGAGCAGCTAACTTCACACAAGCATCAGTTCACACTCCTGCTCGCTTACGGCCAAAACTCCCAGTTTTTGGTTTTGTTGATTTTCTCTCTTGTTTTTTGTTCTCAATTTCATTTATTTCTGCTCTAATCTTTGTTATTACTTTCTTTCTGTTTGCTTTGGGATTGCTTTACTGTTCTTTTTCTAGTTCAGGTGTTCAGTTAGGTCTTAAATTTTAGCTCTTTCTTCTTTTTTAATATAATCATTTAGGGCTATAAATTTCCCTCACCACTTTTGCTGTATCCAGTAAGTTTTGATAAGTTGTGTTCTCATTTTCATTCATCTCAAGATATCTACTAATTTTTCTTGTGATTTCCTCTATGATCCACTGATGTTTAGGAGTGTTGTTTAGCCTCCATATATTTGCAAATTTTCCCCTTTCCTTCCTACTATTGATTTCCAGCTTTATCCCATTATGATCAGAGAAGGTGCTTTGTATAATTTCAATCTTATTAAGTTTATTGAGGGCTGTTTTGTGATCCAACATGTGGTCTATGTTGGAGAAAGATCCATAAGCACTTGAGAAGAATGTATAACCTGCTGATATGGGGTACAATGTTCTGTATATGTCTGTCAGGTCCAGCTCATTTATCACATTGTTCATGTTCTCTGTTTCCTTATTGATCTTCTGTCTAGTTGTTCTATCTATCTATTGACGTGATTGGCATGTTGAAGTCTCCAACTATTATAGTAGAGATGTATATTCCTCCTTTCAGTTTTGCCAGAGTTTGCCTCATGTATTTTGGGGCATGCTGGTTAGGTGCATAGATATTTATGGCTATCACTCCTTCCTGGTGGACTGTCCCTTTTATTAATATATGATGGCCTTCTGCATCTTTTATCACTTTTTTGCATTTAAAGTCTATTTTGTCCCACACCAGTATGGCTATGCCACTCTCTTTTGGTTACTGTTTCTGTGAAAAATCTTTTTCCAACCTTTCACTTTCAGTATTCTAGCATCATTTGGCCTAAGATGAGTCTCCTGCAGAGAGCATATGGATGCCTCATGTTTTGTTATGCACTCTGTCAATCTATGTCTTTTTATTGAGGAGTTCAATCCATTGACATTCAATGTTATCACTGTAAAGGCATTACTTACTTTAACCATTTTATCCTTTGGCTTTATGTAATATCTGATTTTTGTCTTTTTACCCTTTTGGTTACCCTATCTGATAACTGTCACTTCTACACTCTCCTTCAAGCTTCTCTTTCTCTTCTTTTCTTTTCTGACTGCAGAACTCCCTTTAGTGTTTCCTGTAGAGCTAGATTCTTGTTTACAAACTCTTTATCTATGAATATTTTAAACTCACAGTCATATTTGAAGGACAGTTTTGCAGGACAAAGAATTCCTGGCTGGCTGTTTCTCTTTTTCAGTACCTTAATTATATCATTCAATCCACACCAAGTCTTACTGGACATCCTTGCATGTGATGTTTTGTTCCTGCCCTGCTGCTTTCAGAATTTTCTCTTTATGTTTGGCATTTGGCATTCTGAATATTATGTGTCTTGGTGTAGTTCTATTTGGATTTATTCTAATTGGAGTATGCTGTGCTTCCTGGACACATATATTCATGCTTTTCAAGAGAGTTAGGAAATTTTCAGCCATTATTTCCTCAAATAATCTTTATGACCTTTTCTCTTCTCCTTCTGGAACTCCCATAACACCTATGTTGGTGTGCTCTATGCTATCATAAAACTCCCTGAGCACCTGCTCAATTTTTTCCATTCTTTTCTGTGTTGTTCTCTCTTTTCAATTTAAGCTGTTCTATCTTCTATGCCACTGATTCTTCCATAATTTCAAATCTGCTGTGTGTGTCTATTGTATTTTTTATTTCAATTATGTCTTTCATACCATAAGCTCTGTTATTTTTCTATACAAGGTTTCAAATTTTTCTTTGTGCTCACGCAGTGTCTTCTTAATGTATTTTATTTCTTTAGCCATGTTGTCCTTCAAGTCCATGATTTGATTTAGGAGATTTGTATGAACCTCATTGATTAGTTGTTTCAAGTCCTGGGTCTCATCTGGATCTTTGATTTGTTCCTTTGCCTGAGTCATAGTTTCCTCTTTCTTAGTATGGCTTGTAATTTTTGCTGGTGTCTAGGTATCTGATTCTGATGCTAAGTTTACTCTGATGTTCAGTTTCTCTCTCTTGCTAGCTAGGGATGTATTGTTAAGTAGCTGTGTTCTACCACTATTCTTTGGTTCTTGGTTCAACATGTTCTAGATATTTAGGATTGCCCGTGTAACTGCTCACACCAGGGCAAAGGACCTTGTAATAGGGTGCAGGCCAGTTTCCAAGGGCCTTGGAGAGGGGGGGCAGTAAAGTCACCTAATTGCCTTATTTATTTCTCCCTTTGCATGCACTTTCCTTGTCTACCAGCGGATGGCGCTCATTGGCAGACATTTTAGCTCATGCCCCAGACTCTAGGGAGGATTGCATTCACTATAAATCTGCCCAGGTGGGCCTTGCAGAAGCAATGTCCTAAGGGCAGGCCAAGCCTTGCAAACAAACTCTCTCACAAACTGCTCTCCTCCCTTGGCCACCTCTACCCTCCCTCCCTCCGTATCCTCAGCAATCAGCCCAGGGCAGGAGGGAGAGTCTTTGAGAAGGCAAATCATCTTTAGGCCCCTGCTGGCTCTCAGTGCAAACAACGTAGCTGCCTCACCTGGTGTGGAAGTATATGACCTCTCTAAGGCAGCAGACCAAGTTCCCTGGCCTAAATCTGAATTTGCTGTAGGCTGTGTCCCTCTCCCCTTTCTTGGGGAAGAGGACCCCTTCAACCCCTCAGTCTGTAGCCACCTGCTCGGGACTAGAGGACTAGCATATACATTAATATTATTATTATCCAAAACTCCATTGGTTCAATTACACTAGAGTCATGGTACCTGAATAAGCAAAATCAGCATCACCTGGGAAATTGTGAGACACCCAATCCTCAGTCCTGACCTCATGAATCAGAAACTCTGGGGTGCCCTCTGCCCCGCAATCTGTATTCCCAAGCTCTCCAAGTGATTCTCATGCCCACCCAAGTCTGAAAACAGTGCAGTAGGGATTTTCACATATCCTTCGTCGGAGTAGTGATGCTCACTCTTTCTATGAATCATTTTTTCTCACTGCTTTAACACTGCTTGCTCTTTCCTCCACCAACTGGACAAAGATACTTCCTTTATCCCATAAGTTACAATGCTTTCTAAAACAATTTCCTGTAAAGGACCAGAGTTACAATCATCCTCTAAAAATTCCTTTAATGTCTAACATTATTTTAGCAATACAAAAATTGTGATAATGTAGTTTCAGCAACTACAATTTAAAAAAAACAACAAAACAAAATGGTCAAGAGTCAGCTTATCACATAATTCTTAATGTGTTAATAAGTAATAATAACACAAGAGGAATGTATTTAGTGCTCAAGCAGTCCCTGCCAAGAAGACATGGACATGATCATGGAAGGAACTTTCTAAGCATCAGCATGTAAATATCAGTTGCTTTTCATTGTTTAGGTAAGGAGTAGGGATTCGGCCCAAAATTTAATCCACCAGATAACACTCAAACTTTTCCTATAATAAATGTCAAGGAGAGAGTAATCCTATAATGTCACTCCTATGAAAACCATAAACCTGAAAAAATAAAGCAAAAGACTACCAAAAAAAAAAAAAAAAAAAAAAAAACAACTGGGCTGATAAATTCAAAGAACAAAGTAGCTGCAAGCTACAAGCTGCTTCAAAACCCGGCCCACATACAATAATGAAGTACAACACAATTATTGTGCAATTTGCAAATTACTACTGTAGTTTCTGGTGATTGCACAAATAGAATTTATTGTAACATACTCTTATTTGATGTCTGTTCCTAGAAGGCTAAAAAGGATGTCCAGTAGAAGTGTCAAATACCTAGAGACAGAGAATAAAGTCTACTCTTTTAATGGATGATAAAATAACCGTCTCCTTGACACAAAGGGACTCTGACCTTGCTGCAGCTGCTTCTAATTTCCAAGTGTCTGCTGGGAGTACCTTTTTCTGTCGCTCTCCTCCTAAACTTGCAATGTATCATTTCTGAAGGCCTCAACATTATTTCTACAACTCTTTAATTATCAGGCCGATTTGAAACATTAGACTCATCAGTAACTTCACCCTAAGACCACACAGCAATGAGTTGAGTAAATTCGAGGAGGGGTGTTGGAGTGATGATAAAAAGTTTGCATCTGTTATATTCTACATACTAGCTAAATTTAGAAGATTAGATCATCTTGGAAATTAGGTTTGGCTAGATATTAATGACCCAATGCAGCTATGGGTAACCTTTCATTTTCAATAACCAGCTGATCCACAATTCATATTCACTAAGCTGAGTCAATTCTTCTCCTGTTACTGCTTATAAGTGGGCATGCCCTATCTTAAAAGTCTGCCCCTGTACAGAAATCCCCTCACCCATATGCTAGATGCCCCAGTCAATCCCCAGCAGGCTCTGTCTTCATTCAGCAGAGCCTTCAGCACCACAATTTAACTTCTATCCTATCCTCATCTGATTTCATCCTAATACAGCTTCCTCTCTGATCTACCTGTTGGCTCAAGAAGAAAGTGCCCTACAAGCAGCTTGAGCAAAGAGAAAAAAGCAGACCAAGGAAGGATCCTATGGCTATAACTTAATGAAGGCAATTTCTCTCACAGCTGATTCTGAAGGCAACAACCAAAGAAAGCACTCAGAAGAAATACACTAATTTGCAAGAATATACTCTAATATGTTTATTCAAAATCCCACTATATTTATTGATGATTTTTAAATAGTTGAAGGTGCCAGGGAATAGTGTTCTAATTGATGGAGCACTTTATTACCACAAGGCAATATCTAAGGCTTGTGACTGAACTAGAATAACTTGATTTTGGGAATTTACCAAAGGACTCTCAGCCTATTATGGCCACTCATCAAGCTAAAGCTTTGAAGCTATTTGCCACTCTGATGCAATGGCAAGAGGAAGTTAAGAAGTAAGGAAGGAAAGAAAGAAAGAGAAGGAAAGAAAGAGGGTGGGAGGGAGGAGGAGAGGGAGATCCATTGCCTTAAGAGTTGATTCATGGATTTTAAAGGTCAGTTTGATTTATAAAACCTTATAGCTCAAGGTGAAGTTATTTGTGCTGATGGCAGCTCTAGAAAGCAGAAACTCAAACACAGCAGAAATGTCAACCACTTGATTGTTAATGGCTATGCTTTCTACAGTAAATTTTTATAACATGAAAGGACAGCTAAACAGATATCCCTCAGTAATTTACCAAAAAAAGGCACGTGTCATACCACTAAGTCTTAACAAATTTTCTCAAAGATACCATCAAATCTGCCTCCCTAGAAGCCACCCTACATTTTATTAACTTGATAGTGTAAATTCAAATTCTGATCTCTTTCACTAAAAGTAGGGCAAAAATCATTTTATCTTCAGTTAAGAAATATATAAGACTATGTTAACATATAGTTAAACATTCTTAGAACTTGCTACTATTATGCTGCTGTACTGAAATGAGTCATGCAATATATTGAAGACAATTCAACAGGATCAAAAAATGTATCATTTATAGCTCATTAAATACAGTGCTTGCCTCATTTGTTTAAAACAAAAACAAAAACAAAATGAAAACCTAGCCCTACTCTCCAAGGATCAGGAATGGAAGTTCCCGTTTTCACCTTGGTTTCTAGGGGAAAACAACATTTGATTTCCATTACTTTGATTTATAGTACCAACTTTTTCCAGGAATTTGGCATACTCTACGAGAAGCAACTGACTCACCAAAGCTGAGTCCACATCCAAAATACACATATTTCATTTCTATGGGTTGAAGATAGCTTATCACTAAAACTACCAGTCAGAGTATTATTTCAGTTAGCAACAAAACTGCCCAACTAGAGTAAATCATGCATTTCACTGAAACAAATTTTCCTATATATTAAATATGAGAATGTTGCCTTAAAAATTTTTCCAATCATTCCAAATTTATTTGATACAAAAACAGAAAACAACTGTCTCCATGTTAATGTTTCTATTTGGTGAAGACATTTCTGATCAACTGTCATATGATATATAAGGTTAATAAAACAGGACAAAAAACTGGTCCTTGAACAATGCATACAATCTTGATTTTGTGCCATCTTCTTTACAGGTAAATCAGTGGTCTTGTTTTTAAAGCAAGGCAGTGTGACCCAAATCAAAGAAATATCATCTAAACAGAGTCCCTGAGACAGCTGTTTCACTTTAATGAATATATCCCAGGTCAAAAATACAGTAAAACAAAGGTTCATCAAACTCTTGTGCATGCCTCACCTACATGGTCCTTCTTTTTTATAATATGTAAATATAAGATATAGCAATCACTTGTGAAATAGCACCCAAAAAAAATTTTACATCCTAAAGACAAAAAAGTAATGTCATCTTAATTCAAAAGTTATGGAGGAAAAGATTGTTAGAAAAAATGGTAGCAAAATTATAAATCAAAATTTAAACCAAAGTTTATAAAATTACATTGGATATGTTATTAATATATTACCTGGGAAGCAGATGTGGCTCAAGTGATTGGGCCCCCGCCTACCACTTGGGAGGTCCCGGGTTCGGTTCCCGGTGCCTCCTAAAGAAGACGAGCAAGACAGCAAGCTGACACAACGGGCTGGCACAGCAAGCTGATGCAACAAGATGACACAAGAGACACAAGGAGGAAAACATAATGAGACACACAAAAAAAGCAGGTAGCAGAGGTGGCTCAAGGCAACTAGGCACCTCCCTCCCACATGGGAGGTCCCAGGTTCGATTCCCAGTGCTTCCTAAAGAAAAGAAGATGAGCACACAACAAACAGACAGCGAGCACAAACGAGGGAGTAGGGAGAAAAACCTGTTTGAAGCTCCTTGGAAACTTTAATTAAAACCAATCTTCTCAGCATTAAAATTATTTTTTTCAAAATTCTAACACAATAACTTATCTTGAAGACCTGTCTGAAAATAAGTGGTGTCTTCATCCTAAAGCACATTTTCATTGATTTCTCAACATTAAACACAAATTGTTAATGATGATTATGATAAAATTAGCTATTGACTAAAATGACATAGTTTAAAATTCATGGCAATAACTGTATATTAAGGAATCATGGGGTCGGATGTGGCTCAACTGGTTGGGCGTCCGTCTCCCATATGGAGGGACCCGGGTTCGATCCCCGGGACCTCCCGGTAAAAAAAAAAAAAAAGGAATCAATCCTTCAAAACAAAAAGTCTTTACCATCTATGAATAAAGGCCAGACTTTAAAACCTATGGTCTTTTGCTTTTTCCATCCTACTATAAACAGGCTATAAATAGTTTGACAGACAGTTTCACCTTTAATTGAACCAACTCTGGCTAGAACAGGGGCCCAGTGGGATGAATGCCGAAGGGATTCCATACAAGCTTTAGAAGTCTTGGACTTATACCCTATTTGTTTTGGAATTGCGGGTTCCTTTCTTATTAAATTCTTCTATTTGCCAGAAGCAAGCTAGAACAAAAACTAAAAAGTCTAATGTGTTGATTTCAAGATTTGTTTGAATCAGTCATAATAAAAAATTTCAAGCCTTTTTTTTTTTCCATTTCAAGATAAACTCTAGAAGTTACTTATGCCATTTGTTTTTAAAGGTAGTATTTGAGAGAGAAGAGTTAACACAAAGGTTGGAGTCTCTGCTCTAAAATGACATTTGACTAATGAACCCTGATGTAGCCAGCCTCTGTCATACCCCTATTTAAATCTCTGTGAAATAGACCAAAAAACAAAACAAACAAAAACACAAAAACAAAAAAACACCACACCTTTACTACCTAAAACTGATGTTGACCATTAACCTATTGCCTGCCTTTATCTGACCACAGTTTTCTGTTAACCAGAAAGCTGACAAAACTAAGCAGAAAAAAGCCTCACTAACTAATGCCCTCCTCTCCTTTTCCACTCTGTGGTCCATGAGGTCTGGATTCCAGGCACAGGTAAAGTCACATAAAGTCTCCCTGGGACTTGGTCTCTTCTGTAAAATGAGGGGTAGAGCTATTGTCTTCTCCAGCTGTATGATTCTACCATTCCAACGAGATCCAAAGAATATGAAACACGTACCTAAACATAATAGTGTGTGTTATGTTTGCAAACACACTTTTACCCTAAAACGGGATTATTAATCACTGGGATATAAAAGTGACAAAGAAAATCCTCAAGGAAAAAAGAACATTTTCCATGACTGTATGTTTCATAGATTACTAGCCAGTAAAACACTGAAGTGTTTAGGATGCTTTATCTTTCATTTTAATTGGGTAGTGGAGGAAGCACTATTGCAGCCTTTCCTGAATTCTCTATTTATAACTGCAAAAGCAGAAAATACAATCATCATCTGGGGTGGTTCATAAAAAACACCACCTAGTTAAAATATGAGATCCCATTAGCCCTGAGCCAGAGCTGAGTGTAGATATGGCTCACGCATGTGGAAAGGATGAGCAGGTCCTTTGCAACTGACTGGTGATCTAGAATTCTTGAACTGGTAGCAGCTGTGACAGGGAACGGCATCTTGTTTCTCTACCACTGCAGTTTCCTCTCTAGTGGGTGAACTGGAGTTATCATGAAGTTACGTACTTTGCATACACTAAGGGCTCTATAAAAATTGTTGGCTCTCATCAAAGAGATGCACAGAGGACTATATGTTCTGTGAAAACAGAGTCATTCTCTCTTGCTTAGCACGGTATCCCCTGTGCCTAGCAGATACCTTAGCAAAGAGTAGCTGCTCAGTCACCATATACTGATTAACAGACATGCCTCTCAAAAGTAAGCCAGAAACAGCACAGAACATGACTGCTGAATGCAGAATGGGACAAGGAACTGTGTCCAAGAACAATTCAGACTACTGACTATGGTCTAATAAAATGCTAAAAGTCTAGGCTCGAAACTACTCAAATAACTTCCCTTCCTCTGCAAACTATTACTGCAGTTAAGATGGAAAATATAGCTATGGCAAGGTGAAATAGAGTACAGGAATGGGAATAACATGACCTGGTTTCAAATTCTACATCTACCACTGGATAACTATGACCTGGGGCAGATTTATTTTAACCTCTCAGCTTTCCTCCTATGTAACAAGGGAATACTACCTACTTCACAATCTAGTTGTAATTAGAAATGAGGCCACCTATGTGAAAGCACCTGGAGGGAGGGAGAGAAGGAAGGAGAAAGAAGAGGGAGAGAAGGGGAGTAAGTGGCTTCAGCAGGGGTGGAGCTTCATCTCTAAAAACTTCAAGACAGAATTTTCCATTGTGGGTTTGGACTAGGATAGCAGGCGTGCGAATGCACTAGAGAGACTTTATGAAGACAGACATTGACAGGACCTGATGTCAGTTTGGATTTGAAGGCTCTCAGTTAAAGAGATCCTGGTCTGCCCTCATCTGGCAGGGCCTGAATTCATTCCCTCCTGATTTTCCTAACAGGATGAATCTCTTTAGAGAAGGGGGTAGGTAATCTGGAAGGAACTTCTTAAAATGGTTTCCTTTATAAATTTAATGTTTCTAATATGATAAAATACTGCTGGGTTTTTTTTTGGGAGAAGGTGGGAGGATTTGTTTGCCCTTTATTTTTCTACATATTTCTTTTGTCTGGACCCATATAGATACCCAGAATCCTGGGATTCTATGAATAACATTCTTTTAAAAAGAAAGTATTATACTAATAATATATGTGTTATGTTTGCAACACTTAAATGTTATGCAACATATATTTATGGATATAGCCAAATTTGGAGAAACCCATGAAATATTTTTTACAGGAGACAGTGTACCACAATGGTTCAATCTCCATAACTCGTAACAATGCAGTAGTATATATAATACAACAAGCTGATTTATGTGTGAGTACAAGTAGAAATTACCTGAGGCACATACACTGAACCATTGCTCAACAGCGCTTCCAATGAACAGTGAAGGTTCAGGAGCTCTTCAATTGTAAAAATGTGAACAAGATATAGTCCTTTCTACAAACACCAGGGGCATTCCTTTGCTTCCTTCCTTTACAAAACCCCTGTATCTTTTCTCCTACTACCTTGGTTTCTGGAATGCAGATTTGAGGAAACAAAGTAGGCAAACTGTAAAGATAAAACATGAGAACCGAAATAAAATCAGAAATCAGCTGAAAGGACTGGTGCTGTCTCCTTGAAAGCCATGTTATAAGCCACAAACCTGGTAGAAAAAACCTAGGGCCTTTCCACTTCAATCCTTCCTGCTTCTTCAACTAGAAGTCAGTGTACAAAACAACTCATCTACTGGCTTCTATGGCTTTCACTCTTGGCTCCTTGACTTTCTTTTTTTTTTTTTTTTTTTTTTAAGATTTTTATTATTTATTCCCCCTCCCCCATTGTTTACGCTGTCTGCTCTCTGTGTCCATTCACTGTGTGCTCTCTGTGTGTGCCTGTCTTCTCTTTAGGACCTCCCATATGGAAGAGAGGTACTCAATTGCTTGAGTCACCTCTGCTCCCTGCTTTGTTGTATCTCTTATTGTGTTTCTTCTTTGTGTCACCTTGCTGCATCATCTTGTTGTATCAGCTCACTGAGTCAGTCCATCACTCCAGCTCGCTGTCTTGCTCATCTTCTCCAGGAGGCACCACCAGGAACCGAATCTGGGACCTCCCATGAGATAGGTGAGAGCTCAATCACTTGAGCCATATCCACTTTCCTCCTTGACTTTCATACAAAGGCTTCCAGTTCTGTGCAAACAGATCATCTGAATAATTCCTAGGCTAAGCTGAGCAGACAAATTTTCAAATGGAAACTCAACAAATTGTGGATTTACAGTTTCACACAGAGCCAGCCTGCTGCTGCACTATTTCAAAGCTTTCTCTGCAAAGTGGGTTTGGGTCTCTTTTCTTCCAAATAAGGGGGAGACAGCCCAACTCTTCTGGACTGAGTGCTTCAGGAGTTTCTCTCAAGATACAAATGTCTCTGTATAGCCCATTTGAATCAGGAAGATAATCAGGAATCCAATTATATTCATAGGCACTCATACACTGAATCATTGAATAGGCCTTTGTGATCACAATTATTTTTAAGACCTCAGAGTGCTTCGTGTAATGACGGACACATAGTAGGTGCTCAGTTAATCCTTTACTGACCACTTGTTAAGTGCCAGATACTACAAATACAAAGACAGCTAGAGCAGAAAGAACCTGTTCAAAGACAACAAAGGGGAACCTATAAATAAATTGTTATAATGTGAAAATTACAGCGTTAGAAGTACTGGCAAGGTACAGTGGTAGCACAGAGAAATGAAAGAGTCAAAGACAGTTACATAGGAGGTATTCCTAAAGCAAACCTGGAAAAATAAATATCATTGGTAAAAACTTATGATTTAAGAATCTGAAATAAGAGAGTTGAGAATGAGCAAACTTTGGCCAGTCCTACAAAAGCCAAGCTTTTCCTGATGAATTCACCGAGAATAGTTCTTAGGGAACTGGAAATATTAACATATTTTTCCTAGCACAGAACACACATATTTCAAACAGACAACTAAAAGTTATTAAACCTCCTATTAAGATTTTTTTGGCCAAGTCTGGATTTAATCCTTAATCAGCATCATAAGAGCCCACATTTTCTTATTTTCCTCAGGGACCTGAACAATTTAAGACACACCTAAAGGAATGGGTTCAAGTTCAATAATTATATGGTTTCTATCATCTCTGAAGTCAATGTGAGGTACATACCCCCTTGTGAGTCAGGAATCCAATTGCCCTCCTCCTGCCCACATAGGTCCTTCTCTCAATAAAATATTCACTGGTTTAAAGTTCCTTCCACTTCTTAGGCATAGAGCACTAGAGAAAATTCAACTACTTCACACCTACTTGGAAGAGGTTACAGACTACTTATCAAAATCAAGATGGTGTCTGAAAGCTAAAATGGTATTTAAAAAAAAAGGTCAAACAAAAGAAAAGTTCTTTCCTTATCAATAAAAAATAAGCATTGTCACTGATTTTGGCTAAGACTAAGCTACACAGTAACACCCTGAATAGTGACAACTTCAGAGTTCCAGGTCTTCTCTTCCTGTTACTGAAAGGGTAGGTGGATGGTTTTCTATTTAGTCAGAGCACACAAATTCAACAGCAAATGATTTAAAAGAATCTATTACTCACATGAGGACAGGATAAAAAAAATAGAAATAAATAAATAAAAAAGATTATAGATACTATAGAACAAATGGAATGGGAAAAGAGTTAGCTGTCGTTAAAATAACTATGGCAGGCCAAATCCTCACTCCTTATTATTTCAACCACAGCCTCATCTGGTTAACTTTCTTAGGATTTCACTGCTAGAATCAAACTGAGAAGCTGTCATTCAAAGGATTATTTTAATTATTAGAGTTGCAATATTAAATCCTGGGCTGGAAAAAGCACTGAGGTCATTCAAAACACCTTTCTTAATTCAAGATGACCACAACTTAAAGTCATACTTAAAAAAAAAAAAATCAGCTTCTTAAAATTATGCAGAGAAGGCATTTTAAATACCTAACTTAGCTGACAATCTTTAGTGTTCAGTAATTCAAGAACTACTAATTTACTTCTAATAAAGTCCCTCTTGTTATAGTTTATTATTTATCATTTCTTGCTATTGTCAATTATATATTCTACATTCTTTAAGTACTTCATGTATTTCAAGATCGTTTCATCTCCAAAGAATATTTCCAATTTTTTCTATAGTTTTTAGTAATAAACTACTTGTTACTATCTTGGTTTTTTTTTTTCTTTTAGAAAGTTAAGTACTAACTTCAAATAAGACAAGTTCTAACTATAATTTTTTTGTGAATGAGAAAAATGAGACACCATCTTTCTTAATACGTGAACCCCAAATAGGACATTGCTGAATGAGAAAGATTTTGTGAACAGGGCCTTTTAAATTCATCTCCCAATTTGTACCCTACTACTGTACAATGCCCAAGAGCCTCTCCCAGCCCTTTACCATATGACTCCCCGCTTTCTCCTGAAGCTAAAGGCTCTTGACACTCACCGAGGGCTTTGCATCTGTCTTCTTGCTCAATAATTCTACACAGCCTCAATACAGACTCCTTCATCTAAGATTTTCAACCTACATACACACGCTGAAGAAATGTGCTTCAAATTCAGCCTTCTCCTGTCTTGTTTATCCATTCCTACAGAGCCAAGACACCTGTTAAGACATTATCTCCCAGTCCAACAAAGCCAAAAACTAATCGCTTCATCACCACAGCCTCTATTTCTCTGTCTTAGCCACTCCTGAATTTTTATCTGCTATTAGGATCTCCTACCTATCACCAATTAGGAGGTTTAACAACAGATTATCATAAGATACGGAATTCCAATAAGCCTTAAAGGAGAGAATTCATATTGACTACAATAGTTTGTATAAGAGGCATTAGAGGGCTGTTTTCATTTTACTACTTTTTTTTTTTTTTTTTTTTTTTTAAAGATCCCATTCATTTATTCATTTATCACCCCCGGCTGCCCGTGCTCGCTGGGTCAGCCAACCACGCTGCGCAGGCGGGCTTGCCCTCACCAGGAGGCCCCAGAAACCGAACCCGGGCCCCCCCATATGGTAAACGGGAGCCCCACTGATTGAGCCACAGCCGCTTTTAATCCAGGAGAAGTTCAAATGAGTATTTATTGCTCAAGTAGCAACTGCTCCCATTATAATGAACACGCACACATCTGTCCTTGTCATTATCTTAATCCTGTTGTTTCTCATACATATCATAAGTTTAACACATTATCCTAAACCCTTCAGGTGACTGTTTATATCTTAAAGACAAATCTTCCACTCTCTCACCCTGGCCCCACTCCACCCCCAATTTTCCTTACTAATCTTGGAACTGTACCTGACTACATGACTCATAAGAAGAACTGGAATTGACAAATAACAACTAACAAGTTTTTGTTACTTCTTCACATACAAAAAAAGTTGTAGAAAAGCAAAAGACAACTAGAGGGCAACAACTATGATCCATTTCAGGATCCTAAAAGCCTAATGGCAATCCCACATCTAGTAATCCATATGAAGGTTGTGATCAGAAATATTCAATGAAACACCATCACAAATACTTTTTTTTTTTTTAAGATTTATTTTATTTATTTATTCCCTCCCCACCACCTCACTGTTTGCACTCACTGTCTGCTCATTGTGTGCTCATCTTCCTTTTAGGAGGCACCGGGAACTGAACCCGGGACCTCCTTTGTGGGAGGGAAGCGCCTAATCACTTGATCCAACTCCGCTCCCTGCTTTGTTGTGTCTCATTATGTTTTCCTCCTCATATCTCTTGTTGTATCATCTTGTTGTGTCACCTTGCCGCACCAGCCCGTCACGTCAGCTTGCCACACCACCCCATCGCATCAGCTCACTGTCTTGCTCATCTTCCTTAGAAGGCACTGGGAAATGAACCTGGGGCCTCCCATGTGGTAGGCGGGAGCTCAATCTTTGAGCCACATCCTCTTCCCATAGATACTCTTTATATCACTGAAAACAATTAAAATTTTAAAAAGTAGAATCAAGCATATATATTTATGTTTTTAAATGATAGAATAACCAGCAAAATAACACATTTCAAGTGTATGATGTTACTGATTTTAAGACTCAACATTACTTTATGCTCTTCTAAGAAAAAATATAGCCAGTTAATCTCTAATTTACTATGGATTAATAGATGCATCCCACTTTTAGAAATGTTAAAAATGTAGATCTTAGAATCTATGAGATACAGTAGTGATATAATTACAGCTGATTTCTAATTATTTGTGGGCATATGAACACACAATAAAAATTTAACTAAAGAGGGTACGCATAGGAGAAATTCATCAAAGTTCATCATGGACAGAAATCTTGTCAAGTAAGACTCATTTTCCTACAGCTGTCATTATATTTTCCATTCAAGACTAGTCAATAACTTGATGGAAAAAGAATTATGAGAAAATTCTAATACATGTTCCACCATACCCTCTGGTTATTCTTTTAATGACTCTAACTGTAGTAGAGTCATTCTACCATCATTTCATCTACCATCATGCTGCTGTACTGGAAGAATTTTGTCCATTACTTAATTTTTTCTTGATTGCTATACTCAATGACCTGCAGTTTCTAGAACCAGAAAGGTTTTCTATCCTATTGACTTTTATTCCCTCAGCCCTATGAGACTCCTCCACTACCCACCCACCTGGGGAAAAACTATTCATCTTTCAAAGCTCAACCTCAAAATTACTCTTCTCCCCCACATATTAAGACATTCCTGACATCTTCCCTCTACGCCCCTTCAAAATTACTAGTATCTCCCCTGGAATCCTTACCAAACCCTGTATATAAGCAATTTTATTGTACTTGATGTTTGCTTCTCTATCTACCCCCAGTAATATGTAACCCATAAAACCTGTAAAAAGAGTGGCCTTTTTACCACCCATTTGGCATTCCCAATGCCTACAATGGTGGTTAACCCAAGACATTTGCTAGAAAAGTTTGATGAAAACAAATTTGAACATAAAAACAATATGACCCAGAAGGTGATAATTATATAATCACAGCCACATCCTGAATGTGGTTAAATATTTTCCAAAGAAGATAAGTATGAAGGTCTTTGAAAATATGAATCAAACTTATATAGGTCCCCTGCTGCAAAATCTATAATAATTTTTCTTAATCAAATTTTTAAAGCAAAAGCACATTCAAGACTCAGTTAATGGTTTGATTTTATACATAAAAAACCTGTTGTACTTACATTTCTTTTAAGTGGTTAAATTCTCTTAGGGAACCTTAAATCACACATGCACAGTTTTTAGCTAACTGGCCCCCAGAATAATTGGTTTTGTTTTTTTTTAAAGATTAATTTTTTTACTTCTTTTAAATCCATTTTAACATGCCCCCACACACACTCCCCGTTTTTGCTGTTTTGTGCCCATTCTTTGGGCTTCTCTGTGTCCATTTCCTGCCTTCTCCTCTCATCTTTCTCCTCCTGTCTTCACTGGGATTTGATCCTGGGAACCTTCGATAAGGGAGAGAGACGTTCCGCCACCTGCATCACCTCAGTTTCTGGTTTTTCGGAGTGTCTCGTCTTGGCTCTCCCCTGCATCTCTCTCTTGTTACGTCATCATCTTGCTCTATGGTTCGGTGGGGCCTGACAGCTCACCTGCCGGCAGGACCTGAGGCCTCACCCACTCACGGTGCCAGATGGCTCACCCGCTCATGGGGCCTGACGGCGCACTGGCGCACCTATATTTTTCTTTATTTTACCAGGAGGTCCCGAGGATCGAACCCAAATCCCTCCATATGGGAAATGGACACCCAACCATTTAAGCCACATCAGTCCCCAATAATTGGTTTTTGTACTCATGGAATCCTTAACAATATATTTTAAGTAAGTCATTTTTTGTGATATACCTACACTTGTTTGTTTTGCATATGCTCCAAACACAGAAAGCCATGAACTGTCACCACTAAATAACATAGTGCGAAACACTAAGCCTAGACATTTGAATCTTTAACCACATAAAAAGAGGTGCATAATATATCACTAAGAACAAAAAAAATAAGTTACCATACTTTTCTGCTTTAAATTACCCCATTTTAAAAAAAGAATCATACTGTGATTAAATATACAGAAAAGACTACAAGTCTACAAAACAAAGTTTATAGTGATTTCTCCCAGGAAGAAGGATTGGGGAATAAGTAGGGCTTTTTACAGTTTTTAATGATAAATAAATCAGTGCCAATCATTTTAATAGAGTTGGGCAAAAAGACTTCATTCAGTCTAAAATTTATACTATATATGAACAGCACCTCTTGCTCAATTATACAAAGTCATGAGAAAATAATAAAAATGAGTATCTGCACACAGATGCACAAACCATATTACTTTGAGCCATAAAATAACACTCCCTTACATGCAAGTCATAGTCAAGTCATACATTTCCTGAAATGCATCTTTGTCATCAGTTATATTCAAGTGTTGAGCTCTGCTTTTTTTGCATTTGCAAAAATACTATTATTGAACTGTTAAATGCTCTCAATAGGAATGATCACTCATACTACCATAATTCAAAATTGTTTTGTAAGTTCTGGTGAATATAATGAAGACAAGAAAAACAAGAGGCATAAATATTTACTTGTATTAAATTACTATCTATCAGAAAACTCAAGAAAATCCACAGAAAAGATATTTAGAACCAGAAAAGTTTCCAAAAATAAGGTAATACACAAAAATATATAGCTTTCCTATATGGCAGCAATAACTACTTTCTGGAATAACTGCTTACAAAATATAATGGAACAAAGAACCCCATTTATAAAAGCAACAAATGTTCAATGAACTTAAGAAACACCAAAGTATTACCTATAAAGAAAGCTATATAACTTTTCTGAGAGATATAAACTAAGACTTGAATAAATGAAAAGATATATCCTATATTGAAAAGATGCAATATTACCAAAAGGTTAATTTTCCATAAATTAATCTGTACATTTAACACAGATCTAACAAAAATCCTATCCTCCTATAGGCCGACATTAACATAAAGTGGACTTGACAATTAGAGAAAATGGGAAAAGCACACTAAATGGCAACCCTCCAAAGAAAATAGCAGCAAGCAAATATATAAAATGATATTCAACCTCAATGGTATCAAAAACTGCAAAAAAATTTTTTTTCTAACACATGGACAAAGATTTAAACAAAATTCCAGGATTAGCAAGAGGGTTTGGAAAAGATCAGTCTCGTATGATGCAAATCATTACTACCTTTCTGGAAGACACAAGGCAGATATATTTCTACTTATTCTTCAAGGGCCAGCTCATGGTTCACCTCTAGGAAAAACTGTCAGGCAGGGTTTGTTGTCTCTCAATCCCTGCTCCTACAACACTGCCTCTTTACCACTCAGAACTTTGTACATTGCTCAATATTTCAGTGAATGTCTAAGAACCTCCATCGCCTTGTTTATGCTCAAACACAAGACACATAAGTTTACTGACTTTGTAGCTGTACTTTTTCATTCATAGTAAATTGTAATATAGAGGAATGTGGGAGTAAAAAAAAAAAACCCCACTTAACTACCCATGGCATTTTTTAAACAAAACAGAAAATCCACCTCCTCTTCAAAAATGTTACAGAAATATATTCATGATTATTGACTGCTATGGTCAAGATGATTAAAGTTATTTAATTAGATTATGATAAAAATAAATTATTTATACATATATTCACCTGTGTTTATCACCTAAAATTATAGCAGAAAGGGCATTAACTAAAAAAGGTTCTGAGGCTGGTGCATAAAAGTTGCAAGGGAGAGCTA
This sequence comes from Tolypeutes matacus, assembly GCA_026826555.1. NCBI lineage: Eukaryota > Metazoa > Chordata > Mammalia > Cingulata > Chlamyphoridae > Tolypeutes > Tolypeutes matacus. The sequence goes on along the minus strand of JAKSZT010053764.1, from coordinate 772,905 downwards.
GTTAACACTAAAAGGCTCCTCACCTCTTCTTTCACTATTCTCCTGGTCTACTAGGTGTAAGGAGGAGCACAGGGCAAAACTGCTTCTTGTAAAGTCATGGTCTCTGTTTCCCTTTAATTCTGGCTATCAAAGGCTAAAATCTTGCTACTATCTAGCAAAATCATGGGACCTTAGTAACTGGAATGAAAGTCTATTTAGGCCCAACATATCCCTCAAATGTTTACAAAATAAATGAATGAGGGCAGCTAAATCCCTGCTCTCAGAGAAGCTTACAGTCACTCCTGAGAAGACAACCTAACTTGTTTTCAATGCCAGCCATGCTTCCCCCAACAACAACAACAACAAAAAAAAAAAAAACAGAAAATTGTTCTCCATGAACTCTCCAGTTTTATATCCCCTAATCAGTACTATTCAAGAAAGCTCCTACTGCCCTACAATGAGAAAGATGACCATCTGCACACATACCCCCCACCCCATTCTGGATAAACAATCTTTATCAATGGTTTAGTTATTAAGCAAAGTAACCTTAATTCAAATATATTATTTATGAATAATTTGCTCTTATCAAACTAATCTCAGAGCAATCTTGTGGCATGTAAGTCTCATCTCTATTTTAAAATGAAGGCATTATTGGTCTAAGGAAAAAAAGGAATTATTACCATGGAATTCTAGTAGCCATAACTACTAGAATGGGAAATGAAAAGATCTAAAGAAAAGCCAAATTGAAAAAAAAAAACTGAGAGATAAATATCAGTAAAAGCCATTTTTCAAAGTTCAAGGCTGTATTTTTTATTCAATGGCATAGCACTATATTTTTTATATAAAAGTCTTAAATCTGACTAAAATGCTTATAATGAGTACAACTTACATAGTTTCTTTTCATTTTTGTATGATTTTCATATATTGAAAATGATGTCATTAGCTATAAAACAACAAATGCCCTTTAGAATAAAAACAAAATTAAAAAACCCTAAAAAATAAATAAATAAATAAATAAATAAAGACACGTTATATTCATATATTTCTAGTGTTTAAATCATCCAGATAAAGGTAATCAAAGTACACAAGGCAGGTAGAGGTTACGTTTTGTTTTTTTACAGGCAAGTTTTATTATCAAATGTAACAATTTTACAAAAACTCAAAAGTACTGCAGAAGGTACTACTATCTTAAAGTCTTTCAAAGCTTTGGGCAGACAGAATCTTTTTTCTTCTTTTTTCTTTTTTAAGATTTATTTTATTTAAGCATCCCACCCCCCAACCCCCACCCCACCTGGTTGTTTGCACTGGCTGGCTGTTTGTTGTGTACTCATCTTCTTTTTAGGCAGCACTGGGAACCGAACCTGGGACCTCCCATGTGGGAGGGAGGTGCCCAATGGCTTGAGCCAACTCTGCTCCCTAGACAGAATCTTAAGGCAACAAGTATAAAGAATTTTTTTTTCTGGTCTTAAGTGCCAGTTACCACCAATTTTCACGCCTTTTTTTTTTTTTTTTTTTTTTTTTTTTTACTACTGCAGTTAAAGGGCCATTACTGGTCAGTTGAAGAGGGAATTGTTTGGCTTTCCATTCAAGGTAAGGTGTTAATCAAAGTAATGCAAAGTAAATAAAACTAGTGGCCACATAAATCTGCATGGCACTGCATGCAAGCAAAGGACAATAGAGCAACTTAAAGAAATATGTGCATTTAGTTAATCAATTCCTATTTTCCCGCTTTGAAGTTACATGAGGCAGCAGTACTAGCGAGTGTCTATTACTGCACTTTTGTAGCAGAAACACAGCTAAACTCATAGTGCTAAACATTGACAGCATAGTACCTGCTCATAAACTGCATCAGTGTTTACCTCTCGGTCTAGCATACTGACTATATAGTCCTGTGCTTTTAAAAGTTTTAACTGACAGTTAAGGTATTAGAGAAAAGGGAGTAAGACTATCTTAATTATATTGCTCTCTAGAATACAATTTTCAAATATTCTCATTTCTGTGACTTTAAGAACTACGGAATTTCTCTTAAAGGCCAAACCATGAGTAATGAAAAAGTACAATATAAAATAATACATATGGTGTTAGTTACATTTCAAACTAGAAATTACTAATTACATGTAGGTGCTTCATTTTTCGTTTTGCATTTTGGCCCCTAGTTCATTCTTATTTGCAACTGGTACCTGCTGAATAAGAATTTCAATCTTTTAACTACATATGCTGTGTTTAGGGTGCTCCATTTCTTCTAATTTATCCTAAGGTGTTTTAAAAATCATTCTAATTGGTTTTTAACTATTAGACATCATGATGGCTGAGAGACTGGAAATACTGAAGTTTTATTTCAGTCTTTTTCTTAAGTTCATGATTTAAGTATTCCAAGGCCTTTTTCTTGAATTACTTACTTAGCAAGAGTGTCAATTGGACAGAAGACAGGGAGAGTTAAAAAGTGGTAATACACAAAAAGAAAGCTTCCATAACAGAGTTCATGGTGGAGATGGTCAGCTGTACTGGAATTTCTCCCCAAGACTTAAATAGGACACCTATGGGCCACTTATCAGGCCATTTTAGCTGGAAATAATGAAGACATCTGATTTCAAGCTCTCATTTTAAATGCCTACTTGTAATCAGCAAGCAAGGAGCCAAGGTGTATATGCTCCAAGTTGCTTACTATAAGGATTTGGCTTCATTGGCTCAAATCTTCACTCCTCCAAAGGAAAGAGCACAGGCCTGCTATCCAATCATGTTTACTGAAAATAATGCAGCCTGGGTAAAGACAAACTTTCCCTGCAGTTGCTAGAAATTTTCTTGTGTCTGACCGTTTCAGGATCACTATACATCTTTCAAACACTTCTTTCCTGAGGATGGTCTAATCGCTGGGGCCCTTAAATACAAACCCATTCTTTAGGTAGAGTCCTGGCCTGGTCATTTGTGTGTACAAGTCCATCCTTGGTTTCAAACTCGGATAGTATGCTGTGTAGTTCTTGAAAAGCTGAGTGTCAGCTAGCTGGTTTACTTTGGAGGGTTGCAGTGCTTGTGGATTCAAAAGTACAGAAGGCTGATAAATGGCAGCTGCAGCAGGAATAACTGCTGCAGGAAGTGAAAATGTATAGGAGGGGGAGACAAACTGGTAAATTACATGGCGGTGGGAATAAGCCATTTCAGTTTAAATTATCCCAATTAACATAATGCTCACCTCCTCTGCTGAATACTAAAAGTCTTCAACTGATCTGTCCTTCACGGTTTTGTTGTTTTTTTATGACATTTTTGTGCAGCCAATAAATGCTCTGTCCACAGACTTCATCGGGATAAAGACATCTCCTAATGGGTGGCCCTGGTGATTCAATACCATGTGAACCCCATGAGTTGACTACTGTGGTGAACTCCCCCAGGAAGTACAGGTGGTCCTCACTTATGGAGGCATAGGGAAGACCTCAAAGGCACATATAGTCTCTAACATTTGTAGGGGGAATGAATTGCTGAGGCAGTACTGGAATAATGGGAGAAGTTAGAAATGAAATGAGAGGGGCTGAGGAGAACCAATTCAGCACCTGTTGAACTTCAGCTGCTGTGCTCTTGAAGAGTATAATGTATCTTTTACCCAACAAATTCTTATGCTTCCTCAGGGCATTCTGTGCATATTCCTCACAAGCAAATAGGACGAAGCAGCCCCTGGTGGCCTACCCTCTGGGTAGGTGATAAAGAGGGTGACTTCCTTCTCCCTAGTGATGGGACAATGTTGTCCAAAGAAGGTCACCACTTCTTCACCTGTGGTTGTCAAAGGCAGTTCCACATGCAATGAATTGATTTTCCTTGAAGAGAAATCGGGCTACCTCATAGGATGTACCAACAGCAATTTTAGGAAAATCTTCACCTGTTGCTTTGTCAACCTTAATGTACCAGGTCACCATGTGATGTTTGTGTCTCTGTGCTCTTCACTTACATACCTAACCAGAGCGCCTCCATTCCTTCAACCCTGAGCATTCAGTCAAAGTGCAGCATCTTCCTTGGCAATATTGAGGCCTCTAATGAATCTTGCAATATCTTGATCCAAAGACCACCATGGTAAAACCCAGGCCCTGACTATGAGGTTATCATCAGTAAGTCCCATCTTGCTGCAAGTTCTACTTTCAAATTTGTAGTTTACTCTCTCTGGATCTGAAAACCTGTGATTATAAGGCTCTGAAATCATTACTAAAATTGTATTACCCATACCTTCAACTTGAAAGGCTCTATATTGGGAGAATGAATTATTCTCAAAATTCAAACACTCTGTCACTGTAGCAACACCCAGTTTGTCAGTATTAGGTGAACCTGAGCAACACTTCTTGAATTCTTTTCGAAGATCAAGAAAGAAATAGAAGCCTACAGGCAATAACACATTCTTCTTGGAAACTCTGGGTGTAGGATTTCCCTGCCATGAAGCTGTCATCAATACAATGACAGAAGGAAGTTCCTAATCCAATATTCAGTTCATCACTCACTGACTGGTTAAACTGTTGGAAGGCTTGGTCCAGCTGCAGCACCAAGGACAGGATTTCGACAGTCTTGTTTTCTTCTTTGCAATCTTCCATCAGTTCCAACTGATTGGGTCTAACTAGTATTTTGTGCAACATTCCCACCTTCTTTTTTGGCCAGATCCACCACTTTCCATAATAGCTGGATCAGCTCCTTCTCATCCAAGACCAGTTGGGCCATGGTGGCCCCAGCGGTGATCCCAAAAAGTTCCACCAAGTAATCCAGAGAAGCCCTCATGATGAGAGGTGGGGAGGCGGTGAGGTTGGATGGAAATGAGAATAGGAAAACCTGTGCTAAAGTCACTTCTAAGAGAAAAAGAAAGGGTGCCCACTGCAGGTTCTCGCATCTGGTGCAAAAGGTGGTAACCAGCCACTCAAGCCCACACCCATGCTCCATAGCCAGGGCAGGAAGAGGGGTGGGTGGGAAGAGGTTACTTTTTAATTCTTTAGGAATAAATGAAATCTGATACCTGTAAATCAAGTCTTCCACCCTGCTGCCACTTCCACCCCTCACTTTGGCCTATGGATCAAATGATCTGGTGATCCACAAGACATATTAAACCTTGTATACCAGTAGAAAAAACTAAAAAGTTGTCAATAAGTTAGAAGACATTAAATAAAGAGTGTTAATTATTTCCCTGATTGTTGACTAATTACCTCAGCAGGAATTTCTTCAACAAATTAAACAAATATGATACCTGTAACTTATTTTGATAACGTGACTAACTCTTCAAAGAGTCAAGAAAAAGCAATACATAGAATCTGACTTTTTAAGAGTTTCTAAAAGATTTGTTCTCCTGAAATGAAACTTGGTAAAGAAGGCTCAAATTCAGGTTTTTTTATTTTTATTTATTTATTTATTTTATTTTTTTTTGTATTTTCAAATTCAGTTTTAAAAAACATGGTTAATACTCTCCAGTTCATTGGACTCACCCAGGACAACAACAAGATGATTATGGACAACGCCCATCCCAAGAAAGAGAGACTGACTGCAAATGCAAGCAAGATAGTTTTATCCATCTGCCCCATGTCATCTAAGCTCTCTCTCAATTAGAGGCAGAGTGAGCATCGTCATTCCAAAATCCTCAAGATTAGGGAAGGAACAATGGACTAAAGTTGACTTATTATCATCTTATTATAGACTTATTGTTATTCTGGCAATGGAAGAACTTTTATCATTGATATAAAGGCAGTGGCCACCAGAGGTTCTGAGGGGAGTGAGAGGGAAGAATAGGTGTAACATGGGGACATGTTCCGGACATTGGAATTGTCCTACATGGCATTGCAATGACAGATACAGGCCATTATACATTTTGTCATAACCTATAAAATTGTGCAGGACAGAGTGTAAACTATAATGTAAACTACAGTCCACGGTTAGCAGCAATGCTTCAAATGTGTTCATCAACTGTAACAAATGTACCATACTAATGAAGGATGTTGTTACTGTGGGAAAGTGGGGGGGGTGAGGGGGGGATGTAATAGTTGGGCAGTTTGATGTAATTATGAATTCCAAAAATAGATATTTGACGATGCTTGTCAACTGGTCTGCTAATCTGGGCATGATTAAGTTATGATTAGGGAGTTAAATGGGCCAAGTCAGTAGGGCGTTGAACCCCACCCCTTGGTGGGGCGGGAATCAAATACAAAAGGTATGGCAAAGAGCAGTTTGGAGCAGTTCTGATGTTGGAGTTTTGATGCTGGAGCCCAGGGAGGCGAGCAGACAGAGAAGCTTGGTCATGAGGAAAGAAAGAAGGCCCCAGGATAAGAGACAAGCCATTTGCCGGACAGTTTCACAGCTGGCCTTGTGGAGAGATGTAAAACCTAGACAGTCTCATAGTCTACAGCTGACCTTAATAAAGGAGCTAAGCCCGGAGAGAAAGGGACCCCCGGGAAGAGAGGAATCCAAGAAGCCTGAACCCTGGCAAACGTCGGCAGCTGTCTTGCTCTAACGCAGCAATGGACCTTGGTGAGGGAAGAAACTTATGCTTTATGGCCCAGTAACTGTGGACTTCCACCCCAAATAAATATCCTTTATAAAGACCAACCAATTTCTGGTATTTTGCATCAGCACCCCTTTGGCTGACTAATACAGGGGGGTATATGGGAATCCTCTATTTTTTATGTAACATTTATGTAATCTAAAGCTTCACTAAAAAAGTTTTTTAAAGACATAAAAAAAAAAAAAGTGGTTAAATCTCCAGTTTTCCATGAAAGAACTTGTATTGCCAGATGATTCTATAAAACATGTAGAAAGATCAAAGAAATAGTAAGTGGACAATGTTGATCCTAGATTCATAATGAAAGGTATTCTTGAAAGGGCTGAGCATTCACATGAATTTCATAACAAAATTCAAAGGCAGCAAGATAAGCAAGGCACCATGGCCAAAAAAACATTTAAACTGCTTGGCACAAAAGTGTTTTATTTCATTTTATGCTATTTTCTTAGGTACAGAGTCTGGACATATATTTTTAGACAACATCTAAGTGTCAGAGAAAGCAAGAAAGATTCTAAGATAACATTCATGAATGAAAAGAAAAGTGAAAACGAATGCATGGAAGTATATTAAACAAACTCTACTTTACTTCTGGCCTAATACAAGATGGGGGAGGAGGGCTGGAGGAGATTGAGCAACCACTTTGAAAAAAAAAGAACATTAAAAAAAAAATTTTTTTTTTAATCTTTCAATAAGGGGGTCCCTGAGACAAATAGGTTTTCATATCTATAGAAATAGGCCAATGTAACTATTCTACAAACTGTCATTAGAGCCCTTAGCACCTTTTCAAAGATCTCTTCATCTTAAAGGCAGCAACTTGTACTCTCTTTCTTGATAGGTCTCCAGGACATCTAACAAGATCATTAAAGGAAGTGTTAGATTTGTTAATAAGAAACGCTCCACAATGGTAAGAGGAACATTGTGTTATAAACACCTTGCCACTGTCCTTGGTCAATCCGTTTGGTAATTACAGACACCATCCAGAAGCAAGAATGGCACTAACTTCTACTGGGGTGGGTGACAAACTGTACTCTCAACTGTCACAATATGCTGTACTTACAAACTATCTTCAAATACAAACGACAGAATAAATGTTTGAGATTCCATAAAAGACCAACAAATCCTGAAAAAGCAAATGGCAAAGTAATTCAAAGTGCATGCTCCAATGACAAAGGATCTGTTAAGGACAAGCTATTTTATCTTTCTCACTTGATGAAAATCAAAAGCAGGAAAACAAAAGTATCAAGGGTAAACTGAAGGTTGTAATTATTCTTTCAAAGGAAGTACCAGAGATAATAAATGAAACTCCCATACTACTTTTACTGAAATCCAGAGCAAGAAAATGAATAAAATCAAAAGAGAAATTACATTCAAGCTATCAACCAATGGCAGATACTCAAATAAATACACAGCAAACTGTAAGGGCCTAAAGATATAAAAAAGTAACAGTGCCTAGCTTCAAGGAATGTCCAGCTTATTCTATAAAAATGTGATTTCTTTCATCACTGCCCATCACCTCCATGACCACTCTTCACCACCAGTTATTGAACCCTGTGTTAGAGAGAACTCTAAAGCTGCACCCCCTAAGATTCCTGTCTGCTGGTTATTCAAACACTATTCTAGGTACTGCTGTAAAGAGATTTTACAGTTGAAGTAAAGGTTGCTAATCAACTGACTTTAAGATAAGGAGATTATCTTATATTATCAATGGAATCACATGACACCTGAGAAGCAGATAACTTTCTCTGGCTATAGTGAGAGAGAGGTAATGTGACAAGAAGAGGGAAAATACTTCAGGAGAGGAAGTCAGAGAGATCCCAAGCATGAGAAAGGATTTGACAAGCCATTACTGGTTCTGAGATGTAGAGACCCATGTACAAGGACCAAAGAGAAGACAATAGAAACTAAGGCTGGCACCAGATGAAAAGGATCTTGTGGACAGTTTGAATTTGGTGAATTCAAAAAAAAAAAAAAGACTAGGTTTTTAAACTAATCTATTCCTATGATTGCATTAGATTCACTTTAGATCACTTGGTTAGACTGCTTTTGATTGGACTACATCAGTGAGACATAACTCAGGTTGAGTCTCTGCCCGCTTGCTGGGTCTGATATAAATGGAGACACATAGAGAGAGACAGAGAGAGAAAGGAAGCTGCCATTTTGACTCTGCTATGTAAGAGAGGACTCAAGGATCACTAGCAGCTAAAGCTTAAGCACAAACCCCACCAAGAGGCTGGGCCCATGGAGTAGCTCAAGGGGAGACAAGCCCTGCCATATGCCTGATTGCCACATGGTAGGACTCCAGGACCTACCAGTAGCTGACTTTGGTAAGAAAGCATCTCTGATCATGCTTTGATTTGGATATTTCATGGCCTTGGAAATGTAATCCTTTACCCTAAATAAAATCCCCATTATATAAGCCAACACATTTCTGGTACTTTCCACAGGCAGCCCTTTGGCAAACTAAGACAGAAATTGGTACTAGGAGAGTAAGGTGCCGCTGCTTACAATTACCAAAAATGTTGGAATGGCTTTATAAATGGGTAAGGGGTATTTTTTGGAGGAATTGTGAAATGCTTGATAGAAAAGTCCTGGATTGCTTTGAAGAGACTGTTGGTAAAAAGGGGAGGGAGCAGGTAAACATTGGGGATTGGTGGGTATGTGGTTGAAACTATAATGTTGGGAATGCTCATTTGGCGATATGATAAGGAAGGGTTACTGGTTTAGGGTGTTGGATGGGGGGCATTCAGGCCAGGGCGCACCTGGGACAGGCTTCCAGGGACTGTGTGAGTGATTTTGGCAGTGTGTTGCATCAGTGGGTAGAGACCCACATAATGTGCGGGAAGGAGTTGGAGTCCCACCCTGGGGAAGCCCTATATGTTCCCAAAGAGAGAGGTGGGTGTCTCTTAAAAGCATGGGTGATTCCTAATAGGGGAGGACAGACCAGTGTGTCAAGCCCTCAGTGTTGTTCAAGTACCTATGAACCTTGTCCTTCAAGGAGTGAAGCCTGGTGGATGCCATGGGTCCCGAGGGGAGAGAGAGGGAAGAACAGATGGAAGAGGGGGTATTTAGGAGGTAGTAGAGGTGTTCTGCATGGTCTTGCAAAGATGGATACAGGCCATGTTAAATTTCATAAAGAATTTATAGAAGTTTACGGTCTAAAATGTAAACCATATTGTAAACCATTGACCATGGTTGGTAGCTATGTTTCAATATATGTACATCAATTGTAACAAATGTACCATGCACACATAAAAATGGTTACTAATACAGGAAGGGGGAAAAGGGGGAGGATATTGGGTATATGGGAGTCCCCTAAATTCTGTATGACTTTACTGTGATCTAAAACTTCTTTGAAGACAAAATGAAAAAAGTAAGACACTGGGGAAGAAATAGAAGAAAATGTCACTGTACATACAGGAAAACAGATAATACAGATGAAAGGCAAAATGTCAAAATTTTTTTTAAATATTTTTCACTATTTTTTTAATATCCCAATTTTTAAAATTTTATTTTAGTTTTAGTTTTTCTAAATTATTTTGTATTTTATTTATGTTTAAACCTATCATTATTATTTCATTTTTCTATTAATTGGATTTGGTAATATTCTTGGCTTCATTTTTGAGGACATCTTGGATCACTGAAGGGTTACACTGTGGCAGGGGAGAATCTTAGGTTTTGGGCGTCAGTGATGCAGGGTACATGGGAGGACGTTCACCTGGACATACATATAAGGTATATAAATATGTTCAAATGCTCATGGGGCATTGTCACAGTGGGTAGAGTCACACAATAACTGAAAAAATATTGAATTCCCATCCTGGGGAGCTCTGCCCAGCTGTTACTGTTACTGTTCTAATGGAACAGTAACAATCCCCCAAGTACAGGGGCAATGATTAGTGAACAATGATGGTCATGGATGAGCTCTTGATATTGACGACTATGCTTATGAGTCTTTCCTCTTGAAATTACAACTTAGCCTAGTGTTGTAGGGTACCTACTAAGAGTTACCTCCTGAAAGCCTCCTTGTTACTCAAATGTGGCCTCTCTCTATGCCAAACTCAGCAAATAAATGTATTACCTTCCCCCCAGCATGGGACATGACTCCCTGGGACGAGCCTCCCTGCCACCAAGGGATTACTACCAAGCATCAACTAGCAATGAAACTGGAAAAAGACCTCGAATAAAAGGGGAAAAGATAAAGATAAATGAGTTTATATGGCTAAGAGACATCAAAGTGAGTAGGGAGGTCATCCCAGAGGTAACACCTATGCACATCTCAGCAGATCGCATAGACTGCCAAAGTGGATACTACCCCAAATAGTGGGTCCTGAGGGCTCTGGAGACACCCAGTTCCAACAGTCATGGCAGATAGCTCTGGAGTTTGGTGCCTTGCCAGTGGGCCTTACTTTGGAGTTTGTGCTCCCGAGTGTGACAAAGTTAGACTCAGTTGTGACTTCTTTCTACATGGCTCTCTGTCCCTTTTATTTGAACATTTAGTTGGTGCTGGAGTTGGTATGTGTACGTCCAAGACACTTGAATCTTTGGGCTGTCCATGTGCCAGCTGGGCCCTGAGTCTCAGCGGAGTTGTAACACTTAATCTCCAGTTCATTGGACTCACCCAGGACAACTAACAAGGAGGTGAGGAGAGACAACCACCATAACAAGCAACTGAGAGAACCTACAACTGCAAGCAAGAGAGTCTCACCCATCAGCCGTATGGGATCGAAGCCCCCTCTCAATTAGAGTTGGAGTGGGCATCACCATCCCGGAATCCCCAGGATTGGGAAATAAAATATGGACTAGAGGGGACTTACTGGTATTCTACTATAGACTTATTGTGATTCTAGCAATGGAAGAAATTATATCATTGATGTGGAGACAGTGGCCACTGGAGATGCTGAAGGTAGGGAGAGGGAAAAAGAGGTGTAATATGGGAGTATTTTCGGGACTTAGGATTGTCCTGAATGACAATGCAATGATGAATACTAGCCATTATATATCCTGCCATAACCTCAGAATTGTGTGGGAGAGAGCGTAAACTACAATGTATACTATAATGCATGCTTAGTGGCAATGCTCCAAAATGTGCTCATCAATTGCAATGAATGTACCACACAAATGAAAGAAGTTGTTAATGTGGAGGAAAGTGGGAGGTGTGGGGAGTGGGGCATATGGGAACCCCTTACATTTTTTTTTATTTAACATTTCATGTAATATAATTATCTTATATAAAAAAAAAAAAAAATATTAAAAAAAAAAAAAAAAAAAAAAAACATGAATGCTACTAGGACTGAAGGGCTATAATTCATGATAATTCCTCCTCCCACATTTGGGATAAATACATTCCAAGGTTTCAAATAACTTCATATGAAAGTATTAGCTTCTTATTTACAAATCAACGTATGTACAGCTTTTTCCATTTTGCTTTCAGAATAAAAGTCTGGTGAAGCACCAAAAAATAAAAATAAAAATATAGTTCTGATAAGGCCTTATATGGAAATGATGAAACTGTTATTGGAAACTGGAGGAAAGGTGATCCTTGTTTTAAAATTGCAGAGAACTTGGCAAAATTGATTCCTGGGAAGTGAATGTGGCTCAAGCAGTTGGGAGCCCTCCTACCACATGGAAGGTCCGGGTCCCATTCCCAGTGCCTCCTAAAGAAGACGAGCAAGACCGCAAACTGACATGATGGGCTAGTGCAACAAGCTGATGTAACAAGATGATGCAACGAGATGATGCAATGATGAGACACAACAAGGAAACACAATGAGAGACACAATAAGCAAGTGCAGAGGTGGCTCAAGTCATTGGGTGACTCCCTCCTACACGGGAAGTCCTGGGTTCAGTTTCTAGTGCCTCTTAAAAATGAAGACGGGCACACAATAAAAAAGACAGAGAGCAGACAGTGAGCACAAACGGCGGGGTGTGTGTGTGTGTGGGGGTGATAAATAAATCTTTGGAAAAAAAAATTGACTTCTGATGTTAGATGGAGGGCAGAATTTGAAAATGATGAACTTGGACATTTAGCTGAGGAAATTTCCAAATTATATGTGGAAAATGCAGCTTGGCTTCTCCTTGCAGCTTATAGCAAAATGTGAGAGGAAAGAGATTAGCTGAGAACTATAATGCTGGGAACAAAGAAACCAGAAATTGGCGGTTTGGGAAATCCCAAGCTTCCAGAAAACAAGTCCCCAGAGAATAGTTCCCCATGTGAGGACTTAACTTGGAACTAGCCAGCCATTTTCTTATAAGTCAGGATTGGAAATGTAGTTATCCAGGAAAGACTTTTGGAAAGTCTTACTGTCTGATGGCTTGGAAATCTGTGAACTGCATGTAAAACTGTCAGCCTGGACTAAAAGGGACAGGGAGGGGAGAGACTGAAGGAAAAAACGGCTTCAAGAGGAAAACCATGGAACCTGAGGTCTGGTCTTAAGGCATCTTCTCTGGACAAGAAAGTGATTGGACCCATGTGTGCATAAAGGGTAAGTTTGCCCCTAACAATTGAAGAGCGTAGATCTTCCAGTCCATTGTTCATAGAGAGTTTGGCCACCCCAGGCTACAGAGAGGGTGGAGTACATTCCCCAAAGATTAGAGAGACTTAGATCACCACCTGATTGTTCTGAGGGGGCTGGAACTGATGAACAGAGATAAGGGAGAATGTTGCCCCAACCCCACTATACTAAGGAGGTTGAGACTATCCCCCAGAGAATGGGGAAAGTGTGGCTGTCACCCCAATGTTTTTGGAGGGGGCATCTGGAGCTTGGCCACCACCAGATGCTTGATAAGGGTGTACTGAGAAGATGGCTGCCAGGCAAGCCTTTGGAAGGGGTAGGGTGCATGAGGCCCATAGGAAAAGAAATCATCTTTCTAAGGATGACTCTCAGACTTTGAAATCTAATGGAGTATGACCTGCAGGTTTCCAGAACTCTTTGGGACCCATGACATCTGTTTTCCTTCCAAACTCTCCCTATGGTAATTCAAATGTTCATTCTGTGACTGTCCCTCCTTTGTATATTGGAAGCAGATAACTTGTTAAGTTTCACAAGTCTACGTCCACAGGGGAACTTTGCCAAGACAAATGGCATGCCTATAACTGATTTTGATGTGATTTTGTACTTAGCATTGTTTCTGAAATGATTTAAGGCTTTTTAAATATTGTGATGTAATGAATGTATTTTGCAAATGGAAAGAACATGTCTTTTTGGGATTCAGAGGGTGAAGTGTGACAGCTTGAATTTGGTAGATTCAAAAAAAAAAAAAGGATTAGGCTCTTAAATTAATCTATTCCTGTGGGTGTGGTACACTTTGATTGCATTAAATTCACTTTAGATCACTTGTTTAGACAGCTTTTGATTGCACTACATTAGTGAGACTTGAATTAGGTTGAGTCTCTGCCCTCTTGCTGGGTCTGATATAAATGGAGGCACACAGAGAGACAGAGAGAGAAAGGAAGCTGCCATTTTTGACACTGCTATGTGAGAGAGGACTCAAGGATCACTAGCAGCCAAAGCTTAAGCACAAACCCCCCAAGAGGCTGGTCCCATGGAGTAGCTCAAGAGAAGACAAGCCCTGTCATATGCCTGATTGCCACATGGCAGGACACCAGGATCACCAGTAGCTGACTTTGGTAAGACAGCATCTCTGATGGTGCTTTGATTTGGACATTTCATGGCCTTGGAACTGTACGCTTTTACCCTAAATAAAATCCCCATTATAAAAGTCAACCCATGGGAAGCGGCTGTGGCTCAATCAGTAGGGCGCCCGTTTACCATATGGGAGGCCCCGGGTTCGGTTCCCGGGGCCTCCTGGTGAAGGCAAGCCCACCTGCACGGCGTGGTTAGCTGACCCAGCGAGCACAAGCAGCAACGGGGGGATAAATGAATAAATAAATAAAATCTTAAAAAAAAAAAAAAAAAAAAAAAAAGTCAACCCATTTCTGATATTTGGCATCAGCAGCCCTTTGGCAAACTAAGACAGAACTCAACCCTGCACTTTCAAGGAACTGGATTCTGCCAACAACCTGAATGAGCTTGGAAGCAAATTCTTCCCAGAGTCTCCGTACACGACTTATAAGATTTCAGCCATATGAAATCTAGAGCAGAAAAACCGTTTGAACAAACCCCAGCTTCAGACCTTGAGAACTGTGAGATAGTAAACTGGAGTTAAGCCACCACATTGGTGTGAACTTGTTAGAGCAGCAACAGAAAACTAGCACAAGCACTTCCTACATGAAAGGGCTTGGCCAGTGTAACTCATTTAATTCACACAACAACCCTGAAGTTACCACCCCTGTTTCATTGATGTGCAAACTGAGGAAAAGAGAGGTTAAATGATCAGCTTAAGAACACAAAAATAAGAATTAGTAATGACCAGAATTGGTTTCATTTACATTCAAGAAAGCTAATTGGCTCATAATGTTTATACTTCAGTTAAAAATTTCATCTCGAAGATGGCTAAATTTCACTTAAGAAGTAACTTTTTTTAAAGGTCAAAAAGTAAAAAGAAATTGTAAACAAAATAGCTTAAAATGAAAAGGTTCTTCTAAGTCTGAGAGGAACTCTTTTTTAATGTCCTTAGTGTACATAGTCAAGACAAGTGGAAAAAATTGACATTTACGAAAATTAATTCCAAACCTATGTAACCATATACTTTATTTTTTAACTTTTTAAATTGAAGTTTATCAATCATACATGAACATACATAAACAATACGTGTATAGTAAAATCTGTGAATTTACAAAACAAACATGCATATCATCATACAGGGCTCCCATACATTTCCCCATCACCAACACCTTGCATTGTTGTAAAACATTTGTTACAAACTATGAAAAAGCATCATTAAAATTTTACTACTGGGGGGAAGCAGATATGGCTCAAGTGGTTGGGCTCCCACCTACCATATGGGGGGAGGTCCTGGGTTCGGTTCCCAGGGCCTCCTGGTGAGGGAAAGCTGGCCTGTGCCCACAGAGAACTGATGGCTCAAGCTGCACCCACGGAGAACTGAAGGCCCACGCCTGTGGAGAGCTGGTGCAGCCAGATGACACAACAAAGGGGAGACACACAAAGGAAATGCACAGCAAATGGACAGAGAGAGCAGACAGCGAACACAAGTGGCAAGGGGGCGATAAATTAAAAATATATTCACTACTACTGGGAAGTGGATGTGGCTCAAGTGATTAGTCTCCCACCTACCATCAATATGGGAGGTCCATATTTTGGTTCCCAGCGCAGCCTAAAGAAGATAGCATGCTGGCGTGATGGTCAGGCATGGCGAGCTGACACAAGATGCACAACAAGGGACACAAGAAGGAAAATACACGATGAGAGACACAACAAAGCAGAAAGCACAGGTTCCTGGTGCTTCCTAAAGAGGACAAGCAGGATGGCGAGCTGACATGACAAGATGATGCAACAAGACACAAGAGGAAAAACGTAACAAGAAACACAACAAAATCTGAGAGGAACTCTTTTTTTTTTTTTTTAATTTATTGATATATATCACTGTTACATGAACATATATAAACAATAAGTGTATAGTAACAGTTGTGAACTTACAAAACAAACATACATAACATCATACAGGGCTCTCATACCTCACCCTACCACCAACACCTTGCATTGTTGTGAAACATTTTTAACTAATGATTAAAGAGCATCCTCAAATATTACTACTAATATTTACAACCCACCCTATTATTATTTATATCATTTATACATGAACATACATAAACAATAAAGGTATAGTAAAAATTGTGAACTTACAAAGCAAACATTCATAACATCATACAGGGGTCCCATACATCAACCCTTGACCAACACCTTGCATTGTCATGAGACATTTGTTCAAATTATGAAAGACTATTGTCAAAATCTTACTACTAATTATAATCCTTATCTTACATTTGGTGTATTTTCCCCCAACCCACCCTATTATTTTTTAAATATATTTTTATGACAAAAGTTGTAAACTTAGAAAACAATCATGCACATGTGCAGAATTCCCAAACAACACCCCTCCACCAACACACCACACTGTGGTGGAACATCCGTTATAGACTATGAGATAATATCATCCAATCACTACCAGTTCCACAGCATACATTTGGCACACATTCTCCATACTCCCCCATTATCAACACTGTACATCTTTGGCATAGATGCAAGAATATTACATTATTACTGTTAACCACACTCCATAGGTCACTCCAGTGACCTACTTGTATTTTTGAGAAGAACTCTTTTTTAATGTCCTTAATGTACACAGTCAACCCAAGTAGAAAAATTAACATTTACAAAAATTAATTTCAAACCTATGTAACCATATACTTTATGGTTAATCGCTTAAGTGATTAGGCGCCTCCCTCCCACATCAGAGGTCCCGGGTTCGGTTCCCTGTGTCTCCTAAGGAAACAAAGAAGATGAGCAGACACAGCAAGTGCAAACAACAAGGGGGTGGGGAGAGATAAATAAAATAAATCTTTAAAAATGTATTACTACTAACTATAGCCCATATCTTACATTTGGTGTATTTTCCCCCAACCCACCTGATTATTAACTCCCTATGTTAGTACTTTATATTTGTTATAGTTCATGGGAAAGCATTCTCAGATTTGTTCTGTTAGCCATAGTCCATCATCCTACTGGATTCCCTGTATTATACAGTCTCATCCTTTGTACAATCCATTCAAAGTGACCATTTACTTTTTTATACAGTCAAAAGTCAAGATGGATATTCTGAGGCAATAAAGGGCTAAATTTTAATGTAAATCCAGTTTCCTTTCTATTTTCATTTACAAATCCATTTAAATATGGTATTATAAAAAGAAAGTGATTATAAGAACCATATGAGAGATTTTCTAAAGTAAAATAATGAACCAGCATCCCTTGTACCAAACTATTCAGACACACACACACCTCTGCTCAAGAAAGCAGAAAATGCCAAATAAAGGCAATGAAAACATGAAAAGAACCAGGGAAAGAATAAAAGCCAAAAATAAAAACTAATGTTTATTTTATGGGAGCTATACAAATACACATGTGGGCAATCACCTGCAAAGTCTACACAAGATAAATAAAATTTGGTTCCATATCCTCAAGGGGTTACCACTAAGGACACTAAAGATGTAACAAAAAATTTAAAAATAAGTTGGGTTTCTATTACTTAAGAGCGATTTATTTAAAAATCAATCTAGAAGTCAATAACCATTATATTACAAAACAGCAAGTAAAATAGGAAAACTAATATTTGGGGAGGAATGTGGAGAAAACCTTGAAATAACCACCTGTATACCTAGAGTTTTATTAATCAGTAGCACTGTCCTCTAGCACTGATGATTTTTTTGTATGGCTTTTACCCATGAAGTTTTGATTCCTATAGTGTTGGGTAAAGATCTGGGAACACAGAAGGTCCTTGGCTGATGGATGCCATGATACAGCATACATAATTCCTCCTAAAATAAATCAACCTTGGATTTCCAACATGTAATGTGAATTTATGCTATTAAAGACCAACTGTTGTTATGTATAACTAGTATACTCATGTTGTTTTGTGGTTCAATAATAAAAGATGAAAAAATATCCTATTTAAAAACAGAATATTTCCATTGAAAGAAATTTAAAAGATCTAAAATCTAGCGTAGTTAACATATTTCAATACTTATGTCCTATTTTTAAAACTCCTCTATTATGTTAGTCATTATGAATTATGTATATGCCTTGATATCAATAATTAATTTGCAGGTGTTCCTAATGTAAATTGCATATACTTGTTTAGATTTTTTCAAAGACTAGTAGCATACAAATTATAATTTTGAAAATGTAGGAACCAAGATCCTTTTAATCTGTCTGCAAAACTGAACACTCTATGGAAGGAGCTCAAAGATAGTTTTAATCATGTTCTAGTTCTTAAGTTGGATAGTAGCTTTATGTATTTTCATTTTATTATTTTGCTTTATGGCTTACATATTACATATATATATATTATTATTTTAATGTCTTTTTATTTATCCAGAGAATAACTGATTTTTTTTTTTTTTTTAAAGATTTTATTTATTTATTCATTTATCCCCCCCTGCCGCCTGTGCTCCCTGGGTCAGCCAACCACGCCGTGCAGGCGGGCCTGCCCTCACCAGGAGGCCCCGGGAACCGAACCCGGGGCCCGGGGCCTCCCATATGGTAAACGGGAGCCCTACTGATTGAGCCACAGCCGCTTCCCTTACATATATTTTTATATGTACCACGTATTATATGATTAAAAATGAACTGAATAGGTGATATTTCTTCAGAACATACTTAGAAACAGTAAAACAAAATCATGAAAACAGCACACACATACTCATATACATTAATGCCTTGAATTTAATAGAGAAAAGTATTATTTGTAGACATTTTAACTATAAAGAGCAACACAAAATAGTTAAAATCAAGAGAAATTAGAATCCACTTAGAAATTAAGATTTTTAAACTAAGTTTCTAAACATTAGTAATACATAGAGAGAAAATAGCTTATTTTATAGCTATCTCTATCTTTAAGAAAATAGCTTATAGATCTAGTCTTGAAAATCTTTCTTCTGGCTACAAACCTATTGTTATAAGACTCTAGGACAACTAAAATGCTGGAGGCTAATTGGAAGTATGTAAATTGCATATACTTGTTTAGATTTTTTCAAAGACTAGTAGCATACAAATTATAAATTTTTAATTATTTTTAACTTTATGTAACGTTTAGTATGAATTCATGACCTATCCATTCCATTGTCATACCTGTGAAAATTGGCTAAGAATATTACAAATCAGTATGTAGTCCAAATTGTAAGCTGGTTTCTAATTTTTTTCTACTACAAGAACTATTCTCATTTCTAATTGTTCTCTCTTTGATTAGTGGATCACAACTACTTCAAGACTTTTGCCCCAAAAAGGTCAGAGAGTTAGGAGTTACACATTATAAAATTGTTCTTGTTATTAGAAACTTTATCTTCAAATGTCTACCTGCTTTTGTTTATTAGGAAAAGACTGTTTTCAATGCATTTGCCACAAAAACAGCTCATATTTCTCCGGAAAGCATTTTACCCATCAAAACTTATCAAAGGACAAGTTTCCAGTTTTTTTTTTTTTTTTTTTCCCTTTTCAATAGGTGTTAAAATGGTTGTTAAAGATAGAACCAGGTTAATCTGACCTGTCCAACTCCAGCTTAGCTTTTAATACCTTGTCATAACATCATTATCTTTTAACACCAGGGAAGGGTTAGTATTTCTCTGTAAACAGTCCTTCAACTTTACAGTGCAGCCTTTAAGGAAAGATTTCCAATAAGAATATGAATTTTAGTTCTGGCAATCTGACCTAGTGAGAAAATCTGATCAGCAAAAAGCATTATACACAGATGTTCATTATAGTATAACTTAGAAAAATATGAGAATCCACTTAAACGTTTTATAAGAAAGAATGGTTACCTAAATGGTTATTCCTTTTATAAATGGAATATTATGCAGTCATCCAATAACATTCACCAAAAAAATGTGTAGTGACATAGGAAATAGCTTATGTTATAGAAAGTAAGGAGATATTAATTGTATTTGGCTATTTTATTGGCTTGATAAGAAGCTTTAGATCACAGAAGGGTTACAACTAGGGCAGAGGAGGATCATTGGTAAGGGGTGTCTGATGGGGGATACACGGGAGGAAGTTCTCCTGGACATACATATAAGGTATACAAATGTGTTCAAATATTCAGAGGGCATTGTCACAGTGCGTGGAGATTCACACAATAACCAAGAGAATATTGAATTCCCATCCTGGAGAGCTCTGTCACGTTCTCTAATATAGCAGTAACTGCCCCCCCTCCCCCCAAGGGCAGGGGCAATGGCTGGTGAAGGAGGATGATCCACTGATGGACCCTTGATATTGATGACTATGCTTGTGAGCCTTTGCTCTTGAAATGGAAACTTAGCCTAGTGTGGTAGGGTGCATAAGAGTTGCCTCTTGAGAGCATCCTTGTTGCTCAAATATGCCCTCTCTCTAAGCCAAACTCAGCATATAAATGTATTACCTTCCCCCCAGCGTGGGGCATGACTCGCAAGGATGAGCCTCCATGACACTACCAAGCACCAACTAGCAATGCAACTGGAAAAAAGACCTCAAATACAAGGGGGAAAAGGTAAAGACAAATGAGTTTATATGGCTAAGAGACTTCAAAGTGAGTCAGGAGGTCATCCCAGAGGTAACGCTTATGCACATCTCAGCAGGATCTCACAGACTGCCAAAGTGGATACTACCCCAAATAATGAGGCTCCTGAGGGCTCTGGAGACACCCTGGTCCTATGGTCAGGGCAGATAGCTCCGGAATTTGGTGCCTTGCCAGTGGGCACTACTTTGGAGTTGGTGCTACTGAAAGTGACAGAGTTGGACTCAGTTATGGCTTCCCTACACGTGGCTCATCTGCCCCTTCTATTTGAACCTGTACTTGGTGCTGGAGTTGGTAGGTGCACGTCCAAGAGACTCGATTCTTTGGGCTGTCCATGTGCCAACTGGGCCCAGAACCTCAGCGGAGCTGCAATACCTACTCTCCAGTTCATTGGACTCACCCAGGACAACTAACAAGGAGGTAAGGATTGACAACCACCATACCAAGGAAATGAGGGAGCCTACAACTGCAAGCAAGTTAGTCTCATCCATCTTCCCCACAAGCTCCCTCTCAATAAGAGGTGGAGTGGACATCACCATCCCAGAATATTCAAGATTGGGGAATGAACTATGGACTAGAGTGGTCTTATTAGTATTCTACAATAGACTTGTGATTCTAGCAGTGGAAGAACTTACAGCATTGATATGGAGGCAGTGGCCACTGGAGGCTCTGGGGGCAGGGGGAAGGAAAGACAGGTGTAATGTGAGGACTTTTTTGGGACTTAGGAATCACCCTGAATGGCACTGCAATGACAGATACACACCATTATATATCTTCCCACAGCCTGCTTGAACTGTGTGGGAGAGAGTGTAAACTACAATGTGAACTATGGTCCATGCTCAATGGCAATGCCCCAGGATGCGTTTATCAATTGCAATGAATGTGCCCCACTAATGAAGGATGTTGTTTATGTGGGAGGGTGTGGGAGGTGTGGGGAGCAGGGCATACGGGAATCCCTATATTTTTTGTATAACATTTGTGTAATCCAAGTATGTTTAAAAAAAATAAAAATATATGAATTTTTTTTTTAAGTATGGAGAAAGACTAGGATAATTTCAATATTTTTAAACTACACAGAAAAAGTATTAGAAAGAATATACTAGATATTTTACTATTTTATTGTCTTTTTTCCAAATAGCATACAATGCAAATATATATTTTTCTTATCTGTAACACCACAGTTATTTTCATACAGCTCATTCTTTAAAATATGCTGCTATCATATTAACACCTAGACCTCATGGAGCATGCACCACCTTCCTCTCTTCTCTGGAATGCAGACTTCCAACACATTCAACCATCTGAAACACAGATGAAAACCTTTTAGATAGTAAACTAATAGCCCCAGTCTTTTGGAAGACACATTTCCCAAATACTCATTTGTTTCCTGGATGTCAAAGTCAAGGGGAAGACTATTAAAGAATCATAGCTAAAAATATATTCAGCTATCAATTATCATTACAACAGACAAACACAATTTGGCTTCCAGAATCCCTGGGAACTCTTTTTCCAACTGTGTCAGGAACCTTCACTGTTGCTGAATGATTTCCATGTTCCATTATCACTCTACAGAGACAAAACCACTAGGTCCATTTGGATACATCTTTTCCCATTCTTCAGTAAAAATCGGATTTATGCACTCATCCAGAAAGCTTTAAAGATGCTCTCTTTTATTTCTAATCTTAATTATACTGTAAAGGTTCAATTTAAAATTAAAAACTGGGTTATTTTAAGAAATAAGCAAATGGTTCCTTGAAGTGTTTGAATTCTCTCTCTCCCTGAACATATTTTTCCTATCCTAAAATTCTTATTTCAATATTTCCCAGATAAATCCAATTGCCTGGAGTTATCTTTGACAATATTAAAGATCAATTTTTTAAATAGCACTTAGGAAAAAATTTATCAACATTTTCAAGCTGTCCAACTTAAAAGGTCAAAAAAATGTTAACAGTTAAAAAGTATTTTCAAATCAGTTCCCCATTTTCATCCTTCAAACAGACAAGCCTTCCCACCATAAATGTTTCCTCAACGAGGCTGTTCAGAAATATGCATGTTGGCCCTGAGTTTATTTGAATACCCACCAATAACTCCTTTAATTTTATATATATTAACATTCAAAGAAAAATTATTTTCTTAATTTTTCAGATACCAAAATAGATCCTTACAGGGTAAAGAAGTAAAACTCATAGATGGACCCCACATACTTACAAGATGACTTGTTTTTCTTCCTACAGTAATTTGCATCTGGATGAAAGGCTGGCTTTTAAACTGGGCCCTCTTTCATAAATATAAAAATGTAACACATAGCTGAATAGGCAATGCCTATATTTCATTCGTACCAAATTATGTGCCAGCTTCTTACCTAATGGGAGCCTACCACTATCTTTTTGCCTTCGAGACAAAAATTGGGAATATATGAAGATAATCATTTTTCTCTATATTCATCACATTAACTTAAGATGTTGAATAACTATGGGCAACCAAACCAAAAATTATACTCCCTTGCTTCTCAGAGTATGGTCCACAAATTAGTGGCATCAGTATCACCTGGAAGCTTGTCAGAAAAGCAAAATTTCAAGCCCCACTCCAGACATATTGATCAGAATCTGCATTTAACAAGATGCCCAGGTCATCTTGTCTACACAGTAAAGTTTGAGAAGCACTAATCTGAGGCTAAGGTAGAAGGCGGCATAATAAATAAACTGTCTTTTGCTTGTGCATTCTGAATTGTGGAAAGCTGCAGAAAATCTATAGTCAGCAATGAATAAATCATTCCTAAAGATTGTTGGTAAATCCTTTAAATAAAATAGGCCTTTTCACAATGATTTTTTTTAAAAATGCATGTGACTAATATTCCATGCCTAGTAACAGTATTATCACCATACTACTAGAATTATTTTTTAATAACATGCTGAAAATAGGGCATCTACATTTTTTATTAAGAAAGCATTCCTGTTAAAGAATTTTCCTCCCCTTTTTAACCCTAAAATGATTCTTGTAGATGAAATCTATTTTTAATCATTCCAAGTTAAAAATGTTTTAAAGAACCTTAATATAAAAACCCTAATTACCAATTTTATGAAACATTTATTGGCCATACAAATGAATTAAATACGTATGATGGAGAAAAATATATAAAGTTCCCACCATAGTCCCTGGGCACATAGTAAGTGCTCAGTATTTTACTCCTGTAATAAAAGGTCCTCAGACTTTCAAGAATTTTCCAAAGAAAATGTTAAATTGCAAGCTACCAGGAATTTGTAATGCACTTTGACTCACAAAAGTGCAATTTACCCAACTTTCCAGAGATATATCCAATGTGTAACATGGTACACTTGTACTGGCCTCTGCTCTATTAGTCTACAGATCTTTAAACAAGATGCTTCTATAAGGACCAACTATAGCCTACCACAAAAGTGGTCTGAGATTAACTTTATCCCTCTACAATCGTAGCCTTGTTCTAAACAGAGCCCTTAGGTAAATTAAATCTTTAGAAAAACACACTTTTTGTTTGTAAAGAAAGAAACATTTCCTGAATGCTAGAAAATGTTTCCTTGAGAAACTGTTTATGCTACTACGTTGAAAGGTGTTTATTTTGCTATAAACACCTTCCTTGTAAGAAGGGATGCAGAGTGCCCATTGTTTATATTGTAATCACTGTTCATTCCGAAAAGCTCTATTCCTTAGTCCCCATGCCTCGACTAACCCGACTAACCCTCGTTCCATTCTCTCCCACTTAGATCACTCCCAAAGATACTGTGGATTTGTCTGGCATAATCTACCCATCACCTGAGAACAGGGAAGCTTATGTTCATAGTAAGTACTACAATTACCAAGTTCATTAGCAAGATGTGGTGATTTGTGCTATGTCAGCTTAGTTAAGCTGGAACTACATTTCCCAAAATCTTCTTCCATGTATGGTTGTGGGTTAAAGTTTACTAAAAGTAGAATTTGCATGATCCTTATGGTTAGTATAATAATAGACATGGACATGCTAGGAAGGGCTTTTCCTTGCTCTTCTCAGATCCCTGTCCAACTTCCCAAGCTAGGTCTGTAGCCTGACAGTGACCCCAGGCCCACCAATATATCTTTAGTACTGAACCCACAGAGGTGGTAGCTACACCAAGGCACAGCTTCCCATAGATCCCCCTAATGAGCCTTGCCTCATGCCTGTCTTGTCAGACTGACTGCTTGGGGACTCCATTGATCCTCCGACTTCCCTCCTGGACCTTCACTTCCCACGTGCCTACCATAATTGTTTAAGTGTTAATTCCTATAATAAATCCCTTACTCCCTAACTCATTATAGTTCTTCTTCCATGATTAGATCTCAACTAATACTCAAGGCTTGGTTTACCTTTGGCTGTAGATTTAAGTGGTCTCTTGCTATTAAAGATGTGGTCTACCCATCAATAAATAGCAAAGCAAACCTAAGCACCTGATGCTTAGCTAACAGATCCTAGTAGCAATAGGTCTTATGGTTTAAGCCCTCCACTTAACCCTAAACTTTTCCCATATAACTTATTTTATTTTTGTTCGATTTTTATTGAGGCATAATTGATATTTAAAAAGACATATTAAAAGTGCACAATTTTATATGTTTTGACATAAGTGTCAACCAGGAAACTAATACCACAATCGAAATAATGAACATAAAAATCAATCCTAAAAGTTTCTTAGTGTCCCCTTAGTAATCTTTCCCCTTTCCTACCCTGCCTTTCTCTCCAGGCCACCACTGATCTTTCTGTCACAAAAATCACATTGAATATTCTAGGGGGGGGGGGGAAATATATATATATATATAAAAATCATACCATACTTACTCTTTTTGGGGGTCAGAGGCAGTTCTGGTGTCTTTCATTCAATATAATTATTGTGAGAGTCATCCATATTGTTGTATGTATCAATAATTCATTCTTTTTTATTGCAGAATAGTATATTATTATTTGCATATACCAAGTTTGTTTATACATTCACCTTTTGAACATTTGGGTCACTTCCACTTTAGGCTATTAAAAATAAAGCTCATGGGAAGCGGCTGTGGCTCAATCAGTGGGGCTCCCATTTGCCATATGGGGGGCCCCGGGTTCGGTTCCCGGGGCCTCCTGGTGGGGGCGGGCCCGCCCGCGCGGAGTGGTTGGCTGGCCCAGCGAGCACAGGCAGCAGGGGGGGGATAGATGAATAAATAAATAAAAAATCTTTTAAAAAAATAAAAATAAAAATAAAATAAAGCTCTTATGAACATTTGTGCATAAGACTTTGTATGGACCTATACATTTAATTCTCTTGGGTAAATCCCTGTGAGTAGAATAACCCAGCAGGTAGATGCTTAATTCTCAAAATGGTTATTCCATTTTAAATTCCCACCAGCAGCGAATGAGAGTTCCAGTTGTTCCACCTCCTCACCAACATTTGGTATGGAGAGTAGTTTTTAATTTTAGCCATTCTATGAGAATGTAATAGCATCTCATGGCAGTTTTAATGGCATTTCCTAATGACTAATGGTACTGAACATCTTTCCATGTGCTTATTTGTCATTTGTAAATCTTCTTTGGTAAAGTGCCTATTCAAATCTTTTGCCCATTTTAACTTTAGATACTCAGATTTTAATATTAAAAGAGCACAACGAGCAATAAATTATTCAATATAAGTTCTGGTCTCCTTGAAAACAGTCTATTTTTGCTTTATTCCCTATTCTTACAGAGACAGCCACAAGATCATTTGCAGAATTTCTTGGCCATGGTCTTACTTCCCCAAAACAGATGGGTTCCTTTCAACATAGTCAGTCTAGTTTAAGGGTCTACCCTTGGCTAGCCCCCCATTACCAACTGTTAGGTAAAGGTAAGTGAAGAAAAAAATTGTCACATGACTGTTTCTTTTAAGATTCCTCTTGATATACCCCCAACTAAGGTGTGAAAGTTTGGGGAACCAGTTTAGCACAATAATAACTCTAAACCTACATATACTCAGTGATGCTTCTAATTCCAGCCCTGTCTTCCTTCAATGCCACCTAAAATAAAATAGAAATTGGAACAAGCTTCTTTGGAGAAGCATTTATCTATTGCTTAGATAATAAACTTAGAGATTTAAAACAAAAACAATCATTTTACTATCTCTCATGGTTTCTGGGTCAGGAATGCAAGAAAGTTTTGCTGGGAGGTTCTGGTTCAGTTTCTCATTTTTGCAGTCAAATGTCTGAAGCAGTGGGGGTCTAGGGCAGCTGAATGCTAACTGCACATCTTTGTTAATGTAGTCTTCTCAGGGACTTTAAATGCGGTCTTTCTTCACAACATCATGGCCTCAGGACAGCTGGACTGCCTATATGGTGGCTGAAGGTTTCACAGTTGAGCACTGGATTTCCACAAAAAAGGAATCTGCATCACCTTTTATTACTTAGCTTGAGAAATCACAGTGTTACTTCTGCAGTCTTCTATTAGCTGAAAGTTGCAAAAACTCACCCAGCTTTACAGGGGATGGACATAGACTTCACCTCTTGATTAAAGTAGTACGAAAATCTTTTTTAGATTTTATAAGAGGAGCATGTGGGATAGGAGGTATCATTGTGGAAATTTTCAGAAAATACGATTCGCCACAGAACATATTCTTGGTCTCCCTGGGACTGCCAGAACATTTGGCTACTCAGTTCAAAGTAAAGACTAAAAATAAGCTACGTATACTGAAATTCCCAGGGCTCATTATTGTCCTCTTGTCTTTGCCCATACTATCTCCCATCTTGTCTACTACAGTCCAGCATACACTACTGACTTAGGCCCTCCAGGGGTTCAGAAAAGTGGATTCAGAAAAAAATATTTACCCTAAATCATACAGAGAAACCGATGGCAAACTCTTGACTCTCAGCTGCATCATTTCCAACCCCTCTTCTACTAACATTCTCCCTTTCAAATCAATCTTTCATTGGTCTGAAATGAATTTCCCATTGTTCCAAGCAAAAACAAACAAACAAAAAAAGACACACTTTCTGAAGCCCAGTGGAAATGTGTTTTAGATAATATACCAATAATATTTCAAGGTATCTATTCACAAGTTTGAGTGCTAAGGTTTTGTGATATTTCCCTTTCTACTTCCACATCATGATAAAATATAAATCTTCATTCAAATACACCATCATTTTTAGGCACCTCATTTACTTTAAGAATCTTTCATTTTCTATAAAAACAAATGGAAAATAAACTAAATTCTATACAACAAATATTTATGACAGTTTCCTTCCCCTTATATAGCTAAACATCTGTATTAGTCAGCCAAAGGGGTGCTGATGCAAAATACCAGAAATTGGTTGGTTTTTATAAAGGGTATTTATTTGGGGTAGAAGTCCACAGTTACCAGGCCATAAAGTGTAAGTTTCTTCTCTCACCAAAGTCCACTGCCACATGTTGGAGCAAGACAGCTGCTGACGTTTGCCAGGGTTCAGGCAACAGACCAGTTTATAAACATAATCCAATACCTATTTTCGGAATTTGTAACTATATCAAACTGCCAAACTGCTACAGCATCTAACCATGAAGGTAAGTGTATCAACAACTACACTACCTCTTACCACAGGCAAAAAATTCTTCATTTAGGTCTTAGAAGAGTGAGTTAAAGCTACACACAAAAGAAACAACCTTAAAGAAAAAGTAGGTAAGTTGTTTTCCAAGAAAATAAAGGGTGTACATTGTAGGTAAAGGGAAAACCATAAGCAAAAACCCCAGGATATAGAGAATGCACGGCCTGGTGGAGAACCACCAGTGAACTGAAGTGTGACTCCAGGTACATGGCTGTGTGTGGCTCACCCTGAGGCTAGAAAGGTAGGCAAAAGCCAGCATGTGATGCTCCTGACAGAGTATTGTAAGGAGATGAGTTTCTATAACCACAGATAACCACAAAAATGCTTTTAAGAAGTTGAGAAACTTGACCCATGTTTTAGAATGGTAATTAGTGGGAAACAGATGTGGCTCAAGCGATTGGGCTCCTGTCTACCATATAGGAGGTCCATGGTTCATTTTCGAGTGCTGGCCTGCGCAGAGAGCTGGCACAGCAAGATGACTCAACAAAAAGAGACACAGAGGAGAGACAATAAGAGATGCAGCAGACCAGGAAGCTGAGGTGGTATAAGAGATTGAGCGCCTCTCTGCCACTCCGGAAGGTCCCAGGATTTGTTCCCAGTGCCGCCTAAAGAAAAGACAAGCAGACACAGAAGAACACACAGAGAGCAGAGAGCGAGTGCAAAACAATGGAGGGAAGGGTAAATAAATACATAAATCTTTTTTTTAATTTTTAAAAAAAGAATGGTAATTGGTCACAATGTGGAAAATAGTTTGAGGGAAGTGAGCCTAGAAGTAAGAAAAACTACTAAATCCAGGTGAAAGGAACAGAGGGTCCATAATAGGGCAAAGGAGATAGAGTGAACAAAGCAGATGCAGGATCAGATGCAAAGCACCCTCTTGAACCCGGGTAAAGTGAGGCAGGAGGTGGGGTTGGGCAATGTTGGTAATAAAAGCAATCTTTCAAAATGAAAAGCTATAGAAGTTGGTGAGAGGCATGTGTCAAAGTCAAATAGATCAAAGACTAAAAGAGGAAATAAAGCAAGGCAACAGTAATTTTAAACTTACTTTCTGCAGGAAGCTTAGTTAATTATAGAACATTCATAAATGGCATACTAAGTGACAGAGTAGAAGTTAAACATACAATCATATACCAAAGAGTGTGACTCTTCATCCTGGTGAATAGCTCTGTCACCTTACAAACCACTTTTTTTTCTATGACAAAAATGTAGCAACCAGAGGGCCTAAGATTTCAGGGAAGAAGAAACTTTGAAAACAAAGTCATAAAGAAGAATAAAAGAATAAAAATGGAATCTGTACAAAGCACACATAGACCAAAAATAACAACTGGCAGTGAGTAAGAGGTTAGCCTATAAGCTTTAAAATACTTTCTTTTTCTTTTTTATTATTTTTTTCTTTTTCTTTTTTTTTTTTTTTTTTTAGGGGAGAGCAAGAACACAGTCCCCCCCCACCACAAATTATGCGGTTGAGTTTCCCGCATTTGGGGAAATTGCAGGGGTTAGCACATCCGGAGTGCAATAGATAAGCCTGGCCCTGGGAAAACCACCTTCGTGATCATGGTATCTTCCCTGCCAGGTAAGTATAAAAATACTTTTTTATTACAGTAATTCCTTATTCATTCTTACCTCACTGTAACACTGCTTCCTACACCTCATTTGAAGATGTTTGAAAGGACCGGCGAGATGCACTTCCCTTACAGACAAGAAATGGGCTTGTTTGCACCAGTAGTTAATGGGTTTTTTTCTTTCCCCTTGTTCCTATAGCCTCACCTAGGGAGGCTTACATTACAGGTTAGCAAGTTGGCCTGGCATGTAACATTAGAATATCTCCAAGCATTAGCTGTTCATATTAGCTAATAGCGTTAGCTATTAGCATAACGCTATTAGCTGTGCCTGCATCTGCCTCCAACTGAGCCATTTTTCAGCTGTTTTTACCTGAGATGAATGTCCTTCATAGTCTGTCCTTCATAGTCTATCTTCATATTCAAAAATGGCAAAGAAAACCTGCATTTCTGTTTTGTCTTCTCTGAGAAACAAGGGACTGGTCTCAGTGGTCAGTGTTCAAAAGTCCTGCTTGTGCTATGATGAAGGGAGGGTGGTAAGCCTTCTGGGGCTGCTGGCTAGACCCCAAGTTCTCTCTTGCCTCTGCAGCCTTTCCATCCTGAATACAGTTTCCAAAGTTATAACCATCAAGTAAATGTTAATTTTTCTTTTTTTTTTACCTTTTAAATATTAAACAACCACACAAAGCCAGTCTTCAGCGAAACATGTTGGTATAAGGATACAGATTTCTGGCTTTAAACCATTTCCAATTATTATGCATTCCAAATCACATGCCAAAATTTTAATGAACCTTCAAATTTACATTTATGAAAACAGACCTTGGCACACGTAAATAGGTTATTTTTCCATATCACTTTTCAAAAGGTGCCTCGTAGCTAAAATGATTCTTAGCTGTCTTCTGTCATTCAAGATGAACTCTACAAAAGAACTAAGTGTTCTTACTTTTACACTAATTTATTCTACATTGGTTTTACTCAGCATATGGTAAGCATATGGGAAAGAGAAGTGTATCTGGAAGCTGTTAGAACTGCATGTAATCAAATTCTACCAGTAGAAACCTAATTTGATTAATTGAAAATTAAAGTAGTAGTTAATCACTTGCTGTTTAAGAGGGGAAGGAGGGTATCACTTAAAAATGAATCTCTCTTAAATACATAAAGTTAATTCTCTTTATGTCTAATCAACACTTACTATTCAACTGACAGTAGCAAGAGTTCAAGACACCCCTAAAATTTTCAATCGGTAGGCCTTGGTTTAAAGCTAAATTAGTAATAAATCTTAATGACAATACCTACTTTTAGCAAAGAACTCTATTCCTCAACACATCACTTTAGCAGTGAATTGATCTTAAAAAAAGGGCAAGGGGAGCAAGCTGAATCCAGGTCAAGTTTTCCACCCATATCCAACTCTTAAGTTATATTGCTTATGAACAATCTACAACTTCATATAACTCTTAGTTGAGCATCTTCAGCAATCTACTTCTTACCTTATAAGGTACCAAAAGAATATCCGTGTCTAGCTGAGGAAAAGCTGGGAGAGTATTTCTTAAGCCTAAAATTTTGTCTACTCCAAACGACCACGACCTACACTAAAAACTACACTAAAATATATTTAAAGATGACAATGGTATCAATACAAAAGATATCTACAATAAGATCAAATTTTATATAAACTTTCTAAAGCTCATCTTCAAAACCAGACCCTTCTGAGTTTCCCCCTTCTTTCCCAAACCTCTAGCATAACACAGTACACAAAATCAAAATGAATCCCATGTTCAAATCTAGCAGATGATTTTTCAGGATTACCCAATTTCCTCCTGCCTATGCAACACAAGATTTTGCTTACTAACTATATCAAGTTCATTGTCATCTTCAAAAAAAAAAAAAAAAAACAGCAGTATTAGGAAAAACACTGATTACATAATGCCATACAGTCTAGTCCCAAAATGGAAAAAAAAAAAAATAAATAACCAAGACAATAGAAAAGTCAAAAGACTCAATGTTTTAAATGTTAAAAATAGCAAAATAAAATTAAAAGGAAAAATAAATCTTACAATAAGAATATAGCATCAATCCAAGTGACATGTGCCTAACAAGGCAAGGCATTAAAATATAACATGTTAAAAAGAATAAAAGAAAGCAGCTTACATGGGGGTGGGGGGAGGAGTAGGCAAACCAAACCTAAAAATTAATTAAGTAAACTTAAGAAATTCAAATTTGCATTCCCCACTACTTAATACAAAAAGGAAGGTTCAATTTCAATGCCCAATAATGTAGGTAAGGTTCTATTATTGACCAGTATCACTGTACCATGCTTTTGCAATGGCTCTAAATATAAAATATTTGCAACTTTCCTGTCATAAAGTTCAAACCTAATGGCCTCACAAAATCCTAAATAAATAACACGCCCACAGAATGCTTGAAACTTACAAGCAATGATAACACATCTATTCCCTTACCTCTCTCCCCACATTCCATCCTTCCTCTTTTGTAGAGGAAAATGTCTTCAGTCTTATCAGTTTCCTTTCACAAACACTCTGCATCATGTATCCTCAGGAGGCCCAACCACTAAAGGCAGAATGAAAGTGTTTACAGATGGTAGAAAGAGATAGGGGACAACATTGCCCTGTGCCAACACTATCATCCCAGCATCTAGAGACCTAAAGAGAAGAAATTCTAGTCAACAAAACCCTAGTCATAGCTTTAGTGAGGAACTGAAAGTAAATCTTAGAGGTAAAGAATGTAGAAGACAAAAGATGGTTAAAAACTCAGGCCACAAGAAAGGATTAGACAAATGAGCACAGACTGGTGTTTTACAAAGTCAGACTCAGTACAATTCAAGTTTATACAGAAAAGCCTTTTGAATTAAAAACAAAACAAAATTAAATTTTTAAAAATCGTTTTAAACCTGGATGGCATGCATTTGGCAGGTCCACTAAAACAAGTATAAAATAATTATTCCCTATAGGCCCAGCAAAATATTTATGGCCAAAGATCCAAATTTTACTGTATTCAAACCATCTCTATTTTATAGTGTCATTAATTCATACAGCTGTCATCTCTATAGCCTTAAGGAACACATAACCAAAAGAACATGGTAAATGATTTCAATTTAAAAGTCAGTTATTTTGTTTTTGGACAGGGGTGGTAGAGAAGACATGTCAAGGAATTATAAACCAAAATAAACCAATGGAATTAAAAGAACTAGAGTTCCGCTATTTTCATATAAGAAAGATATCTATTGTCCTAGGCTCTATCTTTTTCCAAGTATGCCCAATGCCCACAACAGTTTATGTTTCATAAAGATATAAATTAATATCAGCTTTAGTACTTCAAACTCTCCCCATTCAGCATGTAGACTGAGCCACTTTAACATCTGGTAGCACAAACCACTGAAGCCTACTTAAGCTGGTAGTCTATTTTTAGAGTGTTCACTATGGGCAGTATACACATTGAGATGTGCTCTGAAAAGTATATTAATTCTGTTCAAATTTCAGATGAAATACAGTAGGAGGAAGTAGTAACTGTTTTCCTTAAAATTCTTCTCTGACTCCAAACAAAAGTGGTTCTCACCCTCTAGTTTGACTCAGAGTGTAGATTCAGTGGCTCTGGGTCACTGAACCAGCCAGGTGTTGAGAAAGGTGAGGCCCTTTCAAATTGACTGGAAGCTTGTTTCTTTTCTACCTTGATTTTCTCCTGAGACAATATCTACACTTGAAGTTTTTTGATGTTTCTAAGCAGAAATAATTGAAATACTGTGTGACACAATGTTAAAAACAACCCACCACAGTAAGACTGTAACTATATCACAATTCAAATCACTTCTCTGTCACACACAAAAACATCTTTTACTAACAAAATATGAACCTTATATCATATATATCCTTGAAAACAGATTACAATTATGTTTCACTAATACTATAGACTTTTGTTTTATATTCTGTTAAACAATTTAAGTAATTGTATTGTAAAATGAACTATCAATCAGAGCACATTGCAGTGGTCAAGGTAGAGAAGATTTAAAAAAAAAAAAATTTAGTTTGAATTTGATTTCCACCACTTACAAACTGGGTCAGGACAGTTGCCTTTTTTGAAGCTCAGGGTCCTCATCAAAAGAGGAGAATACCAACATTACCTGCCCTATTTTTCTCACCTAAATTGTGAGGGGTGAAATGTGAAAATGTTTTATAAATCCTAAAATCCTACATAAAACCATAAAGGAAAGGACTAACATTGTATTACATAAAATCTTTTATGTAATACAAAGGCACCACTATCAAAAACAAATGATATACCAGAAATAAATTATTTGCAACACATTTGACAAAGGACTAATCTCTAATATATAAAGAGCTCCAACAAATTGATAAGCAAAAGGTCCCAAGAGAAAAAAATAAGAAATAGGAGAGGAAATGCATATAAATGAAAAACATATGAAAAGGTGCTCAATATCACCCTTTAGACAGAGAATGCAATTAAAAGATTAATTTTGTCAAAAATTGGTGGTTGATAATAATCAAGTTGGTGGCATTCTGAGGAAATATACTGTTAAAAATGGAGAAGGTAGGACATGGGGGAGTGCAGGTGTAGTTGGGTCATATGAAAGGATTCACACAACTTTCTTGGAAAGTAAAGTGGTAGGAGCTGTGGTTATTTAAAAATTTTTACTACACATCCTTTAGTTTAGGAGTCTTACTTTTAGTATTTATTCAACCAAACTAAAACACCAGCATGTAAAGATATGTACTCAGGGATGATTGTTCCACTACTGTTTTATAAGAACAAAACCTTAAAATGTGGTTGCCATCAATAGCAGAAAGACTTAATAAATCACAGTTGATTCCCTCATAGAATATTATGCAGCCATTAAAAATAATGAAATACATATTTCATATATATATATATATATATATATACACACACACATTTATTGACATCATAATATGTCCAAGATACTTTAAGTGAAAAATTCAAGTTGGAGAGTCATGTGTATGCTATTATCTAATTTTGTAAAATACAAACACATTTTTTAAAAATTTAAATGTGTCTATTTTATTGACCATATGATAAAGATGTGGAAGAAACATATCATAATGTTAACAATGATCATCACAAGAGGTTGATGCTAGAGGAGTTATGTGTATAAATGTACACACAGTGTCATAGAGGGGTATTTAGTAATTTGGGGGCTGACTGGTTTGTAAAAATTAAGAGTATTACTTTCACAATACAAAAATTTAAAGAAAAAATAAATGTTTAATACCAAATGAAACTAATCATATGCAATATTGGAAAGAAAATATACAAATAAGTGATTAAAAAAAGAGTAAGCAAATCAATATTACAATGTTTTTTTTCCAAAAAGAAAAAAAAAATCTACCCAGAAAGAAGTAAAAATATAATACAGTGAGCACCGTGTCCCAAACTGTTACCAGAAGTAACAGGGCATTGCATTCTAAGCAAAAGAGTTAAGCTATAAAACATCATTAAATGCATACATACACACAGACAGACATCACAGATGCTTAAACACATATGCACACACACCCTTCTATCTAATGAAGGAGAAGGAGAGGCAATGTTTAGGAGAGAGAGACAGTAAGTGCTTAGGTGTAGATCAGAGGATAACAACAGTAGTAGCAGCAGACATTTCTAATCAATCACAGCACTCCTCTCTGTTGAGCTGAGGGAAGTCTCAGAATTTCACTACCACCTCAGCTATGTAAGGCAGAAGACATCTATCTCCCATCTCCAGCTTAAGGAGCAGAGGGCCTAGATGACCTTGCAGGAGGTAAAAAGGCCTCCTAATCTGGAGGGAAGCTCCTACCCTTTCCTACTTATGCACTTTTAAGACCAAGCTTTCAAAAGTATTCCTCTACTGAATACTAAACAGTCCAAACACTCTTGCCCTAAAATATTCATTCTTGATAATCTCCTAGAAAGTCTGCAATGCTGTCGTTTTAGGGATTGTGAAAGACCAATAGATGTCTCCCTATTCAGCTGCTGACCTAGCATTCCATTAACAAACATGTTTTCATTTCATAATAGATTTTTCTTATAAATTTAAAATGGCTATAGCATACCAGCATAAGTGAGTAATATCAGATACTTTCCCATCTTGACAGCTTGGTATGTTACCTTAAACCAGTGGGTCTCAAAGTGTGATCCAGGACCAGCAGTCTCAACACTACCAAGGAGCTTGTGGGAAATGCAAATTCTCAGGCCCCACCCCAAACCGAATGAATCAGAAACTCCGAGGGAAGGGTCCAGTTCTTTTTTTAATAAGCTTTCCAGGTGAGTCTACTACCCTCTAAAGTTTCAGAACCACTGCTTTAAAAGATCATTCATCTATAAATAGCATCTATGCATACAAGTGTATTTATCCTGCACACCTGCAAAGTTTAAGAGTAGCACTGCTGTTTGAATAGCCTAACACATAAGGGTATCATTAAAGTTATTGTTGTTTTTGTTTGTTTTTAATGCAACTAGTTTTATTTTCAAGAAACTTTGTTCTCAGAAACCGTAACCGAAGTTACTAAAATAGCTATGACCATCATCAAATCGGCATCTAACTATAATGCCATAAGCAAAGCACAATGCATGACCAAACCCCTCCCCACACTAAGCATGTAGTTTGCAGAGCCTGTGTTTTGGTTAAAACACATGCTGTTTATGGTACTTGCCTTTTCACATCACCAGCTGCAAAATGACTTTGCTTAAATACATGCATAAGTACATATGTATATACATACTCTACCTTATCAGAAAATTCAACAAACACAGATGACCAAACAGCTACTATATATAAGATACTATAACAAAAACACCAAGTGATGCCCTGGTTTCAACAAATTTACAAATTAACTGATGAATCTGACATATACACAAATCAGTAGAACAGCATGCCAAACACGGCAAAGTCCTAGCTTCCGCAAAAATCTGTTTTCCACCTCTTCCATGTGACACAATATCTCCCAGCTTCCCTAGCAGTAGCGTAATTATATGAATAGTCCTTACCAATGGAATGTGGGAAGCGATGTGACTTTAGAACTCTTAGACTTCAGACACCAGAAATGCTTCTCCCCTGACCTGCCCCCTGGAAGCTGGATCTGGTGATGAAAGCTTCAATCATGGAAATGACAACAATGCCTTAGGGAATGGGAGCAAAAAGGCTTGGATAGAATGTGGATCTCTAAATGACCACAGATCCTCCAACCTGGATCATAATTAGTACTTAGATAAATATACTTCTTATTTTTGTCATAATATCCATGGGCCTCTTTGTTCCAGATAAACCCTTATATACCAGGTAGTACTTAGCATGCAAAGGTCTATAGAGAAGTGCTCCCCTCTATGTTGGACACCAAAGGAGGGAAAATGTTGCAGGAGTACAATAATGGAAAAAAGTGATTCCCTCCCAGGAAACAGAATGAAGACTTCGGAGAAGATGTGGCATTAATTTGCTAGAGAACAAATTGAGGCACCTGGTGTTGTAAGTCATAATGCCATTCACAGAGATCTTGTCTCCTGATTCCTATGCAGTTCCAAGACCACCACCTGTGACTCACATAAGAAGGGAAGAGCATCTCCATCACAAAAGCTTGGAAACAAATGTTCACACTAAACAGTTCTTCTGGTCACAAAGAGCACAAAAGATACAGCAACATTTTTTTTAAAACTTTATTCTGAAAGGAGTTTTCAATTACAGAAAAGTTACATCGAAAATATAGGGGATTCCCATATATCCCCTCCTCTTCCCCTCCCCCCCTCACGTTTTCCCCAAGCAGCAACATTTTTTAAATCACACATTGTACAGCCCAAAAGGTAGCATCACAAAAAAATAAGCAGAAAGGATAAAACGCTACACAAATACAAGGCCAAATATCTTAAATTACAGTTAGGTCAGTAAGCTTCAACAGTCTTACTACTCTCATTCTTTGGACTACCTCCAAAACTTTCATTACCTGTCAGGTACCCCTGTTACTCCTCACTTTTTGTGTCTCAGGAATGTTATTTTATTAAATAATTGTCATGCCAAAAGGCACAAACTACTATAAAAGTTTATTAGCTAGGCTGAGTAGAAACATCTATTTCTTTTTTGTCCAAACTTATTACAATGCTTTATTACCTACAGAGTGTAAGGAATCATTTCCAGACACATTTGAACCAAAAAACAATCTACAGTCTTCCTAACAAGGTACTAAGTAGTTACAGTAATATAGAAAGATTATGTGGGAATCTTGAATTGGTAACAGATTTTACCTGAACTCTGTTTCCAAATATATTTTTAGCACATTCAGTAGGCAGGATAAAAAGTAAAAAACTCTCATCAGAAGAGAATATTACTTTTATAACAGCATGAGAGAAGAATTGAAAATGTTTTGTAATAAACTTGTCTGGCATTTTTTTAAGTATCTACTAAATTTTCAGTAATATTCTGGAAATAACCTTATTATCCAGTTTAGGGATAATTGATCCCCTTTATTAATTAACTATGTGAAATAATTGTACTTACAAGGTATTTATATTTTGTAAACTAATTCAATTTGTTCATAAGTATTTATTCACTGTCCATGTGCTAGGTATATGTAGTTTCAGACTTTGAGGAGCTCACAGACTAATGTTACATAATTTTTATGGACTATTTATAATGTCATTAGAATTTTGGATAGGTTTCCTTATTGTAGAAACAATAGAGAAAAATCTATATTGGTATTAAAAATATATATAGCCAATAGTTACTACCACTGTAGAAGGTTATAAAGCCAATATCAAAAAAGATTCTCACACATATATTTCATAACTCTAGCCACTGAGAGGCAATTGCACACCAATAGCAATAGTCACAAACAGCACCCAGATCTTGATTTCTAAAGACCATTCTTCAATAAAGGGAGCTACGGTTTTTTGGAAAACTGGTTGAACCCTGGGGTCTGGGGCAGGAAAAATACAAGATGAACCTGTATCATCTCCTGGTGCCAGAAAGTAAAGAAATGTGTATGTGGGCACACGGAGTGGGGAGATGAAGGCATATTCAAAGTTACAGGAGGCAATATGCAGGAACTCCCACTAGCAGAAATAGGAACAATTTGAGCAACAAAATAAACAATGATAGTACAACCCAAAGAATCCACAAGCTTATACTGATATAAATAACAGAATGAATAAATAAGTAAACAAACAAGAAGGGGTTTTTCCTTACAGAAGAATTCCATTAATAAATGTAGAAGTAATAAGAGAAACAGAAAATCACTATTAGAATTACCACAGTGGAAATTGCCACAGGCAAGATCCTCAGATGGATGGTAAAATTAGTGGGCCAAAGTTTTAAACAAAAAGATGATATTACATAGTCTCAAAGTATCTCTCCTAAAATATTTAGTAATTACGAAGAGAAAAATAGTAATCTTACTTACAGTGGACAATCTTGGTAGAAACCACCTTTGTCATCTTCAGTAATACATAGGGACATCATGTACGACCTGATATGGTTAACTGAAAAGGACCCATCAACTATATGGTATCCTTCCCAATAACATGTAACCACAATTTAAAAAAAAAAAAAAAAAAAAAAAATCAACAAACCCAAAATTGAGGGACATTCTACAAAATGCCCTACGAGCACTATTCAAAAATATCAAGCTCATGGAAAGGCAAGGAAAGACTGGGGAGCTGTCACAGATTAGAGGAGAATGAAGAAACATGACAACTAAATGCAATGTGGGATCCTGGATTGGATCCTGGAACAGAAAAAGGACATTTGTGAAGAACTGGTGAAATTCTAATAAATTCAGTAGTTTTACTTAGTGGTATTGCACCAAGGTTAATTCTTAGTTTTGATCATTGTTCTAGGCTTAAGATATTAACATAAGTGGAAAGTACAAGCCAGGTGAAGCGCATACAGGAAAGTTTTTGGGTTGTTTTTTTTTCCTATTTTTGCTACTCTTCCGCAATTCTAAAATTATTTCAAAAAAAGTTTTTTAAAATGCAGTAGAAAAGAAAATGATCACAATTATACTAACAAAAAAATTATTAGGCATAAACCTGACAAAAAACTTTAATGTAATTATGGAGAAAATTATAAAATTTTGTAGAAGGACATAAAAGACATGATTAAAAAGAAATATTACTATGCTTATGGAAAAAAAAGAAGATAATTCCCAATAAAGATAAAGACAGATTACCAATTTGAATTTGACAAAAGGAAGGAATATTTTGATTTTGCTGACTCTGTATTACTTTCTAAATTAACTAAGGCTTGAGTAAATTAACAATGAATTCATTCTTCCTTCCTGAAAAAAATAAAAGGAAATATATAACTTTAAAAGAATTTAACAGGAAAAATTGTTAGAAATAGCTATTAACAAGAAGAAATTTAGATTTAATTAATATATTAAGTTACAGAATTTTAGGATGTTTTCTAAATACAATGCTGTAGAATATTTAATTCCCAACATGGAGAGCTCTGTCACATTCTCTGATGGAGCAGCAACTGTCCCCCGAGTGTAGGAGCAATGACTGGCAAAGGAGGATGACTCACTGGTGGGCCCTTCATATTGATGGCTATGCTTATGAGCCTTTGCTCTTGAAATTGAAACTTAGCCTATTGTTATGGGGTGCCTAAGGGTTGCCTCCTGAGAACCAACTTGTTGCTCAAATGTGGCCTCTCTCTAAGCCAAACTCAGCATATAAATATATTACCTTCCCCCCAGCATGGGAAATGACTTCCTGGGGATAAGCCTCCCTGACACCGAGGGATGACTACCAAGCACCAACTAGCAATGCAACTGGAAAAAGACCTCAAATAAAAGGGGGAAAAGGTAAAGACAAATGAGTTTATATGGCTAAGAGACTTCAAAGTGAGTCAGGAGGTCATCCCAGAGGTAACGCTTATGCACATCTCAGCAGGATCTCATAGACTGCCAAAGTGAATACTATCCCAAATAGTGAGGCACCTGAGGGCTCTGAAGACACCCAGGTCCTATGGTCAGGGCAGGCAGCTCCAGAGTTTGGTGCCTTGCCAGTGGGCCCTACTTTGGAGTATGTGCTCCTGATAGTGACAGAGTTAGACTCAATTATGTCTTCCCTACACATCGCTCATCTGTCCCTTCTAATTAAGCCTATACTTGGTGCTGGAGTTTGTAGGTATACATCCAAGAGACTTGATTCTTTGGGTTATCCATGTGCCAGCTGGGCCCGGAACCTCAGCGGAGTTGCAACACCTACTCAATAGCTCATTGGACTGACCCAGGACAAGTAACAAAGAGATGATGATGGACAACGACCATCCCAAGGAACAGAGAGAGTCTGCAAATGCAAGCAAGATAGTCCCATCCATCTTCCCCATGGGATATAAGCCCCCTCTCAATTAGAGTTGGAGTGGATATCACCATCCCAGAATCCTCAGGATTGGGGAAAGAACTATGGACTAGAGTGGACTTACTGGTATTCAACTATAGACATATTGTGATTCTAGCAATGGAAAAAAATTACAACATTGATGTGGAGTCAGTGGCCACTGGAGGTTCTGGGGGCAGGGGGAGGGAAAAACAGTTGTGATACAGGGGCTTTTTTTTTGGGACTTGGGAATTGTCCTGAATGACATTGCAATGACAAATATAAGCCATTTTATATCATCACATAACATGCAGAACTGTGTGGGAAAGAGTGTAGACTACAATGTAAACTACAGCACATGCTTAATGGCAAAGCCCCAGGATGCGTTTATCAATTGCAATGAATGTGCCACACCTGAAGGATGTTTATGTGGGAGGGTGTGGAAGGTGTGGGGAGTGGGGCATATGGGAATCCCTATATTTTTTGTGTCACATTTATATAATCTAAGTATCTTTTAAAAATAAAAAAAGTTAAATAAATAAATACAATGTTGTATTCTGAATTGGATCTTAGAACACAAAAAGGAGATGAATGGAAAAACTAGAGAAATCTGAATTGTCTGGAATATCATTAATAGTAATGTACCAATGTTGGTTTTAGTTTTTACAACTGTATTATGGCAATGTAAAATGTTAACAATAGGGAAAACTGTGTGAGGATATATGGAGACTCCCTGCACTATCTTTGTAATTTTTCTGTATATCTAAAATTAAAAGCTTATTAAATACACACACAGGGAAGCGGCTGTGGCTCAATCAGTAGGGCTCCCGTTTACCATATGGGAGGCCCCGGGTTCGGTTCCCGGGGCCTCCTGGTGAAGGCAAGCCCGCCCGCACGGCGTGGTTAGCTGACCCAGAGAGCACAAGCAGCAAGGGGGGGATAAATGAATAAATAAATAAAAATAAATAAATAAATAAATAAATAAATAAATAAATAAATAAATACACACACAGACACATTTTATCACTTTCAGCTATATAAACGATTCCTGGATGGGTGCATACTACTAATATGGCTTACCTGACTATATGACATATGTGTCTGAAGAGCATATGTCATGATGTAAGTGGGTAAAGTTACAGAATACCATTGTACCTTAATCAGAGTAAGCTGAGCTAGTCACATACATTACTCACAAATCCTATCATTTAAAGAGTATTCTGAGTTTATTTTGTACTAGCAAAGTTTCACTCTAAGTAATTGTGAATACCAATTTCCTTCATGAACTAGTCTACTATTCTAGTAAAATAAAAAGCATATAAACAATAATATGAAGAGTAACACAAGAAATTAGAGACCAATGTAAAAATAACACAATAAAAACACACAAGGGTCAGGCACACAGAAAGAAAGGATGACTGAATACTTGGGAGGCAGTAAAGACTATCTCCCAAGAGGGTAACAGGTAGTTGAACTTAGTCTTGAATGAAGAGTGAGAGTTAGCCAGCCAAAATTAAGTGAGCATATTCTGAGAAGGGGAATAACATATGAAAGGCACAGAGATAGCAAAACGCATGGCACATTTGGGAACAGCAAAGTAATAGGAGAATACACTAGCCAATGGCTGAAGCACAACTACTACACAAATAGCCAGAAATGCAGGAATGCATGAGAATGAGAGAGAAGGGAGCATGCAGGAAAAGACAGGATTTCACTTAAGGCAAAGGAGCTGCATACATGCTAAAAACGTGGAAAAATTTAAATGAGATGTATAGTTGAACTAATATCTTTAAACTAAACCAATTAAGAGTG
Source organism: Tolypeutes matacus (assembly GCA_026826555.1). Classification (NCBI taxonomy): domain Eukaryota; kingdom Metazoa; phylum Chordata; class Mammalia; order Cingulata; family Chlamyphoridae; genus Tolypeutes; species Tolypeutes matacus. Next base: position 729,960 of record JAKSZT010053764.1, on the reverse strand, counting down.
GTCCTCCAAAAATAAACCTCCTGATTTGAGCGTGCACGTGTGTGTGTGTGTGTGTGTGTGTAAAGGAGAGACCATGGATACGAAATGCGTTCAAAACCTTCAACATGCTAGAAGAAAGAATCAGTTAATTGTAACTCAAATTCAGGTCTCTATTGAGACTTTCCATTTAATACCACATTATAGTAACTCTACCATAAAAGGAAAGTTTAAACTGCCAAAGAATTTCATATGTAGGCACTCTGAGCAAGGAAAAAAAGATAGGAAAATGTGTTTTCAAGTAACATATGAAAAAGAAGACTGAGTGCTTTCTGTTTAAATTCATGTTGAATCCTGGATTTAATGAAGAGAAATCCCTTTTTGTTCATGATGCCATAAGCAATTAAGACCAGCTAGAACTCATTAATTGCTGGAAAAATAGCTACAACATTCTCATTCTATTTGTCCAATGCAGCTTGGTATTCAAGATTAACTACAATCTAAAGAAGAGATATAAGGAAGGAATGAAAAAGAAGACAAGAAATGTATAGGAACTAGAGGGAGAAAAATACCATGTGATATTAAAAGGGTACATTATCATTTAATTCTAACAGATTTTTGTAACACTCTGAAATCATGCTGCAGGAAGTTTCCTCATTGTAAAAATGTAAAAATGCATATTTCTAGAACCCAGAATCAAATTTTGGTACAGCAAATTAAATTAAAATTAGAACGAAAGGGAGGGAGGGGAGGAGGGAGGGAAGGCCCCTCTGCCACCAACAAATTGTCTCTCTTTTAAAAATACCGCTGGTGTACAGGAACAAGCTCCATATGGAAACCTCTTTGATAATTCACACTTCAATAAGACAGTCAAAGTCATTTCTTTCAGCTTTGAAAGTGACCAAGCGTTAATCAAAAAAAAAATTAAAACAACCTGCATTGCACTTAGAAATAAATTAGATGTTAAAGCTTAAACATTATTTGAAGACAGCAATAGCCCGTTTCAAAATTAGCTTTTCCTCTGCAAAATAGATATAACCATTCTGTACCCAACAGTAAAGTGATTATTTCCTAAAAGATACAATTTATTGCCTGCTAATTAAAAAAAAAAAAAAAAAAACTAAGGTGGCTCTGTTTCTGATATTAAATTTTGAGGTCACATGTGACATTTATTCCCTCTTGTTTCAAAGAGCTGGAGCTCACTGCCCCAGCATGGGCGTCTGAGAGGGAACAATAATTTATAGTAGCATAAAAATAGGGAAGAAAAAAACAAAACAAAACAAAAATAACTGTCTCATCTCTTAAAACACTATTTGTATCAAGACACAAAATTAATATTGAACTTACACTGGTTTTTGTAAGACAATCTCTATGAAATCTTGTACAAAACTGCTCCACAATACAATGGAATATTGAAACATTTCTGCCAGGTGAAATTCACTGTATAAAACTTATCTTCCATACTTTTTAAAGCAGAGGAATGAAATAACTGTACCTAGAAATAACTGTTTTTTTAATCTTAAAGAAAATGACTTTAGACAGGGTAGCTGTCATGAATGACCCATCAAAAGTTTCACCAATGGTCTCAAGTTTGATTACCATATATACTGGTTTCCCATTCCATTCATAGGTACCCAGCAAACCTATGAATGAGGCATAGGGCTCTTGCTGAGCACTCCATTTGGCTAAAGGTTCCCCACTCACTCCAACCATCTCTTTTTTTTTTTTTTTTTTTTTAAACTTATTCCCAAAGAGAGACAAGAAGTCAAAACAGTTTCCTCCTCAAAGGAAAAAACAAATGATAGGACCAGTGTGAGCTGCCCCTGACAGAAGAAAGCAGGAACCCCCTCTGGCCACAGGAGTCTAGGAATCCTTAACACTCAGGAAGGCCACCTACTCAGCTGGAAAGTGCATAGATCAGTCTTTAAGATGTTGATCTTTTCTAGAAGGGAAGGGAAGGGTAGTGGAAAGGAAAAAGGAAAAAGAGAAAACATGAACAAGTTAAGTAAAAAACTAAAGAAGAAATACTAGTCAAAAAGTAGCCATGAAAAAAGTACCTAGCCCCCCTAACATTATTCCTACTAACAGAAAGACAAATTCAACTCTTCTTAGATTTTTTTAGTACCAAGGTTTTGAATGAAATTTAAAGCTCTTGTTTTCATTCCTCCTATCAAATGTAACAGTATCCCCACTACACATGCTTCTTATTTCATTCATCTGTAAACCATTCCTGTCAACTCTCAAACGCAGCTCTAGTCAGTTCCAAGGTCACTGGGCACACAGGCTTCTCCATTTAATACATTTGTGATACAACCCTCATTGCTGTAAGATTTTCTAGCCCTTTTAGTGTTTCAGTCCAGGTTTTTAATACCTTTCATCAAACTATGACGCATAACTGGTCTCACAAGACCCGTAGTAGTTTAGCTTGAAGCCTGACCCTCTAAATTTACATGTTGTTACATTCTTTGAAGGCATTTATTGAAAATCATGGCAAGGAAATTTGTACTGATACCAAAAAAGAAATATATTTTATAATTTGGACATGGCTAAAAAAAGGTTAGAGGCTGTAAAAGTGGCAGATGCTTTGAAGAAGATATATATACTCAAGATCAGAAAGTACTAGAATATTTCATGTAAAAAAAAAAATTCCATAAAGTTCTATGAATATAAAAATCACATAAAACCAACATATGTTTATTAGACACCCATGAGCTGCCAAGCATTCTGCTAGCTGACAACATGAGCTATTTTTAAAATAAACTTATTGAAGTTTAGAGTACATACATAAAGTACAACAAATTATAAGTATACCCTGATAAACTTTCGCTAAATCAGCAAACCCAAGAAACTACCACTCAGTTCAAGAAATAGAACATTACCAGTTTCCCAGAAGCCTGCTCCAATGCCCTCTCCCAGTACTAAGACTCCCATACTCCACCTGCCCAAACATAGCATCATTGTTTTTTTAACTTTATATTAACAGAACATAGAAGACAGCCTTTTGTGACTGGCTTCTTAGGCTAATGCTATGTTTATGAGATCCATTCACATTGTTGAGTATTGCAGTAGTTAATTCATTCTCATTCATGAGTAATTTTATCATTCCATTGTAGGAACATTCTGCAATGTATTTATCAATTCTACTGCTGATGGACAGTTTTAGATTATTATGAATAGTGCTGCTTGAATAGTCTTGTACATCTCTCATACATGTATCCACACACACATTTCTAGGAAGAGAATAGCTGGAACATGTTTAACTTTACTGGCAACTTTCCAAAGTGCTTGCACCAATTTACATTCCTACCAACAGAGTGCAAGAATTTCAATTGTTTTATATACCTGCCAACACGTTATTAATTCTAGCGATTCTGTTTGGTGTGTTGTGGAACCACACTGTGGTTTAATTTGCATTTCCCTAATGACTAATGTGGTTAGACACCTTTCATATGTTTATTATACATATTGGACACTTATGAAGTGTCTGTTGAAGTCTTTTACCCATGAATTTCTATTGGATTGGCTGCTTTTCTGTACTGATTTATAGGAATGCTTGGTATATTCTACATACAAGCACTTGGTCAGAAACTAGTACAAACATGATATGAACATGGAAAAGACTGAGAACACTATAAGACCTAAGGTTAAGATATTGTGGTCACCCTACAAGTGTTCTAGGAAAACAGGATCAAGGAATGATCAATGTAAGTATATTGTGATCAGAGAAGAATATTTAGAGAAGGGAGAATGTGAGGTGGACCTTCAAGAAATTAATGAATTTACTAAAGTGGGAAAAAATGGAGGAATCATAGCAAAAGCAGAAAGAGCCATAAGCAGCAAAATTCAAGTCAGAATGTGCCTCATTCATGGAATAACATTAATTTATTTTCCTAAGCCCAGTCTTTACTGGACAGCAGGTTGGTCTAATAAAAATGAAGACTACAGAGTTTTTGACAGGCCTTATTTACAAGTTTAAATACATTATTTCATTTTATCACCTTAAGCCTGCAATATAGGTATTATCCCCCATTTACAAAGAAAGAAACTAATTAAATGGCTTGCCCAACATCTAGTCATTGGCAGCAGAACTACACTAGAAAATGAGGTCTGCCTACTTCTAAAGACCATGATTTTTCCATTAAACATTCTGCATTTTAACAAGTAAAATTATTATAAGACTTAGTTTTTACTATGGTGGCTCCTGGGAGCTGAAGTCAAAACAGTAATTAATTTAGAGCATTAGAAGCTTCAGAACATCATAAAGGAATGGCTTGCCTTCTTACATAATGCATTTCAGAAAACTTGCTTGAATTGAATAACCAAGGGTCAAACCTGAAAAGTCAAACAATAGACTGGTGAAGTGCCACAATTCTGAAACACCTTCATTTCAGAATTAATTCTATAACAGCTTGGTGTAGAGCAAAACACATATATTGTAAGACAACTGATTTCGGAAAGATGTGCACCTTAGAATCAAGGAAGCAGAGTAAATGTTATGAGATGATTTACTCCCAGTGCAATGAAAGTTTATGAAAATCCCTAATTATCCTTTCCTTTTTAAGAGATAGTTCCAGCACTCAGTACATGTTCATTAATTGTTCCTTTTGCTTCATCATTAAACAGTTTAAATCTAATGAACATCTAATTGAGGTTAAAAACCCATCCTAATGAGTTCTATCTTCATCTCAACCACATTAAGATTATAACCTATACTTCTGTGTGTATATAAATATATAAATGAGTGTGTACTTGCATACATACATAAAGACTTTCTCTGATTTCAACTTATGGATAATGTGATAAAATATTTAATCTTACACAAATATATACCACTGAGAAGAAGGGATAGCACACCACCAAAATTCAACTGTTAGCTGAACGGCAGCTATATTGGTTTTCTGCGGCTACTGTAATAAATTACCACAAACTTGGTGGCTTAAAACAACAGAAATTTAGTCTCTCACAGTTGTAGAGACCAGAAGTCCAAATCAGTTCCACTCAGCTGAAATCAATGTGTGGGCAGGACTGCACTCCTTCAGGCAGCTCTAGGGAAGATTTCACTCCTTGCCTATTCCAGTTCTGGGGCTGCTAGCATTTCTTGACTTGTGATTGCATTATTCCAATCTCTGCCTCCATCTTCTCACTGCCTTATCCTCTGTGTGTCTGTCAAATCTCCCTCTAGCTCTCTCTTACAATGATAAGAGAGAGGGCATTCAGGGACCACCCAGGTAATTCAGGATGACCTCATATCAATATCCTTGGCTTAATTACATCTACAAAGACCATTTTTCTAAATAGGGTAACGTTTACAGATTTCAATGCTCATCAGTTAATGTTTCAAAGCCCCAAGTAGTGTAGGGAATTTCACGGTACTATATCAAAGTTCAGGGTGCACTAAAGACCAATGTCAAAAAAAATCAAAGACTACCAGTGTCATACTATAGACATCTGTCAGTACCAAGAGCCAGGCACAGGGTTATGCGCTATGGCTGAACATTAAAATCAGCTGGGAGCGTTTTACAACTACTGACGCTGGGGACCCTTTGGGAGAAAAGAAAGCTTTAAAAACATGATCTTAAATTTAAAGTGGCTTGAGATCAGAAGTTCTAAAAACTGATCTCTATAATTCTTTTAGCCAAATCCGAATATGTGAACAGGATGGCCAACCAACAAATAGTACAAATTTTTAAAATGCCTAATTTCATTAAAAGGAACCTCAAGTTAGTTCTTATAATTGACCTTGCTCTAGCAGTTTCAAACAGTGCTTGCTTAAAGCAAGCAGCTCTTGAAAATATTCATGTCATACTGAGATTTTAGGAATATGCTTGCTGTTTCGTGATTTTATTTTTATATAAATATAGGACCACAACTAAGGCAAGGGAAACGAGAGTCAAGATTCAAAGATCAGGAAAGATGATAAATCCAATTCTCTATCACACGGGTTAATTATCCAAAATGAGGGTTTTATTTTCATGTATCTGATTCCTCTTTCTTCTTTCTGGGACTGCTCTTTTTATCCATCTACCTAGGTTTTTTTTTTAAATCACCTCCACTAGAGAGAAAGAAAAGGTAAACTCAAAAGTCAGTCAATTCTAATTCTAAACGGGTATTTTTTTTTAAATGCTGCTTCTCATTAGACAAAGGGAAGCCTGCATATGTCAAAGGTTGCTTATTTAATGTTAATGTTAACTTCAAAATGTCATGGTCGAATCTGCTGATGAGTATGATGAATTACCGCAAAGGTGGCAATAACAGCACCTCAATAAACTGATTGCACAAATGAAAGAGCAGACCAGGAAGTCATATAAAAATTGCATCTCCATTGTTACCCTTATGTTTCATTACATAGATAAAAGCTTTCCAAGACTACAGCACACACATTTCAATATGAATACTGTCACTTTGACTTGCAATATACATTTTATTTGTTTATAATGAAAGGCAAAATGTATGCCCAGGGGAAAACGCACTCTCAAAGTCTCTTAGGGAATATTTTTTAACAATTCACCTACCAAATGTTTCAGAGCTTAAATCTGCCAAGATATATAGGTTAAGATACCTGTCCTTAGATGACATAAAGGGGAATTTATCTAACAACTTTCTTTTAAGATCTGAAAAATGTTCTTCAGAAATCCACAACCTATTTTATGTTTTCTCTGATAAATATCTTCATAAAAACATTTATTGAATATAAACAAGTATTTAGTAAACCACAAACCAAAAGTACTTTCTAAATTGTTTACACATTTTGAATGATTATGGATTATATATTTCACTTATATCATATTTTCTTTTACCCAAATTTATTTTAATACATCTATATCAGATACCAAATGAAAAACCCAAGAAAAATACAGCTTTACTTTTAGCTTTCTTTAAGACACACGACCTTCTGTTTTTCCTCTTCTATCTATTACACAGTTGCTTTTTCAAATACATATTCCTTTCAACTTTGTATTCATCTGTTTTCTTTTTATCTTTTTAAAGCATTGCTTCCCTTTAATTCTTTGTCAGGTACTTAAATAGGATTTCATCTGCTGGCAGGCACTCTAATTCTATAGTCTCCTCCTCATGGAGAAGTAAGTTTCACTTCCATTTATCTTCCCCTAAACTTTTTCCTTTTTTCTTACTTACGCTAGTAACATTAATTTCAACTAATTTCTAAGACAGGAGTATTCCCTAAATATATAATTGCATTTTACATCAAACTAAGAAACTGTTGATTCCCTGTCATTTTCAAAGTATAAAGTAAACAAAAGAGTAATTAAAAACAAATTTTAAAAATCTTTGAGGGGAAGGATGACTTGAAGTCTCTTTCCATATTGTGGAAGGGATGAACCAATCTATAAAAAGCCAGCAAGGCAAACAGCAATTGTAAAGGCAATGGAACGAAAAAAAAATATCTTCATTTTAGATCCATCTTTAGGGTCTTCTACCTCTGAAAATGTTGGGCAAAGTCCAATTTAAATAATGACCCTACGTTTCTACTTCAGCCCTATGTACTAGCTATCAAAGAGAGAATTTCAAATAATTTCAAGTTTAGATACAGTTTATAAATAGACAGCATCACACTTCATTTTTACCCTTCCTTATCCTATGGATGAATAGAAAATGAGGACTTGAAATAAAAACACCATGTTTCTCAGTAAGCACCCTAAACCTGTAAGCACTTACAAAACTAGGGAAAAGATGGTTAGGAACCAAAGACACTCATCATGGTCTAAACAAACAAGCATGAGCATTCCGCATGACATCTACTAAGTCATTCACAGCCACATAAACACAAGGAAGGATATTCAGCAACAGCACAGGCCTACCACAGAAACTCTGGTGCCAAAGAAGTCAGAGACCGCGATGCTTTTTTAGACACCATGCACTTTTAATAGAAATCAAGAGGAAGGAAGGAAATGCACATCGAAAAAAAAATCAATCATAAAATGTTTGAGTAATGAGAGACAAAAGAGTTACTGAAAGAAAACCACATTCACTCAGCAGGAACAGACTAAGCGAGGAGCACATTTTGGGAAGCGGCTGTGGCTCAATAAGTAGGGCTCCCGTTTACCATATGGGAGGCCCCGGGTTCGGTTCCCGGGGCCTCCTGGTGAAGGCAAGCCCGCCCGCACAGCATGGTTAGCTGACCCAGCGAGCACAAGCAGCAAGGGGGGGGGGGATAAATGAATAAATAAATAAATAAATCTTAAAAAAAAAAAAAAAAAAAAGATTTCAATATGTACTACCAGGTGCTGAAGCAGCAGGGTGTTGGTGGAGCAGAGGTGCTCACCACAATTAAGTTCAGTCCAGGAGAACTGATCAGCATTGATGTCTCAGCTACTACATGCTACACATCCTTAAAGATACCACCACAGGCTCAAAATCTGTTTGAAACTGGCAAATGTTATAATCAGACAGGAGAATTGGGAGGATGCCCTTTGTTCCTTTAGCCTGAAATATCTGAACAAGGCATAAATTAGGCCCAATGAGGATGCCTTTTAATTCATCAAGAGGCAGACACAGTTATATGATTCTATTACTAAACGGGATTGTGGCAGTGAGGAGAGAATACCTCAAACTTATAAGGACCTCGTGTACTTATTAAATATAAAACAGCTTTTAAAAGTCCATCACAGGTATATTTCTGACTGTAATTTTTAAAGAGTTTTTTTTTTCTTAATGTACTCAAGCAGGCAAAGAGCCAACCAATCCATTAGAAAAATCAAAGAGTCAGAAATCTCTGCTTGTGTCATTAATTCAGCCATGGAAAGAGCATTCTACTAGCCTTTTTTTTTTTTTTTTTTTTTTAACTGAAGTGGTTAGCAGAGTAGAAAGTAAAATGCCTTTGGGGTACCTTGCCTATATCTGGGGCAGAGCCCACACTTCTGGCCCATACTATTTTCCTGGGAGTGAGCAAGTGTCTCAAGTGTCTCAGGTTTTGGCAGCGCATGCAGTGCCAAAGAAGAAAGCATTTTATCATGAGAAAGACACTTCTGACTCTTAAGATTTTGAAGGCTATCATTTACACAGAAAGAATACAATGGGCTTATCCAACTCTTCTGTCCTCCAACCCCTTAACAGTGAGCATATCATAAAAACCACTATGTAATGCTAGGTGGCAAATTTAAAATGCTGCTTCTCTATTGTTCTTAAGTACCAATAGAATGTCATCTTTTGGAATCTTCTAACTAAGCTAACTAGATCCACATTTAAAGAAGAAAAAGTTGAGTGAAGGGGAGAGTAGTATAAACCGGACAAAGAAACCCTACAATTCTTGCTTGCACAACAATCTAATCAAAATCCCTCCAATTTAAATGTACTTTTTTTTTTTTTTTTTTTTTTTAATTTTTTTTATTTATTTATTCATTTATCCCCCCCTTGCTGCTTGTGCTCGCTGGGTCAGCTAACCACGCCGTGCGGGCGGGCTTTCCTTCACCAGGAGGCCCCGGGAACCGAACCCGGGGCCTCCCATATGGTAAACGGGAGCCCTACTGATTGAGCCACAGCCGCTTCCCCTAAATGTACTCTTGAATGCTGATGAATCTTCCTGAAGAAATATTCCTGAACCTTTTTCAGAAGGATCTTTTTTTAAAAAACCTTCTATATACCTTCTTTCAAATTACAAAATTATTGCAAATTATCTGGCCAAGATTACTCTCTTCTCTGCTCCAGTATGTGACGCCTCCTGCAGGTAGTGGCTATTTAACTAGAAAAACTAAAAACAGTGCCAACAGTCACATACTGTGCAGAAAATATAAGTGCTACATTTATAGACAGTAGCAGCTTTGTAGAACATATGACCATCCAGGAGATCGGCAGCCCAAATGAGGAACAACCGTCTGGTTCTTCACTTAAACTAGGGTTTCAGCCACACAAACATCCAGGAGCATGAAAACTGGGTGCCTTGAATTGCCAGCTATAAAATATAGATAGAAAGTCCCAAAGTAGCCAATTATTTAAGGCCAAATGCAAGGGGTTTCAAAACATGCATTCATATATGCTGACCTTTCATTTAATTGCAGATATTAAAAATATTGCACATTCTAAAACGGCTTGGAAAAACAGACAAGCTTTCAATGTTGTTACAGCTGAGCAAAAAACTGTTAAAGCCAGATCATCATATACCATGATAGGGAATTGGGTACCATACACAGGTGTCACTTGATGCCAGAGATGCATTCTACAGAAATGAGAATTTTCCATTTTTCTGGGTCAGAGGTGGGTGATTTTTAATGTGTTAGGGAGGTGTAATGTAAAATTAGAGAAAAATACATATTACATACATAGTTCCAATGTGAACTTTCATGTTTACTTTTCAAATATTTGGAATAATTCAAATATAAAGCAACACTAGCTATAAAAGTTAAATGTAATTAAAATATCAAGAAAATGAAATTTTAAAGCACTACCGTTAAGTTTATAAACTTCATATCCTTCAGACGATTTATTGCAATGTGAAAATAAAGTCTAAGTTCCAAAATTTATGACAGACATGGCATAAGTCCTCCAATATCAAAGCATCATCATGGTTTATGCTGTTTAAATGCATTAATCTTTCTCTTACCCTAGGTTTTATACAAACACTAAAAAAAACAAACAAAAAACACTAATTAGAAAGCAGAAGACAAATGATAAACTACATGGCAACACTTTTAGTATTCCTTAATATAAATGCAATGTTCAAATAATCATTAAAAGACTTGGAAATCTCCACTGATCTGAGAATGTATAATCTCCTAAAATACTATTTAAGTTTTAGAGTTCTTAACAACAGAAATCATGTGTGCCGCATTTGTTCTTTTTTTTTTATTTATTTACCATCCCTCACCCCCGTTTTTGTGCTCGCTGTCTGCATGTTCTTCTGTGTCTGTATGTCTTCTCTTTAGGCAGCACTGGTAACCCATCCTTGGACCTTCCGGAGTGGGAGAGAGGCTCAGGCGCTAATTCTCTTGCACCACCTCAGCTCCCTGGTCTGCTGCGTCTCTCCTCTGTGTCTCTTTTTGTTGTGTCATCTTGCTGTGCCAGTTCTCTGTGCAGGCCAGCTCTCCGCACGGGCCAGCTCTCTGCACAGGCCAGCTCTCAGCACAGGCCAGCTTGCCTTTCACCAGGAGGCCCCTGGATTCGAACCCTGGACCTCCTATATGGTAAACGGGAGTCCAATCACTTGAGTCACATCCATTTCCCCCCATTTGTTCTTTATTCCTGACAAAACTAGAAAGATTGGCCATTTCAGAACCTAAGAATTTAGCCAGTGTTCTAATTTTTATTTGTAATATTCAAAGTAATAAAACATATACACATATACTTGTACAACACTTAATATGTGCCAGACACATATTAACCCTCAAGACATACCTATGAGGTACGATCTATTATTAACTCTATTTTACAGATGAGGGAACTAAGACAGACACCAAGTTACTTGTCCAAAATTTACAACTAAGTAAGTGGCACAGCTGAGATTCAAACTCAGGCAATCTGACTCCAGAGTCATGAGTCTAAAGTACTCCATATTAATTAGTCCTAACCTTCCTCCCTGCCTACCCAGAACTATCCTGAAGATCAGTAACACCTGAGAAGCAAACATTCCTCAGGAAATTCACACCATCTACCATCTCTTTTGAAAAAGTAGATCCACATACCCAAGTTGGTTCAAACATGCTTGAGATGAAAGGAAAGAAATAAGAAAAATTCCCTTATACTTCTTCATTAGGAACTTCAATCTGTTCAAACTTACCAAAACACATTTTGCTCAAAGACAATAACAAAAAAATAAAAATAAAACAAGGTGTTATAGATATTATTTTCACTTTACCCTGATAAAAACGTAAGTCGATGAAAGCCTCCTCACATTCATACCCAGCAAAGATGCCCAGTGATCATTTCACTATGCCTATCACCTCTTCCTGGCTCTGGCACATAGGAAATCTGGTTCCAGGATCAGGTCTATACCCCTGAGTTAGGGAATTTCTACTCCACTGTCCCTCCTCTTCAAGGATCAACTGAATGTTGATCCCAGCAGAAATCCCAGGGCTTACCTGTGATCTACAGGGACTGTTAACCAGGGACTTGCTCCCAAGGTCGCAAACTCCAAATCACTTTTAGAAATGGAAGCATGGAAACATGCATTGAAATTCTACCTACAATTCAAAAACTCACAATTCCATTTTAGATAATAGTTCCAATCTTCTATATCAAGGCTGACAATCACCAACTTACTATTCCAAGTTTCACTACTTTTACTAGCCCCGAAAGCTCAAAGCATATTATGAATAAGGTGGCATATAAATAAAAATAGCCAAGAGGCACCCGAGTGGGAGAAAGAAAAAGAAGGACTTGAATACACAGCCCTTCCTAGATCAAAGATGCATATTTAACCATGGCTTTCCGCTCTGTTTATTCTTCTTAATGTACAACTTCCTTTTTTTCTTCACTTAGATTTCTTCCTTGGTGCCATTTGTTTAACCATACCAAGTTTAAATATAGACAGACAGACAGACAGATTAAATATGCTAAAGTTTATTTAATATGTTAAAAGCTTCCTTTCAATGACTAATTCTGTTGAGGAAAAAAAATACGAAAATTTAATAGGTAAAGAAACATGCAAACAAACACAACATAGTTAAAATTTCCAAATGCAGCCAGCAGACATGAGGCTTAAGAGGAACAACCCTGATCCTTGAATTTATTTCTAGGCTCCCCAAGAACAAATAACATACCTGGGCTAATTTCTACTAAGGCACTTCCATACTTAATTTGATGACTGAGACTAAGCTGCTTTTTTGGCCTCTGCAATGCTTTCAACCAATGTATTTTACAAAGCAAAGACAGCACCCACCACCACTCACCCTCCCCACAAAAGGTGATATTTCCTTTGCCCAACTCCATTTTGATAAGTTATTACAAGAAACTGCATTCCCTGGGAAAAGTCCAGAAGAAATATCTTCTAATTAAAGGAATCTACCAAACAATTGAGTCCCACAAATCTTCCTAGTTGGTCATGAAATTAACAACCAGCCTTTCCTGACATTTTCAATCCAAAACAACCCCAAAGCAATCTTCAAAGCTAAAATTGCTCAAATTTCAGAATCAGACAAAAAAAACCTGCATAGTGACTAATATGCCGCAATTTCTGATTTCAGTATTCAATAAAGAGCTGATTATACTAAAATCAACTTTCATAAACTCCCAATGATAATACAAAATATTTATCTGGAGGTCCCAAAACACAAATCCTATGACAAGAAGAGAACCATATATTTGTTTATAACAACCCTAACTTTGACAGATTTCAATATATTTTATTGAACATTGATGCCATATCCTACAGCTACAGCAACATGACCTAGGATTTGTGTAGCCATAAGTTTTTGTAGCCTCCTGACCTTTGTTAATTTAAGTCTATATTCAATTCCCATCCCCCTGTGTGCACATTCAAACACACAAAACTCTCTAAAAAAATCAACAGTTGTACTTGCTTTCCTCTCTCAGTTCCCAAGTCATCAGATCCACCCACCCCAAAGACTGTGCAAGTTTATGGCTTACTTATTTCTCATGTTTTGTTGTTGTTATTCTGACATACCATAACCACTTTCCTTTTACAGAGCTGTGGTCAATTCTCACAAGCACAACAGGGAGGACAGTGAGCAAGAGTAGCAAAGACGTTTAAGATTTTCCTTTATCACTTGAAGTCTTGTTTGCAAAGAACTTTACAGTCATATTAGAGCCTTCTTACAACATTGGAAAAAAGGAAGCATTATTAATCCTATTTAAACAGAAAAAATAAGGTTAAAAAATCAGCAGCAGACCACCCAGTAGACCCATAATAGAGTTCAGATGTGAGGTAGCAAGTGCTGAGTCTATATTTTTAATTTCTTAAACTATCAAAACCCAATTTTTTTTTTTTAATTAAGGCTGACCACTCACGTGAAGCAGAGTAGCCTTCACATTGCAACCACTTCATTACCACTGGCACTATTATCAGCTAGACTCTAGCTGCTAGAACATCTCATGCCCCAGTTGTCATGAGTTTAGAAGGAAAGAATAGAGGTTTTGAGAATGGAAGGGATGAGAAGACAACCTATGAGACCAGCAACTGGTGTAACATTAAGGATAAGCTTTGGGTTTCTCATAAGATGTTTTTAAGGACCCAAAGCAGACTACCTTTCATACTGTTTACAAATAGCGTATTCATTTTTTTTCTCAGTGACAGTGCAATTGTTATTCAAATAAACCTTAGATTTACTTAGGAAATAGTTTTAATAGAAAGATTAAGAAATCCAATGCAAGACTAACATAAAAATCCCACAGAGAATCTACCTTTTCTCACCTGGAAATGTACAAAAGACAAAACTAGTTTCAGTAGTGAGCCTTATGAAAGTACATCCTGAAAATGTTATTATAGGTTTATTTAAAAATCTGCAAGATGAAAAAAGAATTTAAAAAAAATATCCAGAAACACAAATTAATTTTTTAAACAAAGACTTTATATTGGACATTCAGAAGGTACCAGAGAATATCTGAGAATCTGACCTTTATTATGAGTAATGGATATTTTTCCTTTACCGTCAGAGGTCAAAATCCAGAAGTAAGTCCTTGTTTTATGGTCATAGTTTTCTACTTTAACCTCATGAATTAGGAGTAGTTTTAAATGCCTCTTAAAAAAACAAAAACAACAAAACATCAATACCTGACAATAAGTACAACTCTGTAGAAAGGGGCTTCACAAAGAAAAAAAGAGAAGGCTGTCATTTTGGTTATTTCTTCCACCCAAATACTCCAGAAGAGCTAAATTCCATATTCACAAGGAGGTAGTAGTCTGTGAGCCTGAATATGCATTCATTCACAGACTCAACAGATGATGGCTGAGTATCAAATGCCAGGCATGGTGTTAGGTGCTCAGGACATAACAGAGGTAAGTGCTCACTAATTCCAGCTGATCTTAATTCATCCACAATACTCATTCAACAATATATATCAAGCACCTACAAGGCACCATCCACTATGCTTGGTATGACATTTTATCCATATAGGATCGTGCTCATTTTCTTGTTACCCTATCGGAGTGGGGTTAACCCATGCCTATGATTGAAAGTTCATCTCCAAATATTAATGTTAATCTTCACTGAGACTTCCTCAATGAAGCTGGACAAATGACTTGACCTTTTAAACACTCTTATCTTACAGATCTAGAAGACACAAAACAAACAGGAGCTTGAACATGGAACTCGATTTTTGTAACTGTATTAGAAGCTTTCCTGGCTTCTAGAAGACTGTAAACAAACAGTATTTTTCATACACCATTCACAAATACAGGGATTCACAATATTCCCAACAAAAGAAAATTTTCCCAGAATATTAAATAATAATTTGAGGAAAATTTTACAAACTGATGACAAATCTGTATCAGGAATTTCTCTTCAGAGAAAAGCAAATCAATCTAATGACCCAGCAGGTTTCCATACCCTCGAGAATATAGGTTTATTATTGTTGTTCAGTTCCATTAAACCCTTCTTAATTCAACATGAGCTGACTACTTGACCTAGTTCTAGTATTTGGTTTGTTAATTAGTTTGAAAGGAAAAATTAAAATATTTATATTTATCTTGGACATTTTAACTGAATACACATATATACTCCATTCTCCAGTATTCTGAGGATAGAGCATTTTTTTCTTTAAATGTTGGTCTCCTAATTGGAGCTCTGAGTAGCTTTTCTTGTATTTACTATACCCATAATAAATCATGCATCTTAAAAGCAGAGCAAAGAATTTGAAGATCTATTCTGAAATTTGAATCTCACCTTTCTAAACCTTAGAAATGCAAGCCATCATATCTCACCCTCAGTGACCACATTGGAGAAGAGGCTCTCATCAATTCAACTGCACCCTTAGAATCATCTGGGGTGTTTGTTTGAAATACAGATCCCTGGATCCCCAGAGAGTCTGATTCATTCTGGGGTAGGGCTCAAGAATCTGAATTTTTGAACAAGTTCCCAGGGAATTATTGAGCATACTGTAGTTTTACAGCCACCACCTAGATGACATCCCTTGAATATCACTTAGTAAATTTAATTCATATTTACAATGCCCACTCTGAGAAAAAAAACAGTTTACAATTAGGTTCAGTAATCACTAAAGCAGAGAAGAGAATACATTCTAGAATACTCCCCCCCCACCCCCCAGATGATTAAACTTATTTTTATGTAAGGCCCTTAAAACAATAGGTTTCATTCTCCTAGAAAATTCAAGTACAGCAAATCTGTAAAGTGCAAAACCTTGAGTGCAGGCAGGAAGGTACAGATCAATGGTTTCTAATTTCACAAAATTATAATGAACGTTTGGGAAAATGTGGTTCATTTTGGCTGTCTACACAACCTACTTTTCAAAAATGCGATTGTACTCCCATAAAAGTTTATAACTATTTAAAGTATGCCTGTTAGGACCAAGATCTCCAGATTTTGTGCTTAATAATGCTGGTATTATACATTAGGCATTCAATGAATCAGAAGGGAAAAAAAAGTCAAACTTCTGCCCCTTCTCTAACCAAGGAAAGAGCCCACTCAGCCTTAAAGTTTCTAATACCATAACTAAAAACTATCCCCTAATTCTTTTATATTTCCTTATAATAATAAAGTTAAAATTTCCAAATGAAGGGGGTTGGTGAACACCTGATTTGAGAACACTCAATTTATATCTTGTGAAAAGGTGTCAGATTCCATATTAGATTTTATATAATGTAGATAGATGGCCTGCATTTCTTTGATAAGGCCTAAAGAAGCTGGTAATACAGCCTAGAAGGAGATAGAGGAAAAACTAATATCCAGCCTTAGGTACAGTGGAAGGTTAAGAGATAAAGTCTCGAGGACAGGTAGAGTGGCAAGAAGAAAAAAAGAAAAAAAAAAAGAGGGAGAGAGAAGGAGGAAGAAGGGAAGAAACAAGGCACTGAAAGATTTTCTAGAAAATGTGATACTTCCATCGATTCTTGGGTTTTTGGTGATGAAGGGGAGGAGTCACGGAAGCAGAGACACTGGATGAAACAGGACTTGGAGCCTGAGAGCTTTAGAGTATAAGAGACCATTGGGCACATTGAAGCAGAAGGAAATAAAGAGGTCGATGATGCAGGCGAGAGAGGAGGATGCAGCAAGGCCTGAGCTCGGTGAGGGGAGCGGCAATGAGCCTGAGGGCACAGGTGGAGGAGGCAACAAACTGGTGGGTGCAATGTGAAATTTCAAAGGGGCAAAGCGATGCAGCAAAGGCGTTCTACAATCGTAAGGCTTTTTTTTTCCTGACCACGCAGTCTGGCACCATGCCTCCATGCCCACCCCTGTAAAAACTTAAATAACCCCATCAAATAAACCCAGAAATTTCTTTGAGTGGTGAGTAAGGGCTGAGGAGGAGATCAGATGAGTTAATACCAAAATAAAGAGGACTTCTCACTTCAACCTACCAGAGTGTTGCTTCTTTCTACCCTGCCCTGAAGCTGAAAACCCCTCTTTGGCATCCTTTCATAAAAACAGCTTGAGAACTAGAATGTCAACTTGTACACCACATGCTTCAACCAGTTAACCAGAGCTTTGTTTTATGTTGCTTTTGAATAATGGAAGTGAAAAGTGCTCCATCTTTTAAAAGTATTCAAACATATGTTTTCGAAAGGAGTAGGAGTATCTTTTCTCTTTAGGTACACAAATACTCCAAACCACTTGTATTTATATCAACATTTTAAAATAGAATCACATTCTAAATAAACTGTAAAAACTTTATATTTTTATATAAAATTGTTTATAAGAGACACAAATTTAGGGAAGATGCCCAATCTAGAATAATTCCTTAGGGGCCCACATCTGTGTGAAGCCCCCTTTTTCTGCTACAGGCCCCTTGGTAATGAGGGGGGTGTCCAGGACAGAACCAACCAACCATAGTTCATCAATCTACACCCACCTCCACTCCCTCTGCCTTTTAACAAGCAGTAGTGGTCGCATTATCCAAGTCAGGTTAATCAGGGCCAATTGAAGCTATGAAAAGTTGCTCTCCTCTTCCTCTGTTTGCAGGGCTGGAAAGTTCCAAGCCCAAGGCAGCCTTGTAGAGACAGACAGCTCTCCAATGAAAATGATGGCAACAAGCTTAAGTATTTCACATCCTACTTCCATTCACTCTACCCCTCACAGTTTAATTATATAAGGCCCCAAATTCCCTACCCTACACACACACTCACAAAAATTGTTTTTCTTTCTATCACTTGCAACTGAAAACAAAATCCTGTACAGGGACATAGTATTTTAAATAACTCTTTCCAATCAATTTACCTCAAACTTGGGTGTATCTGCCTCTCTCTCTCTGGTCTACATTCTAAAGCTCAAAGCTCAAAAATGACACTTAAGAGCAAATAAAGGGAGAGAGCGCTGTTGAGACTGGAGGGGAGAGCACCTGAGCAAACAAAAGCCACTTCAATTCCCACATGAATCATTTCCAACCCCAAAATCCTCCAAGAAGTACAGATTCACCACATGGCAAATCAAACTACTTCAAAAGTAAACTTTGGGCCTGCAAAAGAAACTAATGGTTACCATGAATGAGGTGCTGTATGTTTGCAGATGGACAGTAAGCTGCTAAGCACCTATTTTATCAGAATGGAGCTCTGGCATGACAATGGACCTTATCACCCCAAATTGGACAATTGGGTAAAGGGTATGCTTTTATTCCTTAGAACCACAGTTTTCATCACGCTTCTTTTCACATCCCTGAAAATGCCTGGAATTATTTTTTTAGTAGAATGGAGGAAAAAAAAAAAAAACCCCAATGTACCTTTGTGTGATTGCTTATTTGAATTTAAGAGTTTATTAAAGTACAGTACTATTCTGACCTCTGATGCTCACATTGATGTTCATTCATTCAACCAATATTTACTGTGGTCCTATTGTGTTCCAGGTACCACAGTGGGGGCAGGGATCAATAGGGATTACATAAATTAATAGCACATGACTTCTATCTTAAAAAGCTAGTGGAGCAGGGAAGCAGATATGGCTCAAGCAATTGAGCTCCCACCTACCACATGGATGTCCTGGCTTCGGTTCCCCATGCCTCACGGAGAAGAGGAGCCAGACAGCGAGCTGGCATGACAGGCAGGCACGATAAGCTGACTCAACAAGATGATGCAACAAGGAGACACAAAGAGGAAACACAACGAGAGACACAACAAAGCAGGGAGCCGAGGTAGCTCAAGCAATTGAATGCCTCTCTCCCACATGGGAGGTCCCAGGTTAGGTTCCCAGTGCCTCCTAAAGAAAAGACGAGCCAACACAGCACACAGCAAATGGACAGTGAGCATAAAACAACGAGGGGAATAAATAAATAAAATAAATATTAAAAAAAAACAAAGAGCTAGTGAGCGTAAAACAACAAGGAGAGGAATAAATAAAATAAATCTTAAAAAAAAACAAAGAGCTAGTTGGGGAGATATTTTTTTAAAAAACTATATCGAAAGCGAATAGAGATTGAGATTATGCAAAAGGTGCTAAGGAAATACAGAGGACAGGGCCAGCAAATTGAGAGAGCTACAAAGGTTTCACAGAGGCATATTTCATTTATATCTTAAAGGTCATATAGAAGTTCAGTAGACATAGAAGATAAAGAAGAGCTTTGTAGCATGAGGAAACAGCATGTGCAAAGAAAGGACAGAAGAAGAGAAGGGGAAATTTTTATATGGCGGTATATAGGAGAGTAGCAAAAGTAGTAGTTTAGTTAAAAAGGAAAGTTTAAGAAAAAGCACTGAGGTGAGTGGATGTAGCTCAGTGGTTGAGTGCCTGCTTCCCACGTATGAGGTCCCAGGTTCAATACCCAGTAGAAAGGACGAAAAGGAAGGAAAGGAAGTGGGGGGGTGGGGAGGAAGGAAAGTCATCTGTCAGTATGCTTTTAGTTTCAAGTAATAGAAAATAAGCTGTTCACACAATAAATGTAACTGATTGGTTTATTTAACTAAAAACTCCAGAGGGAAGGGTGGCTTCAGGCCAGGCCTGACTACCTCCTAACAAGGGCATGGTTTCTTCCATCCCTTCACTCTGCCTTCCTTAGTGTTGGCTTCATCCTTAAGAGAGCAAACCTGTGGCCCCAAGATAGCTGCCAAGACTCCTCCTCAACATCTAACAAGAGAGAAAAGTATTTTTGTCCCAACATTCCAAGCAAAATTTAAGGCTGATCTATTGGAATGGCTTAGATCATATACCTCATTCTTGAGCCAATCACTGCAGCAAGAAAAAATGAAAACCTATTGGTTTTGCACAGGGCCCAGAGTCAGAAGCAGAGTCAATTTCTCCAGCATCACAGGAATCCCCAAACAAATCATGGGCTACAGGATAAGAACATATGGATGGGGTAGGACTACCAACAAGTTTCTACCACATTAAGGTAGCTAAATAATATTATGCAGGCATGACAACTAACACATCTCTGAAATGGAGGTTTAATAAACTACTTCAGCATAATGACTTAAGTGTAAGCCAGTAACCACACAGTTCTTGGCACATAATTGTTCAGCCCATTACAGCAAATTATTTCTTTCTCAGCAAAGTATCAATGAACTCGATTATGCAAAATCCTATTTATTTCAGCAAGACTGCTGCTCAAGAAGAAACACAGAGCACAGTGAAATTCCCATGCTGAAGGCTCACAGAAAGCTGGCCTGAATGAGAATCTTGTGACTTACGTTTCACAAAGCCCTGTACCATCAACCCAAGGTGGAAGATTCTGAACATTCTACTCAGGAAAATTTTAGAAGCCAAACCATTTCAAAATGAGCTTTTTGGAGGGATGGGGGGAATATGTAGTATACTACTTCACTATAAAAGAGTACACAGATGTGTGTGTGTAGCTACCTACAAGAAAATTCCATTTAAAATATTCCCCAAAAAATCTTATTCTGGAATCTCATAAACTGCCCTTACCTTCATTTTTGCTAAACAAGAAAGAAATCATCACCAGAATGAAATCAATGAATAAGAATAACCTGGGACAGAATCGCGCTAAAAAAGAGCACATTTTTATCATTAGGTATCAATGTGTTTCCATCTTTGGAAGCAAAAAAAGAAAAAAGAAAAACATTTTCTTTAATAATGGAAACAAAACCTTAAATATCTGTCACATTGTTAATAGCTAGCTCAGACCTTTTTTATTTTATTGGTACCAAATGCTTGGGCAAAATTTTGGGGTTATTCCTCTCTGTAGTGAACTAAAGGCCTTTAAGAGGAAGATTTTCAGCCCATTACAACAAATTATTTCTGTATATTTTGGTTTTCTGGTGTTTTATTTTTTCATCCTTGGCATCTGCTCTATGCATGAATTGTACATATAACTCAGTTAATCAGGTAACTCTGTTACCTACCCAACAATATTGCCCTAACAATTTTCTTCTCTCTCTTCTGCTCTTTTGTTGATTTTCTTCTCCTTGCCAATAGCAAAGTTGTCTCTCCAGTTATTAGGATATGAAGTTTGCATCTTCCAACTATAGATGACATCCTCCATTCCATACACATTTGCTTAAGATTTCTAGGAAAGACTATTAACTTTCATCTATCCCAAACCAACATTCCAAAACAAAATACTCTCAAAGTTCATTTTCCAGTATATTATCTACTTGTAGATATTTATATGTACAAAACAGTCTATTTCCTTCATTCACAAAGAAAATGTTTCCTAGATGAGGCTACCATTTTGCAGGGGAAGGGGAACATTTGACATTGTCTTCCTATACCAGGGGGCAAGTATATTTCTACATTCAAAAGCTGAGTTCACTGGTTCTTAGAGGTTTTGCTTTGTTAGGTGTAGATTTTTCTGCCGCCATATACCCTTCCACTAAAGAATGAGATGGGATTAGAATGTCTGCACAAGTGCTTAGCCTAAGCTTAGTTTCCAAGCTGCACACTGAAGAAGCAAACACAATGTGGTAAATTCTCCATCTAAGACACTTAACAGTTGGACTACTCAAGTCAGTTAAGAAAATCTGGGACTCACTTCAAACACAGCACCATATCAGGCATTAGAGAAAGCTAAAAAATATTTCCCATTCATTTATCTGGATTAACCCAAGGGTTCCACAATCCAATTGGGGAAAACCCAGTGCCAATAATATACACATACACATAACAAACCATCAATTTCACCTAAAAGAGCATAAGGCAGCTATAGCATACTGGAAAGAATGCTCACTTCCCGTAGAAGATCCTTGATATACTACTTAGCAACACTCGAAGCACAGATAAATGACATTGCCTAAATTCCAATCTCCCCATCCATACATCTACCTCAGGGGGCTGTTATAAGGATCAAATGAGTTATGTAGGATACAGTGCTTTGTGCAGTTGAATGTTGGGTATTTTTATTACCAGTGCCTGAAAGAGTATAAAATACATATTTATGGAGCATTCATTCATGAATGTGTTATGCACTAACATACTAAAGAAGTTTTGATAAACAGAAAAACTGACTTTCTGCCAAACACAAAGATTTTTGTAGCAGAAAAAGTACTAAACATGGGTCAGACGACTGTGTTCTCAACCCTACTCAAACACTAACTAATCTAACTAGTAATTTTACTTTGGGCAGAGCCAAGTAAACTCCCTATGCCCTTGGTTTTATCAGACCATGAGGGCAAAGGGATAAAATGAGGGAGAGTTGGATAACATGATTTCTAAGAGTTCACGTTCTATGGTTCTGTACTTTTTGAGCAATCTCAGGTTTTGTTCTCTGTACCAACAAAGGTGAAACACACATTGTAAGGTTTACATGGAAATTCGTTACTGTCTGCTTATTGCCCAGGAAACAGCAAAATAGCAGCTGCTGTGCACAGGCTGAAGCGGAAAAAAAAAAAAAAATCAGGAATAACATCTGGATATCCAGGCACCAGATCCTTTGAATGCATGCAAGTAGAAGGTATGTAGTCATTTTTCTTTAAAGCCACAACTGCTATTTTGGAAGATGCTCAATATGAAAATTCAAGGGAAAAAAGTTATATTTATACATACTAAGTAAGCATGATTTATACCAACTATACTGTCATTTATTCAACAAATATTTACTGAGCATCCATTATGAGCTAGGAGCTGGGCACAGAGCAGAAAACAAAACAGAAACAGTTTCTGCTCCTTGGAGCCAGATAAACAGCAGGGGAGCCAGGTTAACCAAAATTAAAGAATTAATTGATTACAAATGTGGTGGCTGCTGCCCAAAAGACGTATATATAGAATGTGCCCAGAAAACCTAAGCGTGATAAGAAGCTAGGTGTGAGGGTCCTGAAAGCTTCCCTACAGGAATTGATATTTTATCTAAGATTTTAAGGATCGTGGACTTGGGGGACACTGCATATTAACAGCAGAGAGTAGAGCCTTAGAATCTATCAAATTTTATGTCCATAAATGGAGATAGCTTAGATAATTTGGATAAACTGCAAAATTTTGTAGTTAGAAAATAAAGGGACCAGGGAATATGCATCGACTTTAGATAAACTGAGCACTGTATTAAAAATTACACACAATATGACTGGCAGGACAGAGCACATATATATAATCAGTAAAAACAAGGGGAAATCACCAACACACTTAGATGCTTTTTCCCCTTTAAAAAAAATTTGCAATCAAGAAATTCAAACTCTTAATTCTAAGGACTACCCCCCAAACAATTAATTCCAAAATAAATTAGTGTAATTAAAACTTCTCTGATCAAGAAAAAACGCCAATCTTTTCCAGAGACCACCTGGGCAGTCTCAGAACCATTATTCTTCCATGCTAATGATTCCTGGTTTTAATGGTCTTTATATAAAACAAATAATCATTGCATTCCAGTTGACAATTTGTGTTCCAAGTTTCCTTTCCAAAGTTTTCTTCAAAGTCCAAGGCAAATAAAAACCACCATACATAGTTGCTTACAGAACTGACAAGGAATCCTTGACTCTGTCAGACCTGGTTGGCATCAGTGATTCAAACACGTTATGAAAATCTCCACATGATAATTTCTTTTTACGTACAGAACTGAAGTTTGCATCCACAAATCTGTTTGATCTCTGCAGTTGCAAAACCATATGGCACTCAGAGAAAAACAAATTATCTCTGCTTATGAAATAAGAACCTTCTGTAGGCTTTGGGACAGACCCACAGCTAGGATCATCCTAGTTGCTACATATCACTAATTAACTCTCTCTCATCCTTTTGAACAATTTAGAGTTTTGGGGTTTTTTGTTTGTTTGGGGGTAGGGGAATTAGAGACAAGAAGTAAAGAACACCAGTGAGAGATGGGGAGAATCCCTACCAGTGGTCTCGGACACAAGAATTTCAATATTCTTTTACTATGAATGTTTTCTATGTAGTACTTTATTGTATTTTAAGCACATTTACTGTTGAGGAGAAATATAAAGCCATGCATGTCAATATTTACAGTATAGTGCAGAGTTATGCTTGTGAAGAAGGTTATGGCCTTATACTAAATGACTCTGTAGCTTCCGGAATAAAAACAGTTTCATAATCAGTGTAATTTTCCAGCCATCAGCTACAAAGAACCAAGAGCAAAAGTATGACACAGCAAAGGAAACTATGTAATTTAAAATGTGAAGTTTTGCTGCCCCTGCTTCCATTTCCACCACCACTACTGCCCAGACACCCCCAGAACCATCATTCATGTAGCCTGCACCAAAAAAAAAAAAAAAACAGATAGTAATGGTTTCTATCTCTAAAGTAGTGAGTAAAGGAATTTAAAATTTTATGTATGACATTAACAGGACTTAAGAAACTACTTCATAAGTATAAACAGCAAACCAACGGACTCTTAGCATCCGCCAAGACAATTTCAGAGACAATTTGGTTAAATAGATCCAGAAGTATAACAATAACAACGAAAAAAACAAATAAAGAATGACAAGAAAAAAAAAAAAAAAAGGAAAAAGGTACATGGATCATTTCCTGGAAAAAAACATAATTTTGTATACTAAGCATATTTAGAGGGTATTGTAGGTAGAAATGATTTATAATTTTGATTTCCTAAGAGAAGATATTATTCTTAAAAATCATAGCCCAATCGCGCTGCCTATCTTTCCACTTGGTGGGGCTGAAATAATTAGTGTTTCTAACACTTGCACACGTGATACAATAGATACACCTCTAAAGACCTGCTGGCTTTAGTAGGTCATAACTAATAAGAGTTGTGTAGTCTCAAAAACACTGGGTCACAGAAGCATTTCTTCCATTTTGTCTTTATTTTACTTACTGTGCCCAGCACCTTCTAGCAACACCGCATGCGCACACGTGCGCGCACACACACACACTCACACACACACACCAAATCATAGCTCAGACCCCAGGAGAGGAGCACAGCAGCCTGTCAGAGCTGTCAGGCAGGCTGGGGAAAGTTTCCAAGAAGCAAAGTAGGCAGGGTTCCAGGGAGAAACTTTATCCCCTCAACTATGATTACCTCCAAATTTAAATACCTTTAAAACATATAGATTACAAGTACAGTCCTGGGAAAATCAGTAACATGTCACTGTGTAACAGCAGTAATGGGTTTACCTGGAATCTGATCTGGTTATTTCTAAACATCCTTATACCTTTTTTTTTTATTAAATCACTTGCTATCTAGAGGTGAACTACAATGAAGAATACCTTTTATTCATTCACTATCTAATCTTGCTGTCCCCAAGCCAGGTCCCTACTGAAGTGGGGTTGGCATCCCATATAGAGCAGATAATAGTTGAAGACTACCTTTCCCTTTTCTTTTCTTTAGGTTGACAGTTTATTCAGATAAGCCAGGCTATTTTAAAATATTTCTTCATTTTTTGTGAGTGTGGGAGAGAAACAGCCCAAGAAAGGCCTGCACAGAAGTCCAGAACCAGCAGTGTCTCTACCTCTTAGGAGTAATTGTTGCTTTTCTGCCATCCCCAATGGTTTTTTTTGTGTGTGTGGATTATAGTTTACATTATAGTTTACACTCTGTCCCACGCAATTTTTTATTTTATGACAAAATATATAGTAGCCTGTATCCTTCATTGCAACGTCATTCAGGACAATTCCAATGTCCTGAAAATACCCCCATATTACACCTGTTTTTCCCTTTCCCTAAGTGCTCCTCAGCTGGGTTAGGAAACCTATTGTTTTTTCCCCTTTCCCCTACAGTGAAGGCCTTGTCTACACCTCTTGGTACAGACAGAACAAAGGGTAGTCAGAGCTATAGATTTCTGTACTTGACCTTCCTTATGTGGTAGCGATGTTGGCGTCCAATGCTACAATAAGAAAAAGGAATGTGAATTGCATGAATGGCAAAGAGAGCCTGAAAAAGAAGAAAAGGAATGAGCCAGAAGTTTTCATTACCCAACTTAGGATATAACAAAAGATTATATTGAAATATGAATGAGATAGATAGATAGATAGATAGATAGATAGATAGATAGATAGATAGA